>BSBN01000537.1:2400000-3600000 GCA_027924645.1 Cunninghamia lanceolata
ATGATGAATACATGAATAAAATACATGATTAAGAAATTACATAGGTCTATATATATAAAATTCTAATTATTAAAGTAAACAAACACACAATGTGGGGAGGGACTCATTTCCGCACAACTTTAGACCACACAAAAACACACAAAACACAAAGCGTAGGGAGGGACACATCGCCACACAAATTTAGAATACACAAGGGGGAAGACATGCCAAACAAAATCCTGAGTGTGGGGAGGGACTCATCGCTATACAACTTTAGACCACACACAGGGGAAAACACATGAAAGACACATGGAAAAAATGAGCACCGTATAGCATGCCATAGACATACTATACATCTTAAACATGACAAACATGGGTGATGGAAGGAGCTTATTGCTAAGTCCCACCATCTAAAACACACTGCAGACACACCTGACGATTGGGCTTATGCTACAACAATTGCTAAAGACACACTTAAGGAAGGATAGTTCAAGATCCAATCCTACTTCCTGATGAGGACTTTGTATAAAAGGATGTGCGCTAGCTCAAGAGATACACCATCTTGCCTTTCATAGAAGGGATTTTGTACAAAAGAATATCCACTAGCTTAAGAGATACATTATCCCACCTCACAGAGAGGGATTTTTTATTGCAATTTAGATAAGGATGTGCACTCGTGCCAGAGATACAATATCCTACCTCATGGAGAGGGCTTACAAACATGCTTTGTTAGTGCCAAAATCATCAGACATATATCATTATATATGTCCCCACCTTAAGGTGTTTGATGTCACTTATCGATATCAAGTACATTAAGGTAGAGAGAAAACATGCAAGGGAACAAGAGCTCTCGCAAAGCCCATGCCTCCAAGGTGACATGTACTTACAATCACCAAATGTTCCCACAAACACATTGATATAATATACTAAGATAAACAATAAGATGGTTAGAAAATATTACTATAAGATAACAACCATATCACATTATGAAAGCTATGCATGAAAACAATCACATCAAGGACCAAGGCTATACTCGTAGGTTCAGAGCTGAGTTTAACCATTGGGCTATACTGCAGGTACCTCGAAACTAAGTGTAGCAATAAGGTGAGATACAATTTAAAGTGTACAAGAGAAAATTGAGTGGATTGTAAAATGGTAGTCACAAGAAATGTCATAAGATGATACATCATATGGAGTGATTCTACTAGTCAAGCGTCGAATATATATATATATATATATATATATATATATATATATATATATATATATATCAACCCCGTCTTCATATATCCATGGACTAGGTCCATTTTTGCTTTCTCACTGAAGGGATGCATGGTCCATATCAGCATTTATTTCTTTTTGTCATCTACCAACTAGGTCTAGAATCACTGAAGAAGGTAAACAATAAAAATTAGAGAGGAGAACAAGTGCCTTAGGAACACCATGTAGGAGGATGCCCACAAAACATCCTCTGCAGCACTATGCCCCTAAGGCATGACACACAACAATAAAATAGAGGAGAGGCAAGATAGAAGAATGATGAAACAAATAGAAGAATGGTCACAACAGAGGTGGTCTCCTGGTATCCTTGACCTTACAAGAGTATCAAGGGTCATCCTAGGAGGCCTAAACAACACATAACACATCACAAGGGAACAAAACACATAAGAGGAGGTCACATAAGTGAGAAAAGACATGCTATGACAAAGGTGACCAACAAGGTTAGAAATACTTACCTATGTATACAACTAAACTAGCAGTTGTCATCAAGAATGTCGTCTTCTTCCCAATCTGGAATGCACGATGAAAGGGGTACATAAGGTACAATTGTCTGATTAAAGTTATCATCCTTTACCTCTTTGGAATTAAGCTCTTCTTTGTTTGATTCAATGTTATATGGTGAAATTTTCTATTTTTTTAGTGGTGTATTTTGAGCCAAGACTTGTATTTTCTTCCTTCTTTCTCTCGCTAGTCTATTCCTTCATGTTTTATTAGTGATATTGTCAAGAGTGTTATCACGATTTTAAGCATCTCAGAAGAAGAAGCATTCATGTGATTATCTCTTAAAGGTGGCTTGCTTTGTTTTCTACAGGTATCTCCCAATCCTTGTAAGGATGATGGAAGAGGAACCTCAACATAGACTCCCTTACCTTTCGGTCTAGGGGGTTCTTGTAATGTAGGTTGTTCTTTACTTGTTGTTTTTTGAATAAGGGTTTGACCAATTTTGATAGCAATTGTGCTTTGTAATGTTGATATCCCAAGAAAGTTTGATCTATTTGTGGTTCAGGTTCTTCAGTAGATTTGGGCCAAAAGTAGTCAAGGATGATGTTTTTCTGCATAACCATAGGTTGTCATCGACTATGGAGAATAGTTTGTATAGACCCATAGTGAGGAAATTTTAAGCCTTGGTGAAGGGTTGAAGGGATAGTTTTCATAGCCTTGAGCCATGGATGGCCTAGTTTTATACGGAAGTGGTCGGATGTAGGGATGATATGGAATGATTGTTCTAAAGCTTTGTCAAGAACCATGATCACTAAAGTAATATTCCTTATATCTAGGAAGAAAGCTCCATTATGTGTTTTTATCATCATGTCTATAGGCTCATATGTTTCTTGTATCAATTTATGTGAATAAAGGAACTCTTTTGTAGCAATGTTCATCATGCAATTTGGATCAACAAGGGCTCCTCTTACTGGAGTTCCCATTATGTTAATAGTAATGTAAAGGGGACCTTCAATGTCTCCCACTAGTTTGTCTCGTGGTGTGAATGTCATTTTAGGCTCAGGGGTCTTCCTTTTCTTATCAAATCAGGGATAGACCTTAGCATTATTTTGATGAGAAGCCATAGATGTGAGAATATTTTGCACTAACACACCTGTTTGATGGAAATGGGTACTAAATGACACACATAGTCCACAAAAACCAAAGTAGATATAGGATAAAGTACTACACAGCAAGGCCAAGTTGGTGATTTTAAAAGGTTTTGATCAAGAAAGTGTGAATAAGTGTATAAACACTTAATGTTGAAATACACACCGTGTAATTAAAAATATCCCAATTTTCACACAATACTATGAAATGATGCAAAATTTTCAAATAACCAATGGATATATGTTTGAAAATTAATGCAAGATCTGAAATGAATGATATTTATGACAAATACAATGAAACAAAGAAAAACTATGCTTGCTTATGCACCTAAAATGCTCAATTTTTTTCACCTTTTTCAATGTAAATGCACAAAAAATGTTATAAAATTATGCCCAATGATGTATGAATGAAATGTAATCTGATATAATTTGTAAGATAACTCAGATCAGATTTAAAAATTATTCCAACATGCTACAATGCTCAATGCAAAGTCAAAATTAAGGCAAGATGAATGAATATGCTTGTTTTTGTTGAAATACACAATGTGCAAATGCAATATTTGAAATCTAAATACAAAAATACACTGTGATGAAACACTAAAGTCCAAGATCAGATTTGAATGAGTGTTTTAAATGAGTAATAAAATCTAAAACAATATTTTAATTACAAACCCTAGCTTTTGAAATTACTAGGTTATATGAAAAATGCAAAATTTTAAGCAAAACCCTAGGAAATGAGAGATGCAAATGCAAGGTAAATGATAATAAAAAGATGAAATGCTGAAATTTATCTCAGATCTTATGTAAATATCAGAAATTAATTTTTTTCAATGATATGCAAGGAAAATAGTGCAAAGTATGCCTTAATGTATGCAAAACAATGCCTATTTTTTTCAATTTTTTTCAAATTTATGCAAGGTTTTCAAATGTATGAAGATGACAATGAAATGTATGAATCCAAATATGATTAAAACACTCAGGAATGTGCAAATTAATAAAAAACACAGGTTCACCAAAATGTTATGTAGGAAAAGTGTGGATGATGATGAGGTTGATAATATTTTAGATAGATTCATTCAAACCCGCCTTTTGCATATAACATTGAAGGACATAAACCGAGTTTAGTCACTTCTCTTGCAAGAGGACTAAGCTATAGGTTTTGTGTTACTTTTAAATGATAAACAAAGTTGGAATATGTTGATAATTTGTTAAACCCTAATCTAATTAAGCCTTAAACCCTAATTATATGAAATTGTAAACAAACAGATGAAACATGACAAATGATCACATAGGAAGACACTAAATGTAGATTAGAAACATACTAGGATTCAGATTCTAGAAAGTGAAAACTTTGGGGACACTAGGATGGGCGCAGAAATCTAATAGGTAGATTTTTCTGTGGATTTGGAACTTTGATATGATGAAGTCTGCAAACTACTTTAGGGTTTCTGATAATGGGAATCTGGAGGACACAGGGGTGGGCACCCTTGTCCAAAAAGAAATATTCTTTGTTGTTTTCTTTAGATCTTGAATCTTTATCCTCTGCTATGATCTCCTACAAATCTCTGCAAGATTTTGCACCTATAACCTGCAATCACAAGAGAGGGGTTGGGGGTTGTGGTGTTTAGGAGCTTGCCTCAGTCAAGCCCCAGAATGGAATTCAAGCCTTCCAACACTGTTGTTAGATAGAGTGTGTGTCCTTGGTGGATAGAGACAAAAGTAAATGATAAGATAAATTGATTGAAACACAAAGTAAATGTCACCTCAGAGGTGAAGCCTTCACAAGGAAATGGAGATCTTTCATGCCATGAGGAGATGGATTGATGAAGCCAAATCTACAACAAATAAGTACAAACACAACACAATACTACTGTAATACACAATGAAAGCCTTGAATATCTTTAGCTCACTAGCACAAGTTTGCATTATCTATCTCTAGTTAAAATGAAGTCCTATACATGTTTATATATGTATTCCCACTAACATTAATAATTTAAATTGAAAAGGTCGACAAGGGAAAACTTTTAACAGTCATTAACCCACACTTCAAAATTTGGGTCTCGACAAAATAGGTCTAGACTAGGGCACAGGTGCCCAAGCCCAAGGGCCTATTTTTAGTCTATATTAAGTATTGAAGTGCCCCCTAAGCCCCATTTGCCATGGGTTTCAGGGAATTTAGGAGAGACAGAGTGATAGGAAAGAGGTTTAGATTGCTCTGATAATGTAAAATGATGATCTGTGGATCTAGAGGCATGTTTGGGAAGTTAGTGTGCATCATCCATTCAAGCAGTTCATGGTTTGGAGGTCCGTAAGAAATCTTTCTAGTGTGACAGTTATAGCAGATAGTGTTCTTAAGGTTACCAGATGAAGATGCAAGTGATTCTGATGATCTGGAGGAGTGCAGATGTTTTTGTTGAATTCAATATGCTTGTGGAGATCTCTGTATCATGTAGCTGTTGTGTTGAAGGTTCACATTGAAGTTTGAGCTTGTTATTGAAGATTTTCCTTTTTGGTGTTGATGTTCTTCCTAGTCTTGGCCAATCAGATGATCCTAGCATGTTACAGATGATCTAAGAGCATTCTATTAAGCGTGGTGTGTTTATAGAAGAAGATTCAAGTCTTAGTTGTGATTGGTTGATAGTGCATTGATCTGCATCAAGTTTAGCCGACCTTGTTATTCATTCCAAGGTTGATGAAGCATATAAATACTTGTTGAAGAGTTGTTGAAAATTATCCTTGAGTGAAATGAATAAAATCCAAATAAAGGATTAGAAGCAGAGCAAAGAAGAAAAGGAGTGAGAGCAGTATAGAGTGAAGAGTCAGTGAAGAAGAATTTGGAGACAAAAGAAGAAGTTTTGTGAGCATTCAATGAATCTGAACCAAGCATGACAAGATGCTAATTATTAATTAGTCCTTTCTGTGTTAAACTTAAATTACTTGTAGGTAGTGAGCCTCATTTTTTGAGCAGTGAGCTCTAGGCAGTGCGCCCGAAGGCATGTGCCTTCTATTTTTCTAAAGTACTTTTAATAGGGTAAAAATCTTTGTGGTTTAACCCCCACCGTGGTTTTCCCTTAACCGGGTTTCCATGTAAAAATCCTGGTGTTCTGTGTTCATTTGTTTCTACTCATGTGTTGATGATTCATGCTTTAAATGTTTACATCATTAATTAGTTTTGTGTGATAAAGAAATAGTTCCAAGTGTTAAGATTTGGGACAACTGATTCACCCCCCCTCTCAATTGTCTGATCTAATTCCAATAATTGGTATAAGAGCAAGGTTCCTCTAGAAGAAGCTTAACCACTTGAGGAGATCTAGGATGTTGACCTAGAAGGATAGCTTGAGATTCGATGGAACAAATTACTCTATTTGGAAAACTCACATGGAGTGTCATTTGTAATGCATGGGTGATGCTTATTGGGCAATAACTAAGGATAATTATGAGCCTTCGGAGAAACCTTCAACTCTAGATGAAGTAAAAAATGTTGAAAATAATCTTCAAGCCAAAGAATCCTTGCTAAGTGCCCTGACTTATTCAGAAATGAAAAATGTCTTTGGACTAAAAACTACTCATGAAATCTGGAAGAAGCTAGAGAATCTTTATGAAGGCGATGAATTTGTCAAATGTGCCAAGCTACAAAGTCTGAGAGGAAAATTGAAAATCTGAGGATGAGTGAAGATGAAAACATCACAATCTACATGCAAAAAATAAATCATCTTGTGTGTGGTATCATATGTGCTAGTGGGACTTTGGAAGAATCAAAGATTGTGGCAAAAGTGCTCAGATCTTTACCTGATTCATACAAACATAAGGTTGCTACTATAGAGGAGATCAGGACTGTCTCAAAAGCTACAAGAGATCAGCTAGTTGGTAAAATTTTAGCCTTTGAATTAAGTGAGTTTGGTGATTCTCTTCCTAAGTCTGAATATGCATTTAAGGCAAGTGTTCATGGGAAACAAAGATATGATCTAGGTGAAAGCTCTTTAAGAAGATCAAATAGATTTGCTAAGACAAGGAAGGACCTAGAAGATGATGAAATTGAGTCTGCAGAACTTGAAGCTCCTATTGCCAAAAGAATGCCAAGAGGATCTGGTAAGTATGAAGGAAAGTTTCCATTAAAATGTTTTGCTTGTAATAATATTGGTCATTTTGCCTCAAGATGTCCAGCGAGGTTTTCAAAACCAAACCCTAACAGATACAAAAGTTAGAAGAATTGCTACTATGCCTAAGAAGTTGGAGAAGGAGGAGTCGCAGATGAAGAATCTGATCATGGAGAAAGTGATTGGGTGTTCATTGCTATCAAAGAAGAAGATCTAGTGTCTATTGAATATGCTAGGTGTACAAATGTTGAGAGTGCCTTGGCTGCTCAAGTTGTTGAAAAGGATGAATGGGTGATTGATAGCAGATGTTCTCATCATATGACTAGAGATAAAAGTAAGTTTGTGAGATTTGAAAAATATGATGGTGGATTTGTGAAGTTTGGAGACAACTCAGCTGGTAGAATTTGTGGCAAAGGATCCATCTCTTTTGATGGTAAAAATAACACAAATGATGTTCTATATGTGGAAGGATTGAAGCATAATATTCTCAGTGTTGGACAATTGGTTGACAAGGGTTATGATCTCTGATTCAAGGATGGAAAATGTAGAATCTTGGAAAGCTCCGAAGCTGAAATTGCTTCTGGTACTCAAACTAGAGGTAACATCTTTCACTTAAGTAGTTCCAATAAAAGTTGCTTGATTGCTCATGTGGATCAAAGTTGGCTCTAGCATAGAAGAATGTGTCATGTAAATTTTGATAACATTGTCAAGATAAGTTCTACTCAAGCTGTGAGAGATCTTCCCAAACTTGTGAAAACTGATGGCATGTGTAGAGAATGTCAAATGGGCAAATAGAGTAGAACATTATTCAAGGGTAAAGAACAATCTTCAAGAAGATTGTTGGAACATGTGCATATTGATCTTTGTGGTCCTGCCATAATTAGGAGTGTACAAGGAGACAAATATTTTATGTTGCTGATTGATGATTACTCCCGGATGATGTGGGTAACCTTCTTGAAATAAAAATCAGAAGTCCTTGACAAATTCAAAGTGTTCAAGGCTATGGTGGAAAATGAGATTGGTAAGAAATTAAAATGTCTGATATCCGACAGGGATGGAGAATTTACTTCTGGTGAGTTTGATGCCTTCTGTGAAAAGAATCGAATAAAAAGACAATTATTTGCTCCTAGGACTCCTCAACAAAATGGAGTTTTGGAAAGAAAGAACTAGACCATTCAAGAAGCTACTAGGACAATGATGATGGAAACAAATGTTCCTCAAGTTTAATGGAGATAAGCTCTAAGTAATGTTATCTATACTCTTAATCGGGTGTAGATCAAAGGCAATTTTGGTAAGACACCTTATGAACTATGGTCTGGTCATCCTCCCACTGTGAGATATTTCAAAGTTTTTGGTAGTAAATGCTATATCAAAAGAGACAAGGACTTAGGCAAGTTTGATGCAAGAAGTGATGAAGGCATATTTTTGGGATACTTTACTCAAAGTAAGGCTTACCGGTGCTTTAACAAGATGTTGAAAAAGATTGTTGAAAGTGTTAATGTTAGAGTTGATGAGAGCAAATAAGGAGATTCTAGGTATTGCAGATATGATTCAGATGATCAAGATGAAAGACAAAGTCAAGGAAGACAAGTTCAAACCCAAAATTAGATCCAGATTGATCCAAAAACTCTAAGAACTTAAGAGGACAGTATAGATGTTGAGGAACAACCTCAAGAAATAGAAGTTCAAGCAATTCCCAAAACCCCTAGGTATGTAAGTCTGAATCATCCTGAAGAATAGATTATAGGAGATAAGAGTAAAGGTGTTCAAACTAGGAGAATTTTTTTTAAGATCAAGAGGAAATTTTTTTGATTTCAAAGATTGAACCTAAATCAGTAAGTGAAGCTTGCAATGATGAAAACTGGGTAAAGCAATTGAAGAAGAATTGATGCAAATTGAAAAGAATCACACTTGGAATCTTGTTCCTAGACATAAGGACAAAAATGTAATTGGAACCAAATGGGTCTTCCAGAATAAACTAAATGAAGATGGTGAAGTTGTGAGAAACAAAGAAAAGTTGGTATGTAAAGGCTATTCTCAAGTGGAAGGAATTGATTTTGAAGAAACTTTTGCTCTGGTGGCAAGAATAGAAGTAGTCAGATTATTTCTGGCATTTGCTGCCTTCAAAGATTTTAAAGTTTATCAGATGGATGTCAAATCAGCATTCCTGAATGGAGAGTTGGAGGAAGAAGTCTACACTGAGCAACTAGAAGGATTTCAGTTGTCTGGTCAGAGAGATATGGTCTGCAGACTACAAAAAACATTGTATGGACTTAAGCAAGCCCCAAGAGCCTGGTATGCAAGACTGGATAAGCATTTTCTTAAGCTAGGATTTATCAAAGGTACCATTGATAGTAATCTTTACCTCAAGATTAATCATGAGGACATCCTGATTGTTGAAGTCTCTATTGATGATATCATTTTTGGTGGAAATGAATGTATGTGCAAAGCATTTACTGATCAGATGAAAAGTGAATTTGAGATGTCAATGTTTGGTGAGATGAATTTCTTCCTAGGTCTACAAATTGTTTAGTTAGATAAAGGTATCTTCATATCTCAGTACAAGTATGTGAAGGAATTGTTGAAGAAGTTTGGAATGGAAGATTCAAAGCCAGTAGGTACACCTATGGTAACCAGATGTAAGTTAAGAAAAGATGATGACTCCCCTAAGGCAAATCAGAAAAGGTATAGATCAATGATTGGAGGATTTCTCTATTTGACTCAGACCAAACCTAACATCATGAATGTTGTTGGACTTGTTGCTAGATTTCAAGCTGATCCAAAAGAATCCCATGTTGTGGCAGTTAAAAGAATATTTAGATATTTCAAGGGGACAATTGATTATGGATTATGGTATCTAAAGGATAATGACTTCACTCTTCATGTATATACAGATGCTGATTAGGTAGGAGATGTGGATGATAGGAAAAGTACTAGTGGTGGTGCATTCTTCTTGGGAAGAAGATTGATCTCTTGGATGAGCAAAAAGAAAGAGACAATATCTCTGTCCACTGCAGAGGTAGAGTATATAGCAGTAGAATTAATTGTACTCAAGTTCTGTGGATGAAACAAATGTTGAAAGACATCAGAATTATGTTTAAGGAGCCAATAATAACCTTCTGTGATAATTCTAGTGCAATAAGCATCACAAAGAATCCAATGTTTTATTCAAAGACAAAGCATATATCTATCAAGTTTCATTTCTTGAGAGAAAAGGTAAATGAGAATGAAGTCAAGTTGGAGTTTGTGTCTTCCAAAGATTAGATTGCGGATATCTTCACTAAGCCTCTTCCCAAGGATACTTTTTAGTATCTCAAAGAAAAGTTAGGGGTTATTACCCCTCTAGATCATAACTAAGATGCACTAAGGTGGATTAGTTTGATGGAATTCATAGTCATATCTTGTGATCTGGATTGATGTTAAGGAGATACTACTTAGGGGGAGTAGTTAGTATGAAAATGTTGGGATCAGTATGAAATAAAAAGGAAGAAAATATTGCAAATATGTGCCCTTTGCCATTGATGTCAAAGGGGGAGAGAAGTTCATGTGAAAAACTAGTTGCTGATAAAAGGGGGAGTAGTGAAGAAAGTAATTGCAAAAGTGAGAAGAGAAAGGGGGAGAAGTTCTTGTCTTGATGGTTGAATTTAATTTTTCACATCACATGTTGCCATCAATGACAAAGGGGGATATTGTTGCAAATATGTGCCTAAGCAGTGTTGTCATTGATGTCAACATATCCTTGTTGCCATTGGTGTCAACTATATCCTATTTTGCTGCCTGTATAGAAGAACGAATTGTTGAGGATATTGAAAAAATTAATGGAGATCAATGTATATGGAACAAATGGCTATGTAGAGGTTTTTCTAAAGAAGCTCCAATTAAGATTTGAGAGGTTTGCATTAAGATCTAGAGAAGTTATGGCCATCTAAATAAAACTGGTTCCTGCATTATTTAGTAGAGACAAAGTGACACGAAAGAGGTCTGGATTGCTCCGATAATGTAAAATGATGATCTGCAAATCTAGAGGCATGTTTGGGAAGTCAGTGTGCATCATCCATTCAAGCAGTTCATGGTTTGGAGGTCAACAAGCAATCTTTCTAGTGTGACAGTTATAGCAGATAGTGTTCTTAAGGTTATTGGATGAAGATGTAAGTGATTCTGATGATCTAGAGGAGTGCGGATATTTTTGTTCAATTCAATATGCTTGTGGAGATCTCTGTATCATGTAGCTACTGTGTTGAAGGTTCGCATTGAAGTTTGAGCTTATTATTGAAGATTTTCCTTTTCGGTGTTGATGTTCTTCCTAGTGTTGGCCGACTGGATGATCCTAGAGTATTGCAGATGATCTAAGAGCATTCTATGGAATGTGGCATGTTTATAGAAGAAGATTCAAGTCTTAGTTGTGATTGGATGATAGTGCATTGATCCATATCAAGTTTAGCTGACCTTGTTGTTCATTCCAAGGTTGATGAAGCATAAAAATACTTATTGAAGAGTTATTAAAAATTATCCTTGAGTGAAATGAATAAAATTTGAATAAAGGATCAGAAGTAGAGCAGAGAAGAAAAGGAGTGAGAGAAGTATAGAGTGAAGAGTTAGTGAAGAAGAATTTGGAGACAAAAGAAAAAGTTTTGTGAGCATTCAATGAAACTGAACCAGGCATGAAAAGATGCTAATTATCAGTGAGTCCTTTCTCTGTTAAACATAAATTACTTGTAGGTAGTGAGCCTCTTTTTGAGTAGTGAGCTCTGGGCAATGCACCTTCTATTTTTCTAAAGTACTTTTAACAGGGTACAAATCTTTGTGGGTTAACCCCCACCGTGGTTTTCCCTTAACCAGCTTTCCACATAAAAATCCTAGTGTTCTATGTTCATTTGTTTTTGCTCATGTGTTGATGATTCATGCTTTAAATGTTTACATCATTAATCAGTTTTGTGTGATAAAGAAATAGTTGCAAGTGTTAAGATTTGGGACAACTAATTCACCCCACTCTCAATTGTCTAGCCTAATTCCAATAGGAACATGATAGACTGCATCATGTAGAAGATCTTGTATCATGCTTGTGATGTGAAAGGAAATCTCAATTGGTTTGGTAATGTCCAAGTCTCCAGTAATCTGTCAATGATAATCAATAACAAGAGGTGTTGTGATATCTTTCACAGGTGGCAATTTTATGTTAAGTGATATGGTGTTGATGTACATCAAAATGTGTTCACATTGTTTGAGAACATTACTATTTGCTAAGTTGCTTCATGCCATATCAGATTATTATTGATAGTGAGGATTGATTAAATTTTTAGGGTTTTTATTGAAGTCTTTATTTCCAAGAGACTTAATATTTTATAAACTATTAAAACCCTAAAATATAAATCCTATCTAATATCCTTTCAGTGCCTGTCATATGACATATGCAATTTAGTTGTAATTTGTAGTTGACTCCCTCTAGGAGGTCGCATGCGACTTAAGAGGCATCCTAAAGGGGTTGCGGTCATGGAATGATTAGTGGGTCCTCTTCCTAGCCACACTGGTGACTTCGGTCACTCCTTGGGTGCGGGGCGCCAAAAAAAAATCAAAGGCTATTTTTAAATTTATAAAGGGCGCATTGCGGAAGATCAAAGGCCGACATTCAAACTTAAGCCTTCTTCCTTGTGTTCAACATTTGACAGGTCTGTGGTCATCATATTCTTATGACTGCAGTGTTCTTGTCTATTATTAGACATTTTAAAAGGTAGATTTTATGGGATTGAAAAGCTCTATTTTTGGGAGGTCTTCTTCTATTTTAAAAACTTCTATAATGGATTTTCCTCGTTGCATTAATGATTATAAGATGGATAGTTTTTTAAAAGGGCATCTTTTTAGTGGAAGATTTAATGCTTCTTGTGAGTTTGATTAAGGAGATTTAATTTTTGCTCTTCATATAGAGGAAGTTTGAAAAGTGGATACGAAGATGATAAAGAGATATTATTTTTATCAGGGTAGAATTGATGAAATATTATTGAAAACATTTAATAAAAAGTGAAAGAAATCTTTTCTGCAGGGAAGGTGAACAGATTGAAGATTATTAATGAAATGTTTTGAAAGGAGAAGAAGAGTGAAGGGTTTTTTTGTTCTTTATTTTTCCTCATATAGATGAGTTCATTAAGAACATGTATATATGCAACTTTGAAGATTTTTTTTATGTGAGGCGATTGAAGAAAAGTAACAAATGAAAGGTCAATTTTTGCAGGGTCATTGTGATTTTTTTGAGGACTAAATGCAGGATTGCAGACATATTTTTGTGAGGTTTTTGAAGAGAAAAAGAAGGTGAACTGGGTGAATATTTTGTAAGATGTATAAGATGTTTTTGCAAGGATGAATCAACCATAGATGCAACAAATTTATAGAATGAACCATGTCAAGTATGAAGACAATATGTAATTGATTGTGTAGAGATAATCTAAATCAGGTGAATTGATTGTATAGAGATAATGAGAATGAAATGTAGATTGTGTTGAGTTCAACATGATTGCAAAGGGATATGCAAATTTAGGGGTTTGTATTGAAATAGAGAAACCCTTTGTATTCTTTGTATTGTTCTAAGATTGTTTATTGTAGCTAGTGAGGCTTGTATGGTCAGTGAGACCTCTTTGGAGCTAGTGACACTTTTATGGTTAGAGAGATCTATTTGTAGCTAGTGAGGCTTAAATGTAATCAGTGAGGTTTTTTATTAAGCCAGTGAGGCATTTCAGAGTGGTTTTTCTTCCCCTTGAGGGTTTTCCACTCATGAAATCAAGTGTTATGTTTATTGTTTGTCTTCATGTGTGTTGGGAATTAAGTTGTCTCAACCTTTTTAATTCCTTGCATTATTTTCATTGTATTTATTTATTCATTGCCAATGATGTAAATTAAATTGTAAATTCATATTGTCATCTTGTGGGATGTGGCACGGTGATGTGTCATCCTACATGGAAGATGACAACTTGTAATTTTGTCCTCACATGAGGAGATAGGCGTCCCACTTAGTGGTAGGAATATTTTTCCATGTGTTGGCATCTTAGATGTTGTGTAAGGGAATATTGACCAAAATGGTCATGACAGATTCCTATGACGGTTTTATGACATGTAAGAGTCATAAATAGGAGATTCTATGACAGGTACAGACAAGTGTTGAAGAGAATCTTTGGGGAAGGCATCTTTGGGTGCCCCAATGTGGGTTATGACATGTTGTAAGAGAATATGCTATTTATAGCATGTGTATGACAAATTCTTTTACAGCTGTAAGTCATTATGCTATGACAGATTCTATGACGGTCGTAAGAGTCGTAGAAGCATCTGTCATTACCCATTTTTGGGAATATGTGACCTCTTTGGGATGGGGTGACTTGACAAGTGTTAGGAAAATTCTACAAGGTTGGACAAGTGTCCATAGGCATGGGTTTTGGGCCATGAAGCCATGTTGGATGCCCATTCCAAGATATAGCCAAAACTGCCTTGTAAACTCTATATAAACAAGTGCTTTGAGGAGGTGATGGACTACAGGTTTTACAGGTACTGTTATGCTGCCAAGTCATCTCTAGATATGATTGTCGAAGACTCTTGCAAGAGGATTGGCTCTATTTTGTATTCTAATCTCTTTGTTTACATAATATAGTTGAGCAGTGTTTTGGAGTGTGGGGTTTTTCACCCATAAGGGTTTTCCCCACATATATCTTATGTCTCTCTTATTCTGTCATTCTTTCTTCCTTATGTGTTTGCTGCAATATCTCATGTTAGTGGTTTAATTTTGTTGTAATAGTTAGGATAAATTTGAATTTGCACTCTCCTCCCCTCAATAGATTAGTATAGGAAGCGATTTCCACACACCTAGCTTCCTTTTAGTTGGTATCAGAGCTTGGCCAGTTTTTGGTTCTAGCTACTGGGTAGGGTTTTTTTGAGCTAATCTTAGGTTGAGTGGGAATCTTGTGTAGAGTATTCTATATCGTGTTGTAGCAAGGAGATGGAAACCACATTTGGAAGGATTGAGGTGGAGAAATTCAATGGTACTAATTTTGAGTTGTGGAAACTCAAGATGGAGGACCTACTTGTTGATCGTGACCTAAGGGAAACCATATCTAGTGTGAAACCTACAACAATGTCACAAGCTAATTGGGACCTCAAAGATCAGAAGGCTAAAGGTCTCATAAGACTCTATTTAGCTAACTCTGTCCTGTTGAATGTCCATGAGAAGAAGAGTATGAAAGATCTTTGGAAGAAGTTGGGTGATGTTTATTCAGCCAAGTCCTTGGTAAACAAACTCTTCCTAAAAGAGAAGTTGTTTGCTCTAAAGATGGAAGATGGAGGATCTATTGTGGATCACATGAATGCTTTCAACATGATCATTGTACAGTTGACATCTGTGGGTGTGAAAATGAAGAAGGATCGTTGCATGACCTTGCTTTATTCTTTGCCAGATTCCTGGGATCACCTTGTCATGGCTATCAGAAGCACCACTACCACCTTCAAGATGGAAGATGTGGTTTCCTTGCTATTATCTGAAGAAATGCATAGGAAGACATCTGAATCAGCCAAAGAGGCTCTTGCGGTTCATGGAAGACCCAAGGAGAAAGGGAAGAAGAAATACAAGAAAGATGAGAAGGGTAGATCCAAATCCCGTGGGCGATCCAAATCTCCTAGAAAGTCCAAGGTTCTCTGTTGGAATTGTAGCAAGTCTGGGTATTTCCGAAAGGAATGCAAAGAGGAGAAGAAAAATAAGAAGAAAGCTCTTGATTCAGATTTTGAGAAGCCACAAGATGATGGTGATGCCTTCATCATAGCCCTGGCCACCCATGCATCTGATGATGTGTGGTTGATTGATTCTAGTGCATCATTCCACATGACCTCGCATCAAGACTAGTTTACTAAGTATGAAGAGTTTGATGGTGGAAGAGTGTACCTTAGTGACGACTCCCATCTGAAGATTGTTTGTCATGGAAGAGTCTCAATCCGATTCCCTGATGGATGAGTGAAGGGGATCACTGGAGTTATGCACATTCCAAGCCTTGCACAGAACCTACTTTCTATAAGTATGTCGAATGATGCAGGTGTACAGGTTGCCTTTTCGAAGGATAGATGCAAGATGACAAGAGGATCTATGGTGCTTGCGAAGGGTACTCAGAGGGGTACTCTATTTCAGCTAGAGGTATACACTTTATAGTATAGTAGTTCTTCTGACTCAAGGAAATGAGCTGCTATCACTTCATCCCCACCATCTGAACATGCAATGAAGAAATTTGTTGTAACCGGTTTTGATGGTAGTGCACATGCCATGGAAGCCAAGCTTCATGCTAAAAAGACTATGTTATGGCATTTGAGATATGGCCACATTGGTGAGAAGGGTCTACATACTGTGAAAAATAAAAACCTCATTGAGGGGTTAAATGATTGTAATCTCGAGTTTGACTTTTGCAAACATTGCATTTATGGAAAGCAAAACCATGTTTAATTTTAATCAAGTTCTCACAAGTCTTTTGGTGTATTGGATCTAATTCATTCTGATGTATTTGGTCCTGTGAATGTTCCTTCGATTTCAAAATTTGTATATTTTGTATCTTTCATAGATGATTACAGTAGAATAACATGGGTTTATTTTATCAGAAGAAAGACTAAAGTATTTAGTTAGTTTAAGGAGTTTAAAGCCTTTGCTAAAAATTAGACTTGTAAAAAGAATAAGTGTTTGAAAACTGACAACGGTGGTGATTTTTGTTCAGTAGAGATCGATAAGTTCTGCAAGGAGCAAGGGATTGAAAGGCATAAGATAACTCCATATATCCTGCAACAAAATGGAGTTGTAGAGAGGACATGAACAGGACACTGATGGAGAAGGCTAGGAGTATGCTTAGTGGAGCAAGCCTCGAATAAAAGTTTTGGGCTGAAGCTATTGCCACTGCTTGCTATCTGGTAAATAGATCTCCTACATCATCTCTTGTTGGCAAAACACTTATGGAGGTATGGTCTAGTAAGAATCCTTTAGTAAAGCATCTTCATGTTTTTGGTTGAGAGGTATATGCACATGTGCCTAGGAAGAAATGGTCTAAGTTGGAAAACAAGGCAATTAAATGTATTTTCATTGGCTATGGTGTTGGTGTGAAAGGATACAAGCTTTGGGATCCTGTGACTGAAAAAGTGTTGTATAGAAGAAGTGTTATCTTAAGAGAGCTAACACCTTCTTCCATTGTTCTACAGCTAGAACAGTTAGAAAAGAAAGAAGATGCAGTTTAGTTTCCTTCTACCCCTAAGAAGACTAAATCGACAGACCCTATGAGGCCTGATAATGAGGAGAGATCTAGCAGCTCTGGAAGTGAAGAAGAAGAAGCAGAACCTCAACCTCAGCCATTAAGGAGGTCTACATGAATAAGAAAGCAACCTAATAGGTTTGGTTATTCATTACTTGATTCCAGTTGTGCTTTTTCTTTACTTTCTAACACTGATGAGCCTAGAACTGTGAAAGAGGCTATGGGCATGAAAGATGCCAGTTCTTGGAAGGAGGTCATGGAGGATGACATGGCTTCTTTGGAAAAGAACAAAACATGGGACTTGGTGCCTATGCCTGATGGATGGAAACCCGTTGGTTGCAAATGGGTATTCAAGAAGAAATTTAGTGCAGATGGCAGTGTTGAAAGGTACAAGGCTAGATTGGTTGCAAAGGGGTACTCACAAGTGGAGGGAATTGATTATGGTAAAATTTTCTCTCCCGTTGTAAAGCTGACATCCATTAGATTTATTTTATCTCTTGTAGTTGCTTATGATTTAGAGGTAGAATAGATGGATGTGAAGATAACTTTCCTTCATGGTGATTTGGAGGAAGAAATCTACATGTCACAGCCAGAGCATTACATAGAGAAAGGTAAAGAAAATTTGTTTGCAATCTTAAGAAGTCTTTGTATAGTTTGAAGTAGTCTCCTAGGATGTGGTACTTGAAGTTTGATGCCTTTGTGTTGTCAATTGGTTATCTGAGATTGAAATTAGATCATTGTGTGTATTAGAAGATTGACAATGATTGCTTTCTCATTATTGCATTGTATGTTGATGATATGTTGTTGATTGGGAATGATAAGAATATGATTTATGATTTGAAGTCTCAATTGTTAGCACAGTTTGAGATGAAAAATCTCAGGGCAGCTAGGTACATTCTGGGAATGGAGATTAGAAGAGACAGAGCAAACAAAAAACTTTTGTTAAGCCAGAGTAAGTATGTGAAGACCATGTTGGATAGGTTCATCATGGTAGATTGTAGACCAGTGAGTGTTCTTGTTTCATTGGGAAAAAAGTTATCTGTTAGTGATTGTCCAAAATATCCTAGTGAGGTGGAGGACATGAGAAAATTACCTTATACTAGTGTTGTTGGCAATTTGATGTATGCCATGGTTTGTACAAGACTAGACATTGCCCAAGCAGTGGGAGTCCTTAGTCAATTTATGGCTAATCTTGGATGGGTACATTAGGATGTAGTTAAGAGAGTGTTTCAATATTTGAGGGGTACTTCTGAGCATTCCATATGCTATCATGGTAATGCTACAAGACCTCCACATTCAGTTTGTATTCATGGATTTGTGGATTCTGATTGGTCAGGTGACATTGACAGCAAGAGATCCACCAGTGCATATGTGTTCACAATGTTTGGTGGTGCAATTAGTTGGATGAGTAAGTGACAACTTGTGGTTGCTTTGTCCACTACAGAAGCTGAGTATATGGCTGCAACTCATGCTTGTAAGGAAGCCATTTGGCTTAAGAGATTGTGTTCAAATATTGGTGTTGATGCAGGTCAAATTACGATCAGTTGTGACAATCAAAGTGCAATTTGCCTTGCGAAGAATCCAACTTTCCATGCCAGAACAAAGCATATTGATGTATAGTTTCACTTCGTACGAGACATGGTAGAGATTGGGAAGGTAAATTTGGAGAAGATAGATACTTTGAAGAATGTTGTAGATGCATTGATGAAGCCAGTGGGTACAGAGAAGTTCAGATGGTGTTCGAAGTCTATGGGTCTCTCGGCCTATAGTAGTTAAATCCTGTTAATTCTATTAGCTGTTACAAGGTGTTTAACAAGTGGGAGAATGTTGGGAATTAAGGAGTCTCAACCTTGGTAATTCCTTACATTATTTTCATTGTATTTATTTATTCATTGCCTATGATGTAAATTAAATTGTAAATTCATATTGTCATTTTGTGGGATGTGGCATGGTGATGTGTCATCCTACATACAAGATGACAACTTGTAATTTTGTCCTCACATGAGACGATAGGCATCCCACTTAGTGGTAGGAATATTTTTCCATGTATCAGCATCTTGGATGTTGTGTAAGGGAATATTGACTGAAACGGTCATGACAGATTCCTATGACAGTTTTATGACATGTAAGAGTGAGAAATAGGAGATTCTATGACAGGTACAGACAAGTGTCAAAGAGCATCTTTGGGGAAGGCATATTTGGGTGCCCCAAGGTGGGTTATGACATGTTTTAAGAGAATATACTATTTATATCATGTGTATGATAGATTCTCTTACAACTGTAAGTCATTATGCTATGATAGATTCTATGACGGTCGTAAGAGTCGTAGAAGCATCTGTCATTACCCATTTTGGGAATAGGTGACCTCTTTGGGATGGCGTGACCTAACAAGTGTCAAGAAAATTCTACAAGGTTGGACAAGTGTCCATAGGCATGGGTTTTGGGCCATGAGGCCATGTTGGATGCCCATTCCAAGATAGAGCCAAAACTGCCTTGTAAACTCTATATAAATAGGTGCTTTGAGGAGGTGATGAAATACAGGTTTTATAGGTACTATTATGCTACCGGATCATCTCTAGATATGAGTGTCAAAGACTCTTGCAAGAGCATTGGCTCTGTTTTGTATTGTAATCTCTTTGTTTATGTAATACAGTTGAGCAGTGTTTTGGAGTGTGGGGTTTTTCACCCGTAAGGGTTTTCCCCACATATATTTTGTGTCTCTCTTCTTCTATCATTCTTTTTTCCTTATGTTTTTGCTACATCTCATGTTAATGGTTTAATGTTGCTATAATAGTTAGGATAAATTTGAATTTGCACTCTTCTCCCCTTATTAGATTAGTGTAGGAAGCAATTTCTGTACACCTAGCTTCCTTTCATTGATGCACCCTAATGATTTGTTCTTAAGGTCCTGATTCATACTTTTCATTATCATACTTGTGCATATGTGTTTAACAGATCATTGATGTCTTCTTCTTTCTTTGTCTCATAAGTTAAAAGGTGCAAAAAGTTGTAAAAACTTATACAACACTGATTCACCCCCCCTCTAAGTGTTGTCCTTGATGGTGTTAGGTTGTCATTGATGTCAAAAAGGATTCTTGGTGGAGTTGCTTCATGGTGTTCATATTGTTTAGATGTCTTCAGAGGATTTTAGGATGTCATGTTATTGGAGTTTACAAAAGTTCACTTTGTGAACATGCTTGATGTGTGTTCATTTTCAAGAAAGGAATTCACTTGGTTTACTTGATGCAAAGATTGTTGTCATGCTATCTTAAGGATAGAAGACGCAAGGTGGTCAAAGGAAGGGTTTTCATTCCAAATTAGGAGGTCTCAGTCTTATTTATTGGACATTTGATAGACATGTGACATAGTAATCTAATTGTGACTTCATTATATGCATATTCATTTTTGGGTCACAGTCACTGCCATAGTCATATGTTGTGTGAGTTGTGTCTCATATGTCAAAATGACAAAATGCCTAAACATTCAAATGTTAAACATCATTGTTAAAGGATAAAGTTTTTTATGTCTTCCATAGTTGTCTTATCTTTGTCATAGTTGTCTGGTCTGCTACATATTTCATGATATCTTTATAGTGTCTCTGTATCTCATGTAGTCCTCTTACACATGGTATTGCATTCATGGTTGTTAAAGTTGTTCAAGTGTTAAACCCTAATTATCACTCTATCCTATGTTATGTTCTTACCTTATTATTGTCTAAAGGGGTTCTGAGACATGTAATCAATTAGTATGTCACTATAGTTATAAATGGTGTCTTATCATTATCTAATGGTTTCTGAGATTAGTATGTTACATGGTATGATGGGTCTTTTACCTAAACATCAAAATCTATGTTAAAGACCCCAATCTAAACCTATGTCATCCTTCCTAAACCCTCACTTACCTGTCAATTCACTTTTGTTTTAACAATCTATTGATCGATCGAAGTGGTAAGTGTCACTTAAGTGACAATGTTGAGGGATTAATATTGTGGTTTTGACCGGCCCTATCAACTAGGTGCCCAGTTATCGGGTAAGGCACAAAGAAGGTCTGGCGGGAAATTATGATCAATGATCATGGTTTAAAGGACAAGTGCCACGATTGACACATCGAAAGGATAACATTCAAAACTGCATGGGAGCCCAACAGATAGTTGGTGATATTAATTTTGACAGGATTTTTGGAGCAAAAGCCAAAATCTAAGGACTTTTCTTCTTTCACTGAAGTTATATGAAAGGTTAATGGCTTTTGAAAGATAGAAATGATTTTATTGTTCTTAACAGGGTAGTTTGATGAAAATAAATTTGCAGACCAAATTGCAATAGATCATTTTTATTTGTAGGTAGAGAAGATAATCAGATTCAAGGAATATGAAAGGTTTTCATGAAGATAATTTTTGGAGGAGAGATCATTATGAAACTTGAAGAATTGTTTTTGGGAATCCAAGATAATATTTTTTGTGAGGAAGATTGACAATATTTTATTGAAGAAAATCAAAGGTTATTTGTAGATGAACATAAAGTTTTGACAGAGATATTTTTTAATGAAGGCTTTATACAAGGGACAATATTTTTGAAGACTATCAAAGATTGAAGAGATTAATGGGGAAGATGAATAGATTTGAGAAGAGAGAAAAATGAATTGTATATGCAGAGAAGAAAGGACAATGAAAGATCAAGGATTATTTTATTCTTCAGATGATCTTTTTGTAGAAGAATATGAATTGATTTTTGAATTGATTATGAAAAAGAGGGGGTGTATGTGTGAATTGAATTGAAGTGAAAATTGAGCTGAGAGACTTGATGTGAGGACCATAATGTAGAAATGATAATCTCCTTGTTGCAACATATTTTCAAATTGAACCTTGAAGACAACAATGGTGTATCAGGTGAATTGTTATGTAGAGATAATCAGGTGAATGAATTGTGAATTGATTGAACAAAGATAATAAGACTAGTATGTAGATTGGTTTGAGTGTGCTCAGAGATGACAGGTCATGAATGGTGCAAATCATATTGAGAAGTAATCATGTCTTGCACATTATTTTAATGAGGACACTTGAATTGGTTAGTGAGACCTTCCTATGCCAGTGAGGCTTGTGGTTAGTGAGACCTTTGTATGTGCCAGTGAGGCATCTTGTAAAGCTAGTGAAGCTTCTTTGGTCAGTGAGACCTTCATGTAACCAGTGAGGTAGTTTCAGAGTGGTTTTTATTCCCCTTAAGGGTTTTCCACTCATCATATCTTGTGTTATATTTCTTATGTGTCTTCATGATCTGTGTTTAATGTCCTGATTTGTGCCTTGAATATTATAATTATACATCTGTGAGATAATAAATAACTTTGTCTTTCTCTCTCTTTATCTTGTAAGTCAAAATGATTAAAATTGTAAAATTTATACAACACTGATTCACCCCCCTCTCAGTGTTGTCTTAGACTCTAACAAGTGGTATCAGACCCATGTTCCCTTTTGAAGCTTAATCGGCTTGGGTAGGTCTTGTGGGTGGAGTACCATGGGTAAGTGCAAAAGAAATAAGAACTTGAGAAATATCAAGTCTCATTCTGATCAAAAGGTACAATCTGTATCAAATTCAAAAGTTGATACATTATTAGTTGATAGAAAATTAGAGAAAGTGTTTTCAAAAGTTCCTTTCTTGGATGGTTCAAATGTCTCTATCTGGTGCATTAGAATGCAAGTCTATTTATCCTCTTTAGGGTATGATGTTTGGATGTTAGTTGAGAATGGATATTGTGTTTCTTCTCAATCACCAAATAACAAAGATGCTCTTGAATATAATCATATTGCAAAGAAGGTTATCTTGTCTGGATTATCCAATGATGTCTCTTGTAAAGTTATCCATTGTGTTACAGCTCATGATATATGGAGGAAATTGAAAAGAATTTATCAAGGTGATGATAAAGAAGAGGACAGTCTAGTGTGTGAAGAAAGTGGCAATGAAAGGAGACTTTCACATGAAAAAGATGAGACTTAATCCGATTCAGAAGAAGAAGATCACATTATATGTGATGATGAACAAGAGTTTGAAGTTGATGTAGAAGGAGAGCTCATATGTGCTCTAAGTGAACTCAGGAAATATAAAAAGGAGAACCAAAAATTACAATTGCATCTACAACAAGAAAAAGACTTCAAAGACAAAGCACTCTTTGATCTTGAAGAGGCAAGTATTCAAATTACAAATTTAAGGACACAAATTGATAAATCAGATAATTTGATTATCAGTTTGAAGATAGAGATTGAGGAAGCTAAGAGGATAGCATATGTTTCAAAATCTGACCTTGAAGTTAGAAGGATTGAGAATCTAAAATTAGAGGGTGATATTATCAATCTGAGAAAAGAGTATGATGGTCTCAAGGATTTATCTAAGAAGTATAAGGAGTTTGAAGAAAGTAGAAGCAAGCTACATGAGATGCTAGAAGATAAAAGGAAGAGTGAAGCTAAGGAGAAGACCAAAGATGAGTTTGTCAAAATGCACAATCAGAGAATAAATTTTAGAAATCCTGCTCTTGTAAGACAAGCATACATGTACAGGTATAACTATTCATTTAATGGTTATTGTTATACTTGTAATCATTTTGGACACAAAGCAATTGATTGCAAAAGGAATACTGATATTATTTGTTACAAGTGCAATAATGTTGGTCACATACAAAGAAACTGCAAAATGGATAGAAGGAATGGTCCTGTATGGAAGCAAATCATAAATGCTCAAAGGATGTCAAAAAGATATTATCAGTCATTTGCTTATGATTACAATATAATTTGTTATTTGTGCAACTATTTTGGTCACAAAGTATATAGTTGTAGAAAAGCATCACTTGATTTGATAGGTTGGAAATGGAAAGAGGCTGAAAAAGTTTGGAGGAAGAAAGATCCTATAAAAGTGTGGAAGCAGAAACAAAGTCAAGAGAAGAAAAATCCTAAACTTGTGCATCTTGCACAAGTTACATCATTAGTTGGATAATTGAGAGCATGAAGTAAGGGGGAGTTGTTCATGTCCTATCAATTATCCCCAAAAAGTTCAGGAAGGAGATTGTTTGATGTTTATTAATTTGTATATATGTGTACTACAAGTGATTAGTGGTTCACAATGCAAATAAGATAAGATGTTTAGGGATTCAATGCACAAAGAGTTTAATGATATTATTTTGTTTATATCATGATGTTGTAGTTCAAAAAATGTGAAGTGTTGTTGCAAAAAGAACTTGATGGTGCATTTAGTGGCTGAAGAAGTTGAAGATAGAAGAAGCTAATTCATAGAATGTGTCTTTGCATTTGGATTTGCAAAGATGTGCAAGGATATAACTTTTAGGATAAGTTTAGAATAGCAAATTGTGAAAGTGTTCAAAGCCTTCAATTTTTGAAAAGACTAGAGGTATCAAAGATTTTTGGGTAAGTGGTATCTTAATTTTTTGGTTGATATGAAGATAACAGTAGTTTATGTCTTCAAAGTCCTCATAATGCAATGTGATTGTAATTGTTATGATCATGCAATAACATCCTTCAGTGGAGTTGTTCTTAGGGGGAGTTTATTCAGTCTTTGTCATCAGATGTCAAAAAGGGGGAGAAAGAAAAAATTCTTCATGGAGTTTTGCCATCAATGACAAAGGGGGAGATTTATGGTGTTAGGTTGTCATTGATGTCAAAAATGATTCTTGGTGGAGTTGCTTCATGGTGTTCATCATGTTGAGATGTCTTCAAAGGATTTTAGGATATCATGCTATTGGAGTTTATAGAAGTTGACTTTGTGAACATGCTTGATGTGTGTTCATTTTCAACCAAGGAATTCACTTGGTTTACTTGATGCAAAGATTGTTGTCATGCTATCTTAAGGATAGAAGAAGCAATGTGCTCAAAGGAAGGGTTGTCATTCCAAATCAGGAGGTCTTAGTCTTATTGATTGGACATTTGATAGACATGTGACACAATAATCTAATGGTGACTTCATTATATGCATATTCATTTTTGGGTCATAGTCATATGTTGTGTGAGTTGTGTCTCATATGTTAAAATTAAAAAATGCCTAAACATTCAAATGTTAAATGTCATTGTTAAAGGATAAAGTTTTTTATGTCTTCCATAGTTGTCTGGTCTGCTACATATTTCATGATGTCTTTATAGTGTCTTTGTATCTCATGTAGTCCTCTTACACATGGTATTGCATTCATGGTTGTTAAAGTTGTTCAAGTGTTAAACCCTAATTGTCACTATATCCTATGTTATGTTCTTACCTTATTATTGTCTAAAGGGGTTCTGAGACATGTAATCAATTAGTATGTCACTATAGTTATAAATGGTGTCTTATCATTATCTAATGGTTTCTGAGATTAGTATGTTACATGGTATGATGGGTCTTTTACCTTAACATCAAAATCTATGTTAAAGATCCCAATCTAAACCTATGTCATCCTTCCTAAACCCTCACTTACCCATCAATTCACTTTTGTTTTAACAGTCTGTTGACTGGTTGAAGCGGTAAGTGTCACTTAAGTGACAATGTTGAGGGATTAATATCATGGTTTTGACCAGCCTTATTGACTAGGTGCCCGGTTATCAGGTAAGGCACAAAGAAGGTTGAGCAGGAAATTATGATCAATGATCATGGTTTAAAGGATAAGTGGTACGATTGACACATCGAAAGGATAACATTCAAAACTGCATGGGAGCCCAATGGATAGTTGGTGATATTAATT
The DNA here is from genome assembly GCA_027924645.1 of Cunninghamia lanceolata. NCBI lineage: Eukaryota > Viridiplantae > Streptophyta > Pinopsida > Cupressales > Cupressaceae > Cunninghamia > Cunninghamia lanceolata. The sequence goes on from BSBN01000537.1 coordinate 2,425,903, forward strand.
TTGACGGGCTTTTTGGAGCAAAAGAAAAAATTTAAGGACTTTTCATCTTTCGCTGAAGTTATATGAAAGGTTTCTTTCTATTTTAGTGGAGAATAAAAGATCTTCGAAAGCTTTTTCTAATTTTGATTGGATTGAGCATGTGATTCCAGTATTTTTTAAATGGAAATAATTGATATGGATTTGGAGATAAATAATGGATTTTGAAATATAGAAATGATTTTATTGTTCTTAATAGGGCAGTTTGATGAAAATAAATTTGCAGACCAAATTGTAGTAGATCATTTTTATTTGCAAGCAGAGAGGATAATCGGATTGAAGGAATATGAAAGGTTTTCATGAAGATAATTTTTTGAGGAGAGATCATTATGAAACTTGAAGAATTGTTTTGGGGACCGAAGATAATATTTTTTGTGAGGAAGATTAACAATATTTTATTGAAGAATTTTATTGAAGAAAATCCAAGGTTATTTGTAGATGAACATAAAGTTTTGACAGAGATATTTTTTAATGAAGGCTTTATACAAGGGACAATATTTTTGAAGAATATCGAAGATTGAAGAGATTAATGGGGAAGATGAATAGATTGGAGAAGAGAGAAAAATGAATTGTATATGCAGAGAAGAAAAGACAATGAAAGACCAAGGATTATTTTGGTTTTCAGATGATCTTTTTGTAGAAGAATATGAATTGATTATACAGAGAAAAGAGAGATATGAAAGGTCATGTTATTTTTCCTTGTAGGAGAAAAGTTGAATTTGAAAGGTCTTTTTGTTTGAAATATATATATATATATATATATATATATATATAAATGATGAAAATGAGGGTGTGTGTGTGTGAATTGAATTGAAGTGAAAATTGAGTTGAGAGAGTTGATGTGAGGACCATAATGCAGAAATGATAATCTCCTTGTTGCAACATATTTTCAGATTGAACCTTGAAGACAATGATGGTGTATCAGGTGAATTGTTATGCAGAGATCATCAAGTGAATGAATTGTGAATTGATTGAATAGAGATAATAAGACTAGTATGCAAATTGGTTTGAGTGTGCTCAGAGATGACAGGTCATGAATGGTGCAAATCATATTGAGAAGCAATCATGTCTTGCACATTAATTTAATGAGGGCAATTGAATTGGTCAGTAAGACCTTCCTATGCCAGTGAGGCTTGTGGTCAGTGAGACCTCTGTATGTGCCAGTGAGGCATCTTGTAAAGCTAGTGAAGCTTCTTTGGTCAGTGATACCTTCATGTAACTAGTGAGGTTTTGAATAAGCCAATGAGGCAGTTTTAGAGTGGTTTTTATTCCCCTTGAGGGTTTTCCACTCATCATATCTTGTGTTATAATTCTTATGTGTCTTCATGATCTGTGTTTAATGTCCTGATTCATGCCTTCAATATTATATTTGTACATCTGTGAGTTAATAAATAACTTTGTCTTTCTCTCTCTTTATCCTATAAGTCAAAATGATTAAAATTGTAAAATTTATACAACACTGATTCACCCCCTCCTCTCAGTGTTGTCCTGGACTCCAATAGTCCTATACAACAACACTCTTGGCTTTATGTGCCACCTCTCATAACCTCTTTTCTATCTTTACTTGTGGAGGTTATGCCTCATGTTTTGGTATTTACCAAGTAGGTAAAATATCCATCTATTTTGTGTAGTTATAGTTATTACACCTCTTGGATGCATCTGCCCATTATTTTCTATATATATACAACACTCACCTCTCACCTTAACTAGTTCTATAACTAGCTAAGAAAGAGTAATGTGAATATTCTCAAAATTCTCTTGCAGTTGTCTCTTTGATTCTCTCTTTCAGGATTCTCTCTCCATTCCACTATTTTGATATTTGATCATTTGTCTATTGGAGTGTATGTAATCTATGACCAACATCAAATCTTGGCTGCAATGGCAAAGGACATTGAACTCAGAGAACACACTTTGATAAAACTATGTCCAAAGATTTCACTAGAAGAAAAATCAAACATCTGCAAAGCACTCAGCAAGGAGTTCAGGATAAAGAAAAGAGTGAATACTATCATGTCAGATGACATTGAGAAAGTAGTGAAGGAGATAGAGGAAATCATTCTAAGAGTACTGAAGGAACATTATCTTCCAACCATTTATGATAAAGAAGTAGCTGATATTGGAGATAATACACCTATTCCAAGAGACAACACTCATCAAGGTTTAGAACAAGTTGATACTATTCCTCCACAAATGGAATAACAAGAGGAAAAGAAAAGCCTTGAGAAAGATAAGGAGAGGCCTGCACTAGAGAAAAACATTGACCAGCAAGAGAACATAGACATGGATCCTCCAAAACAAAGTCAAGAAGAAGTATCTAGTAGAGCAAGAGACACTGTAGATGTCTTAGTTGATTCTAGGAGACAACAAGATCTAGAGGAGTCTAAACTTCTTCAAGGACCAATTAATCTAGCCTCCATGTCTCCTGTGCAAAAATTCAAGCTAGTGTCAATTGTTCAAGCAAGGGCTCGAGAAGAGATGCTAAGGACACACATGCAAGACAACGAACTCATTGGTGAAGCCTCTGACATCCTAGAGAATTTGATGCCTTCATGTCAAAAAGACACTTCACTGCCACCAACATATTAGCTTAAAGGCCTAATCAAATCTGTAAGTTCTCATTTTGAGTCATTTGAAAAGTCTATCAAAATAAAAGTTAGAAAAGAGTTTGATAAGAAGAGATTGGTTCAATTAAAAACCATGTTAGCAAATGATGGAACTCTGTTAGAAAAAAAAATAAAAGGCATTCAGAATGCCATTGAAGAAGCTTGTAAAATATACAAATGTTTCTTATCTTGCCTGGAAGTTACAAAGAAATTTGAAGATAAAATTAAGGACTTGGAACTTAAACTGCTAAATATCTCAAAGACATTTAATCTGACAATTGAGTCAATAAGCACCAAAGAGGCACAAGTTGTAAATATTCACAATGATTCGAGCACTCTAATGAAGAAAATGGAATAAATCTAAGATAGGTTGTGCTAGCTAAGGGGACTGATAAGTCCAAAAATTGATTCCATGACCAATCTGGTAGATGAAGCCTTGAAATCACAAGCATTAATTGATACACCATCAGATGTGCAGAAGGTAGAAAAGTTAGTCTTTTTGAAAAATGGCCACATCCATATTTTGGAAAGTGCAATGATTAGATCGAATGGAGAGATAGCTTTGATAAAGACTATCTATAATGATATTCTACCTCCAACTGTAAATTAAGATAGAAATGTGTCCTTGTATATATGTGGTGAAATATGATAGTTTTTGAAGAATTTTTGACACAATTCTGCTTCTACACCCACCTTTGCCATTGATGTCAAAGGGGGAGAAGAAGATCAATGAAAAATAGGCAAACATCTCAGGAGGAGAAGAAATATAGTGTATATAGAAAGGGGGAGCAGTCTTGCATTTTTTACTAAGTGTTGCCATCAATGCCAAAGGGGGAGATTGTTGGAAAGAGACACTGCTATGTTAAATAATTGAGTGTTGTCATTGATGGCAACAAGAAAAGGAACAAGGTTGGAAAAGAGATTTTGGTCCGGTGAAGAAGGCTTAGTCATTTTGGCTAAGTGTTGGTAGTGTACAAAGGCAGTGATAGAAAAACTGTGTTTGGATTGGCATTGGTCCATAGTTGAAGACCAAGTATTGTGGTTCTCGTATGATGTTCCTAACTCTCAGACAATCTTATATCCAAGGTTTCAACTTTTGGTCAGTTCCGGAAGTATATCTTCAAATGGCCTAAGTTCGGTAGAACATAATACAATGCTAGTTAAAGCAGATCATACATTTGTTTTGGTTTGCATTCTTCCAGTGTTGCATATCTTGATATGTGGTTTTGAGGTGTTGTAAACACTTGTACGAAGTGTCTAGATCTAGAGTTGTAGGTTTAGAAGTCCACAGGAAAGATAGTTACAAGCTGCTGAGTATTGCTACATTGTTTAATAAAGTTTGACTATGACAGGGTCTGAATTCTCATGGTCTGCATTTTGCCGCTAAAGGATATTTTCCTTTGTGGTTCTAAAGGTATGATCTGTGATGTCTAAGGACTCTTTGATATGATTTTAAACAAGTATTGTGGTCTACAGTGAAAGTTGTGATCTGATAGTTAGACTGAGTTAGTAATAGTCTGTGCTTGAGACTGACATGATAGTTTGATTTGTGTGTGTGTTGCCCCCTTTTTCTTCTAAAAATGTGTCCATGCCCCTTCATTGTTTTTCCTTCATTATTTGTTGGTCCTTCCCTTTGTTTTTTCCTTAGGCCAATGTTTACTTAGCCATTTTTAGAGTTGTCAGTGATCTTTCATATTCTTGAACTAAAGTCGGCGGGTTCACAAGTTCTTGAACCGCCTGACTTACTGACTTGCCTTAAAGACCCATGCTTCAAATTTTCCCTTGTGTCTTGATGGTAAACTTTTTCTTTGTTGTCAGGAGGTCAGGGGTTCCTTGAAGTTCTAAACCTCTAACTCCTAGTTCAAAAGTTCAACTTCCACCTGACTTACTGACTTTGAATAACACACCCTTCTAGATGGCGTTTCTTGCTGCACTAGCATACAATATGAAAGAATAACACTTGTCACTTTGCATTCAATTAGAAGTATGTGAAGACTTAGTAGCACAATTTTTGAAGGGAAACTCAAGGTATGCATTTATAAGCTATAAAGATAAATTTGTCGCTAGCATTTAATATCTTCCCTTAGCGAATTTATGAGAAATGACTTTGATAAGTTCTTGAACTCACCTAAGGTGGTTTTGTTTTGCAAGGGAATACATTGCAGAAAATTAAACAGTTAGTTTGCTACATGCGAGGTATCAACACAGTTCCATTTTCATAGGTCAGTATAACTAGCAACTCTCTCTCTCTCTCTTTATAAGGGCATAACATTTTCTTCAGGGAGTTAGAAATTTTCATTCCCATGTATCTGTGCAAGGAGATTCCTATTGGTGTCTTGTCTCGTCTGATGTTTTCTGCATATATTTCCAAGTCTCAAGCTTTCTGGTTTCTTGGGTACATGAGAATAAACTTCAAATTCCAAGGAACTCCCATGACCGTATAGTGGAGAATGGTCTTTCTAAAGTAAGAAATATGAATTTAGGCCACGTTGATTTGGATGACTTTTGGAGGAGAATGCAGTCTGAGAATTGAACTCCCTTGGTTGAGAAGATTACCAGTAGCAGGCTGGATAAAACTAGAGGTTTTCTGCTTGTTGTGCATTGTCCCAAGTTGATGGTTACATGAGCAAATGGGTATTTTCTAGATTCCCAGGAGATAAGGACCTCCAATGGTGTTGTGGTGGCAAAAATTGACTCTGAATCTATTGCCTCGACCCTAAGTTTAGAAGAATATGAAGACAATAATAATGTTTCTGTATCTTCAGCCTAGAATTATTACAATGAAACGAAAGATTGGTATCACGCCTGTGTTTCTAAGCATTGGTTAGAAATTGAGAACACTGGTAAGTCTCAGCTTCCTGCAAATTTGAGGAGTCATTTCAAAGAAAAGATTTTAGATATGATAACTTTGCTGAACAGAGTGGTTGGGGGTCCCAACTAGAATGATTTTGAATTTTGGATGTGCAGATTCATTCTATTGATTTGTGGGGATCACCACATCGATTGGCTGAAGATTATCAGTGAATGCTTACATGAATAGCTGATGAATTTTGCAAGAAATATGAGCTTCCACATGTGCTCCCAGCTAGTCTACATATTAGCTCAAAGAGAGGCTACTTGGCCTGGTTTGAGGATTCAAGGGAGTCCTACAACAAGTATGTTTGTGCATCAAGTTTTTCCCCATTTACAAAAAAATCAAGGTATGAAAGACTTTAGGCACGTTAATGATGTTTTTTCTATGATGTTAGCTAAGAAAATTGATGGCTTAATGGAGAAAAGGTTTTCAATTGAAGCATCTGCCCTTGTTATGAAGTTTGGAAATTTTTATATACAATTTGACTGCTTCTCCTATTTGAGAATTAGCGGTTTTGGAAATGCCCCATTAAAATTGCCATAGTACCCTTCTAATTATTTGGTGTTGCTGGAGTTATGCCGCCAAATGCCAACTATGAATGTTAAATATCAGGCTATGAAAAAGAAAGGGTATTCCTTCCCTGTGTCTTTGTCTTTTTATTCCTATAAATGTAATGATGGCACTCGGAATGTTGACAAGTTATTGTCAAAGTTCAGTTTTTATAGTTTGTTCCCTCATGTGTTCTTTGACAGTGAGAATTTTATAAAGGAAAATATGCATGGAAGTGGTTCTTACTCACACCAACCTCAACTCGAGAATTTTTGGGAAGATTGTGTTGATGAGAGGGAAGTTCAGAGAAGAAAGTGGATGAGACTAACTGTAGATCAAGTTCATGCCTTCTAACTGAACATCCAAGTCCCTAATATGATAGATGATTTTTTAGATATGTTGGATGAAGGCTATGATGCAGTGTCAAGGGAACCCATGCCTCCTATAAGATGGTTTGAAAAATAGGTCACTGATATTATGTTTCTTTCTTTGCATGTGTTGAGAAGAACATAAAAGTGGTTAAAAGGCAAGGTCAAGGAGTGTGCTGGATACATGACGCCAAGGGACTCAACCTCTTAAAATCAAGCTAGATCTTATACTGCTAATTCATATAGAAAATCATCTAGTTTGGACTTGACTCTCCAGAGGGTCAGCTCACAGTGAAATGGTGATGATGAAAGGCCACTTGAAGAAACTGGGAGAATGAAAACCACTTGTGAGCAGGATGTCCAAACATTGAAAAGAAATACCATCTATTGGCTGCTTCGTTATCCAAAGTAGACCATGTGCCCCCACCTAACAATCATGTAGGTGATTCTAATTCTTTTATTTTCTCTCAAATTGGAGAAGATAATTTGTTACATTCTTTACTTAGCCCACCAAACTCCCCACAACAAGGAGAACTGGTAGAACAAAATTCCCACCTTGTGCCTGTAGTTGCTACTTCCAATGATGCCAATGTATCGGCCCCATCTCCAAATTGGTTGAAAAGGTAGTTTAGAAGAAGAAGAGATACAATCTTCCTACTGATGAAGGTATCAATATTGTGGCCAATTTATTGCAAATGGCTCCCAAACCCAAGCGTGGAAAGAGAATGTCAAGAATAGTGACTGATGCCACCTTAGGAAATCAGTTTCTAGATATTGCGGACCCACTAGTAGATAATAATGAATGTAAAGTGACAGAAGCTAACTTCAAAGTAAGTCAAGTGGATCTGGGACCGTCAATGATTAAGGGTGATTTGTATCGTGTCCAATATTCGATCGATAATATCTCTAAAAGGGTAAAGGGATTGCAAGAAGAAAATTCAAAACTGCTGGCACATGTAAGTTCCTTGTCCTTTTTTTCTAATTCAATTGATGAAGTAATAACACCCTCTATGGGGGCCTCCTCATATGTCAAGCTCCAAACCCTTGATTCAAATTTGCTTCAACAAGTTAAAACTTCTCTATCTCTAAGAAAGGCCATGGATCAATGGGTAGAAAAGATTGTTTTGATGTCCTCATTTTTATTGAGGAGGTAGTGAAATTATTTGATTCCACACATGCCCAGAGGGAGGTCTTGATATTAGAGTTTGATAAAGCCCAAAGTGATCATCACAGTCTGAATTTAGCCTCTATGGAAATACAAGAGATAGCCAACATGGACCTTGGTATCTTGATGGCTGAAGAAGTTATAGTTAGTCTTGGAGAGCTACATACCGCTGTATGGGATGATGTAGTAGAATGGAAACTTTGTATCATAACTGTAGTAGAAGAGGAGATGGGGAAAGCCATTGCAGTCTATTGCAAGGAGATGATGAGAATCAAAAAGGATTTCGTTGCTCTGGGGGTAGAGGCTAACAGGTCCAACAATGAGAAGTTTTTCGATGTCAAGGTAATGAAACACAATTTCAAGAGGGTGGTGATGGAGGAAATAATAAACTATGATGCAATCACAGGGGACTCATTAGGTAAGCTCTCTAAATTGGTGGCCTATATTAATAGTTGCAAAAGTGGCATTGATGAAATGCATCATAAGGTGACAGACTCCGACAGGGCAGTCATGAAGAAGAAGCATCACATTAGTATGATAGGGTCTCCATCAGGCATGTCATTAACTCCCATCATCAATAAGTATAGAGCGTATAAAGCCAGGTTGCTAGCACAAGTACCTCAATTGGCACAAAGTGTCACTGGAGAAGGCAAGTAGTCAAAGGAAGATGAAGAGATGGATGAGATGGACGATGGTGATGGGGATTTACAAATCCTTAATTGATTTCAAATTTCATGTTTTTAGTTATCTCATATTTTATCTAAAACTATTGGCTCTGGAGGGCCCTTTAGTATAATTATTGTTTAAACATCTATTAATCGGCTATTTCAAGAAGCCGTTATGCTTTTAAAGACAGTTATGATTTGTCTTAGCTATAAATTTTGGATAGCTAGTCGAATTCTAGATCTTTTGACAAACTTTACTTTGCAAGGGTGATAGTTAATCTTCTTCTTAGCTACTTTGATATATGCAATATAAGTTAATATAGTGAAGATTTGGGTGATCATAAACTGAGTGTTATTGCTATTTGAATTAATGTTCTTCTTAAGTTGAAAGTGTTGCTGTTGATGTTAATGTTATTCATGTGTCTTAGTGGTTGGATATTTATATATCTTGCCCACTGCTAAGAATAGTCTATCTATTGATATATAATTTGAAGTGGTGAATATGTACATTTAGGTGGCCTGTTATTGATTCATGTTATGTGGTTAGAAGTATTTGAACTTTGGGTGATTGGGTTGTGAATTTACCTTTACTGCTTTTTGGTCAAAAGCTCTACCTTTTTTTTTCCTTCTGGTTAAAAGCAATCTTGAGTCTTTCTTATTCATTAGAATATCTGTTAAAGGTAGTTGCGCCTTGTTAAACAAGTAGAGAACCTATGTAAAATACCAATATATTAGGCTCAACTATTAATTACATTTGTCACTTGTCCGAGCGTGAGTATATAGAGTTAGGTGACAAATCTGTTAACCAACATATTTTTGGTGACTCTACTGAGGAGTTATATCAAGTTCTTGTGAGTTACTTGGTTGAACTTTATGGTTCTTTGTGGAAGACGTGCACCAGTCTTGTAGCCTAACGTTGATTGGCTAATACAAGATCAAGAAGATATTATTACTAGCCTTAGACTTGTTGCCTGGCAGGCCAGAGGAACTAATCAGCAGTATCACCAAGTTGATGAGGTGTTAGAAGAAGAAGTACTCGGTGAAATTATAGTAGAAAATGAACGTTGTTTTGCTGATGCTCAGGAGATAATTTTAATTGAAGGGATTGTTCTTGTGCCAAAGAGAGAAGACCTTTGCAAATCCAAGAAGTTCCTAAGAATAGGCCAAGAAACCCCACTGCCAAACCAGGGAATTAGATTCCTGCAAGACTAGCTCTCCCCTATAACAACTAGTAAGTGGTTTGGTGACTCTAGACTTAATTTTTTGTTGATATACCTATAGGAGTGAGCTATGAAAAGATATACATGATGGGATAGACAAAGGGGTATAACTGATATTGACTTTGATTTACTTCAATCTTTAAATTTTGCTCCTTTTCCTCCCACTAGAAAGGTCAAATCTTTGAGTAGACCATCCTCTCCTCCACCTGCAAGAGGTGCCGCTAGTTCATCTTATCAAAGCTTGACTCTACACAGTACTATCTTACCATTGCAAGTAAATTTTCCTCCTTTTAATATGACTCACCCACAACCTCCACCTATTCCATGGGGTGCTACCATTGGGCCACTTAGGCTTGGTGCTAACTTGCATGACCTACCTAGAGGATCAAGTAAAATTCTACCTAAGTTTAGGGGTGATGGTAAGGTTACTCCTGAAGAGCACATTAATGCTTTTTTTGTTGCATGTTCTATCCTTGGAGTCCAACATAAAGATGTGTCCGTCAGGCTATTTGTTGAGTCATTTGTTGATACAACTGCTAAATGGTTTTATCACCTTCCTAATGCCTCTATTAGAGATTGGGCTTACATGAGCCAACAATTTGAAGATAGATTCAAAACTACTAATAATGAACACACATTAGTAGCCCAACTCTCTTCTATGAAGAAGGAGATTCATGAGCAAATGAAGGAGTATGTAGCCAAGTTTAACAAACTTGCAAACATAATTCTTGCAAATGTTAGACCCAGAGACAGATTAATGATGTGTTTCTTTATCAATTCATTGCCACCTGATGTCAGTTATGCTATTAAAACACAAGGGGTTCCTAACTTGGCTGACGCCCAATCATTGACTATTGTTGTGGAAGATGATCTGATTACAACAGAAAAATGGAAAAGAGGGTTACAAATTGGCAAACCCTTAGCAACCAGTTCTACTGACCCTATCATTCAGAGGTTGGCAAATGACATTATTACTTTGAAACGTCAGATGCCTAAAGGTCATCAACAATCTCCTCAAGGAGGTTATAACAGGACATTGCAATTACTTGGTCCTACTCAATGTTTAGCTATTGAAGGAGGTGTTAGACTTAGGGCACACAACTAAGAGGGGGGGTGAATCAGTTCTGAAAAACTTTCTCCAATTTACACACTTAAATCCTCTTAGTGATTAGCAGTATATTAAACATGAAACATAATGCATTCAAATCAAAAGCAGAAACTCATCAACACATAAGACACCAAGATTTTGACGTGGAAAACTAGGTTAAGGGAAAAACCACGGGGTGATTAACCCAAGAATGTATTCTCTGTTAGAAGAATAGAAAGAACAAAATGGCACATGCCAATTAGGGCTCACTGCCCGAGCACACTGCTCACAAGAGGCTCACTGCCTATAAGAGACACACTATCTACAAAGAAATAAGTATCACATACATGAACTAGAGAATAGCATCTTCACCATGCTTGAATCAGTTCCATTAAGCCCAATACTTCTGTTCTGCCTTTCGCTCTCCTCTTCGCTACCACACTCTCATCTCCACACAAAATGGCGAGTTCAAACTAACTTTATAATCCCTTATTTATACAAGGCATCAACTTAGGAATGATCATCTAAGTCGGCAAACATTCATAAGATCATCCGACAGATGTATAACTCATCTGGTCAGCCTGTCTCAAGAAGAACACCATCATACATAAGTTACTCTTCAATTGTGAGATCCACCTTTAATGCAGACCACAAACACAAACTAGACATGATCCAAAGACCTCCACAAGCTTGCCTGAATCACCAAGAACATCCACACTTCTTTTGCTTACTAAAATCCTTCTCTCCTTCATTCCAAACCTTAAGAACATAGTCTGTCATAACTGTCACAAAGGAATAAATGCTTGTGGACCTTAAAGACTTCCTCAGCACTCCCTTAAATCCACAGAACAGGAAACTTCATTTCTGGATCTCACCGGACCTTTCTTGTTACACACTGTCACCTCTGAACACCTACCAGAACTGGTTTTACTTGAGCAGCCACAACTTCTTCATATCTTCATGTGGACCTCTAAAATCTCTATTGGATCACCTACAGACACATTTCTACAAACCCTTTAATCTACATCCTCTAATCATCATCCTATCTTGGACTTTTGTCTTACAGTCATCACTGTTATTCACTATTCCTGGTTGAGACTAATTTTCTCAATATCCTCAGCTCACGGCTCATCCAAACCTTATCATTAATACAATAGGAGTATGTTGACATCAATGACAACATCGGTTAGGCCCATACTTGCAACAATCTCCCCCTTTGTCATTGATGGCAACATATGATGTGAAAAACCATCAAGACAAGAACTTCTCCTTATTGTCACAACTCCCCCTATCAACAACAACCATTCACATGTCTTCTCTCCCTTTACTACTCCCCCTTTGATCAGCAACCACTTATTTTTCACATGTCTTCTCTCCCCCTTTGACATCAATGGCAAAGGACACATACTTGCAATTTCACCACTTTAGAATCATACCTGCTACTCCCCCTAAGTAGCAGCTGCCATCGATCCGGATCACAAGATATGACTGTGATATCCACCAGACTGATGCACCTCAGTGCACTTTAGTTCATCATTGGAGGGGCAATAACCCCTAACTTCTCCCTGAGATACTCAAAAGAGTCCTTAGGTAGAGGTTTAGTAAAGATGTCTGCAATCTGATCCTTAGAGGGTACAAACTCCAATCTGACTTCATTCTTGTTCACTTGCTCTCTCAAAAAGTGAAACTTGATGCATATGTGTTTAGTCTTTGAATGCAACACCGGATTCTTATATATACTTATAGCACTTGAATTATCACAGAAGATTGTGATAGGTTCCTCATACTCTACTTTGATATCTCTTAGCATCTACTTCATCGACAAAACTTGAGTGCAACTACCTACTGCTGCAATATATTCTGCTTCAGTTGTAGATAGAGATATTGCCTCTTGTTTCTTGCTTAGAAACCAATCTTTTCCTCAAAAGGAATGCTCCACCACTGGTACTCTTCCGGTCATCCACATCTCCTGGCCAATCAACATCTGTATACGCATGAAGAGAGAAATCATGATCTCTAGGATACCACAGACCATACTCAACCATCCCTTTTAGATATCTAAAAATCCTCTTGATTACCATGACATGGGATTCTCTGGGATTAGCTTGGAATCTAGCAACAAGACCAACAGCTTACATAATATCTGGTCTAGTTTGAGTGAGATACAACAATCCTCCAATCATTGATCTGTACTTTGTTTGGTCTACCTTAGGAGAGTCATCATCTTTTCTCAACTTACATCTGAGAAATGAAGATTCCTTTCTTTGTTTGAGTAATTTGCAGACCCAAGAAGAAATTCATTTCACCAAGCATAGACATCTCAAACTCACTTTTCATTTGATTTACAAAAGCTTTACACATATGTCTCTTCCTCCAAAGATGATATCATCAACAAATACTTCAACAATCAAGATGTTTTCATGATCAATTTTGAAATATAAGTTACTGTCAGCAGTACCTTTGTTGAAACCAATCTTCAAAAGATGCTTATCCAATCTTTCATACTAGGCTTTTAGGGCTTGCTTTAATCCATATAGTGCCTTCTTCAACTTGTAGACCATATCACCATGATCAGACAACTGAAATCCATCTGGTTGCTCCATAGACACTTCTTCTTCCAAGTCACCATTTAGAAAGGCATACTTGACATCCATCTGATATACTTTGAAATCCTTGAAGGCAGCAAAGGCAAGAAATAATCTGACTGCTTCAATTCTTGCCACTGGAGCAAAAGTTTCTTCAAAATCAGTTCCTTCTATTTGAGAGTAACCCTTGCAGACCAATTTGGCTTTATTTCTGATTACTTCACCAACTTCATTTAGTTTGTTCCGGAAGATCCATTTGGTTCCAATCACATTCTTGTTTCTAGGTCTGGGAACAAGATCCCAAGTGTGATTTTTCTCAATTTGTATCAACTCTTCCTCCATTGCTTTGGTCCAGTTTTCATCATTGCAAGCTTCATTTATTGTCTTAGGTTCAATCTTTGAAATTAGACAATATTCATCTAAATTTTGAGGAATTTTCCTTCTAGTTTGCACACCTTTGCTTTTGTCACCTATCATCTGATCTTCAGAGTGGTTCAATCTTACATACCTTAGAACTTTAGGAGTTTCTTGCACTTCTACTTCTTGATCAGGCTCATTCAGACCTATCTCTTCTTCCTAATTTACCAGATCAGTTTGAATCTAACTTTCAGAAGAGGATTGAACTCCTTGAACCAGAACACCATTCTGATCATCTTCATCATATTCATAAAACTTTGAGGGTTTCTCTATTCCCTCATCAACCTTCACATTTATACTTTCTATCATCTTTCTTAGTCTCTTTTTATAACACCGATATGCTTTGCTTTGAGTAGAGTAACCCAAGAATATTCCTTCATCTCTTTTGATGTAACATTTGCTACCAAGGACTCTGAAATATATTACAGTAGGAGCAATGCCAAACCAAAGTTCATAAGGGGTCTTACCAGTATTGCTTCTGATTTGAACTCGATTGAGAGTATAGACTGCAGTGCTGACAGCTTCTCTCCAATAGATCTGAGGAACATTTGCTTCCATCATCATGGTCCTAGATGCTTCTTGGATGGTCCAGTTCTTTCTCTCCACTACTCCATTCTGTTGTGGAGTCCTAAGAGCCGACAACTGTCTCTTAATTCCATGTTTCTCACAAAACTCTATGAACTGATCGGATGTGAATTCACCACCTCTATCAGACCTCAGACATTTCAACTTTAATCCTATTTCATTCTCTACCATAGCCTTGAATATTTTGAATTTCTCAAGAGCTTTTGATTTCTCCTTTAGAAAGGTTACCCACATCATCTGGGAATAGTCATCAATTAGCAGCATGAAGTATCTATCACCTTGAATACTCCTGGTTCTTGCCAGACCACAAAAATCAGTGTGAACTAAGTCCAATAATCTAGTAGAAGATAGTTCCTTGCTTTTGAATGTGACTCTGCTTAGCTTACCCAACTGACATTCCTTGCACAAGTTGTTAGTAGGTTTCACCAATTTTGGAAGATCTCTTACAGCTTGAGTATTGCTTATCTTGATGATATTATCAAAATTCACATGACACATCCTTCTATGCCATAACCAACTATGATCAACTTGAACAAATAAGTAGCTTTTATCAGTACCAACCAAGTGGAAGATATTACCTTTAGTTTGAGTATCGGATGCAATCTCTGTTCCAGAACTTTCAAGGATTTTGCATTTTCCATCCTTGAATCAGATATCATAGCCTTTGTCCACCAACTATCCAACACTGAGAAGATTGTGCTTCAAAACTTCAACATACAGTACATTACCAGTTTTGTTTCTTCCATCAAAAGAAATAGTTCCTCTTCCTCTGATTCTACCAACATAATTGTCACCAAACTTTACCACTCCTCCTTCATACCTTTCCAAATCTACAAACTTATTTTTGTCACCTATCATATGGTGAGAGCATCCACTGTCAATGACCCAATCATCCTTCTCTTCAATTTGGGCAGCTAGAGCTCTTTCCACAGTCTTAAGATTGACAGATATAGAGGACATTGGATCTTCTTCCTTGATGGCAATGAACACCCATTCATTTCCAGATTTGTTTCCTATCTCTGATTCATCATCTGTTACTCCTTCATTATCATCATCTTCATGTACATAGTAACAGTTCTTTTGGAACCTTGGCTTGTTAGGATTTTGCCTTGAGAATCTTTCTGGACACTTTGAGGCAAAATGACCAATCTTATTGTAGTTAAAACACTTAAAAGGTAATTTTCCTTCATACTTACCAGATCCTCTTTGCAGCCTCTTTGCAATAAGGGCTTCAAGTTGAGTAGTTTCTACTTCTTCTTCTAGATCTTTTCATGCTTTTTCATACCATCACAATTTCCTTGAAGAATTCTCTCTCGGATCAAACCTTTGTTTACCTTTAACAGAGCCACTGGCTTTGAATGTAGATTCAGTCTTGGGGGGGTCATCTCCAAACTCTGTCATTTCAAATGTAGCCAATTTCCCAGCCAATTGATCTCTTGTGACAGTTGTATGGGCTCTAAATTCTTCAATGGCAGTAGTCTTGATTTTGTAATAAGTAGGAAGGAATCTGAGAATTTTACCAACAATCTCATTTTCATCAAAGACTCCACCAGCATTTCTAATTCCACAAACCAGGTCATTCACTCTTGGCATAAAAGTGGTAATATTTTCATCATCTCTTATCTTCAGTTTTTCAAATTTCCCTTTTAGACTCTGTAACCTTGTACATTTAACATACTGGTCTCCTTCATGCAAAAGTTCCAGTTTATTCCAAATCTCAAAGGTAGTTGCTAGGTCAATAACATTTGAGAGCTCTGAGTCAGATAATGCGCTTAGAAGAGCCTCTTTAGTCTGCAAATTATTTTCAGCATCTGTGATTTCATTTAGGGTTGTTAGACCACCCTGTGGAGGTACATACAGTTTTGTAACCATGGACCAGTACGCCATTCCCATACACTGCAAGTGACATTTCATGCGACCTTTCCAAAGAGCAAGGTTGGCTCCATCAAACTTCAGACTATCCTTCTTGTAAGATGATATCCTGGATCTCCTCAAGCAGTTAAGCTCCTTTTAGAGGAACTTAGCTCTGATACCAATTGTTAGATTTAGGGCACACAACTGAGAGGGGGGGTGAATCAGTTGTGCAAAACTTTCTCTAATTTACACACTTAAATCCTCTTAGTGATTAGCAGTATATTAAACATGATACATAATGCATTCAAATCAAAAGTAGAAACTCATCAACACATAAGACACCAAGATTTTGACGTGGAAAACCCGGTTAAGGGAAAAACCATGGGGTGATTAACCCAAGAATGTATTCTCTATTAGAAGAATAGAAAGCACAAAATGGCACATGCCAATTAGGGCTCATTGCTCGAGCACACTACTCACAAGAGGCTCACTGCCTACAAGAGACACACTATCTACAAAGAAAAAAGTATCACATACATGAACTGGAGAATAGCATCTTCACCATGCTTGAATCAATTCCATTAAGCTCAATACTTCTGCTCTGCCTTTCGCTCTCCTCTTCGCTACCACACTCTCATCTCCACACAAAAAGGTGAGTTCAAATTGACTTCGCAATCCCTTATTTATACAAGGCATCAACTTAGGAATGATCATCTAAGTCAGCAAACATTCATAAGATCATCCGACAGATGCATAACTCATCCGGTCAGCCTGTCTCAAGAAGAACACCATCATACAGAAGTTACTCTTCAATTGCGAACTCCAACTGCAATGCGGACCACCAACACAAACTGGACATGATCCAAAGACCTCCACAAGCTTGCTTGAATTACCAAGAACATCCACACTTCTTTTTCTTACTGAAATCCTTCTCTCCTTCATTCAGAACCTTAAGAACATAGTCTGTCATAACTGTCACAAAGGAATAGATGCTTGCGGACCTTCAAACCACACACCAATAGAGTTGATACACCACAAAGACTTCCTCAGCACTCCCTTAAATCCGCAGAATAGGAAGCTTTATTTTTGGATCTCACCGGACCTTTCTTGTTACACACTGTCACCTCTGAACACCTACCGGAACCGGTTTTACTTGAGCGGCCACAACTTCTTCATATCTTCATGTGGACCTCTAAAATCTTTACTGGATCACCTACAGACACATATCTACAAACCCTTTAATCCGTATCCTCTGATCATCATCCTATCTTGGATTTTGGTCTTACAGTCATCACTGTTCTTCACTGTTCCTGATTGAGACTAATTTTCTCAATATCCTCAGCTCACGGCTCATCCAAACCTTATCATTAATGCAATAGGAGTATGTTGACATCAATGACAACACTGGTTAGGCCCATACTTGCAACAGGAGGACCCTCAACTAGTAAAAATAATCATATGGTATGCAACTTTCATCTTACTTCTGACCATGATGGAGCATCTTGTCCTAAGATGATGAGATTCATGCAAATGCTTTCCATGAGTCAGCATGTAGAGGAGCCTCTGGTGGAAGAACCCCCTACACCTAGTGATGCCAGTGTGAATTTCTTTGAATATGAATCAGATGAAGGAAGCAGAGATGATGTATATACTGAAGTTGATGACTCTAACTATGCGGTGTTTACTAGGGGTCAATAAGCACAAAGAGGGAAGAACTCCTAGAGCAAGCCTAGTGATCCATCCTCTTCTCCCAAATATATCTTAACCAGGTAGAACAATACCAAGAAAATAGAGAACGTGATACCCAAAGTTGTAGCTGCTGAGGTACCATCATCTACTTCCTCTTCTCAAAATCTTGCAACAAGCTCATTTGATATTGTAGAATCATGTAAAAATACAAAGATTGAGATTTCCCAAGCTGAGTATTTGAGACTTAACCAATCTAAACTTGATAGACTAGTCAAATATGTCAGACAGGAACCATCTCCTTCAAATTGTAATGCTCAAGTGTCTAGTGACATTGAAGTGCTTGCCAAGTGCCAAAACTATTCAAACACTTGTTCTCAAGATCCTAACCCTCAAAACCCTTTTAATAAACTAGAACCTTTTTATGTCTCTTTGTACATTGTTGGTTTACAAGCTTAGTAATTGTGTCATTGATTCAGGAGCCTCAGAAAATGTAATGCCTACTCAAGTTGCTAAAGCCCTAGGTTTACCCTATACACCCTCCCATGGCAAATGCTTTTCAATGGATAGTTCTTTGGTACCTATCTTGGGTCAAATTAAAGATGCACAAATTGCTTTACCTTCCTTCCTAAAGAAAAGATTGAAGCTAACTACTCTGGTGGTAGATATACTTGCCAGTTATGGGATGCTCTTAAGTCATAATTTTTGCAAGGACTTGGGTGGGGAAATTCAAATGGATTGGTCACATACCCTAATACCTATAGATGGGAAGAAAGTTCACCTTAATCCTAAACCCAAGGCCAAATTTACTGTTCTTAAATCTAGAGAGCCTAGAGAAGACATTCTATTTGTAGAAACTGGACCGGGTACCTACATGTGCATGTCAACAAAGAATGAAGATATGAATTTAATCAGCCCCAACTTGGTTGAGGAATTGTGGACTCTAGAATTTGATGGGAGTTGTTCTAATGCAAGGTCCAGGGTAGGTGACAAGGATCGTTGGTCCTTGGCATTTAGTCATATTTCATTTTCTCAAATCTAGGGCTGTGTCCATGGCTGTCTGCAACTAAGAATCCTATAGTTACTAGTTTCTCTAACTAACTCTAATGATCTTTACTAATTAAAGAAACTAATATTGCTGATCTATCTACTATGAAAATAAATTCCAAGAATATTAAAAATGAAACTAAACAATGAATTGCTAAAGTAAATCTATACTATTCCTTTCAACTGAAACATGCATTTATATATGAAAATAGTAACTATCGTCTTAAACATAATCTGAAATAACAAAACAATAGTACTAGCCTTCTGCCTTGGTGGTGAGAGTGGGCCCTTACTCCACACCCTTAGAGTTGAAGACTAAAGTAAAGAATCAAAAGAAGAAAGTAATGTCACAATTTGCTTTCAATCCAATTCCATCAGCTTTTGTATTCAAAAAATGTCTATATCAAAATGAGATTACAATAACAATAATTTGCTCCCTATTTTGCTGCTACCTTTGTAAGTTTATATCTAATCTAGTGATGAGATATCACTTACCTTAACTACTAGTTCATCTATGAGATAATACCAATCTCTTATTCTACTAATTGTTTAACTACAGAGTAAACATTAATGTAATTAAAATAGGTTTAGTGGAACAACAGTCTCACTAAACCTGAGTCTTGGTTTCAAATACAACTCGGCAATGAGGCCCTGAAATATAGGTACTTAAATCAGTTTATCAAGAACTCATGCAAAATCAAAAGAAAGCTAAACTTCCAATAGTTAACTACGGTCTTCATCTAATTACTCAGGTGTTGATTGAGTAATATTTGGAATACCCCAATTACTACTGGAAGTGTTGACTGGCAGCGCGCTAAAAATCTGCATCTATGTTGAGAAGACTCTGGAGGTGTGTACTTCTATCTGCAGCTCCAGAGATATGCTTTACGACCCTCTATTTAGCTCTGGAGATATGCTTTACTTCCTTCTGTTCAGCTCTGGAGATATGCCTTTGACTTCAATCCAGCTCCGAAGATGATTCTCCCCCTTTATCTCAAAAATCTCTCCAATCATATTGGAAATAATTGGAGACTGGTGCAGGATCCATCTGTTATCTTCGGAGACTACTAGGACCACCTCTAGAGATGACCAAAATTATCTTTACCCAAACATTTGCACCTGTTGATTCAAAAAGAGATAAATTCTACATATTTCCATTATTTTAGTGTACATTAGTCCCTCAATCAAAAATCATGATTTTGAAGTAATTCATCTCTTATTAATTATAATTAGAAGAATCTTGTTAATCTATTTTGGTGCAGTCATCAGGACAATGGAATAAGAAAGATGGAAAAAGAGGGGTAAAAATGTGTATTTAATGGGTGCAAACATATGAACTCACATGATTCCAACTAGACTAATTACATCATAAAATGATCTATTATGACCTTATAGAACAAAATAAGACTCAAAACACCCTAAACCAAACTAAGATCATATTTACAAAAAGATGGACTAACATGGTGCCCCTGCACCATACACCTAAACAAAGAAAAACTCAAGTCCCTTAAGGATTGTACTACACCATTACTTTTCTTGATCATCTTGTCTTCTTGCTCTCCACATGCTCCTCCACCTGGTAGTCCCTTCCACTAGGTCAAGTATTGAAACTTTGCATCATCCTTTCTACTCTTGAGCTTGGTGTCTCCTAGGCCTTGCTCCATCTTTCCACACTATCCTTGTAGGTATCCTTTGATCTCTCCCCTGTCTGAAAATGATGCTGCACTTGGTCCCTTATCTACTAACATAACCTTTCCATCTTTGTCTTGGACTGCCTTTATCTTTACCCTTGGAGCATACTCAAACTCACCTACTTGTCCTTGCCTTTCAACTTGATTTTGCTTCCTCGTTGCAAACAGATCTATTTCATGTCTTCTAACCTTTCTCTCATCAAGAACTAATGGTACACCTGCAAACAAACATTTGTTTCTTGAACTCTCATCTTCATCATCTCTGCTGCATTCTTGAATCTACCCCATTGTCCTTGCCAAACACCCATTTTCACTTCACTCTTTGTCTTCACAACTGTTGGTTCCCAAAAATACAGGTTGCTAACCCTAAGAGGATGCCAAACTCTATGTTTGGATTTGCAACATTTTTGGACCAATTGACAGAGCTATTTGCTCCCTACACTTCAGGTCTTGCAAACCTAGGCGGGTGTATCTTTGTAACTAAAGCAGACTTAATACTATATGACTTGATTGGATTAGTAAATCTATCACAATGGCATAAAATGTAATAGATGCAGTCCACAGATTATCTCCTACTCCTAATGTACTAACTTGAAATAGAAATATTTTGAATATGAGTTTGGATAGTAATGACTAGTGCCTACTTCTATTGGGCTATGGAGTCGGTAAATGGATGAAGATCTAATGGAAATGGATGTATGAGGTAAGTTGATCTACTTCACAGTTTAACTTGAACTTGTAAAGCACATGGGATGTTTGCACCTTATGCAAATGTGCAAGAATGTTAGTTATAATGCTCTTCTTATACTATCCCAATGATATTCCCCGTATTACTGTGAACAACTGAGAGGATGTTTAATTCTAGTAAGAAGGGAATTTAAACCAGATTTGTTTTGTAGAAAGGATTTACCTCTTGGCAGAGACCTTATGACAATTCTGATCAACTTCTTTACAGAAACCAACCAATTCAAACACACTGAATCAGCAAATGTGACTAGATAAATCAACAATATTCTTGATATGATAATTTAAATAATATGGAAAAACCATTCTGGAGACAACATTACAACATTTAGGATTTAATAGTAACATTACAGCTAAACACTAAAAATAGATAACTAAATTGAAGCATTTCATTCCATTAATGAAAAAATGTGTATATACAAGTTCTGATCAAGCGAATGGGTGGAGTGGAATTAAATAATTTCCTACTGCTACCCTAAATCTACTGATGTCTTCTAATCTATCTCTTTTTTTTTCCCCTTTGCTTGATTTTTCTTCTCTGGTAAATATCCTTTGGACTCTAGGGTTACAACCCTTTATTTCTTCTGTTGCAACCTTTGGTATACCTTTTCATTTATTTAAATGCCTTTGGCAATGATATATTTTGCTCCATCTTTATAACTCCTTTGGCAAAATATTTGGGTGAACAATATTTATTTTGTATCTAAAGATGATCTTGTAAAATCTTCAACATATCTTCTCATGAATATATTTACCCATAAATATGTTTATGCTACATATTTGTTTAATATTTCACACCTTTCAATTACATTTGTTCACCTTTTCTTTTCCAGAATGTAATTATATCATTTTTCTATCTTTGGTGAAAATATCTATCGCAATTTCCTCGGTGAAAAATATTTTATTCTCCAAGTGAAAATTCTCAATTTTGATTATTAAATCTTTCTTTAGGTAAATTAATTATATCTTTGATTACCTTTATTTTATCATCGGGCTAACGTTACAAGTCGGGAGGACACAAAGTTTGCTCATAGATAAGCCATCTCTTGCCAATGAGGTATCCATCAGCAAGACTCCTCAAATCGGTGTGATTTAAAAACTCATTCCGATTTCCTTGTTTCCCCGATGACATTTGTTATTCTATTTTATCGGTGAGAGAATGTATGTTTCTCCCCGACGTATATCCATCGGTGTAGTCATAAGATTGGTATGACCTAAAAAATTTGTTCCAATAGAATAAGTCACTCTGATATGCAATTTTGATGTTCTCCATTTTAGGGTTTCTTCCTTCGCTGTGTTGGAGGCTTCATCCCAGATTTGTTTGAACACAATACTCTTTTAGCAGAGATATTTCCAGTGCCAGAAACTCTTCCCCAGGTTTTGACAGAGCTTAGCCATCTGTTTCTATTAGTATCGAGTGGTGGCAACTTTGCCCTCTCACCAGCAGCAAGATCATTATGTTGCCGTTTTAGAAGGGGAGAATTTAATTGAACTTTCTTGTGAATACTACGGCACAATCTGTTAAGTCTGTTAGAATTCTTAAGTCCTCTTAAACTTACAGGAGTAGAAGTAGGTAACATAACTGGACCCTTGCAGGAGGAACAAATGATGTTCTTCGAGCTGTTGTGCATATTGAAGCTCTGCCTGTTATCCTAGGCATTGGCTTCTGAATTTGATCATACAGCTCAGAATTATTCTCTTTCTATTCCTTAGAATATCAATCATACCATTCCTCAAAAGGATCTCACTCTCTTGTGGCTTTCCTCCATTACAATACAAGGTATTATACCACGGTCTATTTTCAGTCAAAGGATCTAAGAGATTCACCAAATCCCTTCTTAATACACTAGCTTCATTCACATTCTTCAGACGCATAAGAGGTGGTTTTTTTAGATAATGTTTCTGCCTATTGTTGTTGTTGCTCTTTAACTCTAGCTTCCAGAGTTAATCGAGCCCTTTTCTCAACAGCAAGTTATCCTTCTAATTCATTCACCTTATCTTGAAGACCTTTATTTGCTTGATCTTCCATCTTCTTTATTGAAGCATCCTTTGATTTCCCTTCATGTTTGGCCTTTTCAACCATCTGTTTATACTTCATGAGCTCAGTTGAATCAATTTGTTTCTGAGCAGGACCGAGGTCTATTCCTCGAACTATACTAGCAACATTGAGTGAGCACAATGTTTCACTTAAATCATTATCATTAGGACTAATTTGTACAAACATGAGAGTTTTTGCATCGCCTCCTAATGAATCTTGTAGCAGATGTGCTAGCTTGGAATTTCTAAATGGAATATGACTATTCTTGATTGCTACAGTGGATATCACATCCCCAAGTGCAGAGAGGGACTTGTTTATATTCTGTGCCTTCTTTAAGGCATTCCCCTTGAACATCAATTTTAGCTACTCACTCATTTCCTACAAGACCCACAAGCCAAAAGCTTGCTTCTGGTGCATTCTCCATTAATCAAATTTTCACCCTTAACCATCACACAAAGTACATAGTGAGAACGACTGCTGTGCTCATTAGCTTTAGTTGAGCCAATAGCTCAAGCACTACTTCCAGTTTACAACACCTCCCAGATATTTATAAAGAGCTTGATGGCTGCAGATCTGTGTGTCTCTGATATAGGCTTATAAAGCGCAACTACACTGTACATCAAAAGTGTAAAGATGAGGACCTTCACAGTCATTTCTGGAATGGCCACAATCAAGGAAGAGGATTGAAGAGTGATACGTTTAGTATAGAGTATAAGACTATTATGTTGTTATAATTCAAGCCAAGACCTTGCCCTATTCAATAGAGTTTACATTCAATTGGAATCCACACAGAGGTTGATTGCTTAATTTTGAAATTGGTCTGTATAATCTACAACGTCAGACAAATTGACATGACCAAAATCTAGTGCATATTCAGTATTTATTGTATCATCAAAAAGTAGCCTCCACAATAAGAACTTTTACAGACATTGCCTCTCCTGTGAGTGTAATCCCTGGCTTGGTATAAAATGTCATGTCTTTAAATTGCCTTGCGATCATGTTCTTCGGGTGTATTTCTGAGTACTGAAATAAATATTCACACATGAAACCCTAAATTTTTTGCGAAAATAGCTTGGGAATTTTAGTCCCAACAACAACCACTTTCAGGTCTACTCTTAGATCCCTTGTGTAATTAGGTATAGTAACCTCTATCATGGAAAAAAATGACTGCCTACCAACCACTCTTTTCACTAAAGGACAAAGCATTGTCCCAACCACACTATCATCACTCTTCTCCAAACCATTTCGAGTCTTCACAAACATTCCATCTTTGGCCTTCTCTTGGCTTTTCTTTACCAACATCACATCCTTGGTCTTCTCCAATACTAAGACCCTCTTCAAACTCACTGTTTTGACCTCTTTACCTCTTGGGGTGACTGCATCCTTCATCTTCTCTTCATCCTCAACATTCACAAAATCTTTCTTGTCCATCACTATCACCTTGGTTACCTTATTCTACTTCTTAACATCTAGAAACTGTCCCAACTTCATCAACTAACCTGTTAGATGTTCACTTACCCTTCCACCATCTGGGATCATTGTAGAACTTGCCTTTGCATATGCAAACATACCTTTACCCACTTTATCTTTAATTGTCCACTCCTTCTCTCTTACTGCATACTTGAACTTGCTTATTGGTTCCTGTCAAACATCCTTAATCACTCCATCTTGTCCTCTCATCTTAGAGTCATCTTTTACACTTGTTCCAATAATCTCTGTCTTAGACTTTGATAGTAGCATATCATCTTTTCCTTTCAACTTTACATCATTGTGTAAACTTGCTATCATGACATCTCTAAGCTTTGTAGTGGCTGCACCTTCTCTGTTTTTGTCTTCCTCATGCCTCAGAAACTCCTTCTTGCTTACCATTACTATCCTTGCTATCTTATCTTGTGCCTTATCATCCTCCTGCAATGGTGTTAGTGTAAAATTGGTTCCATCTTTCTCAATAGCATAAATATTGTCCCTACCATCATATATGGCATGTCTATCAAACTGCCATGGCCCTCCAAGTAACAAATAGCAACAACTCATTGGCAAAACATCACATAGAACCTTATTATTATAGGGACCAATATGAAACTCAACAAAAGCTTTCTCCTTAACCAAAAGAGAGTGTTCATCCTTCAACCAAGAAATATTATAGGGTGACTCATGAGGTATTCTTACCAAATTCAATTTATCAACCATCTCTTGTGACACCATATTATCTATGCTACTAGAGTCTACTATAAACTTACATACCTTTCCATTACACTTGCAGGTGGTTTTGAAAAGTGCTCTCCTTTATGCTACTTCCTCCTTCAACTCTCTATTTTCCTTTGCCATGTTATCTTTTGGATGTATTTTGACTATATTGTCTTTTCAACTTCCACTTTTCATTCTTCAATCTACAACTTCTCACCCTCAAAAGATCTAATACATGTTCTCTGATACCAATTTGATGTCAATCAAGGTACACTAATCACCAACTTCAAAAAAACCAATTTACAAGTCTCAAACCTCTAAGATGAATGGTTTCCTTTACTAGCCCTTCATATTCCTTGTAGCCCTTCAAAATGGTTTTTTCTAGCATAACTTGAAAAATACTCCTCCAACCCACAAAAGGATTGGCATTCTAGATACCCATTATGGATTTAATCAACATATCAGGAATTAAGGTAAGGTTGTTTTGAAACATCTCAGCCTAAAATTGACTATCCCGCTGTTTCAAGGGTAAATTAGCCCACTTTACAAAGCAAGTATGAGAAAATCAAAACCCACAACCTAAAACTCAACTCCAACACTCTAAATAGGTCTCAAATAGACAAAATGCACATTTTTTTTATCAATAGGCACCCTCACTAATTCACCCAGAACACAAATCTCACTTTTAGGCCTTCTAGGCTTGCCTACAAGGACTGTCATAGAATATATTTTGATACAGACCAGATCTCAAGACCATAAAAGACTTTTTGGATACCCTTTTTAGAGTTCTAAAACATGTAAAAAATTGGCATATGTTGTTTTGGACCAAAGCCCCCAAAACTTGACTGTTCTGCTGCTCACAAGGACTAAATTAAGCTTGGTAGCAAGATGGTTTATTGGTTCTCAATACTGTAGGGCACAAACTACTCAACCAACTATTGAAACACATCACAAATGACCTGCTCAAGCTTCCCAAACCAACTCCCATTCATTTCCAATGTTATTTTATCAGACTACAACCATTTTATACACTTTCAAACCCTCAAATAGGGTTTCTAGGCTGCTTGCACGCAAAAGGCCATAAAATGATTCAAATTCAATAAAAATTGATGCAACCACTTGGGAAAGAAAGAAGATTAAAATAGTCATTGATTCCAATGAATAAAAGTGCACTTGCAATCCGTACCAGGCCGTACTAAGGTTTGTAACAACAAATTTTAGCCTTTTTTCATAGAAAACAGGGTTTTATTAGCTTTTCCACCTCCAAATCCACTTCTCCTCCATTGTTTTGACTCTTTCCATGTGAATATGACTATTACACATCAATTTACCAACTAAAATATTTGACCAAACTAACCTTTAGACTCCTATGACTATTGGTATTCCACCATTTTGGCATTTTTTGCAACATTACATGACAACATTTGACCACATTACAAAAATATGACAATATGAACTCACATAATTCCAACTAGAGTAATTACATCATAAAATGGTCTATTATGACCTTATAGAACAAAATAAGACTCAAAACACCCTAAACTAACCTAAGATCATATTTACAAAAAAATGGACTAACATGGTGCCCCTGCACCAAGACTTCATTGGACCAATTAATCCTAATTCTAGTGTTGGACATACCCACATTCTGATAGCAATAGATTATTTTACCAAGTGGGTAGAATTTATCTCGGTGAAAAGTACTACTTCGGAGGTAGTTTGCACTTTTCTCAAAGAAAACATTTTGGTCAGGTTTGGTGTGCCTAAGAAGCTAGTGACTGATAATGCTTCAAGCTTTTCTTCTACTAAAATTACTCTATTCTATTATGATTTTGGTATTAGTCTTGCCCATTCATTTCATTATTACACACAAGGCAATGGGCAAGCAGAATCAAGTAACAAAAACCTCATCTCAATTGTCAAGAAGCTGGTGGAAGAAAATCAAAGAGGATGGCATAAGAATCTGTATGATGCCCTTTGGGCCAATAGGATAACATATAAAAGGGTAATTGGTATGTCCCCTTTCCAATTGGTTTATGGTATTGATAGCGCAATCCCTATTCCCCTAGAAATGCCTGCATTAAAATTGCAGAAGGCAATTGAAGATGAACAATTTCAATCAACACCGGAGAAGAGGATATTATACTTGAGCCATTTAGAAGAGTAGAGAGAGGTTTCCATGGATAGAATTGCCAACCACCAACACATTGTTAAGAAAATTTTTGATAAAAGGGCGAAACAGAGGAACTTTGTTGAGGGAGATTCTGTGCTTCTATGGGATAGGAGGAGGGAACCAAAAGGTGTACAAAAGAAATTTGATTCTTTGTGGAAAGGACCTTTCAAGATCAGAGAAGTCCTAGGAGAGAATGCATTTTTGTTGGCTTACCCTGATGGAACATCACTACCTCTTGCCTACAATGGGCAAGATCTAAAATTATGCAATTGGTAAAGTTTCTGAGTCTTGCTCTGTACCGTAGTTTCTTTCCCTATTTTTCTATTGTTGTGCTGTCCCTTTTTTGGTGTGACTCTATTTCCCTTGGAATAAGGCTTGTTCACCATAGTTTGTCTAGGTTCTCTGCATCCTCTTGAGTCCTTGTCCCAAAATAGACCTAGTTGTTGCCCCCTTTTTCTTTGAAAAATGTGTCCATGCCCCTTCATTGTTTTTCCTTCATTATTTGTTGGTCCTTCCCTTTGTTTTTCCCTTGGGCCAAAGTTTACTTAGCCATTTTCAGAGTTGTCAGCAATCTTTCATATTTTGAACTAAATTTGGTGAGTTCACAAGTTCTTGAACTGCCTGACTAAACTGACTTGCCTTAAAGACCCGCACTTCAAGTTTTCCCTTGTGTCTTGTTTTTCTTTGTTGTCAGGAGGTTGGGGGTTCCTTGAAGTTCCAAACCTCCAACTCCTAGTTCAAAAGTTCAACTTCTGCCTGACTTGTCGACTTTGAACATCACACCCTTCTAGATGGCATTTCTTGTTGCACTAGCATACAATATGAAAGAATAACACTTGTCACTTTGCATTCAATTAGAAGTATGTGAAGACTCTGTGGTGCAATTTTTGGAGGTAAACTCGAGGCATGCATTTATGAGCTATAAAGATAAATTTGCTGCCAACACTTAATAACTTCCCTTAGCGAATATATGAGACATGACTTTGATAAGTTCTTGAGATAATCCTTAAGGTGGTTTTGTTTTGCAAAGGAATACGTTGCAGGAAATTAAATGGCTAGTTTGCTACGTGCGAGGTATCAACACAGTTCCATTTTCACAGGTCAACATAACTAGCAACTCTCTCTCTCTCTCTCTCTCTCTCTCTCTCTCTCTCTCTCTCTCTCTCTCTCTCTCTCTCTTTATAAGGGCATAACATTTTCTTCAAGGAGCTAGAAATTTTCATTCCCATGTATCTGTACAAGGAGATTCCTATTGGTGTCTTGTCTCGTTTGATGCTTTCTGCATATATTTCTAAGTCTCTAGCTTTCTGGTTTCTTGGGTACATGAGAATGAAGTCCAAATTCCAAGGAACTCCCATGGTCTCTATAGTGAAGAGTGGTCTTTCTGAAGTAAGAGATACTAATTTAGGCCATGTTGATTTGGATTACTTTTAGAGGAGAATGCAGTCTGAGAATCGAACTCCCTTGGCAGAGAAGATTACCAGTAGCGGTTTGGATAAAGATGGTGGTTTTCCACTTGCTGTGCATTGTCCCAAGTTGATGGTTGCATGTGCCAATAGGTATTTTCTAGATTCCCTGGAGATAAGGACCTCTAGTGGTGTTGCGGTGGCAAAAATTGACTTTGAATCTGTCACCTCGGTCCTTAATTTAGAAGAATATGAAGACAATGCTCATGTTTCTATATCTTTAGCTTGGAATTATTACAATGAAAAGAAAGATTGGTGTTGCACCTATGTTGCTAAGCATTGGTTATAAATTGAGAAGACTGGTATGTCATGGCTTCCTGCCAATTTAAAAAGGTGTCATTTCAAAGAAGAAATTTCATATATTACAACTTTGCTAAATAGAGTGCTTGGGAGTCCCAAGTGAGATGCATTTGAATATTGGATGTACAAATTCATTCTATTGATATGTGGGGATCACCGCATTGACTGGCTGAAGATTATCAGTGAATGCTTGCATGAACAACTGATGAATTTTGCAAGAAATGTGAGCTTCCACATATGCTCCCAGCTAGTCTACATATTGGCTCGAAGAGAGGCTACTTGTCCTAGTTTTATGATTCAAGGGAGTCCTATGATAAGTATGCTTGTGTATCAAGTTTTTCCCCAATTACAAAAAAATGAAGGTATGAAAGACTTTAGGCACGTTAATGATGCTTTTTCTATGATGTTAGCTAAGAAAATTTATGACTCAATGGAGAAAAGGTTTTCAGTTGAAGCATTCTTCCTTGTTATGAAATTTGGAAGTTTTTATATACAACTTGACCGCTTCTCCTATTTGAGAATCGGGTGTTTTGAAAATCCCCCATTAAAATTATCGCGGTACCCTTTTGATTATTTGGTGTTGCTGGAGTTATGCTACCAAATGGCAGCTATGAATGTTAAATACTATGTTATGAAAAATAAAGAGTATTCCTTCCCCGTGTCTTTGTTCTTTTATTCCTGTAAATGTAATGATGGCACCTAGAATGTTGACAAGATATTGTCAGAGTTCAGCCTTCATAGTTTGTTCCCTTGTGTGTCCTTTGACAGTAAGAATTTTATAAAGGAAAATATGCATGGAGGTGGTTCTTACTCAAACCAACCTCAACTCGAGGATTTTTAGGAGGATTGTGTTGATGAGAGGGAAGTTCAGAGAAGAAAGTGGATGAGACTAACTGTAGATCAAGTTCATGCCTTCCAACTAAATATCCAAGTCCTTGATATGATAGATGATTTTTCAGATATGTTGGATGAAGGCTATGATGCAGTGTCAAGGGAACCCATGCCTCCTATAAGATGGTATGAAAAAGAAGTCACTGATATTATGTTGCTTTCTATGCATGTGTTGAGAAGAACAGAAAAGTGGTTAAAAGGCAAGGTCAAGGAGTGTACTAGATCCATGGCATTGAGGGACTCAGCCTCTTAGAATCAAGCTAGATCTCAAACTGCTCATTCATATAGAAAATCATCTAGTTTGGACCTGACTCTCCAGAGAGTAAGCTCACAGTCAAATGGTGATGATGAAAGGGCACCTGAAGAAACTGGGAGAATGAAAACCACTTGTGAGTAGGATGTCCAAATAGTGAAAAGAAATACTAGATTCACTGCTTCGTCATCCAAAGCAAACCATGTGCCCCCACCTAACAATCATGTAAGTGATTCTGATTCTTTTTTTTCTCTCAAATTGGAGAAGATAATTTGTTGCATTCTTTACTTAACCCGCCAAACTCCCCACAACAAAGAGAACTATTAGAACAAAATTCCCACCCTGTGCCTATAGTTGCTACTTCCAATGCTGCCAATGTATTGGCCCCATCTCCAAATTGGTTGAAAAAGGTAGTTCAAAAGAAGAAGAGATACACTCTTCCTGCTGACGAAGGTATCGATACCTTGACCAGTTTGTTGCAAATGGTTCCCAAATCCAAGCATGCTGCAAAGAAAATGTCAAGAATAGTGATTGATGCCACCTCAGGAAATCAATTTCTGAAGATTATAGACCCACTGGTAGATAAGAATGAAGACGAAGTGACAAAAGCTGACTTCAGAGTAAGTCAAGTGGATTTGGGACCGTCAACAACTGAGGGTGATTTGTATCATGTCCAATATTTGGTTGATAATATCTCTAAAAGAGTAAAGGGATTACAAGAAGAAAATTTAAAACTGCTAGCACATGTAAGTTCCTTGTCCTCTTTTTCTAATTCAATTGCTCAAGTAATAACACCCTCTATTGTGGCCTCCTCAGATGTCAAGCTCCATACCCTTGATTTAAATTTTCTTCAACAAGTGAAAACTTCTCTATCTCTAAGAAAGGCTATGGATCAATGGGTTGAAAAGACTATTTTTGATGGCCTCATTTTTATTGTGGAGGTAGTGAAATTATTTGATTCCATACATGCGAAGAGGGAGGTCTTGATATTAGAGTTGATAAAGCTTGAAGTGATCATCACAGTCCGAATTTAGCCTCTAAGGAAATACAAGAGATAGCCAACACGGACCCTAGTATCTTGATGGCTGAAGAAGTTATAGTTAGTCTTGGAGAGTTAGATACCACTATATGGGCTAATGCAGTAAAATGGAAACTTTGTATCGTAACTACAACATAAGAGGAGATGGGGAAAGCCATTGCAATCTATTATAAGGAGATGATGAGAATAAAAAATGATTTCTTTTCTCTGGGGGTAGAGGCAAACAGGTTCGATGATGAGAAGCTCTTGGATGTCAAAGTAATTAAACAAAATTTCAAGAGGGTGGTGACAGATTAAATAGTAAACTATGATGCAATCACAGATGACTCGTTAGGTAAGCTCTCTAAATTGGTGGCCTATATTAATTGTTGCAGAAGTGGCATTGATGAAATGCATCATAAGGTGACAGACTCCAACAGGGTAGTCATGAAGAAGAAGTGTCACATTAGTATGACAAGGTCTCCACCAGGCATGTCATTAACCCCTATCATCAACAAGTACAAAGCATATAAAGCCATGTTGCAAGCACAGGTACCTCAATTGGTGCAAAGTGTCACTAGAGAAGGCGAGTAGTCAAAGGAAGATGAAGAGATGGATGAGGTGGACGATGGCGATGGGGATTTACAAATCCTTAATTGATTTCAAATTTCATGTTTTTAGTTATCTCATATTTACTCTAAAAGTATTGGCTCTAGAGGGCCCTTTATTATAATTATTGTTTAAACATCTATTAATCTACTATTTCAAGAAGTTGTTATGCTTTTAAAGATAGTTATGATTTGGCTTAGCTATAAATTTTGGATAGCTAGTTGAATTATGGATCTTTTGACAAACTTTACTTTGCAAGGGTGATAGTTAATTTTGTTCTTAGCTACTTTGATATATGCAAAATAAGTTAATATAGTGGAGATTTGGGTGATCATAAACTGAGTGTTATGGTTATTTGAATTCATGTTCTTCTTAAGTTGAATGTGTTGCTGCTGATGTTAATGTTATTCATGTGTCTTGGTGGTTGGATATTTATAAATCTTGCTCACTGCTAAGAATAGTCTATCTGTTGATATATAATTTGAAGTGGTGAATATGTACATTTAGGTGGTCTATTATTGATTCATGTTATGTGGCTGGAAGTCTTTGAACTTTGGGTGATTAGGTTGTGAATTTACCTTTATTTCTTTCTGGTCAAAAGCTCTACCGTTTTTTTTGCTTTTTGGTTAAAAGCAATCTTGAGTCTTTCTTATTCATTAGAATATCTATCAAAGGTAGCTACACCTTGTTAAACAAGCATAGAGCCTATGTAAAGTACCAATATATTAGGCTCAATTGTTGATTACATTTGTCACTTATCTGGGCATGAGTATATAGAGTTAGGTGACAAATCTATTAAGCAATAGTGCAGTAGTTCTATTGATTAGAACTTTATCCTAAGTGGTTATACAGTTGGAGCTGACACATGAGAAGTTGCTTCAAATGTTATTTAGGTCCGCTATGAATTTTGGTAGGTGAATTGGGCCGACAAGATACAAGTTTATTAAATATATGGTTCATCTAAGTGGGCCGACCTAACTTGAAGTTTTCAAGTGTTGCATATATATATATGAGATCAAACTTGGTGTGTGTCATGGTGTTGCAAATGTGAACGTGTGACATGGAAAATAAGGTGATTTTGTGAAAGCAATAAGAGCAGAAGGAGAGAGATCTTGTTCTTATGTAAAAGTAGAGTAGAGAAACAAAGCAGTTAGAGATGAAGAGTTTTTAGATAGAATTTCTGCACTTCACTGGAGCTATAACTAAGCATGTGTAGATGCAATCTAAGCAGTTCAACTTGGCAATGAGCAATTCTTCTTTCTTCCTTCTTTCTCTTGGCAGTGAGCCTATTTTAGTTGTGAGCCTTTCTTGCAGTGAGCATCTCTTTGGGTAGTGAGCCCTAAGGTAGTGAGCCTTTTGTAATATGGTATTGTGCTATAATAATATATTGTGAGCTAACACTCACCGTGGTTTTTCCCTTTTGGGTTTTCCATGTAAAAATCCTGGTGTTCATGTGTTATGTCTATTTGGTTGCTGTTCCTATGCTTATTCTATTTTCATATTATTAATTTTGGAAATTGGATTAAGAAATTTGTTAAGAAGTGGTTTTGTGGAATACTAGTTCACCCCTCCCCTCTCAGTATTCCTTACTATCAACATGATGTGGCATTGAAGTGCCTCTGAAAAACAACTATTTTACTATTTTATCACTATATATCAATGACTATCCCCTAATGCATTTAGATCATGAATATATATCAATATCAATCTCAAGCTCAAATAATGATTTGTGCCAGCTTTGAGAGGGTTCAAACTCCAATGCATGATGAAACATGTAAGTCATCCTTAATCATTTGGTAATGCTCTGCAAATGGATGAAATGTGTTGCAGTTCTCCATGAAGATCTACTTGGTCCCATACTACCTTGTGAGATGTTCTATTTGGCTTCGCAAGTCAGGGAATGTTCTGCAAACCTTGTATGCGCATACCAAATGTTGAATGCTCTGTTCTGTGAGTTGTGATAATGTTCTAATAGCAATAACTCTCTAAAGACTTATGCAAATCTCCTAAATTTTGGATATGATGTAGATGTCATAGTGTTGAGTGTAATTCTAGCTCCATAAGTTGAGACATGATCATATAGTAAAATATGGTGCAATCTATTGAGACTATACTAACTAAAATGCAACTAAAATACAAGAAAAAAAAAAAGAAAAAGAAAAGAAATCAAAATATTTTTGGTTGATGCAAGATTGCCTTTCAACCTAGGATGCTCCTGCATCATGATTTAACCAATTTAATCAAAAGTGCATAAAATAGGGAATTAAATAAATGTGAAAATATTTATTTAATTTTGGATGAGGATGAGGGACTTAGGTAATAAATATTTGTATTTATTTACCTAAGGTGGAATATAGAAGAATGATAATAAATGATTAATTAATGATTTATGCTAGGGATAGGTATGGATGAATAGTGCATGAATAGTAATTTTATTGATTAAATAATAAATATTATTTAATCATCGTCTGAAGGGGAATTGGCTAATTAATTGTATAGATAGGATCTATTTGATTAATTATAGAAGAAAGTGGTCTAGTGATGCCTTGATTACGGCTAGAAGTGGTTGAATGATGATGATATAATTTTAGGTGTCTACAGAAATTATTCTTTATTTTTTTAAAATTACAACTTAAATATACATATTAAATGTCACAACTCATTAGTTTACATCATCCTTAAATTATTGACTTTGTTTTCTATAATTGACACAAATTGAGGAACATTAAAAAATACTAATTTTGAACATCACACTTAGGCCAAAAGGTGGGAAACTCTATTTATTTCTCAAATTTATGCTAGAATATGGAAGCTAAAGATGTGCAAAATTAATTCACTAATGTCTAGACAATAATGCTCTTAATGTTCTCCTAGTATAATAAATATAAAGAATTTTTCGTGGATTGATCCTGAGTGGATTATGGACAATCCTAAGTAGCATAGATTTATCCTCTAAGATGCAATTTTGATCTAGATGACAACAAACTTATGTCACCTAATTCATTTTGATCTTTAGTATTTGATGGTATAGAAGGATGACAATATTTAGAAATACTTGAAGCTACCAAATTACAAGGGTCAAGTTCTCCTTCTTTAGCCCCCTTGTTAGACAAATTTTATGACCTTAGATGAATATTAGAAGAAATAAAACAAAAGCATGTAAATGGCCTCTATGTAAATTCTTATGTTACGGATTCCTTTTAATGTTTCAACTCCAAGCATTGCTAGAATGATTTTTTTTTTGCAATCAAGTATTATTGCTATTCTTTGATGTTTTTAATTTCACAAATCAATGTATTTAAATACAAAGGCATAGGAATAATTCATGCAAACATGTGCCAAGTTGACTCCTAATAGCTAGTGATATAGGGTAAGAATAAACAATTTGAGTTTGGGGTCAATCTCGAGTGTTGCCGGATTGACCCAGAATAGAAAAATTTAAATCTCAAGATTTAAATTAGTTGTGTGGGAATAGTGGTTGACAATGAGGCAAATGTATTGGAATATGTCCATGCAAGACTAAGGTAATATCAAATGTATGGACATGTGTAAGTGGACATAAATGGGGATGGGTAATGATTAGGAAATGAACAAAACTCAACACAAGAGTTTTGCCACCTATTGAAATGTAATTTCATTAAGTTTTTCATCAAAATAAACATATAACTAAAGGGAAATCTAAGATAGATACAATTTTCACTATTGGGTGAAAGTTTAAAGTTGTGTCATACTTTTATAAAGGAAATGGCCACACTTATTTAACTTTCTAACTTGAATCACAATAATGTGACATATATGTTTTACTTTTTAAAATAATATAAACTAATGAAATAAATATTGTTAGTGTATTTTGTATTTTAACACTATAATTTAGTTGTTGAAGATTATTTTTTTCTATTTTTATAATTATATATTTTTAAATAAATCTTCAAAGTTTCATGTACTAAAAATAGAATTTTTTTGATGAGATGCAACATTTTGTCTCAACTATTTATTCTAACTAGAAAATGATTATATTTTTTTTTGACATAGAATCTTTCCTCTAATGCATCATCTTTTTTCAATTTCTTTTAGTAAGATTTAGTGTTTTTCTAGAAGCCAATCAACCTTATATTTTTCCACCTCTATCTAATTTAGATAGAATGAATGTAGCTATAACATATGTTTGACCAAAATTAGCTTTTAATTAAAAAGGTTCAAATTCATTTGTGCTAATAAGTTGGTCTGAAGTAGACACAACTTGGAACTTTTTCACCCTATTACAATAGCATCATTTTCTACTTAACTTATTATTGTTTAAGTTCACTTAAACTTATTTTTATATATTTAGACTATAATTTATACCAAATTATTTTTCTATTGAAAACAATTTGTATATATGGATAACTAAGTTAATGTAAATCTATTCAACGTTGCATAATAAAAAAGATATCCACAATTAACATGAGACTTAAAATAAAAAATAGAGATCTATTTGCAAGATTCAAATTAGACATCAACTAAGTAACACATTTAAAATGAAAATAGTTAAAAAGAAGCTTGAAAATTATATTCATTAATTTTAAATTTTTTGAATTTAACTTTTTAAATTGTTAATTAATTATTTTAATTCATATACTTCAAAAATATATATTTTAAAAATCAATTTATTATTTTTATCATCATTGAAAGTTATTTTTTCTTAAATATATAAATAATAAAAATAATGTTTTGTTCAAACTCCACTTTCAATAAAAACAAATTTAACATAAATTAACTAATCCTTCAACTTAATCATTGCTAAATTTAAATAAACTTTATATATATTCTTTATGTGGAAAATTTTATTATAACATTGTCAAATCAACATTAATCACAATAAAACCTACAAGTTAATCATTATTGAATTTAAATAATCCTTACATGCATTCTTTACTAAGAAAACAAAGAACAAATCATTCAACTTAATCATTGCTAAATAAACTTTAAATATACTCTTTATGTAGAAAACTTTATTATAACCTTGTCAAATCAACAATAATCAAAATAAAACCTACAACTTAATCATTATTGAATTTAAATAACCCTTATATGCATTCTTTATGATGAAAACTTTATAAGTCAAGAAAAAAGAACAAATCCACATTGGAGATTACATAGAATATCTAAAATGCGAAAGAGGGAATGGGAGATATATTTTTTTTAATGGAGAGAGGTATGAACATATTTAAAACAAGATCCATAACATATACAGTGGTGAAGATGTTATGGTTTGTTGAGCTAGCATTTGGGAAGGTCAGGAGGAGGAGGCTCCAAGCTGGCCAAATAACCATAACCATTCTTAACCAGGAAGACCATATTCAATCCCCATGTCAGATGATCATCAAAATGACAATGCACAAACCAAACACCTGCACAATTCGTAATCATTCATTACTTTACGCATAATCTTACATTTTTAGTTTCAAGCTGGGCATCATTTAACTATAAGAGAATTGAAGTTGTATGTTTGTTACCTGGATTGTCAGCTTTGAACCTAATAGCAGTCCACCCACCGACAGGAACTCCCACAGTATTTCGTAGTGGCGGATCAATCAGATTGAATGTGAGTGGATCTGTTCGAGCATTATAGTTACCAAAACCCTCTCCCACCACATAAAAATCATAACCATGAATATGCATTGGATGGTCATCAGGTTGGAAGATATTGGTTTCTTGGAACACCAATTGAACTGTAGCGTTGTAATTTAGTACCTTCACTTTTGTACCAGAAATCGGTGCCCAAAGGCTTTTGGGTACATTGTCACTTGTATAATTAAACACTACTGGTGGATTTGATGGAAAGTCAGTGGTATAGACACCATTAATACTGAAGTAATAAGCTTGGAGGATGGCAATATCGGGTAAGTGAAAAGATACATTGTTCATACTAGCAGTTACTCTGGTGTTGTTAGGGCCACCACAGGTCATGCCAATTTGACAGGGAAATAAACCTAGTCCTACAGTTATGAGAAGGTTCTCATCAATGGTCTGGGGAACGTCCACCGGATTCTGGAGTGAAGCAAGGCTTCGTAATGCTCGGTTAAATGTGGTCACAGTGGCAGTGTCGTTGTATACTGGAAGCTGTGGAAGTATTGGCTTATTAGACGACTGGGAGCCCTTGTAGTTTAAAATGGCAGTAGTTGTGGTGTTATCAAAGTTTCCAATAGCCTGAGTAGTGTATACACTGGCAGCAATGTAGTATTTGGCTGGCAATTGATCGGTTGTGAGAAGAACATCTGCAGTCCGGCCAGGAGATATAAGCATTATGTCTGTTGTGTATGGCTTTGTGTAGGAGCCATCTACGGCTACCACAGTAAGATTGTGTGATGCAATCTTGAAAAAGAGGTGATTATTAACTGCAGCGTTGACGATACGCAGAAGGTAGGTTTGTCCTTGTTTTACAGAGATATTTGATGTTCCTGCATATATACGGTTGGTTTATCAATTCCCCATTGAATCACTAACAGTAAAGCTCGTGTGATGAAAAAATTGTATGCCTGATGTTGAGCAAGGATAGAGATCTCCGGGCTGACCATTGATAGTAAAAGCGTCAAATATATTAGGCGCACCTCCTGTTTGAATTGCTTGAGATTCAACTGTGACGGGATCACTGTTCCACCATTCTCCTGTTCAATAGGTTATATTATAAATCTAAAAGAATACAAAATACATCAAAACTATCATGGAGCGGGTCAATCGATGAGAGGAGAGGAAAGGAGAGGAGGTCAAGGGGGAAAATGGCCTTTCAGAATCAGCCACTCTTCACCTCTGTTTCTCTATTAGCTTTGGATTCTCTGGCTGGCCCATGGATGAGCAGTCTCCCCCCGCCGCCTCCCACCCCACCTTCGGGAAACAAAAAGTTATTCTTTATAAAGGTGGAGTTATAAATGTGCTGCACTACTTTTTAGGAGGGTGGGTTTCCTTTGAATTGATGCCAATTACCATAAAGTGTCTTATTAAATATATTGCTTTGGTGTTTTGATAAAGACTGGCATTTTGAAAATAGGTTAAAAGATAGAGGGATGGGTTCTTTAGGACCTTTTGGACTATAATAAACATGAAGTTCTTTAATAAATATCCTAGTCGGGTGTTTTGATTATGACTCATATTTCAAGAGTACTTGTCTCTAATTCCAATCACATTTTATGTAATTGGTAGTGGTCAATTCCCTATCTTCTTTATAGGAGAGGTGGGTCCCTAAGGACCCCCTAGACTATTATCAATGAATATGAAATGTCTTATTGAAAACCTCAATTTAATATTTTGACAAGGACTAACATTTCAAAAGTACTTGGTGTCTAATTCCAATCACATAACTTTATATTGTATAACATCTTTAAAATAAAGACTTACATTTCACAAATACTTAGTCTAGTAGCTTTATATTTATGACATCTCAACAAACAAGTGACACTAAATCTGATACTATAGAACTTAAATTTAGGTTTAAACACCCAACCTAAAGAGCAAACTCAAAAAAAATTTAAAAATCATTGGAAACACTACATAAAATACAAAATTAAATGTATAACTAGTAGGAATATGGAGAATAATAGGCCTCACAACAGCCAATACATTTTTGTGTGGGCTCAGCAAAAGAATGTAACCTCAACTTTTCATTTTTGAGCATAGCAACTTTATCAGCTCAGCTATACATGTACATATGGTTATAACAACTTTTGATTAATATTGCAATGGACATCAAAATTACTGCTGGGCTTAAACAACACACATTAAGCTTTGACTTGCTTAGGTGGCTGGTGGGCCCTTTCTCTTACTCTGTTTTGTTAATGTGTTAATAAGAGAAGGGTCCACCAGCCACCTAAACAAGTCAAAGCTTAGTGTGTGCTGTTTAAGCCCAGCCTAAAATTACAACATACCAACTAGATATACTTAAAAACTAGAACATAGCAAGCATGTATTCTATTCCTTGTAAAATGAAAAAAACATAAACAACAGAGATATTGAAGTCAATGTACCAAATATTTATTGTCAAATAAGTCACACAAGTAAACAACTAGTACTTCATTCCCAATACACCAACTATTGTTTTACATGTAAATTTGGAATTTTGAAACAGAGCACATTTTCAAACTATGGCTATTTGGATTTCTTTTCCTTTTCAATATTCAAAATCTTCCTTTCTATCTAATCCTATTCGCAATCGAATATTCATTATAAAGGCAATCTTCTAAACTACGTAAATCCGTAAATTTATATCACATATATATGATTTTAGTTTTCATTACCTAGCACTATAGGAATCTCGGCATGGGGTTAAGGAAAGGGATAAGAGCTGTCTTTCTTAGGATAGATAACCAAGGCTCCGTGAACTGTTGCACGAAGCCACGAGACGTGGGCATGCCACCACAATGTTCCTTCCTGTGCAAGAATAGTGAATCTGTATGTAAAACGCCCTCCTGGTTAAATGGGGCATTGAGTAATATACCCAGGTCCATCAGCCCATGCTGTACGAATCTACTTCACTCCATGCCTGAAAAAAATGAATATTTGGCAATGAGTTTTGTATCAGAAATGCAATTCACAGTCTACAACAACGATATTTGCAGGGGAAGCATTGAGAGGTAGCATCTACCAGTGGAGAGTGGCATTATGCTGGCCTCTGTTATACGTTTTAACAATAAGAGTGTCACCATTGCGTACATGCAGAGTTGGACCAGGGAACTGTCCATTCACTGTGATTATGCTGCGTGCCTGACATAGCCTTGTAATAGGGCTCGCTTTAATCTGGCCAAATCCAAAGAAAAACAAAGAAATCTATCAGTAGTTAACACAAAACCCTGAAATAGAATGTTCGTCTGGTCTGTCGTCTGTGTAAAATTTAAATAAGTCGACAATGAAAAGCAGTTATACCTTAGTGAAATAAGATAAGATTTAGTTATAACTTATAACCCAGTTAAGCACACAAGTGAAATAAGAAATCAAAGAATTTATACAATGGTTACTTTGTGGCTGGGTTGTGGTTAAGGAACCATTTGTTTAGTGGGATTGAGTACAAATTTTGATGTTGCTATTCATAAAGTACAAATGCATTGACGTTCTATTAAATATCATTCTTCCACAATCAAACAGTTAATAACAAATTTACACCTCCCCTCTATTAAATATTATTCTTCTCAATCAAACAGTCAATAATAAATTTACACCTGTCTTCTATTAAATATCATTCTTCCTCAATTGAACAGTTAATAACAAATTTACACCTCCTCTGTATTAAATATCATTCTTCTCAATCAAATAGTCAATAACAAATTTACACCTGTCTTCTATTAAATATTATTCTTCCACAATCAAACGGTCAATAATAAATTTATACCTCCTTTCTATTAAATATCATTCTTGAACAATCAAACAGTCAATAATAAATTGACACCTCCTTCTATTAAATATCATTCTTAAACAATCAAACAATCAATAACAAATTTACACCTTCTTGTACCAAAAACTTTGATTGATACGGAAAAGCAGAAACAAATTAATAATGTAACTAAAACAACTTACAACGAATCTGTAGTGACGAACTGTTGCTCTAGCCTGAGCATTGAATAAGACAATGAATGTGAGTAGCACCAGCAGTGACATTACCGAATAATGTGCTGATCTTAGCAACATATTGCAGAGATCGAAGGTCTCTTACCTTCTTTGCTATCAACAGAGTAAGAAGTACGCAAAGCAATCAGTATTAAAAAATCAAATGAAAAAAAACATCTGATACAGATGAAGTCGAGTAGACTCACTGCTTGATGATTCAAATCGTTATTGATATTTATAAACATAAAGAGGAAGAAGTTGCAAATTGGAAACTGTGACATGGAAGAAGCAATGTGACAAGATAGAGGAGAATCAGACGGCGAAGAACATGTCTCAATAAGTTTAGGATTTCGAGTATATCTTCTTTCTTTTCTTTTTTAAGGTGAATATCCCATTTAACTTATATTAAAGAAATAAATAATATAGTAATAAAGAAATAAATAATATGGTAAAAAATCCACCAAAAGCAATAAAACAGAAGTCCAACCTATTTCAAGTATATCTTTGTCTCACTGCCATACAAGAAAAAGCATTCCACGTAGATGCTGTCGAAATCAGGTGGTAGTGGCCAGAAATGGACATTTCAACTGCATTTCTTGTTTAAGGATATTGGTTTTTGCACCTATGTCAAACGAATCCTACCAACAGGTAGTTTAAACATATTACTCTCCACAACAATTTCTACAGGTAGGGAATACGAAAATAAAGCGAGAGGTCAAGTTAATTATGATAATAAACATTGAAAAGGCGATCCTACATAAAGCGTCCCTTAATGGTCAGCTGGTTTGATCTTTTTAGTCGCAAAAAGACATGTGACCTCCTTTCTCAAGTATGACTCTTTACCAATTTACTGTTACTTTATTTTCATATTAAAAAAATAAATAGTTAAACTATTTTAAAATGGAAAGAAAATTGACATGGACTGTTTAACAAATGGAACTGAAAAAAGGCCCCTATATGTATAGGACATGCCAACCCTTGGTCCTACTTTGATTTGACATACCAACCCTTAAAGTAAGCATGGCCATATAGGAGTTTTAACCTTTCAAATCTACCAAGTCAAATCGAACATTTATTCAAAGAACTATAATTTTTAAGTTTTATAACTTTTTTTATGGTTTTATATTAATTTTAATTAAAATGGAGTTGACTATTAAAGTTTAAGCCTTTTTTTAAAATTGTTAAGTTATTAGTTTTATTTTTTAGAATCTAATAATTTAAATATAAGAATTTTATGTTTTCACATTTAAATGGTCATAGTTTTATTATAGAGTATGAAGTATATACTTTGTCCTTTTATCTACATGTTCTACTCCTACTTTGATCATTCTCTTAAGATATATTATCTAGTATTGATTTAAACATATTTTGTTTGTAAAATATCAAAATTAGAAAAATATGTCAACCTTATCCTTAATGGTCTAAACCCATTTTTATTCATACCTATCCCCTCATTATAGATTAGATCACATGTGCAACTATGTCCCCTAGAAAGAATCATTCTCACAATCACATCCTCTAAATTT
Organism: Cunninghamia lanceolata; assembly: GCA_027924645.1. NCBI lineage: Eukaryota > Viridiplantae > Streptophyta > Pinopsida > Cupressales > Cupressaceae > Cunninghamia > Cunninghamia lanceolata. The sequence goes on from BSBN01000537.1 coordinate 2,469,093, forward strand.
AAACATGAATTTACAAGTATATCTAGTTAACCATTTCTTATGAACTTGAGTGCTTAAAATATTCAAATTTAGCACTTACACATCATATTAGTCTATGTGCTACCATGCAATCATGTCTTCCAACCTTGGTCACTTACACAATAGTGCATAACCTTTCACACAACTCATATCATATGTTCCATGTGTGCAATGCCATGAATAATGTAACACCATAACACAAAACTCCTTGTGTCATGCACCATGTGTGAAACACCATAAAACACACAACACATCCATGCATAGCTCCTTTCTCATGCACTACTCATGCAATCCTTATAAGCATGCCATGTAACTTAGAAGACATCATACAACTCTTGGGCAACCCTTTGCATCATGTACCATCTACCCAATGCCAAAAGTCATGCCACACAACTTGACATGCAATTGTGTCTTAGTTTTGTGCCAAATGTGCACCTAAGCATGCTAGCACATAAAAGGCACATAGAATAGAACTCAATACAAAATATTGCATAACATCTTAGAACTTCGTGTAACAATCCAACATACCTTCTAGAGACAATTCATGACATGTCACCTATTGGCATAACACAAGACTCAAATTTGAATTGTTAGGAGATGAAGCATAACACATGGAAGCACAACTATTTCAACTTCCATGGTAATTCATCTCTCTTCACAAACATGTAATTTATAAATGTACATTTGTAACATAAATGTTTACAAAAATATGCAATAGATAGGAGAAAATACAAAACCATAAATCTCCCTCGAGAGTATGCCATGTGTAGAATGTGTAAATAAATAAAGTAATAAATGTTCTAGTTCTCATATTATTTTTATGTAAACCTTTGTCTCCATACTACTTTTGCATGCATACAAGACATTTAGGTCCTCATCTAGAGTGTTGTCCCTTGAACCACATAGGATCTAGATTATTGGTATCAAAGTGGTTCATATTACTTGTCTTATCAAATGAAATCAAAGTATCTAAGTCTTAGCACATCAAAAACAAGATCCATCAAGTTAACTCCCAAACTATTTCAAGCATGTTTAGATGGAAGGAGAACAATATGCAATCTACACTATGATCAAAAAATAAATTAAAAAGGTTCTTTGAGAAAAACAAGCATTTATGTTCAACTAGTTTGTTGATGTCCTAAAAAATGTAGTTCCATCAACTTAATCATCAAATTTAATGATTTTGGTTTTCGATTCCCCCTAGATTCCAAGTAAATTTTGATGGTCCTAATTTTTAGGGTAAAATACATGTAGACAATGAAGATAAATAGTTAGATAGTTAGATTCATATGTCATTATGAATTATGTTTCAAATGAAAAAATGATCAACATCACACTTTTGAAAGTCTCCTTACTTATCAAGAAGTGATGACAATCCCGTGCTCTATGGGAGGACTAGATAAAAAAAAGATCTCAAACAATCTACGAAATTTTTGAAATCCTTCAAGGATGAATACTATCCTAACAATGTTTATGATGAATGTTGTATTCAATGGTAGCAACTATGGAAAGGATGTGGCCATTTAGTTTGTGCCAATACTAACATCTTTTCTGACTACTATATGAAGTTAGGCACAACTGACTTCAACAAACATGAAGTCCTCAAGTATCACAATTGTTACACCCAATTATTTAGTCCAAAGTGAATCTATTTAATGTCAAGATAATGGTATAAACCCATCATTATGTGGCTGTCATTGAGCAGGAGTAAAAATTGAAGGGAAAACAAGACAAATCCCCCACACTAAAGAAAATTCCCACTTTAAAAAACCAAGCAAGACAGGTGAATGGTATCACAAACACAAATCCAAGTACCACTCTAACATAGAATTCCATTAACAAAAGAACCTATTCATGCACATCAAAGTAGAGGGTTCATGAGCCAATTATGGAAATCATGAACCCTGGAGTTATCCATCTCAATACAAAATCTGCAACATGTATGCTAGATAGTGGAGAAATAAACTTGTTTCATTCAAAAATTTTAGTCCAAGGACAACCATTAGGTTTTTTGGTTGATGGTGGTAACATGAAGAACCTCATCTCCAAAGTCACCATCGCATGCCTACATTTACTGGTAATCATGGATCATCCATAACCTTACAATTTGGGATGGATCCCTTCTTGTACCACTAGAGGTATACATGTCATGTGTCAATGACACTTCTCATATGATGTTCATTCTTTTGTGAAGAGCTAAAATGTGGCATCACACTAATTGAGTCCAATGATATAATCCTTGGCAATCCTTGTTGGCTTGTACCCAAAAATTCAAAACATTCCATGCCTTCATGGGAATACTATCTTGGAGTCCCATGTATGTTGTGATTGCTTCATCATTTTGATATAGGTTGAATGATATGTGATCTTGTTGGTCTTGATTAGTGAATTTATGATATAGGGGGTCAAATTTGGTGTTGGGGACACTAGTGTTGATGAAAGGGTTGGTGGTAGAAATATTTTTGTATGGATGATGGGAGTGTTGGCATAATAGTCATATAGTATTACATTGTTAGTTTATGTATATTAAATAAATGTTAGTTTATAAGTTAGGTTTTGGGAAGTTACTTTCTCGTAAGAAGTTATATACGGGAATAATAAGGCTTTAAAAAGCTATTGTATTGTATTGTAACATCATCTGAAGATAATAATATATAATTTTATGTTTTATTATTGTTGTGCAATAATGGTGTAATTATCTGTGTTTGTGCTCACCATACTTCATATGGTATCAGAGCAAACTTCATTCTTGTGCTTGTGAGAAGATAAGTGTGGGGTTTTGTAGAGAGTCCAAACAGAAATATCAAGTGCAGAAGTTTGTGTTGCTAATGATTGTTGGAGATTTGTTGTGAAGGATGTTGCCCACTATTTGGAGGAAGCTATGGAAATGTTTTTAGTTGTGCTGAAATGGAAGTAGAGACTTGCAAGACGCCACTCCCCAAACATAGTCACAATCAATTGATGCAGCGCTAGAAATGAATTTGATAAAATCTGAATGCATGATAGAAGAGAAGTGGTTATGACAGGAAGTTAATTTTATTTTGTTTGTTGCAGCATATTTTTTCATATCCACTGTGGAGATTTTGGTATTCTTTTATACTACAGAAGAATGTTATTGAACACTCCAATGAAGATTGTGAAGAGGCTGTGAGATGCTGATTTATTTCAGTGAAATTGGAGTGCATCTACAACATCTATTAAAAATAAATAAAAATGTTGAAGAAAGAAGCCATGAAGAATGGTGTGAGAAGGTAAAAAAAAAAGGTTTAAAATAAAATCCATTTTGAAGTTCATTTGAAAAGGCTACGTGATGTTTTTATTTTCTTAAAGAGGAAGAAGTTAAAGATTTCCTAGAATAAGGAAGAGTAAAAATAGTAAAAAGATTTAAAAGGGAGAGATTTTTTATGCTTTAAAGGAGTAGTTTTTTTTTTAAGAAAAGTGATTTGCATAAATTAGAAAGAAAAGGAGGAGTGATGTGAAGAAATAAGAAGTATTGAATATTTCATAAAATCAAAGTATGAAGGGAGACATAAGTAGAATTTTTCTCATAATATTTAATTTTTCCTATAAAAATTAAAGTGTGAAAGGAAGATATAAGTAGTGGAGTCTTTTCAAGTCAAGGACATTTAAAATATTTAAAGATTTTTTTTTTGCTTTTGGAGTAATAAGGTGGAAAACATTGGAGTTATAAGGATATATTTGAGTGTACACTATATTGTAAAAGGTGCACTTTTGGTGGAATCTGACACCTTGTTCATTTTATCATGGCTACATCAAACATTGTTTATGCTCTAGGGGCCATTTATACTACTCCTGATGAGGCCTCCAAAGACTCATCCAAGACATCAGTTGGTTAAAATGTAACAAGGTCATATTGGAGGTAGGTAGCATCGAAGGATGGAGGATTTTCCATCATCTCAGGCTAGCTTCTTGCTTTGAGATGATGCTTTGCATGGGAAGCATTTTTGGTTTTGGTTTTTTTATGCTGACGGAATTGAAGAATATATGTTTTGTGAATATTTTATTTTGGAGACATGTTTGGGATTTGGTGTTGAGCTCAATATGGATTGTTGTCCAGTGAGCTTCAAAGAGTATATGATCTTGAACTATACCCTTTCGTGGTCACTAGACAATGACAGAGATCTGTCGTATCTCTTAGGGTGCATTGTCGAATAATTCAAGACTTTGTGATTTGAGAGCTTGGGACTAAAGAGATCAAGAACATAGCTCAAAGATATGCATTTCTGAGGGTAGATGATACATTATGATGGAGCCCTGCTTGGTTCAAGATTTGTTCTTTGGGAGAAAATCTTCTATAAAATATGTATTCATATTATGTAATCAGCTTTGTTGAGTATGTTAGCATTCGGGGGGGGTCCCCTGGTACTTTTGCAGGAACAATGTAATAAGGGGGGAATGTTGGCATAATAGTCATATAGTATTACATTGTTAGTTTATGCATATTAAATAAATATTAGTTTATAACTTACATTTTGGGAAGTTACTTTCCCGTAAGAAGTTATATATGAGAATAATAAGGCTTTAAAAAGCCATTGTATTTTATTGCAACATCATCCGAAGACAATAATATATAATTTTATGTTTTATTATTGTTGTACAATAATGGTGTAATTATTTGTGTTTGTGCTCACCATACTTCAGGGAGGAACTCATTTTAATGTTGCGAGAAGTTTCTTTAACATTTTTGGAAGTCTTATTAATATTATTATTCTTCCTATTAGGAGATTTATATATGATGCCTTGAAATCCTTAATTTTCATATATGTGTGGGTTCTAGGATGCCTTTCTCATGAAGACCTAATTCTTTCCCTTTTTAACTCATGCGTTGACATATTTTATTTGCAATGGGATACTTGTTTCTTTTGAACATGATATGATATCACCAAGAACCATTAGAACATAGCACTTTCTCATCCATGGGGAAACTTTATTTGATAAATATGGTTGGACCAAGGTGGTAAGATGTTTGTTCTTTCTTGTCATTCATGATTGTGGTTCCTTTATCAAATGTAGGCTCAATATGATCCATTGTGACTCGCTTATTTTCATGCTCAATGTGATTAAGATCTTGATTTCCACTATGCTCATTATGATTATGTTCCTTGTGTATGTATTTGATGAGGACAACAAGCTCTACATGGGAAGGGGGAGTTGCGGGAGGATGGATAGGACTAGTTTGGGTTTCTTTGTATTGGGAGTTTATGATATGATGGATAGAATTGGCTACATTTTTTTGAGCTTGATTTGGTGATGGGCACTTGGCAGATCATGATTTGGAATGAGCTCTTGACATATCCTTAATTGCTTTACTAATAAGATGGATGAACTTTGTTTAGCTTTGATAACCCCTTTAGTAATTGGTTCATGGAGACAAGTTCCCACATTTTTTCACATAGATTAGTGAGGGGTCTTTAACTCTTATGGGTTTTATGGATATAACATTTGATGAACTTTGGAAATGTCAACATTTAAATTCACAAATATGTAGAGTTGGAGGTATGATGGACTTAGGAGGATCTTGAACATTCCTAATGGGCTTGGAATTGATGAATGCATTATTGACAACACAATTGTAGTTGCTAAAGAAGAATGGAAATGGATTAGTGATGTTGCATTACTCCATAACTTTTGTCTTGCTACTTTTGTTAGTTTTTTTGGCTTGTAGTCCTTAGATAACATCCTTCATAGCTAAGATAGGTGGATTAGATTGATTGTATTGATTAGATTGATTGTGTTGACTAGATTGATCAAATTTTTTGTTAGGCTATGAAGGTTTGGGTGATGAAGGACTCATGTGAGAGACTAATGTTTTCTTATTCAAGGTTTGGATTTGGTCAAACAAATTTTTGTTTCCAATTTTGTTTTGACACAAAGGATCCTCTTGTGATATAATTATTCCTTCTTTGTGAAGGTTGACACATGGGCCATTTGGATTAGGAGTTTCATTGGTCAATGGATTATGATTAACATTGCTTCATTCTAGCTTGGGAAGCTTGGTTCATATTCCTATGAGATACCTAACCATGGCCTATTATCTATGGAATCTAGTGTCAATGAGGTACTTAATTATATCAACCCTATTTTGAAATAGGGTTGATTGTATGTTTGATTTGATTAGTGGTTGGATTGATGGGATTGATTAGATTGCAAATCCTTTATATTTCACTTGGATGGAATATGATTAGATTGTTAATTTTATGGTTGATTTGATTTCTGGTTGTATTATGGATTGGAAAAAATAGATTGATTAGATCATGAAGGTTTTGATGGCGAAGGATTTCAATAGGATGTGAAGGCTACTAATTGCTCATGTAAGATTAGGATTTTAGTATGGATTTCCTATGAGGATCTTGCACTAGAGTGGTGTTTCCCTATTCAAAGTTACCATGGAGATGACCAATAGATATATAATTTATGCTTAAGGGATAGCTAGTGCTAGAATGTCATTGGTCTAGAGATTCTTGGTTTTTCGTGATTGGGCTTTTTAAAGCCTATGGCAAGTTCTCATAGTGATGTTGTCAAGGGTTTCATCATCATTATCATCATCATCATCATGTTTAAAGGGGTAAAAGTTATCATCGATATACTCTTCTTGATCCATAAGACTATCGTAAGGATCATTGGTATATTCATGTTGATATATAAGGATATTATCATCATCATTTTGATAAAGGAGATAATCTAATGGATGCATGATTTTTTATTTTAATTTAATTTTGGGTTTTGTATGGACATTATATTCAAAGGGGTCTTTAGCTTGGTTTGGATAAAGGGGCTCATCTAACGAATGTATGAATTTTGTTTTTGCTTTGGTTTTGGGTTTTACATGGGCTTCACTCAAGGGGGAAGATTGAGGGTTTTTAGCTCAATTTGGTAAAGGAGATTGTATAATAGATAGATGACTTTTATTTTTCTTTGATTTTGGGTTTTTCATTAGCTTAACATAAGGAGGAAGATGAAGGGTTTTTACTTGATCAATGAACTTGTCAAACCAAGGGTCCATGATGATTTTCTTGGTTAGGATTTAGATTTTAATTTGTTAGATTTTAGATTTTACATAGCTTTGGTATAAGGAGAGGACATAACAACAACCTATTTTATTTAAGTGGGAGTGTTTGCACTTGTGAAGTACTAACCAATTTTGATGCTCAAGACCACTCTAAGGTGCAAGAGAAGATCATACCTTACCTACTATCCTATTTATAGAGGTACCTTGTGAGTAACTTCACCAGGATAACCACTTATCGATGCATCAAAAATATGAATGGGTGAAAGTCCTTTGTTCTATGCTTGACAAGGCTCAACTACAAGAGTCCTCAATATACATTGTCATATAGAAGGCCCAAGTCCATGAAAATGAGTTGTATGTCTAAAGTATTGACTCAAGAGAATAACCCACTCTCCTCCATCAGTTAATAGGATATAAAATTTCTTGCTACCTTAGTTGGATGACAAATGCACCCCAAAGGGGGAGACTTTTGATTCTCCACCCAATTTATAGACCTTGTCACAACACATGGGTTTGGGTCAACATTGGGTGATGAAATCCAAGTCAAGATCACCTAGAAAATGAAAAATAAATTGATAAACAATTTCTTTTTCCTTCGAAACTCACCAAAATATGACAAGAAATAACATACATGATGTTTTTGATATTATAAATAGGGAAAAGGGTCCTAGTCCCTAAAAAAGTATATGGTTCAAAGATAGTCCACTATAGAAGTGAAAAGGATAGAAATAAACAACCATAATAAAGAACCACTAGCTACTAGAACAACACCAGACTAGACCACACAACAAAAAGAAACACTAAAACAACACTAAGACAACACTAAAAATAATACAAAAACAACTCCAAAAGTAAGAAATGACTAAGTTAGACTCCATGACAAGAAAAGACAAATCCGTACACATGGTCTTCAATTTATCCTCCCATGGATTAGTTCTAGTGTCCACTTGCATATCAATCTTCTTCATGTTTATCTTAGTTTTATCAACTAACTCTTTGTGCCTCTATTTGTTTTATTTTTTGAGTTCAACATGTAGAATGAAAATACTAGTAAAAACACATCTCATCATATCATTATTAACATTAATGATCTTATTCATAGCCTCTTCAATCATATTCATCTTGTTGTAGAAAATGTTCAACCTATCATATATCTCCACCCACTTTTCATTGGAAATCTCATAGCTATGAGCCTTATCAATGATATCTTCAAACTTACTCATCCTATTTTAAAAGTGTTTAGAGTATTTTTATCCCCAAGATCACACAAGAGTGCAAGGGGAGAGGATACACAACTCTATTCACACAAACACAAGTGAATAGATTAATTTTGATCCTTATGATTGCATGAAGTGCTTGAGGAGAGCATACAAAACACCAATCATACAAGAACACAAAAAGAAAAATAAAGATTAATTGTTATATAGGAAAAAGAGACCTAGGCTAACATATACATCACCACAAATCAATCTTTCTCCACATAACATTGGAACACGAAATCAAGAAGACTCAATGCTCAACTACTATCCCTAAAGGAGAGATGAGTGGTCTTTTATTTGGTTCCTTTTTTGCCAAGGAGAGAGATCATAAGGGGTGATCCCACAATACTGAGTCCCAAACTTGAGACATCATGATTTTTGTTTGAAATCACATAGTTTTTAGAAAAATTAATGGTTTTTTTTCATGTGAAAAAGAATGCTTCCTTAAAATAAGATTAAGTCCAATTCTTTCACACACTAAACATTTGGAAGATAAGAACTGAGCTTGGGATCAAGATACATATATCTGATACATTTGTTTATGCTCACGAAGTCTGATCAGGTATTTAGATAATTAAAGTTTTACAAGTTCATTTTACTCACTAATCATGAAACCCTAATTACAAGATGTAACTATAACCTACTAAATTCAGAGATAAATAGTGTTGCAAGTATGTGCCTAATCGGTGTTGTCATTGGTGTCAACTATGCTCCTATCTTGTTGTCTTCTTGTAATGAGTAAGATGCTTTGTATTTACTTATCTAAGTAATCTTGATGTTGAGGATATTGAGAAAATTAGCCTCTCTGGTAGAAATAGTGAGTTGCAGTGGAAACAGTGTATTGCATATAGAAGAATAGTCCAGAAGAATGCTCTGCATTTTCTGTAGAATGAATATCTTTGTCTGTAGATTGAAAGTTATTTAGAAGTCCATTTAAAGATGCTATGTTTTGATTTTGAGCCTCCAATATGAAGAATTCAGTGAGTTATGTTCACCAAAGTGAAAACAACTTATTCTGTATGTTTGGCAAAGACAGGGAGAAAGTTTTATGCTCTGCATTCCTCCACATTAAAGTATTTTGATCTGCAGTTCTAGAGATAAGTTTGAGATAATGTTAAGTGCTTTCAACTCCAATGGTTAGTGATTTGGTGATCCATAAGCTACCTTTTCTTTATGACAGTAGCTAACAGTGTTGTTATTGTGCTCCAAATTGAAGAATCTTCTTGACAAAATGGTTAGAGATCATGCGGTTGTTCCTGGTGATTACAATGTGCTTATGGATGCATCCTAATCATGTTCCTACCTCTGGATTGGTATGCAAAGAGAAGTGTGGATCGTGAAAGAAGAATTTTCTTAGAAAACCTAGGGTTAACTCCAGTCTTGGCCGACTTGGTTGTTTTCACTATTTGTGGAGATGCATTGAAGATTGTAGAAGCATGTTGTGGCCGTGTGGATTGCATTTGAGTCCCAGCTAAGGCATTACATGTTCATCATAATTCTCTTCATCTTTCCTTAGCTCAATTTTGTAACAGGTCTAGTCCTATTTCTGTGTATGTTTTGTAATGCCGACCTTGGAGAATGCTCAAATGGTTGATGAATGTAATGCCGACCTTGATGTACATTCCAAGGTTGATGAATTGTATAAAAGAATGTAATAGAGTTGCAAAAAATGGATGAGTGAGTGAATATGAGGAGATAAGTGTGAAGGTGTGAAAGAACAGAGAAAAGAATTTTTATTGTGCTTCAAAGGAACTGAACCTAGGCATGGAGTAGACGTCACTTAATTAGTTCACCATTTCAACAATGAGCCAACCCTTTGGCAGTGAGTAATTTGGGAAGTGAGCCTATATTTTTTGGTATTGTTATAACTCATATTTTCTATGGGCTAACACCCACTATGGTTTTTCCCTTTTAGGGTTTTCCACATAAAAATCTTGTGTCTCTTGTGTTGATTATGTTAATATGTTGAGCTTCTTATTTCATTCTTACATTGTTACATCAGAATATAAGTGTTTGATAAGTTAATAGTAATAATTGGTTAAAAGTTTTAGGAAAATTTATTCACCCCCCCTCTCAGTTGTCTGGTGCATTCTAACAATTGGTATCAGAGTAAGGTTCCTCAGAAGAAGGCCTAATAGCTTGAGGAAGATCTAGGATGTATTATAAAAGGGAAGCTCCATAATTTGATGGGATAAATTATGTTATTTGGAAGGTATGAATGAAAAACCATCTCCTCTATCTTGGTTATAAAGTATGGCTAGCTACACAGTTTCAATTTGACATGCGTGAAGATGGTTTGACAACTGAAGATGATATCAAAGAATATGAGTTGGATGTCAAAGCTAAGGATGCCCTGTTAAGTTCCTTAAGTGACATAGTATTGACAAAAGTTGTGGATCTTGAATCTGCAAATGAGATATGGGGGAAGCTAAAAAATCTAAATGAAGGAGATGATTTTGTAAGAGAAGCCAAGCTACAAAGCCTAAAAGTGAAATATGAGGGTTTGAAGATAAGTGAAGATGAAAACATAATAGCCTTTATGCAAAGAGTTGATGGAATTGTCATTGGAATAAAAGGTATGGGAGGAGCTCTCACTAATAAGGAAGTTGTGATGAAAATTCTCAGATCACTACCAAAGTCCTATAGTCACAAGGTAGCTGTAATTGAAGAAGTAATGACAGTAAAATCTATTGACGGAGGTCAATTACTTGGAAAGCTTACAACGTTTGAGATGAGAGAGTTTGGTGATGCATTGCCAAAATTTGAGACTACCTTCAAAGCCATTACTTCAAAAAAGATCTCTAGAGCCTGAGAAATATAAGGTGGAACCTGATGATTTTGATGAACTTGAAGCTAATTTTGTGGATAGATTGCAAAGAGGTTCCGGTAAGTTTAAAGGCAAATTACCTTTCAAATGTTTTTCTTGTGGTAAAGTAGGTCATTATGCTTCTAGATGTCCTGAAAGAATTGAAAGGAATAGAAAAAGATGTGAGAACAGGACTAGATCTCAAAAGAAATGCTACTATGTTAGATATTTTCATGATGAAGGTGTGACTGATGATGCTAGTACTAGTGCAAATGAATATTTGTTTATTGCCATCAAAGAAGAACCTATGTCTACTAATCCTGCTAGCTATGTGAAGGAAGATAAACCAATGGAAGAAAGTGCTTTGGTAGTTCAGGTTGAGAAAGATAAGGATGAATGGATTATTGATAGTGGTTGCTCACATCATATGACCAGTGACAAAAGTAAGTTTGTGAGGTTGGAAAAGTATGATGGAGGACTGGTTAGGTTTGGAGACAATGCAGCTGGTAAGATTTGTGGAAAAGTATCTATCTCATTTGATGGTAAGCATAATACAGTTGATAATGTTCTGTATGTGAAAGGTTTGAAGCATAATCTTTTGAGTGTTGGTTAGATGTATGAAAAAGGTTATGATCTAAGATTTAAAGACAATGGGTGCAAGATCATGGAAACCAATAGAACTATGATTGCTACCAGTAAGAAAACTAGAGGTAACATTTATCAATTAAGAGGAACTAGTGATTAATGTTTATTGGCCCAAGTAGATGAGGTTTGGTTGTGGCACAAAAGGATGTGTCATATAAACTTTGACAATCTGGTAAAGATAAGTTTAGGTCAGACTGTGAGAGATCTACCAAAGCTTGTGAAACCCATCGATACCATCTACAAATAATGTTAGTTTGGGAAGCAGACAAGGACAAGTTTCAAGAGCAAAAAGTGATTTTCTACCAATCTACTAGATCTAGTGCATACAAACCTATGTGGTCCGACAAGGGTAAGAAGTTTGCAAGGTGATAGGTACTTCATGTTGCTTATTGATGATTATTCTAGAATGACTTGGGTTACTTTCTTAAGAGACAAATCTGAAGCCTTGGGAAAGTTCAAATCCTTCAAGGCAATGGTTGAGAATGAGTTAAAACTGAAAATCAAGTGTTTGAGGTCTAACAGAGGAGGTGAGAACACTTCAAATGAGTTCAACATTTTCTGTGAAGAGCAAGGGATTAAGAGCCAATTGTCTGCACCTAGAACTCCCTAGTAGAATGGAGTTTTGGAAAGGAAGAACATGACAATTTAGGAGGATTCTAGGACAATGATGAAGGAAGGAGGTCTACTAGAAGTCTTTTGAAAAGAATCTATACACACTATTGTCTACATTCAGAATAGGGTTCAAGTGAAAGGTAATGGTACTAAAACTCCCTATGAACTGTGGTATGGAAGAATTCCTACAGTAAGATATTTCAAAGTTTTTGGAAGAAAATGCTATATCAGAATGGATGAAGATCTAGGGAAATTTAATGTAAGATGTGATGAAGGAATCTTCCTTGGATACTCTACCAAGAGTAAGGATTACCGGTGTTACAATAAAAGATTGAAAAAGATTTTTGAAAGTGTAAATGTGAAGGTGGATGAAGATAGAGGAATAACATTAGATCAGAATGCCTATGAATCAGATGAACCTGTTGCTACAACTCATGAAGATAAAGTTGAACAAGAAGATAGTCAAGATGAAGAAGAAAAGGCTCTGGAAAGTATTGCTAAAACCCTCAGGTATGTAAAAATCAATCACTCTGAAGATCAAATTATTGGAGATAAAAGCAAAGGTGTACTGACAAGAAGAAAAGTTGCCGTAGAACAACTAAACTACTATTTGCTCTCCACAATTGAACCAAAAACTGTGAATGAATCCTGTAATGATGAAAATTAGGTAAAGGTAATAGAGGAAGAACTATTGCAGATAGAGAAGAATGAAACTTGGGAATTAGCTCCTAGACCTGCTAACAAAAATGTTATTGGAACCAAATGGGTCTTCAGGAACAAGCTGAATGAAAATGAAGAAGTTGTAAGGAATAAAGCAAGACTTGTGTGCAAAGGATATTCTCAAATTGAAGGGATAGATTTTGAAGAAACTTTACCCTAGTAGCTCGAATTGAAGCAATCAAAATGTTTCTAGCATTTGCAGCTCACAAAGATTTTAAGGTGTATTAGATGGATCTGTGAAGTTTGCATTCCTGAATGGTGAGTTAGGAGAGGAAGTATACATTAAGAAACCAGAGGGATTCCAATTGTCAAATCAAGGTGATATAGCATGTAGCTTGAAGAAGGCATTGTATGGACTCAAACAAGCCCCTAGAGCTTGGTATGCAAGGTTAGACAAGTATTTGCTGTGATTAGGATTTAGTAAAGTACTACAGATAGCAATCTGTATTTCAAAATCAATGATAATCATATCTTGATTGTTGAAGTCTTTGTTGATGACATTATCTTTGGAGGAAATGAAGGTATGTGCATAAAGTTTTGCCGATGAAAGAAAAAGTGAATTTGAAATGTCTATGTTTGGTGAAATGAATATCTTTTTGGGTGTGCAAATTAATCAAGTAGATAAAGGAATCTTCATATCTTAGTCTAAGTATGTGAGAGAACTGTTGAAGAAGTTTGGGATGGAGGACTTTAAACCGATATGTACTCCTATAGTGACTGGCTACAAGCTGACAAAAACTAATGATTCACCCAAGACTGATCATAAAAGGTATAGATCCATGATTGGGGGATTCCTTTATATAACTCAAACTAGACCTGATATTATGCATGCAATTTGTCTTGTTGCAAGATTTCAAGTTGATCCAAGAGATACACATGTCATGGCAGTTAAGAGAATATTAAGGTATTTAAAAGGCACATCAGATCATGGCCTATGGTATCCAAAAGATAATGATTTCACTCTTAGTGTTTATATAGATGCTGATTGGGTAGGAGATGTTGATGACAAAAAAAGTACAAGTGGAGGTGGTTTCTTTTTGGGAAACAGATTGGTTTCATGGCCAAGCAAGAAGCAAGATTCAATCTCTTTGTCAAAAGTAGAAGTAGAGTATATTGCAACAGCATGTTGTTGCACTCAAGTATTATGGATGAAGTAGACATTGAAGGACATAAGAGTTGTGTATGAAAATCTAGTTGCAATCTTCTATGACAATATAAGTTCCATAAATATTTCTAAGAATCTAGTGATGCACTCAAGAACAAAGCATATATCTATAAGGTATCACTTTTTGAGGGAAAAGGTGACAAAGAATGAAGTTAAGTTGGAATATGTGTCCACAAAGGATTAGATTGTAGATATTTTCCCTAAGCCTCTGCCTAAAGATACTTTTGAGTATCTTAGGAAAAAATTAGGGGTCATTACCCCTCCAGCTCTGAACTAAGATGTAAAGGAATGCATCAGTCTAGTGGTGCCCAAAGATTTATTCCTTGATCTGGAATTATGTTTTGAGAGCTACCTCTCAGGGGGAGTAGCTAAATGATGGTAAAAAAGTTGGTTACAAAATTTCAGTTGGATCAGAGAAGCAGAGTGCAAGTATGTGCCCTTTGCCATTGATGTCAAAGGTGGAGAGAAATCATGTGAAAAACTCAAGAGGAAAAATAATGTAGATGTGTAAAGACAAAGGGGGAGAATCTTGTCTTGATGGTCTTTTTAGTTTTTCACATCATATGGTGCCATCAATAACAAAGGGGGAGATTGTTTCAAGTATGTGCCTAATCGATGTTGTCATTGATGTCAACATATCTATGTTGTCATTGGTGTCAACTATGCTCCTATCCTATTGTCTTCTTGTAATGAGTAAGAGGCTTTGTATTTACTTATCTAAGTAATCTTGATGTTGAGGATATTGAGAAACTTAGCCTCTCTAGTAGAAACAGTGAGTTGCAGTGGAAACAGTGTATTGCATACAAAAGAACAGTCTAGAAGAATGCTCCACATTTTCTGTAGAATGAATATCTTTGTCTATGGATTGGAAGTTATTTAGAAGTCCATCTAAAGATGCTATGTTCTGAGTTTAAGCCTCGGGTATGAAGAATTGAGTGAGTTATATTCACGAGAGTGAAAACAACTTTTTCTGTATGTTTGGCAAAGACAAGGAGAAAGTTTTATGCTCTGCATTCCTCTGCATTGAAGTATTTTGATCTACGGTTCTAGAGATAAGTCTGAGATAATGTTAAGTGCCTTCAACTCCAATGGTTCATGATTTGGTTGTCTGCAAGCTATCTTTTCTTTATGACAGTAACTGATAGTGTTGTTCTCGTCCTCTGGTTTGAAGAATCTTCTTGACAGAATGGTTAGAGATAGTGCTATTGTTCTTGGTGATTACAATGTGCTTGTTGATGTTTCCTGATCATGTTCCTACCTTTGGATTGGTTTGCAAAGAGAAGTGTGGATCATGAAAGAAGAATTTTCTTAGAAAACCTAGTGTTAACTCCAGTCTTGGCTAACTTGGTTGTTTTCACTATTTGTGGAGATGCATTGAAGATTGTAGAAGTGTGTTGTGGCATGGTGGATTTCATTTGAGCCCTAGCTAAGGCATGGCATGTTCATCATACTTCTCTTCATCTTTCCCTAGCTAAATTTTTTAATAGGTCTAGACCTATTTCTATGTATGTTTTGTATTGCCAACCTTGGAGAATGCTCCAATGGTTGATGAATGTAATGCCAACCTTGATGTACATTCCAAAGTTGATGAATTGTATAAAAGCATGTAATAGAGTTGTGAAAAATGGATAAGTGAGTGAATATGAGGAGATAAGTGTGAAGGTGTGAAAGAGCAGAGCAGAGAAGTTTTATTGTGCTTCAAAGGAACTAAACCTAGGCATGGAGTAGATGCCACTTAATTAGCTCATGATTTCAATAGTGAGATAACCCTTTGGCAGTGAGTCATTCTTTGTAGTGAGCAATTTGGGCAGTGAGCCTCTATTTTTCAATATTGTTATAACTCATGTATTTTCTTTGGGCTAACACCCACCATGGTTTTTCCCTTTTAGGGTTTTCCACATAAAAATCTTCTTTCTCCTGTGGTGATTATGTTAACATGTTTAGCTTCTTATTTCATGCTTACATTGTTACATCATAATATAAGTGTTTGATAAGTTAATATTAATAATTAGTTAAAAGTTTTAGGACAACTGACTCACCCCCTCTTAGTTGTCTGGTGCATTCCAACAAATAGATCATAGAAACACAGAGAATAAGGTATAGAGATCATGCACCTAGAAAATGAGGACCAACTGGACTAGGGCGCACGCTCATTAGTCTCACAATTTTCCATCTATAAAAACCTTTTGTAGCAAATGTCTGACAATCTCCTGTAGCTCTGAAATCCTAAGGAATCTCTCCAAGTGGACTAGGGCACCCACTCATTAGTCCTGAAAGTATCAGATCTAAAAATCCAAAACTCTATGATGACTGTATCTGCAATATCTATCTTTCAGTCACTCCTTTCCATCATATTTTGTAGAACAAGATCTGCACCTACAAAAAAAGAGGAGAAAGATGTTTGCGGCTATATAGGAGCTTGCCTCAATCAAGTGCCATTTTTTGGTAATCCTACCTCAACAATAGCCAGAGATAAATATCTACAGAAGTGTGTGTTTATCTAACAAATGTGTATATAGAAATATCAAACCCTAGATGACTCAAGCATCAAGGAAAGATCAATAACTTGCTTCAACTCAATGAACAAACACAGCTTCACCTCAAGGAGATGAAAGCAATGAAGACTTGCATGACCAAGAAGGTGAGTCAATAATATCCGTGGAGGATCCCCAAGCTCAATGTTGGAGGCTTCAACCCTTCTCTGGATCATGCAAAAGTTTTACAAACCCTAGGAAGAGAAAGATAGTCTCAAGATCTTGATTCCTAATCTCCATCCATTGTCTCCATGATAGAAAATTCAAATAACTTCAAGAGCTTCAACAAATCACTGATCTTCAATGGCAATTTTGATAGAGTTTTGGCATCAATTTGATAAAACAATTTTTAAAATGTCTTTAAATATATAACCTTAGGAATTTCAAATTTTAAAATATCATCTCGACATTGCGCAAAAATGAAAATTCAAAAATGGAATCCTGAGATGCACAGTGGGAGCTGACACCCTGCTAAGATTTAAAATCTTGAAAAATGGGGCAGGACTGGGGCGTGGTCACCCAAGTCTGATCCCCCATTTTCCAATCAGGTCTGTCTCTAGGAGGTTCCAGGGACCCAAAATCTAATTTCTCTTTTCAGGTTTAGTCAATAGTTATCTTAGAAAATGAAACTTTTTCAACTAGACATAGGTCAGTCAGGGTTTCAAGAAGGCCAAAAATAAAGAGGCTAAAAGGACACCAAAGGAGAGGAGATAAACCGAGGGAAATTGTACAATTCCATATAGGAGAATAATTTCTGACATAACATTTAGCCCTCACTTTAGTGGCCATATGACACTACGTGCATATACAACTAAAGGAAAGTAAATACATCAATCATGAAAAGGATACCCAAAAGGATACTGTAGAGGAAGACGAAGTGTTGTCGCAGAAGAGGAAGAAGCCCCCAAGTTTGTATTCCTACAAGACTACAAAGTTAGGAATCAAAACCTGCAAAGGAACACTTGTCAGAGAATCAAAATAAAATCAACCTGCAACCACCACTAATAAGTCAGTCCATTAACACTAAGGGGTTGAGTGATGAGACATGAGGAGAGAGGAAATTAAGGGAGATATATGCCCCCCGTTGTTTCTTCTTGCTTAGTCTGAAAAGGAGAAATAAGGAGATATCTACTCATGTTGATTTTGAGGAAACGTGATGAGAAATGCATTGTGAGGGTTGTTTGAACAAACAATTCCCAAACATAACACATTGGGTAGAAGAGAGAGTGGAATGAGGATTCCAAAGAAACAAACGATGTGAAAATTAGAGTTAGATAGCTCAAGATAGAGGCTTAAGAGTGAAATTGTTCAATCTTGCACCTAGATAGTGATAGGAATTCTCATCCATTTACTATATGTAAAGGGAGTTTTCACTTTTAACTATTCATTATTACTTGTCATTGTGTAGAGGAGTGAAGGAGAAGGAGAAGAGGAGAACGACCATGTCAATCCAACATCCGTATTAGCCCCCATGACTCTGTTGGGAATTAAGGTGTCTCAACCTTTGCAATTCTCTGCATTTGTAATATTTGAATGTATTATTCAATTGCCTATGTTGTAAATATTTGGAAATTCTACTTTGTCATATTGTGGGATGTGGCACGGTGATGTGTCAATCCTACATGGATTATGACAACTTGTTATTTTTTCCTCACACGAGGAGATATGCGTCCCACTTAGTGGTAGGAATATTCTGCCATGTGTCAGCATCTTCTATGTTGTGTAAGGAATGTTTGACCGAAACGGTTATGACAGATTCCTATGACGAATCTATGACATGTAAGAGTCAAGAATAGAAGCTTGTAAGACAAGTAATGACATGTGTCATGAAGCATCTTTGAATGAGGCATATTTGGGTGCCCCAAGGTGGAATATGATGTGTTGTAAGAGAATATGCTATTTATAGCATGTGTATGATAGATTCTCTTACAACTGTAAGTTGTAACCACTATGACAGATTCTATGACGGTCGTAAGTGTCATTAGAGCATCTGTCATAGCCCATTTTGGAAATAGATGACCTCTTTGGGATGGGAGTTGTGGACAAGTGTCAGATACATTCTACAATTTTGACCAAGTGTCCCTAGGCGTGGGTTTTGGTCCAACATGCCATATTGGATGCCCATTCCAAGAAAGGTCCAAAATTGCCTTGTATGTTCTATTTAAATAGGTTCTTGGAGATGGAGTTTGTATCATAGGTTTATAGGTACTATTATGCTATTGGATTGACTCTAGATACAAGTGTCGAAGACCATTGAAGCTTGCATTACAAGTCTATTACATAAACATTCTTTCATATTTGTTGTAAGTTTCTAAGTGTGGGGTTTTTCACCCGATAAGGGTTTTCCCCATCGTAAATCTTTGTCTCTCTTCTTCTATATTCTTTCTGGCTCTTGTGTTTTTTTGCAATATCTCATGTTAATGGTTTAACATTGCTGTAATAGTTAGGATAAATTTGAATTTGCATAGCCCTCTCTTCAATAGATTAGTGTAGGAAGCACTTTTGCATACCTAGCTTCCTTTCAGTTGGTATCAGAGCTTGATCACCTTTGGTCCTAGTTGTTGGGTAGGGGATTTTTGAGCTAATCTTAGGTTGAGTGGGAGTCTGTGCAGAGCATTCTGTATCTTATTACAGAAAGGAGATGGCAAGCACATTAGGAAGGTTTGAAGTAGAGAAGTTCAATGGCAATAATTTTGAGTTGTGGAAGCTCAAGATGGAAGACATGTTAGTTGACTAAGACCTTTGGGAAAGTGTGAACAAAACTAAACCAGCTACAATGACTCAAGATGAGTGGGATCTCAAGGATCGAAAGGCTAAGAGTCTCATAAGACTTAGTCTTGCCGATTCTGTGTTGTTAAATGTCCATGAGGAGGCTACTGTAAAACTCCTTTGGAAGAAGTTGGGGGATGTGTATCAAGCCAAATCCCTTGTCAATAAATGTTTTCTAAGAAAAAAGTTGTATTCTCTTCGAATGGAGGACGGAGGATCCATGGCTGAGCATATAATGCCTTTAACATGTTGGTTGCACAATTGACTTCTATTGGTGTATAGATGGAGGAGGAGAATCAGTGTATGACCTTGCTTTGTTCTCTACTGGACTCATGGGATCATCTTGTCATGGCAATCAGAAGCACCACATCCACATTCAAAATGGAAGAGGTGGTTTCTTCACTGTTATATGAAGAGATGCGGAGAAAGTCTTCTGAGGCAGCCAAAGAAGCCCTTGCAATTTATGAAAGACCCAAGGAGAAAGGGAAGAAGAAGGACAAGAAAGCTGAGAAGGGTAGATCCAAATCCTATGGGAGATCCAAATCTCTTGGAAAGTCCAAGGCTCTTTGTTGGTAATGTGGCAAGATTGGGCATTTCCAAAAGGAATGCAAAGAGGAGAAGAAGAAAAAGAAGAAAGCTCCTGATTCAGATTCTGACAAATCACAAGATGATAGTGATGCCTTCATCACAGCCCTGACAACCCATGTATCTGATGATGTGTGGCTAGTCAACTCTGGTGCATCATTCCACATGACCTCGCATCGAGACTGGTTCACTAAGTATGAGGAGTTCAATGGTGGAAAGGTGTATCTAGGTGACAACTCTCATCTGAAGATCATTGGTCGTGGAAGAGTCTCTATTTGATTCCCTTATGGTCGAGTGAAGGGGATCTCTAGGGTTATGCACTTCCTAGGCTTAGCACGGAACCTACTTTCTATAAGTAGTTTGAATGATGCAGGTGTGCAGGTTGTCTTTTCGAAAGAAGGATGCAAGATGACTAGAGGATCTATGGTGCTTGCTAAGGGTACTCGGAGAGGTACTTTGTTTCAGCTAGAGGTATGTATTTCACAATGCAATAGTTCTTCTAACTCAAGGAAGAGGGCATCGGTTACTTCATCCCCACCATCTAAACGAGCAGTGAAGAAATCTGTTGTTTCTAGTCTTGATGGTTGTAATCGTGCATTGGAAGTTAAACTTCCTGCAGAAAAGACAATTTTATGGCATAAGAGATTTGGCCACATTGGTGAGAAGGGTCTACGTACCCTAAAAAATAAGATCCTCATTGAGGGGTTAGATGATTGTAATCTTGAGTTTAACTTTTACAAACATTGCATTTATGGAAAACAAAATCGTGTTCAGTTTTACTCAAGTTCTCATAAGTCTTCTGGTGTGTTGGACCTCATTCATTCTGATGTGTTTGGTCTTGTTAATGTTCCTTCATTATCAAAATATGTATACTTTGTATCTTTTATAGATGATTACAGTAGAAAGACATGGATTTATTTTCTTAGAAGCAAATCTGAAGTCTATAGCAAGTTTAAGGAGTTTAAAGCCTTTGCTGAAAATCAGACTGGTAAAAAGATTAAATGTTTGATAATTGACAATGGTGGTGAGTTCTGTTCTACAAAATTTGATAAGTATTGCAAGGAACTTGGGATTGAAAGACACAAGACAACTTGATACACCTTGCAGAAAAATGGAGTTGCAGAGAGGATGAATAGGACACTGATGGAGAAGGATAGGAGTATGCTTAGTGGAGTTGGTCTAGAACAAAAGTTTTGGGCTGAAGCTATTGCCACTGCTTGCTATCTAGTAAACAAATCTCCTACATCATCTCTTGTTGGAAAGACACCCATGGAGGCGTGGTCTAGTAGAAAGCCTTCAGTAAGGCATCTTCATGTTTTTGGTTGTGAGGCATATGCATATGTGCCTAGGGAGAAGTGGTCAAAGTTGGAGAACAAAGTTGTTAAGTGTATCTTCATCGGCTATGGTGTTGGTGTGAAAGGATACAAGCTTTGGGATCTCGTGGCTAAAAAACTGTTGTATAGCAGAAGTGTCATCTTCAGAGAGCTTACACCTTCTTCCATTATTTTGCAGCCAAAAGAAAAAGAAAAGAAAGAGGATGTTGTTCAATTTCCTCTCACCCCTGAGAAGACTGAACAGAAAGAGAATGTTGGACCTGATGATGAGGAGAGCTCTAGCAGCTCTGAAAGCTCAGAAGAAGAAGCTGAACCTCAACCTCAGCTCTTGAGGAGGTCTACACGAATAAGGAAGCAACCTGAAAGGTTTGGTTTTACATTGCTTGATTCTAGTTGTGCTTATGCTTTGCTCACTAATAGTGATGAACCTAGAACTCTATCAGAGGCTTTGGATATGAAGGATGCAGGTTCCTAGAAGGAGTCCATGGAGGAAGAAATGGCTTCTTTGGAAGAGAATCAAACTTGGGACTTGGTGCCTTTGCCTCCTGGACAGAAACCCCTTGGATGCAAATGGGTGTTCAAGAAGAAGATTAGTGCAGATGGTAGTATTGAGAAGTATAAGGCCACATTGGTTGCGAAGGGGTATTCACAAGTGGAGGGTATAGATTATGGTGAGATCTTCTCTCCCGTTGCAAAGCTGACATCCATTCAATTCATGTTGTCTCTCCTAGTAGCTTATGACTTGGAGGTAGAACAGATGGATGTAAAGACAACTTTCCTTCACGGTGACTTGGAGGAGGAAATCTACATGTCACAGCTAGAGCATTACATGGTAAAAGGTAAAGAAAATTTGGTTTGCAAACTTAAGAAGTCTTTGTATGGTTTGAAGCAATCCCCTAAGAGATGGTACTTGAAGTTTGATGCCTTTGTGTTATCAATTGGATTTGTGAGATCGAAATCGGATCACTGTGTTTATTATAAATTTGATGGTGATCATATTCGCATTGTTGCACTGTATGTTGATGATATGTTGCTCATTGGGAAGGGTAAGAATATGATTTATGATTTTAAATCTCAATTGTCAGCTCAATTTGAAATGAAAGATTTAGGGGTGGCTAGGTACATTCTAGGAATGGAAATTAAAAGAGACAAAACCAACAAAAAACTTTGGTTAAGTCAGAGTAAGTATGTTAAGACCGTGTTGGACATATTCAACATGGGAGATTGTAGACCATTGTGTGTTCATGATTCTTTGGGGACAAAGTTGTTTGTTGAGGATTGTCTAAAATCTCCTAGTGAGGTGGAGGACATGAGAAGAGTACCTTATGCTAGTGCTATTGGCAGTTTGATGTATGCTATGGTCTGCACAAGACTAGACATTGCCCAAGTAGTGGGAGTCCTTAGTCGATTTATGGCTAATCCTGGATGGGTTCATTGGGATGTAGTTAAGCGAGTGTTCAGATATTTGATGGGTACTTCTAAGTATTCCATTTTCTATCATGGTAATGTTTTGGGACCTCCGCATTCTGTTGATATTCATGGATTTAAGGATTTAGATTGGGCAGGTGACATTGACAGCAGGAGATCCACCAGTGCTTATGTTTTTACACTATTTGGTGGTGCTATTAGTTGGATGAGTAAGTGACAACTTATTGTTGCTTTGTCCATGATAGAAGCTGAGTATATTACAGCAACTCATGCTTGTAAGGAAGCCATTTAGCTTAGGAGATTGTGTTATGATATTGGTGTTGATGCAGGTCAGATCACAATCAGTTGTGACAGTCAGAGTGCAATTTGCCTTGCAAAGAATCTAACTTTCCATGCTAGAACCAAGCACATTGATGTTCAGTTTCACTTCGTGAGGGACATGGTTGAGGATGGGAAGGTAAATTTAGAGAAGGTAGATACTTTGAAGAATGTTGCAGATGCATTGATGAAGCCAGTGGGCACAAATAAGTTCAGATGGTGTTCGGAGTCTATGGGCCTCTCGGCCTATAGCGGTTAAATCCTATTTTTCTACTGGCTCTTACAAGGTTTTCGACAAGTGGGAGAATGTTGGGAATTAAGGTGTCTCAACCTTGGTAATTCCCTGCATTTATTATTCAATTGCCTATGTTGTAAATATTTGGAAATTCTACTTTGTCATATTGTGGGATGTCGCACGGTGATGTGTCAATCCTACATGGATTATGACAACTTGCTATTTTGTCCTCACATGAGGAGATAGGCATCCCACTTAGTGGTAGGAATATTCTGTCATGTGTCGGCATCTTCTATGTTTTGTAAGGAATGTTTGACCGAAATGGTTATGACGGATTCCTATGACGAATCTATGACATGTAAGAGTCGAGAATAGAAGGTTGTAAGACAGGTAATGATATGTGTCATGAAGCATCTTTGAATGAGGCATATTTCAGCACCCCAAGGTGGAATATGATGTGTTGTAAGAGAATATGCTATTTATAGCATGTGTAGGATAGATTCTCTTACAACTGTAAGTTGTAACTGCTATGACAGATTCTATGATGGTCGTAAGTGCTGTAAGAGCATCTGTCATAGCCCATTTTGGAAATAGGTGACCTCTTTGGGATGGGAACTATGGACAAGTGTTAGAAACATTCTATAATGTTGATCAAGTGTCCCTAGGCATGGGTTTTGGTCCAAGATGCCATATTGGATGCCCTTTCCAAGAAAGGTCCAAAATTGCCTTGTATGTTCTATTTAAATAGGTGCTTGGAGATGGAGTTTGTATCACAGGTTTGTAGGTATTGTTATGCTACCAGATTGACTCCAGATATGAGTGTCGAGGACCATTGAAGCTTGCATTACAAGTGTATTGTAAACATTCTTTCAGATTTGTTAATACATTATGCAGGTTTCTAAGTGTGGGGTTTTTCACCTGATAAGGGTTTTCCCCACCGTAAATATTTGTCTCTCTTCTTCTGTCTTCTTTTTGGCTCTTGTGTTTTGCTGCAATATCTCATGTTAATGGTTTAACATTGCTGTAATAGTTTGGATAAATTTGAATTTGCATAGCCCTCTCCTCAATAGATTAGTGTAGGAAGAGTTTCCACATACCTAGCTTCCTTTCAAACTAGAGATCCTCTAAGCTCGAGTGATAGAGAGAGGTTTTGAGACTGAGGTAGGGTTTGAAACTTGCACTTTTGTCATCATTCTGCTTTTGTTTTGGTTAATTTTTCTAGGTGTTCATGCCAAAAGGGTCTTAATAGATAGGGATCCCTGGCAGGGGCACCCAAATCCTTCCAGGGCACCAGTGTCCTACCAAGGCACCAGTGTCGTACCAGGGCACCAATGTCCTACCAAGGTGCCAGTGTCCTACCAGGGTGCCAATGTCTTGCCAGGGCACCAATGTCCTGCTAGGGCGCACTAGTCCCTCTAGGGTGCCTAGGTCCAAAAAGGCACAGGCCCTAAGGTTTAGGCACATGATGTTATGTTAGTTACTGTTTGATGATTTGGTGTTGAAAACTTATATCATTTGTTGTTGTTTGACCTGCAGGATGTCCCAGAGACATGAGAGCACATAGGCAGTCTCATGATGTTACTACTTTGAGAGAATATCAGTACTATGACGAATGCAGAGAGGGGTCACTTGCAGGTAGTAGGGTTGTGGGTGTTTGGCATGCCCACAATTAGATTTCCTTTATGACATGTTGATGGCCTTGATGGGGAGATGGAACGTAGATATATCCACATTCCATTTACCCATAGACGAGATTACTATCACACTAGAGGATGTGTAAAGGATCTTGCGACTACCTATCCCAGGAGAGTCAGTGAAGGTCATGGAGCAGTGTTTGGTAGAATATACTCGAGATAGTCAGTTGTATTGTCTGGGTCGTATAGTCACACATGCAGAGAGGACACATTTAGCTCTGGCTACTAGAGCAGGGGTGTGTGGACATCCCTTTGGTTTGGAGGATCATGATGGTTATTGTTGCATTAGCTATCGCACCTGATGGAGGAGGAACTCACCTTCATGGGGGTCTCATTCACACCATTAGAGCAATGGAGGAGCATCAGACTGTATACATGTGGAGATGTAGTATCCTTGTGCACCTCTTCCATGACTTGGGACAATACATAAATTACGAGGTAAATAGCCTAATTATTTATACTTTACTATATGATGCAGAGTGAAACGCAATGGAGGCTACCTAACAGGAAGGAGGAGCCAATTATACAAACAGCATGATAAAAATCCTTATCGGCTCAGCATCATCATCATATTTCCTAAAAATATCAACAGCATCATCATATTTCAATAGCATCATCATATTTCGGATGATCGCAATTATCCTCCTGCCGACTAATGTTCACCTCCTCCGCCTGTCGCCTATCACCATCATGATATTCAACGGGCGCAAACATCCTCCGGTTGCACTGTTCATCGGGCGCCAAACACTAGCGACATCATCATGATATTCGACACCTCCTTCGTCAGCAGGATATCCAAATATCTGGTTGCTCCAAATATCCTGATGACGACAATCTTCAACACCTTGCCTTCGATACTCCACTGCCCGACGATACAAGCAACAACATCATGATATAATTCATCCGGTTCTCCCGAAACCTCCTGATGGTGTTAATACAACTTCCTGCCACGCCGATACCTAACCACTTAGCGACAACAGGATAAACTCGCATAGAGTGATATCTCAATATCCTGATGACGATGACGTCATATCCTGATGACGATGACGTCACACAATATCCTGATGAACTCTTCAACACTTAGCCAAAAAAAACTGAACTTTCACACCCGCATCAGCTAGCGATACGCGGATGATGTGCTTCCCCGAGAGATGATCCTGACTGTGATATATACACTGAGTATATATCCAACTCAAAACATCATGATGCACTTGCAACATGCAAACTTCAACAGTTTCACGACCCGATCCTGATGACGATACATTCACAGATGACGATGCGGCTTGCTCCGACTGGAAACGCACATGCAGACTCCTGTGTATCCGTCCACTGCATGTAAACACTCTGAACCGCTCGATTACACAAAGACCATATGACGACCGGGCCGGATCACCTTCAAACCAAAATCAAACAGCTTATCTTTCTATACCTAGCACATGAGGATGCTAGGCTGATTCACAGCATGCTCCTATCTGATCTCCTGAACAATGCAATGCATAAACAGAAAACACAAATACAACCTAAGCTATGATACAGGACCATTCCACCGATTTGCAGGATCAACCGGTGGAAGGGTTGAAAGTACCCATCAACTTGCAAAACGGAAAGGAAATCAACACAGATACAACTGATCAACTCAAATACTGCAAAAGATGAGATCTTATTCAATTGAGATTCAAATGTCCTGCTTTTACAATTCTGCTTCACAATATCTGGACTGATCCCCAGTACAGCATATCACCAGTACTACTCTCCTGAACATAACACCTATCAAACTCAATATGAACTATATCTAAACCCTAACAGATCGAAGGTATATATAACAAATCCTTCGAGTACTACCAACTCACTTCCCAGTGGCTGGGAGCTTCCAAGCGGCTGGGAGAGAGGACAGCTCAGACTACCTTATCCTGATCTCTAACTGCCTACACATACTCCTATGCTGAACTAATACATAGCATCGGTCCAATGGACCTTATTACATGATAAAGTCAAACATACTAAAAATACACTATCCTGTCATCATGCTGATAATTATCCTATATCCTGATCATGTATGTCATCATGCGGACCTATATCCTGATCATGTCCGGGTGCTCCTGCATCATACTCCCCAAAAGAAGAAATCTCAAGTCCACTTGAGATGAGAGTATCAAGGTCGGCACCATGTTTCTGTATCTGTTCTGCAGTGATCCATACTGCTTCAGAATTCGGCTGTCCCTTCCAAGAGACGAGGTACTCCAAGTACTTTTTATTCCTGGTCTGTTTGACCACTCTGGTATCCAAAACCTGTTGTAACTGTGGGGGATCATGTTGAGGAATGTCTTCAGCAACTGTATCCTGTAGGATATCCTGATCTGCATCTGGATTAGCCTTGTATGGAGTTAGATCACAGACATTGAAGATAGGAGACAAACCAAGATCAGGTGGGAGTTGGATCTCATAAGCATTCTGTCCATGCTTTTGCAAAATCTGACATGGTCCAACTTTCTTTTGCATGAGCTTAGTATACTTTCCCTTAGGAAGCCTATCTTTCTTCAAGTGAACCCAAACCAAATCTCCAACATCAAATTGAACATCCTTCTTCTTCTTATCAGCATATTCCTTATATTTCAAGGTAGTTTGCTGGAGTTGGGTCTTGACCTGATCATGAACTTCTTTGATGGCTTCAGCAAAAGCTTCTCCATTTGCACTAACAGGATCTGCTGTAGGTAGATCTCTCAGCTCCAAAATTCCTCTGGGATGCATTCCATACACTACCTGAAAAGGCGATTTGCCTGTGCTCCTATTGACAGTATCATTATATGAAAACTCAGCTTGAGACAGAATATTGTCCCACTTCTCTCCATGCTGTTTTGTTAAGCATCTAAGTAGATTCCCCAAGAAACGGTTCACTACCTCAGTCTGACCATCCATTTGAGGATGATATGCAGAGGAAAAAGACAAATTGGTTCCCAGTTTCCTCCAAAGGGTTCTCCAGAAGTGACCAATGAACTTCACATCTCTGTCTGAAACTATGCTCAAAGGCAATCCATGAATTCTGACAATCTCCCTGAAGAATAAATCTGCAATGTATGAGGCATCAGCAGTGGTTTTGCATGGCAAGAAATGTGCCATTTTACTGAATCTATCCACTACAACAAAAACACTGTCAAATCCTCTCCTTGTCCTTGGTAAACCCAAGACAAAATCCATACTGATGCTTTCCCATGGTCTGGAAGGAATGGGTAAGGGCTGATATAACCCTGCATTAGTTGACCTGCCTTTAGCTTTCTGGCATATTACACAGGTTTCTACAAATTTCCTGACATCTGACTGTAACTTAGGCCAGAAATAATGCCTCCTGACCAGATCAAGGGTCTTATCTAGACCAAAATGACCTGCCATGGCTCCACAATGTTTCTCCTTGATTATATTTAATCTCATGGAACACCTTGGGATACACAACTGTCCACCCTTGAACAACAATCCATCCTGGATCAGGAATTCAGAGAACTCAGCATGGTATTTCTCCCCAAAAGAAGTACAGACCTGATATATCTCTCCAAAATCTGCATCAGACTCATACATGGTCTTGAGTGAATCAATACCAACACTCTCTAACTGAATCTGATTTACTGTGAGAACTCGCCTGCTCAAAGCATCTGCAACTTTGTTTTTGACCCCTTTCTTATGCTTCAAGGTAAAAGTGAAAGCCTGTAGGGTTTCTACCCACTTCATATGTCTGTGGTTCAGCTTTTCCTGACTGTTGATGAAACTCAAAGCCTGGTTATCTGTGAATACTATGAACTCCTTTGGCATTAGGTAATGCCTCCATTTCTTTAGGGACTGAACTAAAGCATACATTTCCAGATCATATGATGAATACCTTTTCTTAGCATCATTGAGCTTTTCACTGAAAAATGCAATTGGTCTACCCTCTTGGCTGAGAACTGCTCCAATGGCCATGTGACTGGCATCACACTCTACCTGAAAGATTTTGTTAAAATCTGGAAGTGCAAGGACTGGCTGCTGTGCCACCTTCCTCTTCAATGCCTCAAAGGAATCATCTGCTCCTTGAGTCCAAACAAACCTGCACTTCTGTCCTCCTTTAATGGTATCCAGCATGGGTGCACAAATATGACTGAACCCTCTGATAAACTTTCTGTAGAAGGTTGCTAACCCATGGAAACTTCTGACATCATTCATGGTCTGTGGAGTTGGCCAATTCAATATGGCACTCACATTCTCCTTATCCATCTGGAGCTTTCCTTGTGAAATGACAAAACCTAAATATGTGATCTCCTTTTTCATGAACAAGCACTTGTCTAAGTTTATCATCAGCTTCTCTTTATGTAACCTCTTAAGAACCAGATCTATATGTCTGAGATGTTCTTCTTGGGTGTTACTGAAAATCAGAATGTCATCTAAATAGACTATGACAAACTTACCAATGAATTCCTTCAGAACCTCATTCATCAGCCTCATGAAAGTACTGGGGGCATTAGACAAACCAAAAGGCATAACCTTCCATTCATATAACCCTTCATTTGTTTTGAAGGCTGTCTTCCACTCATCACCTGGTCTAATCCTGATCTGATGGTATCCACTCTTCAAATCTATTTTTGTAAAGTACTTGGCACTTCCCAAACAATCAAGTAAATCCTCAATTCTAGGGATTGGAAACCTATACCTGATTGTGATCTTGTTGATGGCTCTGGAATCTGTGCAAAGCCTCCAAGTGCCTTCCTTCTTTGGTGCTAGTACAGCTGGTACTGCACATGGACTCAAACTCTTCCCAATCAGACCTGAATTCATCAATTCTTCAATCTATCTGGCTACTTCTGCATTCTGTTCTGGGGTAAGCTTATAAGCTGCTTTGTTTGGAAGTGTTGACCCTAGAATGAAGTCTATACAATGACTGATATCTCTGACAGGTGGTAGGGATCTTGGCATTCCCTCTGAGATGACACCTTTGTATTTATCCAATAGCTCTTGGACAGCTGGGTCTATCAACCTTGGCTTCTTCTCTTTCTTGGCTTCTTTCTGCTGTTCTTTCTTCACACTCATACATGGGATTAGGGCATATGCAACTGCACCTTCTGCTGCTACTTCTTTCATGAACTGTTTGCCTTCCATCAGCATGACCTTCACCTCTTTTCCTTTAGACTTCTCATCTTTCTCCTTCAATGGGAATAACGTTACTTCTATACCATCTTTAGTGATTTTATAGGTGTTTTTAACACCATCATGCTGTGCCTTCAGATCATACTGCCATGGTCTACCAAACAAAAGGTTGCAAGCATCCATCTTGGTGATATCAAACAACAACTTATCCTTATATCCACCAATCTGGAATTCTACCCAAGCCTGCTCTTCTACAGTTGTCTGCTGACCTTGAGTAAGCCATGAGACTTTATATGGAGATGGGTGAGGCAATCTCCTAAGCTTCAGCTTTATCACCATTTCTTCAGACACAAAGTTCTCAGTAGAACCAGAATCAATCAAAACCTTACATGCCTTACCTCCTGCTTTGCAAATGGTTCTGAAAAGGGACTTTCTCTGAGGGGCTTCTTTGTCAGGTACCTTCATGGTAGTTACTGTTCTTCTCATCATCAGAGACTCTCCACTTTCTGGATATCCATAATTCTCAGGACCATTCACACTCTGAAAATCATTAGAGCTTGTCCTACATTGATTATCAGGTTCTTTGACTAAATTTGTCCTCCTTTCTCCTGCTGAACTTGTGGCCTTGTCTGGACATCTGCTAGCTATATGGCCTTCTTTGTTACAGTTATAGCATCTGATGGATCCTCTGCCCTGGGATCTTCCTCTGTAAGGTCTTCTACCTCTGAAATTTCCTTGCTGACTGTAATTCTCCCTCTGATTCTGACTATTGTTGCCCTTGCTATTGTCATGACTGGATTCTCCTTGATATCCCTGTCCATGTCCTCTGCCTCTGAAAGGACCTCTTCCACCTCTTTGTTGTCTTCCTCTTCCTCTATTGTTTTGTTCTTGTTTTCTCTTCAACTTTTCTTCCACTTTCAATGCCAACTGAAAGCTTTTCTGTACTGTATCTGGGTTATGCAGACTTAGATCTTCCTGAATATTAAACCTCAATCCATTCAGGTATCTGGCTACCTTTTCTTCTTCACTTTCTTTCACCTTTGTCTTCATACAGAGTTTCATGAATTCTTCTGTATATGAGCTGACATCTAGCTCCTTCTGCTTCAGGTTTTGCTTCCTCTTGTGAAACTGGATACTGTAATCCAATGGAATATAAGCTTCCTTCACCAATTCCATCATCTTCTTCCATGTGGCAACTCTACGTTTTCCTTCCTGCACTCTATCATCCTGAACAAAATTCCACCATGTCAAGGCAACTTCTTTCATCTTTGACTGTGCTATCTTCACTCTCTGTTGTTCTGGTATCTCCTCTGTTACAAAGAAATTGTTCAAACAGTCTATCCATTCCATCACTGAATCAGGGTCCATCTTACCTGTAAACACTGGCAAATCTAGTTTCACATCCATGGTTCTCCTCTCCATGGCCTTGAGGGCGTTCAACAGTGGCCTCTGGTCTGTAGGAACGACCTCCTCGCTCCAATTAGGGATCTCTTCTTCTTCCCTATCATCTTCTCTACCAGAACCTACTCTGCTCCTCAACTTTGCTAACTCATCTTTCAACTCCTGATTCTGAGCCTTCACGGCCTTACTTTCTGCAATCTGTTTCTTCACCAGAACTGCCAACTCAGCGTTGGTCATCCTTGCTGGAACCTCAGATGTTCCTTCTTCGTCTGACATCCTGCCTATCTTTTCCAAAAGATCCTAACCTTTGCTCTGATACCACTATGATGCAGAGTGAAACGCAACGGAGGCTACCTAACAGGAAGGAGGAGCCAATTATACAAACAGCATGATAAAAATCCCTATCGGCTCAGCATCATCATCATATTTCCTAAAAATATCAACAGCATCATCATATTTCAACAGCATCATCATATTTCGGATGATCGCAATTATCCTCCTGCCGACTACTGTTCACCTCCTCCGCCTGTCGCCTATCACCATCATGATATTCAACGGGCGCAAACATCCTCCGGTTGCACTGTTCATCAGGCGCCAAACACTAGCGGCATCATCATGATATTCGACACCACCTTCGTCAGCAGGATATCCAAATATCCGGTTGCTCCAAATATCCTGATGACGACAATCTTCAACACCTTGCCTTCGATACTCCACTGCCCGACGATACAAGCAACAACATCATGATATAATTCATCCGGTTCTCCCGAAACCTCCTGATGGTGTTAATACAACTTCCTGCCACGCCGATACCTAACCACTTAGCGACAACAGGATAAACTCGCATAGAGTGATATCTCAATATCCTGATGACGATGACGTCATATCCTGATGACGATGACGTCACACAATATCCTGATGAACTCTTCAACACTTAGCCAAAAAAAAATGAACTTTCACACCCGCATCAGCTAGCGATACGCGGATGATGTGCTTCCCCGAGAGATGATCCTGACTGCGATATATACATTGAGTATATATCCAACTCAAAACATCATGATGCACTTGCAACATGCAAACTTCAACAGTTTCACGACCCGATCCTGATGACGATACATTCACAGATGACGATGCGGCTTGCTCCGACTGGAAACGCACATGCAGACTCCTGTGTATCCGTCCACTGCATGTAAACACTCCGAACCGCTCGATTACACAAAGACCATATGACGACCGGGCCGGATCACCTTCAAACCAAAATCAAACAGCTTATCTTTCTATACCTAGCACATGAGGATGCTAGGCTGATTCACAGCATGCTCCTATCTGATCTCCTGAACAATGCAATGCATAAACAGAAAACACAAATACAACCTAAGCTATGATACAGGACCATTCCACCGATTTGCAGGATCAACCGGTGGAAGGGTTGAAAGTACCCATCAACTTGCAAAACGGAAAGGAAATCAACACAGATACAACTGATCAACTCAAATACTGCAAAAGATGAGATCTTATTCAATTGAGATTCAAATGTCCTGCTTTTACAATTCTGCTTCACAATATCTGGACTGATCCCCAGTACAGCATATCACCAGTACTACTCTCCTGAACATAACACCTATCAAACTCAATATGAACTATATCTAAACCCTAACAGATCGAAGGTATATATAACAAATCCTTCGAGTACTACCAACTCACTTCCCAGCGGCTGGGAGCTTCCAAGCGGCTGGGAGAGAGGACAGCTCAGACTACCTTATCCCGATCTCTAACTGCCTACACATACTCCTATGTTGAACTAATACATAGCATCGGTCCAATGGACCTTATTACATGATAAAGTCAAACATACTAAAAATAGACTATCCTGTCATCATGCTTATAATTATCCTATATCCTGATCATGTATGTCATCATGCGGACCTATATCCTGATCATGTCCGGGTGCTCCTGCATCACTATAGGTCTAGGCCTTTGAGCATATCAGGTGTATGCGACTGACGGGATTCATTATAGAGCTGGAGCATTCACATATCCACGTGTTCATGCTTATCCATTAGTTAGATGTTGGAGACACATCAATCTATTGTATTGGAGAGTTGTATTTGATGGACTATAGCCCAGTGATATTATCTAGAGACCATATCATGGCTATATAGCATGGCCAGGCCAGCAGAGATAGTTAGCGAGGATGTAGAGGGATCGGTTGATGGTCAGTCATGTCGATCATGTTGTGGTTTGGTTCTACTTTGATAGGGTGGCATGACAATTCAAACGCGTACATGATGTCCCTATGATATGTCCAAACTATGTGCGCTCTATACGCAACACAGTCAGGGCAAACCACGCCTAACGAACAATAGTGGCAGGCATAGCCGTTAGTGACAATGATGGTATCAAGGATGCAGAGATGACATCAAATGTAAATGATGTCATTTGTACCTAACCATATAGGAGATGGTGGCATAAGGCATGACTTGCTCTTATTTACCCTCTTGGTCACCCTATAGGTGATCCTCGACCTTGGGCTGGTCACGCTAGTGACATAAGGGTAGAGGATGACATCAGTGACTTCACGAGATACTATGATCTAGAGGAGGATGCGGATGATGATGATGAGGATGAGGAGGAGGTCCCGTCATAGTATGTCTTTAAAGCAAGACCACAATAGGATCAGCAGGAGGTGGACACCAATGAGGAGGAGGCCATGGTCTAGAGTTCGTGGTCCAGTCCCTACAGGTGTTGAGAGAGGAAACTAGCACGAGCAAGGGGAGACCAATAGGCCTGTGCCCCCAGCTACATCTTAGACTGTTGAGATAATTACACCTTCATCCATCTAGGATCCATCTTGGCAAGATGAAGATCTAGGCAAGGTTTTTATTAGATTGATATTCTTACGGTTATGATTATTTATGATGCTTATATGAGAGTCTAATATCTATTCTATTTTCTATTTTATAGTTGGGATAGACACATGGTGGGACTTTGTGAGTCACGTCATAGTAGACATAGTACCTACTGATGTAGCTTATTAGTGGGTGTAGGTGGGGTATTTACCATGGCCATCCGTTGGGTGACATGCGGAGATATTCATGCCATTTGTCAAATATAGATTAGATATGGAGTCTACTTTAGATCAGGCTATCCAGAGAGCTGAGTGTGTAGAGGCAGAGCTCCAGATGCTACGAGATTAAGCTATAGCAGTGCCTACATCTAAGAGAGATTATGTCATCAATGAGGTCTTACTTTCTGAGTTACGTTAGGTGAGAGATGGCAGAGACAGAGCTCATGCAGAGAAACTGGTATTAGCAGATGTATCAGGAGGCACACAATGAGGTGATAGCTAGAGGTGATGTTGCAAGTATGAGGTTAATTAGTGTTGTCATTGATGTCAACATACTCATATTGCATTAACAAGAAGGATTGGATGAACTGTGAGCTAAGGATATTGAGAAAATTAGTCTCAGTCAGGAACAGTGAAGAATAGTAATGAGAAGAAGGCAAAAGTACTCAATAAGTTGCTAATCAAAGGATGCGGATTAAAGGGTTTGTAGCTATGAGTCTTGAGATGATCCAGTTAAGTTTTCAGAGGTTCGCATACATATTTGAAGAAGTTGTGACTGATCAAGTAGAATCGGTTCCGAGAAGTGCTTCGGAGTGACAGAGTGCTACAAAGAGGTCCGGTGAGATCTGGAAGTGCATTATCCTATCTTGCGGATTGGATGGAGTGTTTGGGATGTCCTTGTGATATGTCATCTCAATTTGTTCATGATGTGGAGGTCTGGAAGCACATGTTTCAATATGATAGTGGCGGTAGACTATGTTCTTGAAGTTCCAGATGAGGAAGAGAAGAGATTCGGGTGAGCAGAGGAAGTGCGGATGTTCTTGGTCATTCAGGCTAGCTTATGAAGGATCTTGGATCGTGTTGAGGTTGTGTTATTGGTCCACATTGGTGGTAGAGCCTGGAATTGAAGATATTCTTCCAGATGAAGTTCTTTTTCAAACTAGCCGACTGGATGAGTTGTTCATCTTACAAATGTTCTTGTGGTGGCCGACCAGATGTGTTATTCATCTTGCGAATGTTCTTATGGTTGAGTGCCGACTTAGATGCTTATTCCTAAGTCAATGTCTTGTATAAATGAAAGATTGTGAATCCATTTTGAGGCGAGTTGAGAAGCAGATGAGTGTGATATAGCGAAAGAGTGAAAGAGCAAAGTAGGTGTATTTCGAGCTTAAATGGAACTGATCCAGACATGGTGAAGATGTCATTCTCCAGTTCAAGGTTGTGATACTTTTGATCTTGTAGACAGTGTGTCTCTTTTTGTAGGCAGTGTGCCTCTTTGTGAGCAGTGTGCTCAAGTAGTGAGCCCTGACTGGCATGTGCCATTTATTTTTCTTATTCTTCTAACAGAGAATAATCCTTGGGTTAATCACCCCATGGTTTTTCCCTTAACTAGGTTTTCCACATCAAAAATCTTGGTGTCTAATGTGTTGATGCTTATCTGTTCTGGTGTTTATGCTTTCTGCTTTCATGAATGGTTAATTGATATGCTATTAACTAAGAAAGAAGTATCAAGTGTTTGAAGTAGAAGCAAGTTTTTGTACAACTGATTCAACCCCCTCTCAGTTGTGTGCCCTAGATCTAACAATTGGTATCAGAGCCAAGTTCCTCTGAAAGGAGCTTAACCGCTTGAGGAGATCCAGGATGTCGTCATATAAGAAGGATAGTCCGAAGTTTGATGGAACCAATTTCTCGCTCTGGAAAGGTCACATGAGATGTCACTTGGAGTGTATGGGAAAAGCATATCTGTCCATGATCACAAAGGCTTATGTACCTCCACAGGGTGGTCCAACAACACTGAATGAAATCACAAATGCTGAAAACAATTTGTAGACCAAAGAAGCTCTTCTAAGCA
Organism: Cunninghamia lanceolata; assembly: GCA_027924645.1. Lineage (NCBI taxonomy): Eukaryota > Viridiplantae > Streptophyta > Pinopsida > Cupressales > Cupressaceae > Cunninghamia > Cunninghamia lanceolata. The sequence continues at coordinate 2,505,671 of BSBN01000537.1, forward strand.
CATTAAATGATACAGAGCTCTCAAATGTTATTGACCTACCAACTTCATATGACATCTGGGTCAAATTGGAACTTTTGCATGAAGGAGATGAGTATGTTAAGAGTGCAAGGTTGCAAAGATTGAAAGGGAAATTTGAAAGATTGAAGATGAGAGATGATGAAAACATCACTACCTTTATGCCAAGAGTGAATGAGCTGGTATGTGGAATCAGGAATGCTGGTGGAGTTCTGAATGAAAATGAAATTGTTTGCAAAATTCTCAGATCTCTTCATGCTACCTACAAAATTAAGGTTGCTACCATTGATGAATTCAGAGCCCATGCAACTATGACAAGAGAGCAATTGGCTAGCAAACTAGCTATATTTGAAATGACTGAGTTTGGAGAAGATCCCCCCAAGATTGAATCTGCATTCAAAGCCAGTGCATATGTGAAAGGGAAACAAAGATTTGATCCGGGAGAAAACTCTTCAAGGAAGCTGTCATGGTATGATTAAGCACGAAAAGACATGGAAGAGGAAGAAGTAGAAACAGCTCATCGTGAAGCCCTCATTGCAAAGAGACTGCCAAGAGGATCCGGTAAGTATGAAGGAAAATTACCCTTTAAGTGCTTCAATTGCAATAAGATTGGTCATTTTGCTTCAAGATGTCCAGAAAGATCTGCAAGGTCAAATGCTAACAGACAAAGGTTCCAAAAGAACTGTTATTATGTTCATGAAGAAGATGATAATGAAGGAGTAACAGATGATGAATCAAAAATGGGAAACAAATCCAGAAATGAATGGGTGTTTATTGCCATCAAGGAAGAAGATTCCATATCCTCTGAATCTATCATTCATAAGGTTGTGGAAAGAGCCTTGGCTGCCCAAATTGAAGAAAAGGATGATTGGGTTATTGACAGTGGATGTTCTCACCACATGACAGGTGACAAGAACAAGTTCTTAGATTTGGAAAGGTATGAAGGAGGAATGGTAAAGTTTTGTGATAATTCTGCTTGCAGAATCAGAGGTAGGGGAACTATTTCTTTTGATGGAAAGAGCAAAATTGATAATATACTATATGTTGAAGGATTGAAGCACAATCTTCTCAGTGTTGGTCAGTTGGTGGACAAAGGCTATGATCTCTGGTTCAAGAATGGAAGATGCAGGATCTTTGAAAGCTTCAGAACTGAGATTGCATCCGGTACTCAAACAAAAGGTAATATCTTCCATCTAGTTGGTTCAAATAAAAGTTGTCTGTTTGTTCAAGTTGATCAAAGTTGGTTATGGCATAGGGGTGGGTGCAAAAAGATGGGGGGCCAAAAAGTGGCCAAATTCTTAAAACTTTTTAAAAAGCCATAACACGAGCGCGTTATAACACGCTTGTGTTATAGCTCACTCGTATTATGGCTGGGTGTTGCTGAGCCTTTGGCTCGGCAACACAAAACCATAACACGCTCATGCTATAATGTGAGCGCATTATAACACGAGCATAACTCATTTGCATTAAAACGTGAGCGCGTTATTGTTTTCTTTGCATTTTTTTCTTTTTTGCAAAAGTTTGCCCAATGTTTAAGGGTCAAGGGTTTAATGGTTGAAGGATTAGGGTTTAGGGCATCCTATCGAGGGTAGAGGGTTTAGGGTTGAAGGTTTAAGGGATGAGGGTTGAGGATTTAGGGATGAGGGTTAAGGGATTAGGGTTTAAGGTATAGTGTCGAGGGTAGAGGGTTTAGGGTTTAAGGTTTAAGGGTTGAGGGGTGAGGCTTTAGGGATAGGGTTTAGGTTTTAAGTTATAGTGTCAAGGGTTGAGGGTTTAGGGATAGGGTTTAGGATTAAGTTTTAAGGGTTGAGGATTTAGGGATAGGGTTTAGGGTTTAAGGTTAAATGAGAGACCTAGATGGCTAAGGACAGATGGAGAGGTAGACAAGGAGTGACTGAGAAACTTAGAGAGGGGAGAGGTAGAGGTGAGGGGGAGATAGAAGTGAGAGATAGAGAGGTGAGGGGAGAGATAGAATAAAATGAGAGAGTGAAGTTGAAAACTTGAGGGAAAGATGGGTAAGGAGGAGGGAGACAGGTAGAGAGGAAGAGAAATATCTAGAGAGCCCTAAGAGATATACAAGTGAGAGACCTACAACCTAGGGAGAGAGGGGTGAGAGAGATAGAGGAGAGATGGGAGTGAGGTAGATAGGGGAGGAGAGGGGTGGATAAGGGTTGAGGGTTTAAGGGTCAAGGGTTTAGGGTTTAAGGGTTGAGGGTTTAAGGGTCTAAGGGTTAAGGGATTAGGGTTCAAGGTATAGTGTCGAGGGTTGAAGCCTAATCCCTCAACCCTCAACACTATACCTTAAACCCCAAGGTTGAGGGATTAGGGTTTTAAGGTATTGTGTCGAGGGTTGAGGGATTAGGGTTCAACCCTTGACACTATACCTTAAACCCTAATCCCTCAACCCTTAGACCCTTAATACCTCAACCATTAAACCCTCAACCCTTAAACCCTAAACCCTTGACCCTTAAACCCTAAATCCTTAAACCCTTAACCCTTATCCACCCCTCTCCTCCCCTATCTACCTCACCCCCATCTCTCCTCTATCTCTCTCACCCCTCTCTCCCTAGGTTGTAGGTATCTCACTTTTATATCTCTCAGGGCTCTCTAGATATTTCCCTTCCTCTCCACCTCTCTCCCTCCTCCTTACCCATCTTTCCCTCAAGTTGTCAACTTCACTCTCTCATTTTATTCTATCTCTCCCCTCACCTCTCTATCTCTCACCTCTATCTCCCACTCACCTCTCTACCTCTCCCCTTTCTAGGTCTCTCAGTCATTCCTTGTCTAGCTCTTCATCTGTCCTTAGTCATCTAAGTGTCTCACTTAACCTAAACGCTAAACCCTATCCCTAAAGCATCAACCCTCAACCCTTAAACCTTAAATCCTAAACCCTATCCCTAAACCCTCTACCCTTGACACTATACCTTATACCCTAATCCCTTAACCCTCAGCCCTAAAGCCTCAAGCCTCAACCCTTAACATAAACCTTGTCTCTAAACCCTCTACACTCGACACTATGCCTTAAACCCTAATCCATCAACTCTTAAACCCTTAATCCCTCAAACCTTAAACCCTTAAACCCTATATACCCTTTACACTTAACCTTGGACACTCAACCTTGAACATTATCCCTCAACCTTCAAACCTCTACCCTATACCATATACCCTAAACCATAATCCCTCAACCCTCAATCCTCAACCCTAATCCCTCAACCCTCAACCCTAATTTTGATTTTCTTCTATTGATTCAACATCATTGTTGTTTTCCCCATCAGAAACCAATTCATTCAGCAACTTGCTGCCCATTGGTTGACTTGAACTACATATTCTGTTAGAAAAAGGGCATCTTTTATTTGTATCAATGTTAGTATTCATAAGTTGACGAGCATTGATACTTTTCACACACCCTATTCTTTGAAATATCTTAACCTTAAAATATGACTTGGATATGTACTTGAACACAACAAAATCTCCAATCTCCAACCCATGATGATTCACAAAATTTTCCCAACCCTGCCTAAATTCTAGTTTATTTATTGTATACCCTCAACCCTAATCCCTCATCCCTAAACCCTAAATGCTATCCCTATTCCTAAACCCTCAACTCTCAACATTAAACCCTAATCCATCAACCCTAAACCCTAATCCCTCAACCCTAAACCCTCAACCCTCAACACTATCCTTAAACCCTCAACCCTAAACCCTATCCCTAAACCCTTAACCCTAAACCCTATCCCTAAACCCTAAATCTATGTTTCTTACTGTCCATCCCGCACTTAGGGGAGGTATATTGTTATGAAATAGGCAAATAATCTCCCATTGTTTACTAGCTCACGTTTTGTCCTGCTATAGATTGATCCATTAATATTTGTGCCTATCTCACCTTCGATAGCACCTTTACAATATCTCACCTCTAGTTCCATTAGCTCATGTTATATATCTCACTTATCTCTCCCCCTCACCTCTCTACCTCTCCCCTCTCTATGTCTCTCAGTCGCTCCTTGTCTACCTCAACCGTAAACCCTCAACCCTCAACCCTATCCCTAAACCCTCAACCCTCGAACCTCAACCCTCAATGTCAAAACCTAATCTGTCAACCCTTAACTCTAATCCCTCGACCCTCAACCCTATCCCTAAAGCCTCAACCCTCAAACCTCAACATGAAATCCTAATCCCTCAACCCTAAACCCTATCCCTAAACCCTCAACACTATACCTTAAACCCTAATCCCTCAACCCTCAACCCTTTCCATCATCCCTCAACTCTAATCCCTCATCCCTAAACCCTAAACGCTATCCCTATTCCTAGACCCTCAACGGGCTCGATACTATACCTTAAACCCTAATCCTTATACCCTCAACACTCTACTTTAACCCTAATCCCTCGACCCTCAACCCTATCCCTCGACCCTTAACCCTAGAACCTCATTGTACTCAACCCTCAACGTCAAACCTAATCCCTCAACCCTTAACTCTGATCCCTCGACCCTCAATCCTATCCCTAAACCCTAAAGCTTCAACCCTCAACCCTCAATGTCAAATCCTAATCCCTCAACCCTCAACCCTATCCCTAAACCCTCAACACTATACCTTAAACCCTAATCCCTTAACCCTCAATCCTAAACCTTATCCCTAAACCCTAATCCCTCAACCCTCAACCCTAATCCATCATCCCTCAACTCTAATCCTTCATCCCTAAACCCTAAATGCTATCCCTATTCCTAGACCCTCAACAAGCTCGATACTATACCTTAAACCCTAATCCCTTATCCCTAAACTCCCCAACCTTATCCCTAATCCATATACCCTTGACACTCTACTTTAACCCTAATCCCTCGACTCTCAACCCTATCCCGAAACCCTTAAAACTTGAACCTCAATGTACTCAACCCTCAACGTCAAACCCTAATTCCTCAACCCTTAACTCTGATCCCTCGACCCTTAACCCTTAAAACTTGAACCCAAAACCCTCAACCCTCAACCCTCAACTCTCAACATTAAACCCTAATTCATCAACCCTAAAGCCCAATCCCTCAAACCTAAACCATCAACCCTCAACACTATACCTTAAACCCTAATCCCTATCCCTCAACCCTTAACCCTTAAAACTTAAACCCCATCACTATACCCTCAACACTTGACACTATATCTTAAGCCTTAAACCTTCATCCCTAAAGCCTCAACCCTTAATCCTTAAACCTTCAACCCTAAACCCTATCCCTAGTCCCTCTACCCTCAACACTCTAATCCTAACCTTGACATTAAACACTAATCTGTCAACCCTAAACCCTCAAACCTCAACACTATACCTTAAACCCTAATCCATCAACCCTAAAACCTAATCCCTCAACCCTCAACCCTAAACACTATCAATAAACCCTCAACCCTTGACACTATACCTTAAACCCTAATCCCTCAACCCTCAATCCTAATCCCTCAACCCTTAACCCTAATCCCTCATCCCTAAACCCTAAACGATATCCCTATTCCTAAATCCTCAACCCTCGACACTATACCTTAAACCCTAATCCCTTATCCCTCAACCCTAAACCCTATCCCTTAACCCTTAACCCTTAAAAATTAAACCCTAAAACCTATCCATAAACCCTCAACGCTCAACACTATATTTTAAAACCTAATCCCTTAACCCTCAGCCCTAAAGCCTCAACCCTTAATCATTAAACCTTCAACCCTAAACCCCTAATCCCTCTACCCTCAACACTCTACATTAACCCTAATCCCTTGACCATCAACCCTATCCCTAAACCCTCAACCCTCAACTATCAACATTAAACCCTAATCCATCAACCCTAAACCCTAATCCGTCAACCCTAAAACCCAATCCCTCAACCCTAAACCCTATCCCTAAACCCTCAACCCTCAACACTATACCTTAAACCATAATCCCTCAACCCTAAACCCTAAACCCTATCCCTAAACCCAACAAAACTGCTTTGCCTTATGTTAGGTTGTTAAACCCATCATTTTTGACACTCTTCTCTTAAAGATATTTGAGTTGCAAGAATATGTTAGAAAAATGGCTATGAACTTTTTTAATGTTAGTAATGTTATATGGCATGTTTTTCTGGCCCATCTGGGGTTCATTATGCCAATAGGTGTACACACTATGAGAAAAGCTTTGTGTATGGTACATCCACAGTTAGTAATTAACAGTTGAAATCAGAATGATGATCATTATGAGAAAAGCTTTGCATTGGGGTACATCTATGTTTTTTGCTGTCCACCCTACACTTAGGGGAGGTATATTGTTATGAAATAGGCAAATAATCTCCCATTGTTTACTGGCTCTATCCACAAGAACTACTAAACTATACCTTAAACCCTAATCCCTCTACCCTCAACACTCTACCTTAACCCTTAACCCTAAACACTATCCCTAAAGCCTCAACCCTAAACCCTAATCCCTCAAGGTCCTAAACTCTAATTGCTTATCCCTAAACTCTAAATCCTATCCCTAAATGCTTAACCCTCAACCTTAAACCTTAATCACTCAATCCTTATCCACCCCTCTCCTCCCCTATCTGGCTCACTTCCATCTCTACCCTCCTCTACCCTCGACACTATACATACATACATATAGGCATACATAGTAACATACATACATATAGGCATACATACATACATGATTAATAGCCTTGAACAAAAAAAAATTAAGTTGAACATAACATGCTCGTGTTATTTGAAACATGAAAAACAACACAAACTTTTGTGGAAAAGGAAAATGTAAAGAAAAAAATAATGCGAGCACGTTATAATGAGAGCATGTTATAACAAGAGCGCGTTATGTCTTGCTTTGGGAATCCCAAGCCTTGGGCTTGGGATTTGCTTTGTATTTCCAACCCAAAGGCTTGGAGTGTCTTTTGAACAGTAACAGACATGTTTTTCCATATTCTTCAAGATTTCACATAATTTCATTCGTGCTAACCCTCAGATTTGCACGTGTTTCAAGGTCAAACAAATCAAACACCTGGGTAATATTAGGCTTTCTCTTAGCTTTCTGATGATGTAATTTTTTTCAAATTTTAACAATGTTAAGCCTTTCATCTTTAATTTCTTTTGTTTGTGTGTCCCTTTTTGGGCAAAAACCACTATTTGGTCTTTTTTTCATTGTAAATTAACTATTCATTGAAATTTTAAAAAAATTACATATTTAGAAACTAGACTCCATTCTACAATTATTAAAAAAAGAAAAAAATGATTTTCAATTAGTTTTCAAAATTTATAGGGGTAGCACGTCCAAAATTCTATTTTTTAGGATGTGTCCACTTTGAAAATTAGTAAAAAATCAAATATTCATCAAAAAATTATCAGAAAAATTAGGCATAAACTACATACTATTAGCTAATTTCTCACTGAAGTGATTTTAAAAATATCAAAAAAAAGTTGACCTTTTGAGGGAGCCACAAAACATGCTATGTTATTTTTTTGATAGAAACAACACCAATTTATGTGGCTTCCTCTTTTGAACCCCTTAATCTATGCCATTTTTTTAAAAAAATAGTAGTTTAGAAAGTAAACTCGGAGCACTACGAACATTGTTTTAGTTGCATCTCTAAATTTTGAGTGTAACTATGCTCAATTTCTCATCCAAGGCCAGTATTTCCTGATTTCAGAAAAAAAGTGGCCACTTAAGACCCCTTTTTGGCCCCCCATCTTCTTGCACTTACCCATAGAAGAATGTGTCATGTGAATTTTGATAACATCATCAAGGTAAGCAATACTCAGGCTGTAAGAGATCTTACAAAATTGGTGAAACCTACAAATAGTTTGTGCAAAGAATGTCAGCTAAGTAAATAGAGTAGAGTCTCTTTCAAAAGCAAGGATCAGTCCTCTACTAGATTGTTGGAATTAGTTCATACTGATCTTTGTGGTCTGACAAGAATCAAGAGTATGCAAGGTGATAGATATTTTATGTTACTGATTGATGATCATTCCTGGATGATGTGGGTTACCTTCCTAAAAGAGAAATCAAAAGCCCTTGAGAAGTTCAAAATATTCAAAGCTATGCTAGAGAATCAAACCAGATTGAAACTGAAATGTTTAAGGTCTGATAGAGGTGGTGAATTCACATCTAGTGAATTCATAGATTTCTATGAGAAGCATGGTATAAAGAGACAGTTGTCTGCTCCTAGGACTCCACAGTAGAATGGAGTAGTTGAGAGAAAGAACCGGACCATCCAAGAAGTAGCTAGGACAATGATGATGGAAGCAAGTGTTCCTCAGATGTTTTGGAAAGAAGTTGTCAGCACTGCAGTCTACACCCTTAATCAAGTTCAAATCAGAAGCAATACCGGTAAGACTCCTTATGAACTTTGGTTTGGCATAACTCCCACTGTGAGATATTTTAGAGTATTTGGTAGCAAGTGTTACATCAAAAGAGATGAAGATTTAGGAAAGTTTGATGCTAGAAGTGATGAAGGAATTTTCTCAGGTTACTCCACTCAAAGCAAAGCATATCGGTGTTACAATAAGAGATTGAGAAAGATGATAGAAAGTACAAATGTGAAGGTTGATGAAGGAGTTGAGAAGCCCTCAAGATTCTATGAATGTGAAGAAGATGATCAGAATGATTCTCTGGTGCAAGGAGCTCCATCCTTCTCTGAAATTCAGATCCAGACTGATCTGGTAAATCAAGAAGAAGAAGTTTGTCTGAATGAGCCTGATCAAGAATTAGTAGTGCAAGAAACTCCCAAAGTTCCAAGGTATGTAACTCTAAATCATTTTGAAGATCAGATCATAGGTGACAAAAGTAAAGGGGTACAAACAAGGAGAAGAATTGCTCAAGACTCAAATGAATACTATCTAATTTCAAAGATTGAACCTAAGACAGTTAATGAAGCTTGCAATGATGAAAACTGGACCAAAGCAATGGAGGAAGAATTGATGCAAATTGAGAAAAATCATACTTGGGATCTTGTTCCTAGACCTAGAAACAAGAATGTGATTGGAACCAAATGGGTCTTCCAGAACAAACTAAATGAAGTTGGTGAAGTAATCAGAAACAAAGCTAGATTGGTCTGCAAAGGCTACTCTCAAATAGAAGGAATTGATTTTGAAGAGACTTTTGCTCCAGTGGCAAGAATTGAAGTAGTCAGATTATTTCTTGCATTTGCTGCCTTCAAAGACTTCAAGGTATATCAGATGGATGTCAAGTCTACCTTCCTAAATGGTGACTTGGAAGAAGAACTGTACATTCAACAACCAGATGGATTTCAATTGTCTGATCATGATGATATGGTCTGCAAGTTGAAGAAAGCACTGTATGGTTTGAAGCAAGCCCCAAGAGCATTGTATGAAAGGTTAGATAAGCATCTTGTACAGATTGGCTTCAACAAAGGTACTGCTAATAGTAATCTATACTTCCAAATAGATAAGGAAAACATCTTGATTATTGAAGTATTTGTTGATGATATCATCTTTGGAGGAAAGGACAGCATGTGTAAAACTTTTGCAAATCAAAATGAAAAGTGAGTTTGAAATGTCAATGCTTAGTGAAATGAATTTCTTCTTAGGTCTACAAATTACTCAGACAAAGAAAGGCATCTTTATCTGTCAAACCAAATATGCAAAAGAATTGTTGAGGAAATTCGGAATGGAAGATTCAAAGCCAATGAACACCCCTATGGCAACCGGATGTAAGTTAAGCAAAGATGATGACTCTCCTAAGACAGATTAGACCAAGTATAGATCAATGATTGGAGGACTATTGTATCTCACTCAGACTAGACCAGATATAATGCAGGCTGTTAGTCTTGTGGCAAGATTTCAGGCTGATCCCAGAGAATCTCATGTCATGGCAATCAAAAGAATTTTTAGGTACTTGAAAGGAACAGCTGAGTATGGTCTATGGTATCCTAGAGATCAGGATTTCTCTCTTCATGTATACACAGATGCAGATTGGGCAGAAGATGTGGATGACTGGAAGAGTACAAGTGGAGGAGCATTCTTTTTGGGAAAAAGGTTGGTTTCTTGGCTAAGCAAGAAACAAGAGGCAATATCCTTGTCTACAACTGAAGCAGAATACATTGCAGCAGCAAGTAGTTGCACTCAGATCTTATGGATGAAGCAGATGTTAAAAGACATTAAAGTAGAATATAAGGAGCCTATCACAATTTTCTGTGATAATTCAAGTGCAATAAATATCTCTAAGAATCCAGTGTTGCATTCTAAGACAAAACACATATCTATCAAGTTTCACTTTCTGAGAGAGCAAGTGAACAAGGGAGAATTTAGATTGGAGTATGTACCCTCCAAGGATCAGATTGCAGATATTTTCACTAAACCTCGTCCCAAGGACTCTTTTGAGTATCTTCGGGAGAAGTTAGGGGTCATGGCCCCTCCAGTGATGAACTAGGATGCACTGATGTGCATCAGTCCGGTGGATATCACAGTCATATCTTGTGATCCGGATTGATGATGGGGAACTGCTACTAAGGGGGAGTAGCTGGTATAATTCTGATGTGTTAAAGTTGCAAGTGTGAGCCTTTTGCCATTGATGTCAAAGGGGGAGAGAAGACATGTGAAAAACAAGTGGTTGATGATCAAAGGGGGAGCAGTAAAGGAAGAGAATATGTGTGAAGAGTTGTTGCTGATAGGGTGAGCTGTGACAGAAAGGAGAAGATCTTGTCTTGATGGTTTTTCACATCATATGTTGCCATCAATGACAAAGGGGGAGATTGTTGCAAGTATGAGGTTAATCAGTGTTGTCATTGATGTCAACATACTCATATTGCATTGACAAGAAGGATTGGATGAACTATGAGCTGAGGATATTGAGAAAATTAATCTCAGTTAGGAACAGTGAAGAACAGTGATGAGAAGAAGGCAAAAGTACTCAATAAGTTGCTGATCAAAGGATGTGGATTAAAGGGTTTGTAGCTATGAGTCTTGAGATGATCCAGCTAAGTTTTCAAAGGTCCACATGCATATTTGAAGAAGTTGTGACTGATCAAGTAGAACCGGTTCCGGGAAGTGCTCTGGAGTGACAGAGTGCTACAAAGAGGTCCGGTGAGATCCAGAAGTGCATTATCCTATCTTGCAGATTGGATGGAGTGTTTGGGATGTCCTTGTGATATGTCATCTCAATTTGTTCATGATGTGGAGGTCTGGAAGCACATGTTTCAGTATGACAATGGCAGTAGACTGTGTTCTTGAAGTTTTGAATGAGGAAGAGAAGAGATTCCGGTGAGCAGAGGAAGTGCGGATGTTCCTGGTCATTTAGGCTAGCTTATGAAGGATCTTGGATCGTGTTGAGGTTGTGTTATTGATCTGCATTGGTGGTAGAGCTTGAAATTGAAGATATTCTTCCAGATGAAGTTCTTGTTCAGACTAGTCAACCGGATGAGTTGTTCATCTTAGAAATGTTCTTATGGTGGCCGACCGGATGTGTTATTCTTCTTACGAATGTTCTTATGGTTGGGTGTTGACTTAGATGCTTATTCCTAAGTTGATGTCTTGTATAAATGAAAGATTGTGAATCCATTTTGAGGTGAGTTGAGAAGCGGATGAGTGTGATATAGTGAAAGAGTGAAAGGGCAAAGCAAGTGTATTTCGAGCTTAAATGGAACTGATCCAGACATGGTGAAGATGTCATTCTCCAGTTCAAGGTTGTGATACTTTTGATCTTGTAGACAGTGTGTCTCTTTTTGTAGGTAGTGTGCCTCTTTGTGAGCAGTGTGCTCAGGCAGTGAGCCCTGACTGGCATGTGCCATTTATTTTTCTTATTCTTCTAACAGAGAATAATCCTTGGGTTAATCACCCCGTGGTTTTTCCCTTAACTGGGTTTTCCAGGTCAAAAATCTTGGTGTCTAATGTGTTGATGCTTATCTGCTCCGATGTTTATGTTTTCTGCTTTCATGAATGGTTAATTGATATGCTATTAACTAATAAAGAAGTATCAAGTGTTTGAAGTAGAAACAAGTTTTTGTAGAACTGATTCACCCCCCCTCTCAGTTGTGTGCCCTAGATCTGACAGGTGAGATCTAGGAGTCACTTGTGATCCATAGCCACATATGGTCAACCTTTACTCACACACACCACTAGGTCCTGAGGGGACTAGGGATTGAGGTTTGGCTATGTGATATATTTTATGTACTACAGGATCTCATTTTGTTGTAAGGGATAGTCGACTCTTGTAAATTGAAACTATATATATAATGATGTTTTCTTACTCCCTGTTCACAATGTTTTAATCTATCACATGTGATTTATATGAAATGCAACTAGTGATAAATGTTAAACACTTACATGTAAATGTGATTAATGCTAATGTGATATACTAAACAATTCTTTACATAACATATAGTAAAGGGCACAATGATTAACAAATTTCACATATAAACAAAATTCTATGCTATATTCAGTTAATACAAAAGTGATCTTAAGAAAATATGCATAAACAAGATACAATAATGATTAACCAAACAAGAGATGTAATTTTAAATGAATTAAGACAAAATAATCATATTTTTTTCAAAATTGAAGCTAATCTAACCAATAAATTTGCTTTATAGAGTAACATTTAACATTCAAATCTTAAGCATGGAATTTCTTCAGGTGCGCTTCATTAATGGGTTCTTTAAGTGATGTACCTTATTCATTGGCTAGTTTATATGCTCCTGATCCAAAGGCTTCCATAACTATATAGGGTACAAGCCAATTAGGGCTAAACTTTCCTTTTTCTCTAGGAGGTGCATTCACATTGCATTGATTTTCATAACGTACCAAGTCTCCAACATCGAATGCACATTGTATAACACATTCATTGTATGATCATTGTATACTTTTCTAATGTGCCTTGAGGTGATCAAGAGCATTTATATGTTGTTCATCAAGCATCTCAAGTTCTTGTGGTCTCTTCTCACATTCTATATGTTGATAACTAAGAGGGGGGGTGAATCACTTATCCTAATTATTTCTGCTTTTCTGAACTTTCTTAATAATCAATGCAACATTAATTCAAATAAGCAAACATAACTATGAAATAGAAATACACATGACACAATATTTTTGACGTGGAAACCCTGTTAAGGGAAAAAACCACGAGGTGATTAACCCAAGATTGTATTCTCTATTAGAAGAATGGAAATACAAAATGACACTTACCAATTAGGGCTCACTGCCTGAGCACACTGCTCACAAGAGGCACATTGCCTACAAGAGACTCACTGTCTACAAAAAGAATGTTATACAATACTTGAACTAATTGGGAGCATCTACATATGCTGGAGTTCAGTTCTGGTTAGGCTCAGTACACTGATCTGCTGCACTTCATCTTTCTTCTTCTTTTATGTTGCTTTCCTTTCACATACCGGACCTTCTTTACTATTTTCGCTCTGCTCTTCTGCTTTTATTTGCACATTTCCAACAACCACGACACATCACACAACTAAATCCATCTTGTATATATATCCACACAAGTGATTTCATCACCTTTCAAGTCGGCATCCAGAATAGTCAATCTTTTCACAAACTCTGATCTATCAGCTGAATCCTTGCACATTAAGTAATGCGGATCAAGCATATACTTGTAGAAGTCATGAATCACATTGGCCAAACATAACTTATGCCTTATAAACCTTTTCCATCATCAGTAACACATTCGAAATAAAGTATGATGTTCTACCAGTCAGTTCTTCCTCTGTTCACACTGTCACTTGGGAACCCAACACTCAATCATTCATATCTCTTTATCCTTTCCACACTGGAGGCTCAAACCCTGGAATCTATCAGTCAAGATACTCCTCTTGACTTCCCCAAATCTTCACTTCACCAAGATACTTCCTCTAAGAGATCCAGACCTGACTGTCGGCCCTCACCACATGCTCTATTCTTGTTTACCGGACCACAACATTCTTCACTTTGACTTCCGGTAGAGACACACCATGTCCTACGGATGTGTGGGATGAACTTTGTTGCCATCAATGACAACAATCATGAATCCATATAGTGTCTCTTGCCAACAATCTCCCCCTTTGGCATTGATGGCAACACTTGGTGAAAAATGACTAAGTGTTTACACTATGCTCCCCCTTGGCTGATGCTCTGTTATTATATACATTTTCCGGAGCTCCCCCTTAGTTGGATTCCTCATTTTTCACTGCTCCTCACTCCCCCTTTGACATCAATGGCAAAGGGTAGGGTCCGCACACCAAAATTCTCAAAAATTAAACTATACTTAGTCTCATAAGTATATTTTCCGGTTATACTTTACATAAACTTTAGTATATCTACAAAAATATTTGTCAATTGTACAACTTCTGTTACCCAACTCACCTTCATCCTTTCCAAAATTGAGATGTGGCCACTTAATAGGAACGTGAAAGCTTCTACCCTCTTAAGATCTGTTGGATCATTGGTTCAGGCGGTAGTCTGAGCCTCACTTATGGCCTCATGCATGGCCTCTAACTTAGGGATAATGATCCTTCTAAGTTCACCCATCCGGCTAATTATGTTCTTCCTTTCCTTCTCAAAATTCTTTATTGCATTTGTGATTGCAATAGTCTGACATTCTTGATTTACTATAGAGGATGAGAGAGGATCAAAACTTTCAAACAGACTTAGTAGTTTATCCTCTTGTTCTTTTACTTTCCTCTCAATATCTTTGGTCACTATGGACCAAGATAAGCAAAATTTGTACATATTTCCACCATCTTTAAGAGCATTTTTCAAGTTCTTTATCCCAATATCCATAACTCTCCTATCATTTGTTATCAGACCCTATACTTCAGAGAATCTCTTATCCAAAAACTCCTTCCAAAACTTTTCTCCAGCTGACTTCTCTAGAGAATCAAAATGTGTGCTAACACAGTTGACTAGAGTTTTGAGATTACCGGAAGAGGAGGCTGTGGGATCCTTCTGAAAAGATGGCATGATCTTTTCCAAAACTCTGGATGCTGCCTCTATAAGCTCATAGTCTTCCATGTGAGATTTCAGTAGTTTCTCTTTGGCCTTCACATTTGCAAATGAAGCTATCTTAATTGTTTGTATCGGAGATAGAGAGTGAAAGTTAAATGGTCCTTGTAGAAGCTCCGGTTCATCAATCTCTATTGTTTCTTTGTTCAAGAATTCTTGGATAGTTTTTGTAGTGTCTCTTGCCGGAGATAGATGTTTCTTCTCTTCTGCATTCTTAGAGCTGTCTCTTAGAGCTTTCTCTCCTTCTACATTCTTACCACTAGCAGTTGTGGTCTTCTATATTGAGGTCTTCTCTCCTTCTGCAACCTTGGTACTGTCATCTTCTTTTTCCTTCACCTCTACCTCTTTCTCTTGTATTCTCTCTTCTCCTTTAGATCTGGAGACTATAGGGGAAACTGGAGGAGAGATATTTGTTTGTACATGAGCCACTTCTTCCGGAGTAGAAGATTCCAAGTCCTTATCCTTTTCTGCACCAGTGTCCATGACTTGCTCAGTGGATTCTTTTTCAATACTTGTGGTCGAGGGGTCAGTACCCAAGTCCTCTATAATTGGAATGTTGAATTTCTTATAAGCATTTCGAAGGATCTCTTCGGTCTCTCTTGCCACTTTGTCGGTTTCACAAAGCATGAGCTAATTCATCCTGGCTTTGCTCCAGAACTCATCCTTGCAATCTTTGAAGATCATGTTCATTTGTTGCGAAGTGATTTAAGGGAAGCGCTGAATGGTGACCTATTCTTGGATCTCGAGATCTTTTGCTCGAGCATTGTTCTTCCTCATTTCATGCCTTTTCTCTAAGATTTTGGGAATTAGAGAGATAATTTCAATAAAAGCTTTGTTGTAAGTGTTCAAAAACTAAACTATGGCTTCCTCCAGAATCTTTTTATCTGCTTCATTATATGCATCATAGAATTCTACTGAGGGTTATAGGTTCCCATCCATAGTGACTGCTTTCACTACAACATCTAGGGATAGAGTAGGTTTTTCAGCAAATTCCTATTCCTTCTCTTCTTCTCCTTGACTGGTAGAGTGTTCACCGGATGATTTCTTCTTCTTCTTCAGTTTCTTTATGTCCTCATCTGATTCAGTTTCCTCATCATCCTTTAGGCTAACATAGGACCTTGTTGCCTTTTTCTTTGTTCTCTTTTCTCCCTTTTCAGAAGCCTGGACTTCTGGTTTTGATGTCCTTGAACTTTTGGCTGTGATAGGTGTTGATCTCTTTGATGATATTGTCCGGGTGGAAGATTCCACCAAAGCACTTTCCTTACTTTTCTTTTCTACCTTTTTCTTCTCTTCCTTAGCCTTTTCCATATTTTTCCTATTGGCATCAAGTGCCTCCTTTGAGATGCCAAAGCCTTTGGCAACATCTTCTACTTCTTTTCTCACTTTCCTCTTGATCTCTGGCTGCCTTAGCTCTGTATGAATTTTCACACTTAGTTCTTCAAAGGTTCCAAATCTTTCTTCTTTTGGGTCCTTTGGCTGACTGAGCATGTGTTGAACATGCAGCTCTATAATTTATTCATCAACTTCATACCCCATAGGCATGATCCAAATTGTCCTTGGCTCTACTGCCTCCATTAGGCATTGATCAGTGTCTACCATGAAGCACACTATATCCTTGTATTTCTCAACTACTGATTTGGGGATTCTTTCTCTGATTTGCATTGTATTTTGAAATTGCTTAAAGTAACCCCACAGAGCTGTATTCCTTGCCTTAGCATCCCCAAGTTCATGTAAGTAATCTCTGATCTGAATTGCTACCGGTTTGTCATTTTGCCATACCCATCCATTTGATCTGGGCAGCTCATTCATGAAGTAGAAAAATAGACATAGTATTAGTCCACCATATTTAAAGGAGTTCTTTTTGTCCTTTTTGATCTTCTATAAGTTTTCCATTAATTGGCTCAAAAGAAGTTCATAGAGATCATATTCTGCATTCTTTCTTAGCATCTCATAGACAGTATATACTGCAGTTCCAGATACTAAATTCTCCCTACTAGAGTGATATATCTTGTATCCTATTATCATAGATGCAAACTTGATATCTGGGTCAGTAATATCTTCAATAGTCATTGCCTTCTTATCAATTTTTGATCTGGTGGCCTCAGTTACAATGTTGTTTTTGATAGATTTGAGGACAGGTATTCCTCCGGAGGAGTGTAAACTAGTTATTGCCTTAATTGCTTCCTTGGTGATTTTGCAAGGCCTATTAAGCCATAGAAAGTTGTCATGTATCCTACTCAACACATACCAGACCCATTCATCTTCTTCAAAGTAGGGGAAATGAATGAACTGATCAAAATGTTTCTCCTGGATGCCCTTATATTTTGGTTTAAGCTCAAAAGCATCGTCTATCAGTTGTTTGTGATAGATATCTCTTAGTTTGAATTCCCCAAACTCTTCAATATTTGTGTGTATGTAAACCCTAATATCTTCTGTGTGCAACACACCATGCAGAACACTAGAGAATGCTCCTAGGGGATCTACCTCCAATGATTTGTATGGATGTTTCTTAAATTCAGGGTGGGGCCTATCAGAGATCTTTACTATATTCAGAGTATCCATCTTTCAAAAGATTTGTAGAGAGATATTGAGAACGGAGAATACCTTTTGCATCTTTTAGTTTCACAGAGTTGGCTAGATCGATTTCTAGATGAATTAACTTTTACAAATGATCTTTGATGAACTTGAGGAATTTTGTTGCAGAGCTTCACTTTTCATTTCTTCTTGAATGCAGAATGAACAAGTGATTAATGAGAAAACCCTTATATTGCTCCGCAAACCCTAATGTCAGGTTGCAATAAATGCTCGACCTAAGTTATTCTAGTTTTCCTTATTTAGATGACTTGAAGAACCAGATCAATCCTGATCTTTAAACATCTTGTGGATCTTCCAAATGTTAACCATAGTTTGTTTGGATGTTTCCCTTATGAACCCTTCAATCCGCAACTCTTCTTGTGCCAGTTTCGGCACCAATTGATGGGCTGGGGGAACAAGGTTTTCTCTGTGTCTCCCCCTGAACCAGAGCTCACTTTTTAATTTCTGGAAGGAATATCAGCACTAGAGTCTGGTGCGGATCCATCCTCTACATTCTCTGTACTTTTCTTCACCCAAATCTTCTTCATCTCACTTTGAACTTCATCTGCATTCACTTTTTGTTTTCCCTTATCTTGATTCTGATTATGATATACTGGACCTCTTTTGTCCTGATTCTTGCTTCTACAGAATTTTGCAATATGACCGGATCTATTGCAAATTTGGCAAACAACATTTCTTTGCATATTTGATTGATATCCTCTTGATCTGCATTGATTAGCCATATGACCTATTCTATTACATGCAAAGCATCTACCATTGAATGATTTGTTCATTTGCATATTTCTGCATTCATGAGATTTGTGACCATACCTTTTGCAATTAAAACACTATCTGGAGAAGGATGAATTAGTCTGATTCATTCTCTTTCTGCACTGATTAGCTTTATGTCCAAAGTTATTGTAGTTGTGGCAGTATCCATTGAAGGATGGATATCTTTGAGCATTAGGCTATCTTATCGGAGGTCTTCTAGGCCTATTCCTTGGATTTTCTGATCCAAAATTCTTCTGACCAGATCCGGAGCTTTCTCCTTTCTCATATCCCAAACCACACTTGTCATCTACCCTCTTTTGACTTCCAAGAAGAACTTCAAGTTGAGCAGAACTTATCTTGAATTTCTCTTTATATTCATTTGTTGTTTGAAGATCCCTTTTGAGAGAGACAATTTGATCTTCAAGTTTTTCTTCATTATCTTTAGCATCTTCAAGATTAGATGCAAGATGTTTGATAATTATATCTATCTTGTGGCAATCTTCTGATTTCTCTTTGAGAGATTGTCTTAGATTATCTTTAGTTTTTCTTTTCTCTTCAACTTCTTGGGTAAACTTCATAACTCCTGATTCCATTTCATGTCTTACCATAATGATTTCTTTTTATAACTTTTCACATAACTTGGTTTTCTCCTTTAGCTCTTCATTTGCATCATTTGCTTCACCTTGACTTGCCAATTGCTGAAGCAGCTCCTTTCTCTTTTTCATAGAGAGACTTAATTTGTATTTTAGTTCTCTCATGAAATCATCAACCTGTTTGAGTCTTTCCTTTAATTCATTGACTTCAGAGTTTGACTGTTCAAGATCATCAAGGGCAGTCTTGAGTTGCTCCCTTAAACCATATGCATCCATTTGAATTCCTAGATCTTCCTCAAGCTGTTAGACTCTGTGAGGAGGAACTTGACTCTGATACCAATTGTTGATAACTGAGAGGGGGGTGAATCAATTATCCTAATTATTTCTACTTTTCTGAACTTTCTTAATAATCAATGCAGCATTAATTCAAATAAGTAAACATAACTATGAAATGGAAATACACATGACACAATATTTTTGATGTGGAAACCCTGTTAAGGGAAAAAACCATGGGGTGATTAACCCAAGATTGTATTCTCTGTTAGAAGAATGGAAATACAAAATGGCACTTGCCAATTAGGGCTCACTGCCCGAGCACACTGCTCACAAGAGGCACACTACCTACAAGAGACTCACTATCTACAAAACGAATTTTATACAATACTTGAACTGATTGGGAGCATCTACATATGCTGGAGTTTAGTTCTAGTTAGGCTTAGTACACTGATCTGCTGCACTTCATCTTTCTTCTTTTATGTTGCTTTCCTTTCACATACCGGACCTTCCTTACTATTTTCGCTCTACTCTTCTTCTTTTATTCACACATTTCCAACAACCACGACACATCACACAACTAAATCCATCTTGTATATATATCCGCACAAGTGATTTCATCACCTTTCAAGTCAGCATCCGGAATAGTCAATCTTTTCACAAACTCTGATCTGTCAGCTAAATCCTTGCACATCAAGTAATGTGGATCAAGCATATACTTGTAGAAGTCATCAATCACGTCGGCCAAGCATAACTTATGCCTTAAGAACCTTTTCCATCATCAGTAACACATCCGGAATAAAGTCTAATGTTCTGCCAGTCAGTTCTTCCTCTGGTCACACTATCACTTGGGAACCTGACACTCAAGCATTCATATCTCTTTATCCTTTCCACACCAGAGGCTCAAACCCTGGAATCTATTAGTCAAGATACTCCTCTTGACTTCCCCAAATCCGCACTTCACCAAGATACTTCCTCTGAGAGTTCTGGACCTGATGTCAGCCCTCACCACATGCTCTATTCTTGTTTACCGGACCACAACATTCTTCACTTTGACTTTCGGTAGAGACACACCATGTCCTGTGAATGTGTGGGATGAACTTTGTTGCCATCAATGACAACAATCATGAATCCATATACTGTCTCTTGCCAATACTATATCATCATCAATAATGTCTCTTAGGGAAGTTCTTAGTGAAGGAATTTCTAACACCAAAGGCATTATCGCATCTGCACCATAGACAAGATTATATGGTGTATTCCTAGTAACCATATGAATACTTGTTCTATAGGATCATAATGCATAAGATAGTTGAGTATGCCAATCCTTTTGATATTTGTTACTAAATTTTCACAAAATCTATCCAATAACCTTGGCCATTTGATTGAGGGTAATAACACCTAGAGAAGCAATGTTGAATATGATATTTTTAAAGAAAATTCTTCACATCCTTGTTCTTAAATGGTGTACCATTTTTAGAAACTATGGAGGAAGGTATACCAAATCGAGAGATGATATTATCTTGTATAAACCGACAAATTACGTCAGCAGTCATGGATTGTAAGGGAATAGCTTCGACCCACTTTGTGAAGTAATCATTAGTAGTGATAATAAATGTATGCCCTTGAGAGGAAGGTGGAGATATTTTATCAATTAGGTCCAAGCCCCAAACAAAAAATGGCCAAGGTGAAACTTGGGCATGAAGTTCTTGGGTGGGTGCTTGGATTAGATGATTATGTTGTTGACATTGTGGGCATTTCTTGACATAAGTGAAGGAATCTTGTTCCATATGTTGCCAATAATATCCCATACATAATAACTTTTGTACCAATAATTTTCCTCCAAAATACCCTTCACAGGCACTAGAGTGAGCCTCTTGTAAATCTATCATGATTTCTAAATTACTTAGACATCGGAGTAGAACACCATTGTAAATTTGTCTGTATAAAATATTAGACAAAATTATGTAACACATCACAAGTTTGCATAGGCGAACTCAGGCATTCTTAGATTTTGAATTAGGAATAGTTCCATCATGCAGATAATTGAATATATGGGAGAACCATTCATCTAAATTTGTATTACCACAGAGTTCAGTATGTGCAACTATAGGATCTTCTATTGTTGGTGTTTTAAGGTTATGAATAGTAAAAGTAAATTCCTCAAGAGAATCATCAGGGGATATAAGGGAAGTTGCGCTTTCCATTGCATCCACATGTCGATTGTCTTTCCTAGGAATGGTATCTATTGAAAATGATGTGAAACATTTTAGTAGAGATAAAGCAAAGTCATGATACTAAGATATCTTGTCTTGTTTAGTTTGATTTGATCCAATTATTTGTCATACAATTAGTTGTGAATCATCATATATAGTGATGTTTTTGATGTCAAGAGCCAATGTGGCACGAAGTCCTATAATGAAAGCTTTGTACTTAGCATTGATGTTGTTTGTACATGAGACGTTTAGACAATAATACATAGGAATCATCTTACCTACAGGGGGAATTAGTATAACACCAGCACTAGAGCCAGTTCAACATCTTGATCCATCAAAATACAATTCCCATTTATCATCCTTATTAATAGCTAGAATTTGATCATCAAGGAACATGTCCTGATTTTGTATAGAAAAAGGTGAAGGTGCTTTAGCTAAATGGCTGGTTAATTCTTGTCCTTTAATCACTTTCTAAGAAATAAACTTAAGATCAAATTTAGTTAACAACATCACCCATTTAGCAAGATGTCCTGACAAATTAGTTTTAGCAAAGAGATTTTTCAAAGGGTCAAATTTCACCATCACATGTATGTCAGCATTTAAAAGGTAATGTCTAAGCTTATGTGTCACAAACACTAAAGATAAGCAATGCTTCTTGATAACCATGTATCACACTTCATAATCAAGAAAAGTTTAACTGATATAATATACAACACATTCTTTGTCTTTAGTATTATGTTGTGCTAATAAAGCCGCTAGAGCATTATTAGATGCTAATATATACAATAGGAAAGGTTTATCAGAAACAACAGGTTGTAAAATAGGAGGATTAGCTAGATAAGTCTTTAAATCTTTGAAAGCTTTCTGACATTCAGCATTCTATTGAAAATTTGAATTCTTCTTCACTATTTGTGTAAAAGGGTGAGTACTATCCATGAATTGTGAAAAAAATCAGCGAATGGATTGAATCTTTCCTTGCAAACTACAAAGTTAAGATATGTTCTTAGGTGTTGGCATATTAACAATTGCATCAATATTTTTCATATCTACCTCAATACTGCAATTTGAAACTATAAAGCCCAATAGTTTTCCACTGTCTACACCAAAAACACATTTACGAGGGTTTAATCACTATTGTATTTCCTTATTCACTCAAAGATTTGTCGAAGAGTCATGGCGTGATCTTGGAAATTAATAGACTTTGCCAAGATATCATCAACATAATCCTTGAAGATATTGTGCATATAATCATGAAATATAGGGGTCATAGCATATTGGTAAGTTTCTCCTGCATTCTTAAGTCCAAATGACATGACCACCCAACAAAATGTTCCCTAAGGTATTATGAAAGTTGTTTTATATTGATCTTGAGGATTTATCACAATTTGATTATATTCTTAAAAACCATCCATGAAGGAGAGTAATTCATGGCCAGCTATAGAATCTCCAATCATGTCAATGCTAGGAAGTGGCAAATCATCTTTCAAAAGATACAAGATTTAAATCTCTAAAATTGGTACACATGCAAATACGACCATCAGGTTTAGCAACAACCACTATATTTGAAATCCAATGTGAGTAATCAATAGGATGGATAAAGCTAGCTTGTAAAAGCTTTTCTATCTCATCCTTAACAAGTAATGCAACCTTAGGATTCATCTTATGAATCTTTTGTTTAAATTTTTTAACATTTGGTTTTAAGACAATGTTATGTGTTACAATCTGAGGATCAATACTAAGCATATCCGAATAATTCCAAGCAAACAATTTAGAAAATTCATGTAACAACTTGGTCATTTCTTCTTTTTCTTCTTCACTTAAACAATCACCTATGGGGATAACTTTTTTAGTATTATATTTCTCCATGAAAACATCAATAGTCTTTCCATTAAGTAGAGTACTGTGCTCTAGGATATTGGATGATCGTGGTAAGTCTTCAAATTCTTCGTCAAATTTTAAAGTGGTATCTATCATGCTAGTGGACTTTCCAAAATATGTAGCATTGTTCAAACAATAAGGAAATCCATGTTGATGATGGTAATGGGGAATATTATCATAAGAACCCAAGAATTCAATTATTGCTTCATCCATTGAAAAGATATCTGAAGGGATCTCCTCTAGAGGACAATTAATGTCAATCATCTCAGGAGAGATCAAATTAAGCATTGATATTGTATTCACTTTAAGAGTAGGACATCTATGGGCTTTAGATTCCTTGAAAGGGTTATATCCAATGCCACTTGAGTAATGTCACAAAGTAGATTCTATATCTACACGAATTCCTTGTTGATTAATATAACCATTACCTACATAGTCACAATTCTTATAAAGGATATGAAATCCTCGACCATAGAGAGAAACTATTTCTTAGGAAGAAGGTGGGGCTTCCTAAGTCTCATAATCCATAGTGTAAGTAAAAGTATCATCTGTATTCATTAGAAAAGAGACTTTAGATTTTTTACTTGAACACTTAGATGAGATCGATGTAACACTTGATGTTTCAGAAGAAGGCTTGTTAATTTTATATTCACTTATAGAGGGAGATGTAAACTATAACGAACCCTAATCATTACTAAAGAATGCATTTGATTGTTTGGACTCTTGTACAACACTATTTGTGGCAAGATGAGTTAACAAGTCAACTTTCATATTGTTTTAAATCTTATGATGAATAGTCTATTTTTTATTCAATTTGTAAACAGTTATTAGGTTCATGATCAACATGAATGGTATGAAGTTTATCTTTAAAAAAACTTGATTGAATGATGAAGGGTAGAAAGAACTTCCCCCAATGCATGGATCCAAGGTCTACTAAGAATCATGTTGTAAGATAAAGAACAAGGCATGACATGAATCAAGGTAGGTAAAGTCACAGGCCCAACTTGTACAAGTAAAGTTATAGTGCCTATGGATTGTCTTCCAACATTATCAAAGCAATGGATACTTATCCTATCTGGCTTAATCAGAGATGTATCAACTTTAATCTTATGTAATAAATTGATTCTACAAACATTAAGAGTTGATCCATTATCAATCATAACTTGTTTAATCAGTTTCTTATTTATTGTAATGAAAATAATCAAAGGATCATACTAATTTTGAACTTCAACAGATGGCAACTCATGTTGTTGAAATATAATGTTTATTTTTCTCACATGCATACAATCTAATAGAGCTTCTATATGATTTGGCTTGACAAAAAGTTGTACAATCACCTTTTGTAAAGCTTCTTGGAGCATTCTGTGGTATGTAGGCAAAGTTTGAATGAGTTCATATAGAGATATCTTAGTAGAAGTAGCATGGATTTACTCAACAAGATCATAATCTTGACCAACCTTATGTGTTAAATGAGGTGCTTAAGGAAGCATAGGTTGAGAAACTGGTAAAGATATCAAAATGCTCAATTGTTGTTTTCTTTGTTTGTTATTCTGAGTATTGTATGTATAAGAAACCATAGTATTACTAGGTTGTTGTGAATTTCAATGTGTTATTTGTTTAGCATAGTTATAAATGTAATTAGGAGGTTGAGAAGAAGGTGAAAGGCCTCTAATAGTGAGCATTAGTTTAGAAGGAGGTTGAACCACATCTGAACACAAAGTGACCACTATTTTCAGTTTTACAAGTTCTTCTTGAGGTTTAGAAACATAGATTGCATTTACTAATCTTTGAAATGACGATTTAGGAGTTGTAGTGGAATGTTTAATCGAGATAAAGTCCTCAAGGGATTCATCTAACATATTGAAGTCATCACAACTAAATGGCTCATCATACACATGAAAGTCTTGTAAAAAGTAATCTGACATTACAACATGCTCAAATTAACCCAAGACTTAAATTTAAAATGATATAGCATAAACTTTGTGAAAATTAAATAGAATAACACTATGCAAAACAAAAATTTGTAATTTCAAATCTCTTTTAGTGAAAGGATAAAGGAAATCACTCAAGTTTCATTGCATGCACTTTCATAAAAGAGGGTTTGCAATCTAAATGTGATTTAGGACAACAAACTACTTCAGATCTAATGTTTAAAAGGATGCAAATTCTTTAGAGTTTGGGTTCATGAAAATGTTTCGTGTGAAAAAGTAGGTTTCCTTATAGCAAGATTAAGTCCAATTTTTTCACACACTAAACATTAGGAAGATAAGAACTGAGCTTGGGATCAAGCTACATATATCTTATGCATTCCTTTATGCTCACTAAGTTTGTTTAGGTATTTAGATTAAGGTTTTACAAGTTCATTTTACTCACTAATCATGAAACCCTATTTACAAGATGTAACTATAACCTACTGAATTTAGAGACAAATCTAGATAAATAGATCACAGAAACATAGAGGATAAGGTATAGAGATCATGCACCCAGAAAATGAGGAACAACTGGACTAGGGCACCTGCTCACTAGTCTTGCAACTTTTTGTCTATAAAAACCTTCTATAGCAGATGTCTGACAATATCTGATAGCTCCCAAATCCTAAGGAATCTCTCCAAGTTGACTAAGGTTCCCACTCATTACTCTCGAAAGTATCGCAATCTAAAAATCTAAAACTTTGTGATGACTATATCTGCAATATCTATCTTTTTGTCGCTCCTTTCCATCGTATTTTGTCGAACATGATCTGCACCTACAAAAAAGAGGATGAAGATGTTTAAGATTATATGGGAGATTGCCTCAGTCAAGCTCCATTTTTGATATTCCTACCTCAACAATAGCCAAAGATAAAAATCTATAGAAGTGTGTGTTTATCTATCTAACAAATGTGTATGTAGAAATATCAAACCCTAGATGACTCAAGCATCAAGGAAAGATCAATAACTTCTTTCAACTCAATGAACAAACACAACTTCACCTCAAGGAGATGAAAGCAATGAATAATTGTATGAACAAGAAGGCAAATCTATTGTAATTATGTTCCTAACTGGTGTTGTCATTGATGTCAACATATTAGTGTTGTCACTGGTGTCAATTGTGCTCTTGTTTTGATGCTTGCTTGTAATGAATTAAGTTCTTGATACAGTAGAATAGTCTACTAGATTGCTCTGCATTTCTTGTAGAGTGAAAATCTTTGTCTGTGGATTGGAAGTTAGTTAGAGACATTTTTGAAGATGCTATGTTCCAAGTTTGGGCCTGTAGTATGAAGATTTGAGTGAGTTATGTTCACCAGAGTGAAAACTACTTTTTCTATATATTTAGTGGTGATAGGGAGAATGTATTATGCTCTGCATTCCTCTGCATTTAAGTATTTTAGTCTACAATTCTAGAATCAAGTTTGTAATGATGTTAAGTGGCTTCATCTCTAATGGTTCATGATTTGGTGGTTCACAAGTGATCTTTTCTTTATGACAGTAGCTGACAGTGTTGGTTATGTGCTCCAGTTTGAAGAATCTTCTTGGCAGAGTGGTTAGAGATTGTACAGTTGTTCCTAGTGATTACAATGTGGTTGTGGATGTCTCCTTATTGTGGTCCAACCTTTGGATTGGTTGGCAAAGAGAAATTTGGATCATGAACGAAGATTGTTCTTAGAAGACTTGATGTTAACACCAGTTTTGGCCGAGTTGGTTGATTTCACTACTTGCAGAGATTCATCAAAGATTGTGCAAGCATGTCGTGGTGTGGAAGATTACACTGGAGTCCTAGCTAAGGCATAACATGATCCACATACATCTTTCCCTTAGCTCATTTTGTTTAGATCTAGACCTATTTCTATGTATGTTTGTAATGTCAACCTTGGAGATTGTTCCAATGGTTAAGGAATGTAATGCTGACCTTGATGTACATTCCAAGGTTGATGAAGTGTATAAAAACATGTAGTGCAGTTACAAAAAAGATGTCCTTGAGTGAAAATGGAAAGATAAGGGAAAGAGTGTAAGAAGAGAAGGG
Source organism: Cunninghamia lanceolata (assembly GCA_027924645.1). Taxonomy (NCBI): domain Eukaryota; kingdom Viridiplantae; phylum Streptophyta; class Pinopsida; order Cupressales; family Cupressaceae; genus Cunninghamia; species Cunninghamia lanceolata. Next base: position 2,532,926 of record BSBN01000537.1, read on the forward strand.
AATAGGAATTATATTGTGTTTCAATGGAACTAAACCTAGGCATCGAGTAGATGCTATCAAATCAATTCACCAACCCTTGGTAGTGAGCCACCCCTTGGCAGTGAGACCTAACATTTGCATTGAGCATTTTGGGTAGTAAGCCTCTATTTATTGGTATTGCTATAACATATTTATATTTGTGGGCTAACACTCACCATGGTTTTTCCCTTATATTATAGGGTTTTCCATGTAAAACTCTAGCATCTCATGTGTTGAATGTGTTATTGTGTTGAGATTCTTGTTTCATGTTGTCATGGTTAAATCTTAATAACAGTAATTGAGAATTTGATGTTTTGATAAGTGATTAAAGTTTTAGAGACAATTGATTCACCCCCCTCTCAGTTGTCTTGTGCATTTCAACAATTGGTATCAGAGCAGGTTCCTCAAAAGTAAGCCTAACAGCTTGAGGTCGATCTAGGATGTCTTTTAGGAAGGAAGCTCCACAGTTTGATGGGACAAATTATGCTTTATGGAATGTACAAATGAAAATCCATCTCCTTTGTCTTGGTTATAGAGTATGGAAAGTGATAGAGACAAAGTATACCATGCCTCAAAATGGTTTAACAATTGAAGATGAAATCAAAGAATATGAGTTAAATATAAAAGCTCAAGATGCTTTGTTAAGTGCCTTCTCTAACACTGATCTGGTAAAGGTCATGGATCTAGATTCTACTAATGAAGTCTGGGAAAAGCTGAAAATCTATATGAAGGAGATGAATCTATAAAAAGAGCCAAATTACAAGGCCTAAAAGTGAAATATGAGGGTTTAAAGATGAGAAAAGATGAAAACATAACAGCCTACATGCAAGAGATTGATGAACTTGTCAATGGAATAAAAGCTATGGGAGGAACTATTGATGAGAAGGAAGTTGTGATGAAAATTCTTAGGTCATTACATAATTTCTATAGTCGTAAGGTAGCTACAATTGAAAAAGTAATGACTGTAAAAGACATCGATAAGGATTGGTTTCTTGGAAAGTTTACAGCCTTTGAGATGAGAGAATTTGGTGATGCTCTACCAAAGGTTGAGACTGCTTTCAAAGCCACTACTTCAGAGAAGATCTCTAGAGCTGAGAAGTACAAGGTCAAACCTAATGATGAAGGTGTGACAGATGATGGATCTGATGATGCTAGTACTAGTGCAAATGAAAGCTTGTTTATTGCAATTAAAGAAGAACATGTGTCTATTAATCCTGCTAGTTGTGTGAAGGAAGAAAAACTAGTGAAAGAAAGTACTTTGGCTGTCCAAGTTGAGAAAGATAAGGATGAATGGATTATTGATAGTGGATGCTCACATCACATGACTGGTGACAAAAGTAAGTTTTTGAGTTTGGAAAAGTATGATGGAGGACTGGTTAGGTTTGGAGATAATGTAGCTAGTAAGATTTGTGGAAAAGGATCTATTTATTTTGATGGAAAGGACAACATTGATAATGTCCTATATGTGAGGGATTTAAAGCATAATCTTTTGAGTGTTGGTCAGATGTGTGACAAAGGTTATGATATGAGATTCAAAGATAATGGGTGCAAGATCATGGAAAGCTCTAGAATAGTAATTGCTACTGGTAAGAAGACCATAGGTAACATTTACCAATTAAGAGGAAGTAATGATTATTGTTTATTGCCTCAGACATATGAGAGTTGGCTGTGGTATAGAAGGATTTGTAATATCAACTTTGATAGTTTGGTGAAGATAAGTTCTACATAGGCTGTAAGAGATCTACCTAAATTTGTGAAGCCTGCCAACACCATTTGCAAGGAGTGTCAATTTGGGAAACTGATGCAGAGGCATCCACACTATAACCTTCGCATGTAGCATGAATGTCTGCAGACCAACCTCATCATCATCATCTTCGCCATCATCATCATATTCCGCTTTATACTGTCAGCATCATCATGTTTCCTAAAACCAACAGCATCATCATATTTCGGACACTCGCAATTGTCCTCCTGCCGACTACTATTCACCTCCTCCGCTCTCCTCCTAACATCATCATCATGATGTTCAGCGGGCGCACACATCCTCCGGTTGCACTGTTCATCGGGCTCCGAACTCCATCGTCATCATCATATGCAACACTTCCTTCGTCAGCAGGATATTCAACATCCGGTTGTCCCAAATATCCTGATGACGTTCACCTTCAGCAGCTTACCTTCGATGCTCCGCTACCCGACGATACAAGCAACAGCATCATGATATAAATTATCCGGTCCTCTCGAAACCTCCTGATGACGCTAATACACTTTCTGCCGATGCCGATACTTAACCGCTTAACAACGGCAGGATAAACTCACACAGGGGGATATCTCAATATCCTGATGACGATGATGTCATATCCTGATGACGATGACGTCACCCAATATCCTGATGACTTCTTCAACACTTAGCCAAAAACACGAACTTTCTCTTCCGCATCTATTCGCGATATGTGGATGTTTGGCACTTCCGATATGATGATCCTGATGCCGATACATGCACTTAGTCTATGCCTGACTTAGAACATCCTGATGCACTCGCAACATGAAAACTCCAACAGTTTCATGACCCGATCTTCTTCCTGATGCCGATGCAGTCCACCTCGGTTCCTCCAGATGATGATCACCCCGACGAACTTGCACTTCATGCAATCGACATCATCATGCCGATCTCCTCCACTTATCCGGATGACGATATCCGAACTGTCTGCAGGATATTCACCAAGATATCCTGATGATGCCGTCTTCACGAACTTCTTCACTTAGCGAGATCTCACTTCGCCGATCCTCCAGGGATGACCCGATCCAACCTCAGGGTGATCTCTCTCAACTTGAACTTCTCAACTTGACCTAGCACATGAGGATGCTAGGGTCTTCAACATCTCTTGACCGCGATCCTGCACACCTGCATGCAAACAAACAAACTACCTACTAACCTACTGTACATTGCCATTCCACCGATCAGATGAGTCAACCGGTGGAATGGATCAGTATATCCATGAAAACCTCTCAAACCAGCAATCGATTACAGGAAGGAGATCAAACAGAAAACGAAATAGGATCTTTATTGACTCAAAGATGCAATACAATATGATGTTCCTCACACAGAACACTCAACTCCTCTGCTTGATGCAACACTACACTGCCGATCGATGATCTCCAATCAACCGATCTCATGCTTATAAAGATTTTCCTACGAGTACTACTGACCCGACTCCAAGCGGCTGGGAACTCTCCAAGCGGCTGGGAGATCCCACCGAACATACATCATGACAGCTGTTATAACTAACTAGCTAAAAATAGCAAAAGCCTGGTCAGCATGATCTTATCCTGATCAGCATGACCTTATTACATGCATTTGGTCTAACAGACCTTCTTGGAAACACAAACAAGACCTAAACTACTAACTGCCTCATGAAGGCCAGCTGTCAGGTAGGTGCTCCTGCACCAAAAACAAACAAGAAAAAGTTTCAAAAGCAAAGAACAATTCTCTGTTGGGTTGTTGGAGCTAGTACATACACATTTGTGTGGTCCTACAAGAATAAGAAGTCAAGGTGACAGGTAGTTTATGTTGCTTATTGATGATTATTCTAGAATGACTTGGGTCACTTTTTTAAAAGACAAATCTGAATCCCTAGACAAGTTCAAAGTTTTCAAGGCAATGGTTGAGAGTGAGTTAGAGTTAAGGATCAGATGCTTAAGGTCTGATAGAGGAGGTGAGTTCATGTCAAATGAATTCAATATTTTCTATGAAGAACAAGGGATAAAGAGAGTTGTCTGCACCTAGGACTCCTCAACAGAATGGAGTTGTTGAAAAAAGAACAAGACAGTTCAGGAGGATACTAGGACTATGTTAAAGGAAGTTGACCTACCAGAAGTATACTGGAGAGAAGCCATACATATTGTTGTGTACATCCTAAACATAGTTCATGTCAAAGGTAACAACTCTAAAACTCCTTTCAAATTATGGTATGGAAGAGTTCATATAGTGAAGTATTTCAAAGTTTTTGGTAGCAAATGTTATATCAGGAGAGAAGAAGAACTAGACAAGTTTGATGCTAGATGTGATGAAGGGATTTTTCTTGGTTACTCTACCAAGAGTAAGGCCTACTAGTGCTACAATAAGAGATTAAAAAGGATCATTGAAAGTGCTAATGTGAAGGTGGATGAAGACAAGGAAAGAATATCAAATCTAAGTGGCTATGAATCAGATGTACCTATGGCTATAGTGAATGAGGAAAACGTTGAGCAAGAAGATAGTCAAGATGAAGAAGATTAATTATTCTGAAGATTAGATTATAGGTGACAAAAGCAAGGGTGTACTGACAAGGGAAAGAGCTACAGAAGAACAAGTGAATTAATGTTTGCTTTCAAAGGTTGAACCAAAAACTGTAAATGAATCTTGCAATGATGAAAATTGGGTAAAAGCCATGGAAGAAGAGTTGATGCAAATAGAGAAGAATCAAACTTGGAAATTGGTTCCTAGATCTGCTGATAAAAATATCATTGGAACTAAATGGGTTTTCAGGAACAAGATGAATGAAAATGGAGAAGTTGTAAGAAATAAAGCAAGGCTTGTGTGCAAAGGATATTCTCAAATTGAAGGAATAGATTTTGAAGAGACTTTTACTCCAATGGCTAGGATTGAAGCAATCAGAATATTTCTGGCATTTGAACTCACAAAGATTTCAAAGTGTATCAGATGGCTGTGAAGTTTGCATTCTTAAATGGTGAGTTGGAAGAGGAACTTTACATTGAGCAACCGGAAGGCTTTCAGTTATCAAATCAAGGTTGTATGGTGTGCAGATTGAAGAAGGCATTGTATGGACTAAAGAAAGCCCCCAAAGCCTAGTATGGAAGGTTAGATAAATATTTGTTGCAATTAGGGTTCAGCAAAGGCACTGTTGACAAAAATCTCTATTTCAAAATCAATCATAATCAAATCCTAATTATTGTAGTTTTTGTTGATGACATTATCCTTGTGGGTAATGAAGGTATGTGCATGAATTTTGTAGGAGAAATGTAAAATGAATTTGAGATGTCTATGTTGGGGAAATGATTTTCTTGCTAGGTCTGTAAATTACTCAATCAAATAAAGGAATCTTCATTTCTTAGTCTAATTATGTAAAATAATTATTGAAGAAGTTTGGGATGGAGGACTTGAAACTAATATGTACTCCCATGGTGACTGGCTACAAATTAAGCAAAATTGATGAATCACCTAAGACTGATCAGAAAAGGTATAGATCTATGATTAGAGAAATATTTTATCTAAATCAAAACAAGACTTGATATAATGCATGTAGTATGTCTTGTGGAAAGATTTAAAGAAGATCCTAGAGAATCACATCTGATGGCAGTCAAGAGAATCTTGAGGTATTTGAAAGGCACATCAGACCATGGCTTATGGTATCCAAAGGATAATGATTTTACTCTTAGTGCTTACACTGATGCATATTGGGCTAGAGATGCTGATGATAGAAAAAGTATAAGTGAAGGTGCTTTCTTATTAGGTAATATATTAGTTTCATGGATGAGCAAAAAGTAAGATTCAATCTCCTTGTCTACTGTAGAAGTAGAGTATATTGCAGTAACACGTTGTTGCACTCAAGTGTTATGGATAAAACAAACTTTGAAAGACATAAGAGTTGTGTATTTAGATCCAATTGTAATCTTTTTGTTACAATACAAGTGCCATAAACATTTGAAAGAATCCAGTGATGCACTCAAGAACAAAGCTTATATCAATAAGTTATCACTTTTTGAGAGAAAAGGTGATAGAGAATGAAGTAAAGATGGAATATGTGTTGAAACAAAGGATCAGATTGTAGATATTTTCACTAAGCCTCTACCTAAGGATACCCTTGAGTATCTCAGAGAAAAATTAGGGGTTATTACCCCTCCTTCTTTGAACTAAGATGCATAAGAATACATCAGTCCAATGGTGTCCAAAGCCTCATTCTTTGATATGGATTAATGTTTTGAGAGCTACCTCTGAGGGGAAGTGGTAAGTGTTTTTGATATGTGTTCTTGACAGAGCAGTAAGTGTTACAGTATTGATGAATGAGCAATTTGATCAGAACAACAGAGTGCAAGTATGTGCCCTTTTCCATTGATGTCAAAGGGGGAGAGAAATCGCGTGAAAACCTCAGGAGGAGAAAGAGTGTAGATGTATAAAAAGAAAGGGGGAGTATCTTGTCTTGATGGTCTTTATAGTTTTTCACATCATATGTTTCCATCAATGACAAAGGGGGAGATTGTTGCAAGTATATGCCTAACCGGTGTTGTCATTGATGTCAACATATCAGTGTTGTCATTGGTGTCAACTGTGCTCTTGTTTTGATGCTTGGTTGTAATGAGTTAAGTTCTTGATACAACAGAATAGTCTAGTAGATTGCTCCGCATTTCTTGTAGAATGAATATCTTTGTCTGCAGATTGGAAGTTAGTTAGAGACATGTTTGAAGATGCTATGTTCCAAGTTTGAGCCTCCGGTATGAAGATTTGAGTGAGCTATGTTCACCAGAGTGAAAACTAATTTTTCTATATATTTGGTGGTGACAAGGAGAATGTATTATGCTCCACATTCCTCCACATTTAAGTATTTTAGTCTGCAGTTCTAGAATCAAGTTTGTAATGATGTTAAGTACCTTCAACTCCAAAGGTTCATAATTTGGTGGTCCTCAAGCGATCTTTTCTTTATGACAGTAGCTGACAGTGTTGGTTATGTTCTCTAGTTTGAAGAATCTTCTTGGCGGAGTGCGTAGAGATTGTGCGGTTGTTCCTGATGATTACAATGTGCTTGTGGATGTCTCTTGACCATGTTCCAACCTTTGGATTGGTCTGCAAAGAGAAATTTGGATCATGAATGAAGATTGTTCTTAGAAGACTTAATGTTAACACTAGTTTTGGTTGACTTGGTTGATTTCACTACTTGCAGAGATACATCAAAGATTGTGGAAGCATGTCATGGCATGGAAGATTGCATTGGAGTCCTAGGCAAGGCATAACATGATCTACATACATCTTTCCCTTAGCTAATTTTATCTAGATGTAGACCTATTTCTATGTATGTTTGTAATGCCAACCTTTGAGATTGTTCCAATGGTTGAGGAATGTAATGCCAACCTTGATGTACATTCGAAGATTGATGAAGTGTATAAAAACATGTAATGTAGTTGTGAAAAAGATGTCCTTGAGTGAAAATAAAAAGATAAGGGCAAAAGTGTAAGAAGAGTAGAGCAGAGTCCAGTTATACTGTGCTTTAATGGAACTGAACCTAGGCATGGAGTAGATGCTATCAAATCAGTTCACCAACCCTTGGCAGTGAGCCCTAACATTTGTAGTGAGCATTTTGGATAGTGAGTCCTAAGGTAGTGAGCCTCTATTTTTTGGTATTGCTATAAAATATTTATATCTGTGGGCTAACATCCACTATGGTTTTTGCCTTATAGGGTTTTCCATGTAAAGATCTTGTGTCTCATGTGTCTCATGTGTTATTGTGTTGAGCTTCTTGTTTCATGTTTTCATGGTTAAATCTTAATAACAGTAATTAAGAATTCGATGTGTTGATAAGTGATTAAATTTTTAGAGACAACTGATTCAGCTCCCCTCTCAGTTGTCTTGTGAATTTCAACAGAATCAACAATAACCATGGAGGATCCCAAAACTCAATGTTGGAGGTTTCAACCCTTCTCCTGATCATGTAAAAGGTGTACAAACCCTAGGAAGAGAAAGATAATCTCAAGATCTTGATTCCTAATTCCCATCTATTGTCTCCATGATAGCAAATTCAAATAACTTCAAGAGCTTCAACAAATCACTAATCTTCAATGTCAATTTTGGCAAAGTTTTGGCAACAAGATTGCATTTAAAGATTGTGTGTGATAAACTGATTTTCAAAATGTCTTTAAATATCTAATCTTAGGAATTTTAAATTTTGAAATAACGTCTTGACATCGTGGGAAAATGAAAATTTGAAAATAGAATCTCGAGATGCACTGTGGGAGCTGCACTGTGGGAGCTGACATGCCGCCAAGATTCAAAATCTCAAAAAATAGGGCAGGACTAGGGCACGAGTGCTCAAGTCTGGTCACCCATTTTCTAGTGAGATCTATCTCTAGGAGGTTCCAGGGACCCAAAATCTAATTTCCCTTTTTAGGTTTAGTCAATAGTCATCTCAGAAATGAAACTTTTTCAACTAGACATAGTTAGTTAGGGTTTGAGGAAGGCCAACAAGAAGGAGGCTAAAAAGACACCAAAGGAGAGGAGCTAAATTGAAGGAAATTGTACCATTTCATATAGGAGGACAATTTTTCACGTAACATGGTTTAAGCCTTGAGGGGTTCCATCTAAAGGTGTTTAATTTAAGGTGCATGGATAAACCCCCCTTAGATCGAACCCCCTTAGAAATAACCCCCTAGTCTTAAATCAAAACCTCGATGGAGTTTTCTCGGCACCTATCAAAATGCTGACAAAAAACTAGTTTTGCTTCACCTTTTGTGGGATCAAATGAAGTAATTTAGAAATTCTATTTTGTAATCATTTATCCCTTAGTATAAGATTTCCAAAAAGTATGCTTTTGAATATATTTATTTAATTATTATATTTATTTCCTATTTTCTAGTGAACATAGGTTTTTCACTGAACATCAAGGTTTCTATTCCACACATGTGAAAAAATAAAAAATAGAGAAAAAAACATGAAAAAATATCTTCACACTAGGTATTGATGTTCTTGTTACAACAAATAAATAATAATTTAATTTGGATACATATAGAAAAAGTTATGTTGTATGGTATAAACCTGTTATGTGTAAAAGGAAGATAAGGTTGAAAAGTGGTTAAAGTAGATTCAATCAAACCCTCCTTTCACAATAACATTCAAAGGACAACAATTAAGATGATTCACTATAGATGGAGAGGACTTAGCTACAAGTTGATCTCACTTAGGAATGATATGGAAAAATAGATTAAATTTATAGTTATGTCAAACACTAGTTCAATTAATCCTTAAACCCTAATTATATTAAATCGGATACAAATGAACAAGATACGACAAATGATCACACAAGAAGGCACTAAATACAGATTAAAAACATACTAGGATTCTAATTTTCAAAGGTGAAAACTTTGGGAACAATAGGATGGGCACCCAAGTCTAATAGGGTAGTTTTTCTATAGATCTGGAACAATGAGGTGTATAAGACTGCAACCTGGTTCAAGGTTTTCAGAGATGCCAATCAGGAGGACTATGGGGAAGGCACCCTAGTCTAGTAGGTTAGGATTTTTTCACTTTCTTCTGAGATCCCAAATCTCTATCCTTTGCTCTAATTCTCTACAACTCAACTTCACCAAATTTGCACCTGTAACCTGCAATCACAAAGAGAGGGGTTTGGGGGTTGTGGTATTTAGGAGCTTGCCTTGGTCAAGCCCTAGAATGGTATTCAAGCCTTCCTAAATTATTATTAGATAGAGTGTGTGTCCTTGGTGGATAGAGGCCAAATGAAATGATGAAATAGATTGATTGAAACACAAATAGATATCACCTTAGATGTGAAGCCCTCATAGAAATGAAGATCTTTCACACCATGAGGAGATGGATTAATGAAGCCAAATCTGTAACAAACAAACACAATTCTACTCTGCAACACAATGAATGCCTTGATATCCCTTAGCTCAATATCACATATTCGCATTATCCATCTAGGTGTAAAATAAAGTTGTAAACATGTTTATGTATGCATTCCTACTAAAATATCATAATTCAAATTGAAAAGGCTGACAAAGGTCAACCTTTTTAAAGGTCCTATACTAACAACTTAAATTTATGTCCTGAGAAAATAGGCCTGGACTAGGGTGTGGGCACCCAAGTCCAAGACATGATTTTAAGTCCTGATTAACATCAAATGTGGACCCTTAAGCCCCATTTTACATTGGTTTTAGGGGAAATTTCTCTGGAATAAGTTTTAAACATGCATAATGAAATTAAGGGGACTTAGGAACTAAACTAGGAGGTAAAAAGTCCTAGGGAAACTTTTTACAACATAACATTTAACCCCCACTTTAATTAATGTATGATCTTACGACCCATACATGCATTAACGTATGGTTGAAAATACATCCAACAAGCCAAGCACATAAGATAAGGCATACACAAAGGTTGGAGGACTATTTCTAGCCCTCAGTCCTAGGTAAGCACTAGAAAACACATTCAAGGGACACAAGACACAATGAAGACAGTAAGAAGCATGTGAAACATGGAGAATATAATGAAAGCAGGTAATACGCGATGAAGACATGAGAGCAATCATGCAATACACAATGAACACATTGATATAACATTTTATATATAAAATAAAATCCTAAGGGCTGGAGGGGGCTCATGGCCACATACATTTAGACCATAAAAAACATGCAAAACAAAGACCTGAATGTCAAGGGGGCTCATTGCCACGTGCCTTTAGACCACACTTAGGGGAAAACATGCCAAACAAAGATCCAAATGTGTAGGGGCTCATCGCCACATGCCTTTAGACCACACTCATTGGAAGACACAACAAACACACAAGGAAAAAACACAAAATACACAAGCAATGTATAGCATGCCATAGACACACTATATGTCTTATAGATGGAAAACACGAGCAATGGAAGGAACTTTTTTCTAGGTCCCACCATCTAAAACACACCAAACACCTGACAGTTGAGCTACGCTACCACAACTACCAAAGACACACTAAAGGAAGGATGACTCAAGATCCAATCCTGCCTTGTGATGAGGACTTTGTATAAAAGGATGTGCACTAGCTAAAGAGATACACCATCCCACCTTTTGTAGAAGGGATTTAAAAATACAACCCCACGCATGTCATGGAGATGCCTTACAGTTGAAAGGAAGCTTGTTCTCAAAGTATACAACCCCAGCCACATCATGGAGACACCTTACAGTGAAAAGGAGGTATATACAATAGATCAACATATGCAAACATGCTTTTTCAATAAAAAATATTTAGATAGATGTTGTTATATATACCCCCACCTTAAGGTGGTTGATACCACTTTCTAGTATCAAGCACATTAAGGTAGAGTTAAAACACGCAAGGGAACAAGAGCTCTCACAAAGCCCATGCCACCAAAGGTGACATGTGCCACGATCCTTGAATGTTCACACAAACACATTGATAAGATATGCTAAAATAAACAATGGGAGATAATGTTAGAACATCTTACTCTAAGATATTTGTTGGGATAAGGTGCCATTAACCTTGTAAATCCCAATATTGTATTTATTCCATTTATTATTTGTAATTTGTAATTAGCCATAAGGGATGTACAAGTTTCACTAGCAGTGGTAAAAATTATTTACTGTCCATGGTAATTACGAAGTTACCGTATGGTAAATCCCAAAGTTACCAATAGTAGTTATGGGATGTCATTTACTATGGTAAATGGTAATTGGTCAAAGTGGGGTGCACATGTGGAGGAATAATCTATTTTTAGCGTTACAACGCATGCCATAGATGCTATAAGAAGGTGTGAGAGATTCTATGATAACTGTAAGTTGTCATAAGAATCTATGACACTAATAATAGCATATGATGCATCGTAAGATGTTGTAAGTGGCTATTTTTAGACCCAAGGCTTTGAATCTTGCATGGGCACATTTTTCCAAGTGTAAGCTACATGTATGACAACATTTATGACCCCGTAAGAGCCTATTCTTGGCCATGGACGCCCAAGGTTGTATTGTTGACTCTTGACAAGTTTTATGGGCTTGTAAGAAGTTATTTAATGTCTTGAGGTTGTGTAAATTCTATATAAACCATAGCATAGTAGATAAGATGCATATAATAGTTTATAGGTACCCAGGTTCTACCAGAGTGAAGGTTGAAGGATAGAGGAAGTGAATGTATTTATAATCTCCTTTTGTGAAGAAAATACAGCTTGGCCTCTTTTCTTGGTGGAGTTTTTTAATTGAAAGGGTTTTCTCCACATTAAACACTTGTGTTATGTGCTTCATTCTGCTTCTAGTATATTTATGTATTGTGGGTTTATGTTTTGTTACAATCTCCATTGTTAATGCACACTTGAGAGATTGCTGAAATTTATCTAGAATCAGATTTCCATTGAAGTAATGTTGCTTTCATTTCTAACATTTGGTATCAGAGTCTAGCCAGCTTTGACTCTTGAGTGGTAGTGTGGAAGCTGTAGCTGCAGTGGGAGATTTGGTTGTGTTTATTTTGTAGATCTTGTGTTGTTATTATGGCAGCATCCACCATTGCATCAAACTCTAGAATGGACATTGAGAAGTTCAATGGAATAGGGTATGAGTTGTGGAACCTAAAAATGGAAGATTTGTTAGAAGAACTAGTGGTTGGCTGTCTAAAAAGAGAAGAAACCTGATGATGTCTCTCAAGATAAGTGGGATAGACTAGATAAGAAGGCATGGGGAACCATCTGTTTGTGTCTTTTAGATTCTATGCTACTAAATGTTGCAAAGGAAGAGACTACATACTAATTGTGGAATCGGTTGGGTGAGATCTACCAAGCCAAGAGTATGGTAAATAAAATTGATTTAAAAAGGAAGTTGTTTTCTTTCAAAATGAAAGAGAGTGAGTTAGTTGCAGAGAATTTAAATTCTCTTAATTTATTGGTGATTCAGCTTGATTCAGTAGATGTTGAGGTTAGTGAGGAAGATCAATGTATCTTACTTCTATGTTCTTTACCCAATTCTTAGGAGATTGTTGTCCTTTCTATCACTGCTAACCTTGCAGATCTGAAGTTGGATGCTCTTGTTTCAGTGCTACTATCACAGGAATTGAGGAAGAAGAGTTTGGATAGTTCAAGGGATGCTCTCAGTGTCAGGAGAAGGTCTAAGGAAAGGGGCTAAGGACAAGTCCAAGGGCCAGTCTAAGACTCCTAGTAAAAAGAATAGAGTTAAGTCTTGGAACTATGGTAAAAGGGGACATGTGAAGGAGTGCAGAAACCCCAAGAAACAGTGGGAGAGTGCTTTAGATAAGTCCTCAAATGTAGGTGAAGAATTTCTACTTTATACATGTAATCTTGTTTCTAATGATCACTGGTTGGTTGACTCAGGATGCTCATTTCATATGACCCTGCATAAGGAATGGTTCTCCACATATGAAAAATATGATGGAGGTAATATCTACCTTGGTGACAACGCTACATATCCAATTGTTAGGAAAGGAAAGGTATTGTTGTGTTTCAATAATGGGAGGATTAAAACCCTCCCTGGTGTTTTGCATGTTCTTGGATTAGCTAGAAATTTAATTTCAGCTTTGAAGTTGAATGATTTGGGAATGCATGTGACATTTGATAAGCATGGCTGCAGATTAGTGAGAGGGAACTTGGTGGTAGAGAAAGGGAAGAGATTCGGGAATTTGTTTAAGCTTGAAGCCACTACAGTTTGTAATGCCTCCTATGTATCTGAGGCCACTACTGAAAATACATGTATGTTGTGGCACCGTAGATTGGGCCACACATTCAATAATGTATTAAAAACTATTAAGAATAAAAATTTGTTGGATAGTTTCTCCTATTCTGATGAGCACTTTGATTTCTGTGAGCATTGCATGTTTGGTAAACAAAAAGGAAAATTATTTCCTTTAGGAAGCAATAGAGAAAAAGAGAAGTTAGAAACTATTCATATGGTTGTGTTTGGACCTGTGTATAATGAATCTATCAGAAAATCTCATTATTTTGTAACCTTCATTGATGATGTATCCAGATTTACATGGATTTATTTTATGAAGCATAAATCTGAAGTTTTCACCAAGTTTAAGGAATTCACAATTTTAGTAGAGAACCAATCAGGTTTAAAGATAAAAATATTAAGATCTGACAATGGAGGAGAATATTTCTCTAAGGAATTTGATGAATTTTACAAGCATGCATGTATAATCAGACAAAAGACAACTCCTTATACACCATAGTAGAATGGTGTTGCAAAAAGGATGAACCGAACAATTATGGAAAGGGCCAAAAGTATGCTTAGTGATGCAAAGTTGGATAAATTCTTTTGGACAAAGGCTCTGTGTACTGCTTGCTACTTGATAAATAGACCTCCTTGTCAGGCTCTTGATTCGATACCTTATGAAGTGTGGATAGGTAAGAAACCTTCTGTTTCACAATTAAGGGTTTTTGGTTGTGAGGCTTTTGTTCATGTGCCTAAGGAAAAGTGATCTAAGTTGGATCCAAAGGCTGAAAAGTGTACATTCATTAGATATGGTGATAATGTGAAAGGTTATAAGCTTTGGAATCCACTAACCTGTAGGATTATCTTTTCTAGAGATGTTATTTTCAGGGAACTTAGAGCTATTTTTGAACCTAAGCAGCCAAAAGAAAAATATGAAAAGGTAAAGAAGGTGCACTTTGATTTAGAACAACAAGATGCACCTTAGGAAGAACAGAATGATGGATTAGGGGGTGAAGAAGAAGAAGAAGAAGATTTGAGTAGTTCCGATGAAGATGAATCTATTGTGATAGAAGAAGTTGGTACAGATGATCATGCAGAAGAACGAGTAGAGTCACTTACTCCACTCTTTAGGAGATCCACAAGACAATGGAATCGAGTTGACAGGTATAGCTCACCAAATGTTTATTGTGTATATGCTTTATTGAGTACTAATGATGAACTTAGATCCTACAGGGAAGCTATTTCTGCAGATGATAGTGAGTCTTGACAGTTAGCAATGTAGGAGGAGATGATAGCTTTAGACTCTTGTAATACTTGGGATCTTGTTCATTTCCCCAAAGGAAGAAAGGCCATAGGATGTAAGTGGGTCTTTAAGAAGAAGTTTGGAGCAAATGGGTCGTTGGAGAAGTACAAGGCTAGACTAGTAGCCAAGGGCTACTCCCAGAGAGAGGGAGTTGATTTTGGTGAGATATTCTCTCGTGTTGCTATATTGACTTCTATTAAATTTCTCTTATCCATTGCTATAGCTTATGATTGGGAGATTGAGCAAATGGATGTTAAGACTGCGTTCTTACATGAAGATCTTGAAGAAGAAATTTATATGCAACAACCTATAGGTTTTGAGGTAAAAGGAAAAGAACATTGGGTTTGTAGGTTAAAGAGGTCTCTCTATGGTTTGAAATAGTCCCCCAGAATGTGGTATCAAAAGTTTGATTCATTTGTTTTAAAATTGGGTTTTGTTAGAAGTGAGGAGGATCATTGTGTTTACATTCATTGTGTTGATGATCCTATACTGGTTATTGCTTTGTATGTTGATGACATGTTGTTTTTTAGCAATACTAAGGGTATGGCCAGCGAGCTTAAGGCCCAACTTTTAGGTGCATTTGAGATGAAGGATCTTGGTGCTATAAGGTATATTTTGGGAATGGAGATCAGGAGGGATAGAGTTAACAAAAAGCTTTGGTTGTCACAAAGTAAGTATGTGAATATTATTTTGTAGAGGTTTAGTTTGTAGGACTATAACCCAGTTAGATTTCCTTTACCCATTGGTACTAAGATTTCATTAGATATTTGTCCCAAGACTAAGGATGTTCTTGAGGACATGTCTAATGTGCCATATGCTAGTGTTGTAGGGAGTTTGATGTACGCAATGATTTGCACTAGACTAGATATTGCCCAAACAGTGGGAGTTTTGAGAAAATTTATCTCTAACCCTGGTAGACAGCATTGGAACTATGCAAAGAGGGTGTTTAAATATCTTGTAGGTACTCCTGATCATTGTTTGGTTTATTCTCATACTAATAGTGTTGATAAATCTTTGGTCATACAGGGTTTTATTGATGTAGATTAGGCAAGTGACTTGGATAGTCGAAGGTCCACTAGTGGCTATGTGTCTACTATGTTTGGAGGTGCAGTGAGTTGGATGAGTAAGAAGCAGCCCATAGTTGCTTTTTCCACTATAGAAGTAGAGGATATGGCTGCTATTCATGTCTCTAAGGAGGTAGTTTTGTTGAGGAGACTGTGTACAGGTATTGGTTTTGATTGCAGGATCATTCAGATTGGTTGTGATAGCCAGAGTGCTATTTGTTTGGCCAAGAATCCCATGTATCATGCTCGGACTAAGCATGTTGATGTTCAGTATCACTTTGTTTGAGAGTTGGTTACAAATGGAGAGACTGACCTAAAGAAGATAGACAATCATGAGAATATTGCAGATTCATTGACCAAACTTGTGAGCACAGAGAAGTTTGTGTGGTGCAGAGAGGCCATGGGCCTTGTTTCTAGTGCCTGATTATTTTTCATTTGATTTCCTATGGGTTTATTTACAATGTATAATTTCAAGTGGGAGAATGTTGGGATAAGGTACCATTAACCTTGTAAATCCCAATATTGTATTTATTTCATTTATTATTTGTAATTTATAATTACCCATAAAGGATGGACAAGTTTCATCGGTAGTGATAAAAATTATTTACTGTCCACGGTAATTACAGAGTTACTGCATGGTAAGTCTCGACATTACCGGTGGTAGTTATGGGTTGTCATTTACTATGGTAAATAGTAATTGGTCAAAGTGGGGTGCACATGTGATGCAGAGGTAGGAGGACCAAAACTATCCTCAATAACATAAACAAATCAAAGAACTAATCCAATTCTTTTTGTCAGGTTAAAGAGAACATTAATACAGACTTTTCATCCAATTTTCATGAAGATCCAATGGTAGGAGAGAAAGTTATAACTCTTTTCCCAAAACTACAAACCCTAGGCAGCGTTCAGACCTGCCCTCACCAAAATTACCATAACTTATTCAAATATTAATTAAATTTGATGCAACAAAAAGAAATAGAAAGTAGACTCAATACTCTTTCCAACCATATATGGTTTTCTCCTGTATATATCTGTACAGAATTCTACCAAATGCTGCAATGGGACTGTTGCAGGAAAAATTAGAAAATTACAGTCCAAAAAACACTCATATCTTTCACAAAAATAAATAAAAATGCATGGGACAAGAAGCAAATGGAAGGTGGTTGAAAGATATAACATTTTCAATCCATTAGGCATCCATTCAATTCCATATAGGGCCATATAATAGCAAAAGACAACAAATTTCTGAAGGAAAATACAGGAAAACGTTGTTTTTTCTCATTCCATGCTCAAATCTTCAACCACCCACAAGTTTTCAAAGGTATACAAGGCCTTTTTAAAGGTATTACAAATGACCTTTCAGTTTCCAACTACTTGGAATGAACCAAGAGCCAAATGACTCTTCACCTTCCCTCATTCTTCATCTTTTTTCTAACTTTACATTGACAACCTTTACATGGTTTGCAATATTTTGCATATTTGAAATTCCTAGTGACCTCTAATACATAACAATGATTTGATTAACCTTATACAATGATAAATCATTACAATATTGGATCATTTTAATCAAACTCCTATGGAAGTCAAGGTGCTTCTACACCATACAACCAACCAACAAAGATTTCCAAGTCCCTTGGAAATGTATCTACAACAAAAGTCTCTTTCCTTTGTCTTCAATCTTCAATCTTCTCAGCTACAATCTTCCAAATCTTCACATCAAGAAAGGTGACCAACCAACCAACAAAATAAACTACCATCTTCACAGAGCATCCTCAGGCTCCTTCTACTCCCATCAGTGGAGTATTCTTTAGGCTACAACATCAAGTGCTTCTACAGGTATCCATCTCTCTCACTGCTTCACAACAAACCAACTCACCATCAAGTGCTTCTACAGGGTTTTAAGGCAGTGGAAAATATAGAGATAAAAACTTGAAAACCTCTATTATTCCTCCTCAAATCCTCTCTAACATCCTTCAACAATGCATGCACAAGATGGACAAGGCAGAGAGCTGCTTCATTTGTTTGTGTGGTTTTATGACAGTACGGCCAAGTACAGCTTTTGGACCAAAAAAAACAATCTCACAAGGTTATAAAACCAAATGGACATAGCTATAGAAGCCTAAACTCCATCAACGTTTTGTAGTCTTCCCTCACAAGGAACTCTCTTCTTATCAATACAAACAAGGATTGGATAACATAGGTTTTAGGCTTCTTGGGCTAATCCAAACCACTGTTCCAACTGAACTCTTACTCTCCAAGCATCCAAAAAACCCAAGCATGAAGAAATTGGGTCTAGAATGCACAAAAAAATGAACTCACTCCAGCCATGCCCTGCTTCTGCAACACAAAATTTGTTAAGTACATCCTCATTACCATTATTCCACCTAGTCTAGTGAGCCCATGCAGATGGAAAAGGGCCAAAACCCATCATTTTCATCAAACCCTCCCAATACTAGGGTTTTAGGGTAGTTTTTATGAAAATACCTACCAAAACTCTGAACTCAAATGAAATTCCCTCTACCCTCACTCAAATGAGAGCTAACACACTACCCAATAACATTTTACAAATTTGTGCCCTTGACTGCACTGTACGGCAGAGTACAAGGAGCAGAAAGTTGAGGAAAACAGCAAAACTACAGAAAATGACTGGTAAATGTTTTATCCTCTTCTCTAAAACTTCTCAAATACATCTACCAATGCATCTAAAAGATATACAAGACAGAGATTCAATCCATTACTAAAATATGGATCCATGATAGTACGACAGAACATAGTTTTGGGCAGAAAATCAGAAAAAGGCAGTGGAAAATACAGAGATAAAAACTTGAAAGCCTCTATTATTCCTCCTCAAATCCTCTCTAACATCCTTCAACAATGCATGCACAAGATGGAGAAGGCAGAGAGCTGCTTCATTTGCTTGTGTGGTTTTATGATAGTACGGCCAAGTACGGCCAAGGAGCACCTTGACTTCCATAGGAGTTTGATTAAAATGATCCAATATTGTAATGATTCATCATTGTATAAGGTTAATCAAATCATTGTTATGTATTATAGGTCACTAAGAATTTCAAATATGCAAAATATTGCAAACCATGTAAAGGTTGTCAATGTAAAGTTAGAAAAAAGATGAAGAATGAGGGAAGGTGAAGAGTCATTTGGCTCTTGGTTCATTCCAAGTAGTTGGAAACTGAAAGGTCATTTGTAATACCTTTAAAAAGTCCTTGTATACCTTTGAAAACTTGTGGGTGGTTGAAGATTTGAGCATGGAATGAGAAAAAATAACATTTTCCTGTATTTTCCTTCAAAAATTTGTTGTCTTTTGCTATTATACAGCCCTATATGGAATTGAATGGATGCCTAATGGATTGAAAATGTTATATCTTTCAACCACCTTCCATTTGCTTCTTGTCCCATGCATTTTTATTTATTTTTGTGAAAGATATGAGTGTTTTTTGGACTGTAATTTTTTGATTTTTCCTGCAATAGTCCCATTGCAGTGTTTGGTACAGTTCTGTACGGACATATACAGGAGCAAACCATATATGGTTGGAAAGAGTATTGAGTCTACTTTCCATTTCTTTTGTTGCATCAAATTTTATTAAGATTTGAATAAGTTATGGCAATTTTGGTGAGGGCAGGTCTGAACGATGCCTAGGGTTTGTAGTTTTGGGAAAAGAGTTATAACTTTCTCTCCTACCATTGGATCTTCATGAAAATTGGATGAAAAGTCCGTATTAATGTTCTCTTCAACCTGACAAAAGAAATTGGATTAGTTCTTTGATTTGTTTATGTTATTGAGGATAGTTTTGGTCCTCCTACCTCTGCATCCACCTCTCTATTGTGTAGACAACTCCTTACCCTTCTCATTGCTGTTCTGAACTTCATTAGTAGGTTTGCCCCTACCTCTGTTTCCTCTTCCATAACCTCCTGGCCTTTCTTGCTTCCTCTTTACTCTCTCTTTAGCCCTGATGGCTAACTGAAAACACTCTCCAAGTGTTTTTGGCACTGCTAACCCAATCTCATCCTGCAAGTTATACCTAAGCCCGTTAAGGTACCTTGCCACTTTCTCTTCTTCATCTTCCAGCCCACCTCTAATACTAAGCTTATGAAATTGCTCAGTATAGGACAGAACATCCATGTCCTTCTGTTTCAAATTCTACCTCATCCTCTTTGTCTGAATAGAGTAATCAAATCGAAGGAATTGATCCTTCAACATATCCTTCATCCTACTCCAAGAAGTAATTTTTGATGCACCTCTAGCCATTCTCTCTGTTTGCACACTACTCCACTAGGTAAGTACTGTTCCTCTCAGTTTTGTTTTTGCAAACTTAATCTTTTTCTCATCATTCATCTCCTCATATTCAAAATTTTTTTCTAGGGCATCTATCCACCCTAACACTTCTTCACTATCCATCTTCCCCTAATAGATAGGTAGCTCTATGTTTGCCTTAGTTCCACTTCCTTGGACTGCCTTTAGCAATCTTACAAACTTCTTCTCTTCAACATCTAACTCATCCTCAGGAGGATTCTCATCTGCATCCTCATCTCCTTCTGACTCACTTTGTTCAACCTTTCTTGGATTCTTCTCTAATGCTTCCAATCTTGCCAAGATTGTTGCATTTTCTCTTCTTACTTGCCTCAACTCTCTATCTCTGGCAGCATCATGTTCTCTTCTATCCCTCAGCTCTTTCTCTCTTGCCTCTAAGGATTCTCTCAACTCAGCATTCTCTCTTGCCATTTGGTTCTTTAGAGGCATCTTTACAAACTCTCACAAACCTTATCTTCTTCACAAGATCCACAACATCTTCAAGGATCTACTAGCTAGCTCTGATACCAATATGATGCAGAGGTAGGAGGACCAAAACTATCCTCAATAACATAAACAAATCAAAGAACTAATCTAATTTCTTTTGTCAGGTTGAAGAGAACATTAATACAGACTTTTCATCTAATTTTCATGAAGATCCAATGGTAGGAGAGAAAGTTATAACTCTTTTCCCAAAACTACAAACCCTAGGCAGCGTTCAGACCTGCCCTCACCAAAATTGCCATAACTTATTCAACTCTTAATAAAATTTGATGCAACAAAAAGAAATGGAAAGTAGACTCAATACTCTTTCCAACCATATATGGTTTTCTCCTGTATATGTCCGTACAAGACTGTACCAAACGCTGCAATGGGACTGTTGCAGGAAAAATCAGAAAATTACAGTCCAAAAAACACTCATATATTTCACAAAAATAAATAAAAATGCATGGGACAAGAAGAAAATGGAAGGTGGTTGAAGGATATAACATTTTAAATCCATTAGGCATCCATTCAATTCTATATAGGGCCGTATAATAGCAAAAGACAACAAATTTCTGAAGGAAAATACAAGAAAACGTTGTTTTTTCTCATTCCATGCTCAAATCTTCAACCACCCACAAGTTTTCAAAGGTATACAAGGCCTTTTTAAAGGTATTACAAATGACCTTTCAGTTTCCAACTACTTGGAATGAACCAAGAGCTAAATGACTCTTCATCTTCCCTCATTCTTCATCTTTTTTCTAACTTTACATTGACAACCTTTACATGGTTTGCAATATTTTGCATATTTGAAATTCCTAGTGACCTCTAATACATAACAATGATTTGATTAACCTTATACAATGATGAATCATTACAATATTGGATCATTTTAATCAAACTCCTATGGAAGTCAAGGTGCTCCTGCACCAACATGTGGAGGAATAATCTATTTTTAGTGTTATGATCCACACCATAGATGTTGTAAGAAGGTGTAAGAGATTCTATGACAACTGTAAGTTATCATTAGAATCTATGACACTAATAATAGTATATGATGCGTCATAGGATGCTATAAGTGATTATTTTTGGCCCCAAGGTGTTCAAGCTTGCATGGGCACATTTTTCCAAGTGTAGGATGCATGTATGACAACATTTATGACCCCATAAGAGCCTATTCTTGGCCATGGACGTCCAAGGTTGTATTGTTGACTCTTGACAAGTGTTATGGGCTTATAAGAAGTCATTTAATGTCTTTAGGTTGTGTAAATTCTATATAAACCATAGCATTGTAGATGAGATGCGTATAATAGTTTACAGGTGCCCAAGTTCTGCTGGAGTGAAGGTTGAAGAACAGAGGAAGTGAATGTATTTGTAATCTCCTTTTGTGAAGATAATACAACTTGGCCTCTTTTCTTGGTGGATTTTTTTTACCCTAAAGGGTTTTCTCCACATTAAACACTTGTTTTATGTGCTTCATTCTGCTTCTGGTATATTTATGTATTGTGGGCTTATGTTTTATTACAATCTCCATTGTTAATGAACACTTGAAAGATTGCTGAAATTTATCTAGAATCAGATTTCCATTGAAGTAGTGTTACTTTCATTTCTAACAATATTAGCCAAATCAAATCATGAAAGAAATGCATGTATTAGATCATATCCAAGAAACCAAGGCTACACTTAAGGGTTTGGATCTAAGTATAGCCGTTGGGTTTATACTATAGGTATTTCAAGACTGAGTGTAACAGCTATTGGTTTACAGATTTTTCCACCTAACTCTATATTCTCATGCCCACACAAGTGACAAATGTTCCAATAGTTGGACCAATTGTAATGATATTTTACAATGATTTGCTACTTGTTTTACAAGGTGCAACTACCTTCTAATGATATACAAAGAATGGAAATTTGATATGCTTTTAACCAGAAAGCATGAAGGTAGTAAATTTTAACATTAACTGAATTGAAAGTAGTACAAAGACTTTGATAGTAGTAACCTCAATCAAATAATAAAGAATTCCTCCAATTGTTATACAATCACCACCGTAAACCATTCATCGAAAGATAAATATCCACATCAATGAGTAGGAATTTAAAACATTCAATCTTCAATATGGAATCAATAACCAGCTACCAGTAGTATATTCAACATAGGAAGAATAGGCATTCAAATAACTATAGCACAAATTCTATGATCACCAAAACTCCACTATATTGATTTTGATTCATATATCAAAGTAACTAAACAAAAACTTCACATCACAATTGATCTCTAACTTAAACAAAGTTTGCCAAAGATTCCAAACATTGACAGGCTAATAGAATTTATAGCCTTGTTGCCATAACTATCTTTTAAAATAATGGCTTCTTGAGGATAGACAATTTAAAGAAGTTTTAAAATAAACATAACTTAAAGAAACAATTCTCTAGAGCCAATAATTTTTTGCAATAAATGAAAATATTAAAGCATAAGAAAAATCATTCAGTTAATGATCACCATGTCATCGTCCACAATAGTCTCCCTTCGCACCACTTCCTTCTCCTTGGCTTATCCATATTTGGTACCTAAATGCACTTGAATCACTTGATTTGCCTATTCTCTCAACTTTTCCTTATATGTTTGTTACTTGCCAATGATTGGTGATAAAGTTTGTCTGCTTGGACTACCAGTCATACTTGCTTGGAGTTTTATTTTTGTTATCATCCTGTCAGTATATGTTACCCTTTTATGCACATCGCCTATTTCACTTTTGAATGTTCTGATATAGGTGGACAATCTCCCAAGATTTCCAAGTGATTCACCAGTGATTACATCAACAACTACTATTTCTTCATCAATCATCTTTTTGAAATTTTGTTTTATCTCCTTTATCTCTAGTAGTTTGTCTTCATCTTCACTCAAAGCTTCTATATCTAGAATTGCAAAATTACCCTTAAGATATCTTAAATCTATGAAATTGTGGGCCATGGTAGTCCTTATTTCTTCCTCAACTGCCCCTATGATAGACATTTTCCATTCCAAAGTATCCAACCACATAGTATTCTTTATCTCAGTAGGATTATTAAAAAATTTCTCAGTCACGAGAATATTAATGTCCATTTCGACCATCTCTTGTACTTCATTAGAGACCATGAAAAGACTACCACTATCTTTTCTTACACTCTGCAACTCAGTGGTTAGTACTTCTCTCTTGCTAGAAATAGAATTAAATAACTTAGAAGATTCCTCTATGTAAATCAATCCATCAAGAGTTACCTTTTCTATCCACTTCTTGACGACATTGCTTAGAGCTTGAGATCAATTAATTCGTTGCAACAAGCTAGGATCTGGGCCATCCACGCTCACACTTGGAAACTCTTCCACTGGTTGAACAGTAACCTTTAAAATGGATTGAATAAATGAAGTCAAGGAATTTACCTATGCTTGTAATTTGACATTCTCTTGTTGTTCCTTCTTAATCCTCTTTGATAAAGTACTAACAAAGAATTTGGCATGGTAAATTTCCCCTTCCACTATAGAGGGTCACATATCAACTTGACTTAAATTAAAGTCAGATTTAGTCACTTCATCTTCATTTTTATCATTCATAGGATCCATAATTTCTAGAATGTGATGCCTTGTAGAAGGGTATGCTACCATCCTTGACATTCTTCTTGCCCTTTTTGGTTTAGGCATTTCTTGCAATAGTTTAGCCACAATATCAATATTAGTATCAACCATAGAAGTATACCTTTTCTTTTTCTCCACCACCTTCCTTACCCATCTAGGGGATGAGGAAGAAGAAACATTAGTATTCACAACAGCATTCAACATCACACCATCTGAGTGCATAGAAGGAGAATTGTGCTCTAGAGGATTATTTAAACTGGGAGAACTGGGATGACTAAACAGAGACTGGAGCATATTATCTTCACCAAGCTGATTAAAAATCAAAGAATCACCATCAGTAACAAGGGAGTTTGAAAGGGGCACATGGTCTGCTTGCAGTTGCGAAGCAACCAATCTATTTTTATCTATCATAGGTTGGCCATCCTATTCACATGTCATCTTCAATATCCTAATATCCTCTAGCTGCTCGCCATCTCCACCCTATTGTGAGCCAACTCTATGAAGAGTTGGGTCCAAACACGATGAGCTCCTAGGAGTGTGAGTAGCTTGGGATTTATTCTATTCACAAACAGCTGATTCCTTTGGAGCTGAAGAACTAGCCTATTCTCAAAACATTTTGTCCAACCATCTTTGAGTTCTTAACACATGAAAAGAGTGAAGCATTAAGTCTGTGACTTCCTTATTTGACCACTGCACTACAGGCAGAGGTTGCAAATAGGCACTATGATAACCTTCACCCAATATATCTGAGTTATCATCCACCATCTCTAGGACTTGTAATGGTAAGTTGAAAGAATAGACGTAGTCAATGGTCAACTGAATCCATCTTCTCCTTTGCACTTCTCTTTCATCTAAGAAATCCTCCCAAATATCCTCAAGCCGATGTTTATGTGAAAATGACCCACCTCCATGCGTGTTTATTTTTACAAAATTCTTTCTATCAAAAGCTATCCATGTAGGTAATGTATGAAATTATATTCTTCCAGTAGCTTCTCTACATTCTTTGCACTATCATTGCTTTCACAATAAAAGAAAGAAATGGACATAGGGAATAAGTATCCCTTCTTTTTCATGGCATGATATTTGATATTCAAAACTACCATTTGGCGACAAACTTCTAAAAACACAATGAAATCTGATGTATACCTTGGCAATTTTAACCAGGCATTTTCATAACCCCCTATTCTCATATATGAAAAAAAGTCAAACTGAATATAAAAGATTCCAACATTTATTACGACGATCGCCACTTCAAGAGAGAACCTCCTCTCTAAGGAACCTTCAATTCTCTTCACAATCAACATGGAGAGAGCATCATTCACCCTACAAAAATCTTTTATCCGAATACTCCTCTGTAATTATGGGAAAAGTTGATACATAGGTGTATCTGGGGTGGGAACTCCTTTGTTAGTGTGAATAGGGGTATTTCATATCTATTTTAATTATTTACTATCTATTTACCCCTTGTTGTGTGAATAATTCATATTATTTAACTATTTATTAGTTAAATAATATTCACACACATATTCACATGTTAAGTTGACTTAGGAAGCATTCTAGTTGTTTCTAGATGTTGAGAGTTGTCTCTAGTTGTTGATAGTTGTCACATGTCATATGATTAAGACACTTGTTACATGACTACAACATCTTAGCTCTCACCCTTTCCATTATAAGCAAGGTATGTCATAGCATATTGTATGGTAGATAATGGGAGTGTAATCTTGTATTTGCATTCATTGATAGGAATACAATTCATTCTTGTCATATTGATCTTCTCTTTTATTTGTGCATTCCATTAGGCTTCTAGATGTTGGGTGGCTATCTCCACAGCCAAATCTTACATGGTATCAAATATTATAGATTGCCTTTGGTTACTCTATTGTGAGATCTTGAGTGTAAATCATGGTGGATCTTGAAAATTTGAGTATGCTCTTCTCTTGCATCGCATAATGACCTAGAGAATCAGAAAAATTTGATAGAAATCCCAAATTTGGGTGGGTTCCCTTCTTTTGGATTTATATTGCAGGTTCATTTCGGAGCATGTTGGTGCAAATTTGAGGTCACCATTGCGTCTAGAGCACCTAAGATAATTGAAATCACCTTTTGTTTCATCCAGATTTGACATCAGAGGCCAAATCTATGAGGGTTTGAAGTTGGGAGGTGAATGCAAGATCCAATAGGTACCTAATCTTTCAAAATATTTTGTGTCAAATCTAACCCTGCCATCACATTCAAGAGGACCAAAAACCCCAAGATTGACTATCAAATCATCAAAATCAGACAACTTTTCCTGGTACCATCAGAGAAAATTTTCGCCCTCCTTCGCCATTTGTACAGAATATTTTGTAGAATATTCTCTACAGAAAGAGATTCCCTACCTGCATTAGCACTGTCACAGTCGGTACTATTAATTCTGCAATTTTGTTTTTAGGTCTGTATAGTTTCAAAAAAATATTGAAAAAAATATATTTGAAAAATCAAAAAAATTGAAGGTACCCGATAGGGTACTACTTGCACAGACCTGTCGAGACTGTATTGTCAGGGCTGCATTCTTTATTTGTAAAAAAAAATTATAAAGCTCTTTAAGCACTACTTGTGGGCGCCATTTAAGAGATCCTACATGCCCCTATAAGGGGCTCGCCCCTATGAAAAAGGCTTCAACCTAAATTCTTTTTTTTTTAATTTTTTCAATCAAAAAAATTTGTAGCACCTGCGATCTGTACCAGCAGCAATGGGCTTTAGGCCTTAAGAATTTTTTTAATATTTGTCAAATCCACGTTTTTGGGTGGTCAATTCGATAGAACCGTAACATTTGGCGGCTCTTTTGGTGACTCTGCCAAAGTTAGCAGAGCTTTTTTGTGGCTCCTCCAGTTTAGCAGGTTTCTAACTTATCTGGCAATCCCCTATATCTAGCAAAGTCCTAAATTATATGGCGGTAGCTACATTTGGAAATTCCACTAGCTTGGCAGCAGTTTCACCAAATTTGGCGGCAAAAAATATTTGATTTTTGTCCCCCTGCTCCAAAGGAGTTTTTGTTTTGGTAGTTGATCTTTGAACGCCTATAACTTGGTCATATCTCCTCCGATTTTAGTGAATTTTTTTTATTTGGATCAAAATTTCACAGGCTTCGCTTGGTCTCTAGATTTTTCAGAAATTATAGATTTTTGTCGCTATTGATGAACAGTCCTCATTTTCAAAACTTCAAAGGCTCCACTTGGGCTCATACGGTAACATTTTTAGGCAATTTTTTTTATCGAAAGTGCATTATTTTTTGAGTACTTCTCATATATGCAATTAGTTTGGTCTAGTTTTTACCAGAAGTTGTACTTTTAGTTATAACCTAATTTTTGGCATTTGAATGTACCAAATCAAAAGACCACTTAGCTATTTTGGTTTGTGAAAATTGTAATCACACTAATTATAAAGTGCCAGGATCATATTTTGATGGGGGGATCATTGATTGAGTGAATTTGGGGGGGTGATCTTGTAGTGGTTGATTGCTTTTAGATCTTGGTTGTGTTTTTTACAATGGGGAAATCTCAAATTGAACTTCTAACTCCATATTTATGCATCATGGCAAAATTACTATGGAATTATCTAATGGGAAAAGGTTTCACTAGATATGTAAAAGAATCTATTCCTGAACCTACTGATGTGAATACAAAGGTAGTATGGGAGATCAATCGTGAGAAAACTCTTGGGTACATTTGTTCATTTGTCTCTTTTGATTTGCAATTCCATGTTGAATCATGCACAACACCTAAGCAAGCTTGGGAGATTTTTTTAAAAATTGTATGGTAAAACTAATAAGATTAGGGGTTATCAAATTGATAATGATTTGATGAATCTTGATCCTAAGGAGTTTAAAAAAATCCAAGACTATATCTCAAAGATTAAGCAACTAAGAACATAACTAAAGGATTGCAAGATTACTAAGGAAGATTTACAATTGATTCTAAATGTGTTATCCAAGCTTGGTCCTGAGTATTCACTATTTGTTTCTAGATTTCACACCCAACGAGTGTCCATGGGAGTTGCATATGTTGAGCCTACTTTTGATGACTTGTCAAAACTTCTAATCCAATAAGAAGTGAAGTTAATTCAAATGGGCATCCTCAAGTCTTCCTTACCACAAGCATTGGTGGCTAGTGAACCTAAGGTACAAAAAGAATCAAGGAATCCTAAAAAGAAACAAAAGAAGAAAAATAACAATCAATAGAAAGAGTCTGAGTCCTCTCTCTCTAAAGGAGAAACATCTAAGAAGGAGAAGCCTCAGTGTGCATATTGCAAGAAATTGGGGCATGATGAACACCAATGTTACATAAATAAAATTGATGAGTTACAACATCAACTAAAGAAAGTACAAATGAATTCATCTTTAAGGGGGTCATCTTCATCTTCATCGTCTTCAAAGTTAAAGTACAAGAAACAAAGGGGGAAAGCACTTTTTGCAGTTGCAGATTCTGAGTCAGGGAAATGGATCCTTGACTCTAGAGCTTCACATCATATGGCTTCATCACAAAGTATGTTCTCTTCATTTGAGACTTGTTCATCACCACCCATTCTGATGGCCAACAACACATCTATGAGTGTTTGTGGGAAAGGACTAATTAACATTGATGATGGATCATTTAATGATGTCCTTTGTGTACCATCATTGTCTACCAATATTCTTTCTATCTATCATATTACACATGGTGGAGCAAGAAAGAGTGTTGAGTTCACACCTAATTCTTTGATTATTTGGTATTTGCTTAGAAGAGATATAGTTACAGTTAGGGAGGTAGTGTTGATAATTGAGAGGGGGGGTGAATCAGTTATCTTTATTATTTCAGCTTTTTGATCTTCCTTAACAATTAATGTAACATCAAATCAAATAAGCAAACATAACCATGAAATGGAAATAACATCAATACACATGACACAATGATTTTGACGTGGAAAACCCTGTTAAGGAAAAAACCACAAGGTGACTAACCCAAGATTGTATTCTCTGTTAAAAGAATAGGATGATACAAAATGGCACTTGCCAATTAGGGCTCACTGCCTAGGCACACTGCTCACAAGAGGCTCACTGCCTACAATAGTTTATACAAGGAAACTAGATACTTGAACTGATGAGAAGCATCCACACATGCTGAGATTCAGTTCCGGTTAGGCTCAATACACTGATCTACTACACTTCATTCTGCCTCTTCTTTGGTGCTGCTATCCTGTCACATACCAGACCTGTATTACTGCAGTTATTCTGCTCCTCTACTTTTCTTCACACTCCACAACACATAACACACACTTCATATCCAAATCCATCTGGTATATATATCCGCACAAATGATTTCAACACTTTTCTAGTTGGCATCCGAAATAGTCAATATTTTCTCAAACTCTGATCTGTCAGCTGAATCCTTACTTGTCAAGCGATGTGTATCAAAGAGAGGCTTATAGAAGTCATCAATCATGTCGGCCAATCATGAATGATACCTCAAGAAACTTGATCACCATCAATATCTCATCCAGATTTAGGTCTGATGTTCTACCGGTCAGTTCTTCCTCTATCTACTCTGCTAAATAGGAACCCAACACTCAAGTGCTCATGTCTCTTCACTCTTTCATCACCAGAGGCTCAATCCCTAGAATCTATCAGTCAAGGTACTCCTCTTGACTTCCCCAAATCCACACTTTACTGAGATACTTCCTCTGAGAGATCTGGACCTGACTGCCAGACCTTGCCACATGCTCTGTTCTTATTTACCGGACCACAACATTCTTCAACCTGACTTCTAGTATAGACCTACCATGCCCTGTGGATGGGTGGAATGAGCTTTGTTTCCATCAATGACAACATTTGTGAAGCCATATAGTGTCTCTTGCCAACAATCTCCCCATTTGGCATTGATGGCAACACTTAGTGAAAAATGACTAAGTGTCACACTATACTCCCCCTTGGCTAATGCTCTATTCTTATGTACATTTTTTAGAGCTCCCCCTTAGCTGGATTCCTCATTTTTCACTACTCCTCACTCCCCCTTTGACATCAATGGCAAAGAGTGGGGTCCGCACATCAAAAATTGCAAAACTCAATCTATACTTAATCACATAAGTATATTATCTGGTTATACTTTACATATACTTTAGTATATCTGCAAAAGTGTTCTTCAATTGTACAACTTTTATCACCCAACTCAGCTTCATCCTATCCAAAATTGAGATGTGACCACTTAACAGGAATGCAAAAGCTTTTGCCCTCTTGAGATCTATCGGATCACTGGTTCGGGCTGTGGTTTGAGCATCATTTAGGGCTTCATCCATGGCCTCTAACTTAGGGATAATTATCCCTCTAAGTTTGCTCAACCTACTCATTCTATTTTTCTTTTCCTTCTCAAGCTTCTTAATTTTATTCAGGATTGCAATAGTCTGACATTCTTGATTTATTATGGAAGTGGTAAGAGGATCAAAATTCTGAGATAGTCCTGTTAGTTTATCCTCCTGTTCTTTCATTTTCTTCTCAATCTCCACTGTTACTTTGGACCATGATAGACAAAATTTATACATTTCCCTGCCATCTTTAAGAGCATTTTCTAAGCACTTTATCCCTATATCCATATTTCTCCTATCATTGGTTATTAGTCCTTGTACTTTGGAGAATCTCTTTTCCAAAAACTCCTTCCGGACTTTATCTTCTACTGACTTTTCTAAGGAATCAAAATGAGTGCTAACACTATTAACTAGAGATTTGAGATTATCAGATGAAGAGGCTGAGGGATCCTTTTGAAAAGATGGCATGATCTTCTCTAGTACACCGGATACAATTTCTATGAGCTTGCAGTCCTCCATGTGAGACTTCAGAAGTTTTTCTTTTGCCTTTGCTAAAGTAAAGGATGCTAGCTTCATGGTTTGAACCAGGGAGAGGGAGTCAAAATTGAATGGTCCTTGAAGAAGTCCCAGTTCATCAAATTCCATCATCTCCTTGGTTAAGAATTCCTCAACTGCTTCTACTGTGTCTCTTGCCGGTGACAGGGTTTTCACTCCTTCTGCAACCTTACCACTATCATTTGTGACTTTCTCTGTTGGAGTTTTTTCTCCTTCTGCAGCCTTGCTACTGTCATCTTCTTTTTCCTTCTCCTCTGCTTCTTGACTGATCTTCTCTTCTACTCTTTCTTCTTCTTTGGATCTGGAGTCTGCAGGGGAGACCAAAGGAGTGATGTTTGCTTGTTCATGAACCTCCTCTTCCGGAGCAGAGGAATCTAAGTTCTTATCTTTTTCTTCACCTGTCTCCTTTACCTCTTCTACCCCTATCTCAGTTGATTCTTCTTCAACATTTGTAGCTGAGGGATCATCAGCCAAGTCCTCTATAATAGGAAGATTGAATCTTTTAAAAGCATTCCAGAGGATCTCTTTTGTTTCTTTAGCCACTTTGTCTATTTCTCCAAGCATAATCTGGTTCATCCTAGCCTTGCTTCGGAACGCATCTTTGGAGTCTTTGAAGATCATGCTCATTTTCTTTGGAGTGATGGAGGGATAAGCTGAATAGCTATTTGCTCTCAGATCTCCAGATCCTTGGCCTTTGCATTTTCCTTTCTCATTTCTAGTTCCTTCTCTAAACTTTTGGGAATTAGAGAGATGATTTCAATAAATGCTTTATTGTATATGTTCAAATACTTGACTGTGGCTTCCTCCAGAATCTTTCTATCTGCATCATTATATGCATCATAGAATTCTATTATTGGTTGTAGGTTTCCATCCACAGTAACTGCTTTAACTATATCATCAATAGATAAAGTAGGTTTCTCAACAAATTCTTCTGTTACTTCTTCAGCAGAAGGTTCATCGGATGTTTTCCTTTTCTTCTTCATTTTATTTACTTCCTCATCTGATTATGTCTCTTCTTCATCCTTTTGGCTTATGTAAGACCTTGTTGCCTTTTTCTTGGTTCTCTTTTCTCCTTTACTAGATGATTTTGGTTCCGGTTTTGATGCCTTTGAGATCTTCGTAGTGGCAAATGCAGAGCTTTTAGAGGATCTGGTCTGGGAGGGGGCTTCTACCAGAGCACTTTCTTTTTCTGCCTTTTTCTTTTCTTTTTCTACCCTTTCCATCTTTTCTCTATTGGCATCAAGTGCCTCTTTTGAAATGCCATAACTTTTGGCAATATTCTCAACTTCTTTTCTCACTTTTCTCTTCATTTCCGGTAGTCGTAGTTCCACATGGATCTTCACACTCAACTCTTCAAAGGTTCCAAACCTTTCTACCTTAGGATCCTTTGGCTGAATTAGCATGTGTTAAACATGCAATTCTACAATTTTCTCATCAACTTCATACCCCATTGGCATGATCCACATTGTTCTTGGTTCCACTGCCTCCATAAGGCACTAATCAGTTTCTACCATGAAGCAAACTGTATCCTTATACTTTTCAACTAGATCTTGGGGGATTCTCTCTCTTGCTTGCATCATACTCTGAAACTTCTTGAAATAGCCCCAGAGTGCTGTATTCTGTACCTTAGCATCACCAAGTCCATGCAAATAATCCTTGATTTGTATGGCAACCAGTCTATCATTTTGCCATATCCAACCACTAGATCTAGGTAGCTCATTCATATAATAGAAGAACAAATAGAGTATCAAGCCACTATATTTGAAGGAGTTCTTCTTGTTTTTCTTTATCTTCTACAGATTTTCTAGAAGTTGGTTCAGAAGGAGCTCACAGAGATCATAGTCAGCATTCTTTCTTAACATTTCATAGGTAGTATATACAACAGTTCTAGATATTGAATTCTCCCTACTGGAGTGATATATCTTATAGCCAATTATCATTGATGCAAATTTGATATCCAAATCTATTATATCTTCAATTGTCATGGCTCTTTTATTAAATTTTGCTCCGGTAGCCTCACTCACAATTTGGTTTTTGATAGATTTGAGAGTAGGCATCCCTCTAGTTGAGTGTAATCTAGTTACTGCCCTAATGGCATCCTTGGTGATCTTAAATGGCCTATTCAACCACATGAAGTTGTCATGCATTCTGCTCAAGACATACTGGACCCATTCATCTTCAGCAAAATAGGGGAAATGGATGCATTGTGCAAAATGCTTGTCCCAGATGGCCTTGTACTGAGGTTTGAGTTCAAAGGAATCATCTAACAATTGTTTGTGGTAAATATCCATCATCTTCGATTCCCCAAATTCTGCAATGCTTGCATGAATATATGCCCTAACATCTTCTACATGTAAAACTCCATGCGGAATACTAGAGAATGCTCTTAAGGGATCCACTTCTAAGGATTTGTAGGGATGCTTTTTAAATTCAGGACGCGGCCTATCAGAAATCTTTACAACATTTGGTGTGGCCATCTTACAAAGGATTCAGAAATAGATTTCAAGAACGGAAAATACCTCTTACGCCTTTAGGGTTCACAAAATGAGCTGAAATGATCACTGATTGACTTGAATTCTATAGTTGATCCTTGAGAGAGATGAAACAAACTTGTTTACAGAGCTCTTTTCCTCTTCTTCTCGAGTGTAAATGTGCAAATGATGAGCGCATGAACCCTTTTATTTCTAAAAAAAAAACGTAATTCGGCACTGCAATAAATGCACAATTTAAGTCATTTCGGTTACCTTGTTCTTCTTATTCTGAGACAGATCATTTTTAGATCATTGGGATACACTTAGAGTTATTCTTGGTGAAGAGTGATAATCTATCTTCATTTCCCTAATCATTTGATCTATCTGCAGATCAAGATTCCACAATTTTGAATCAATCCGGATCTAATTGTGAGAATCTTGTATTTGCCGGATGACTGTTAAACCAGATCAATCTTGGTAGATTAGATTCTTCAAATCTTCTTGCAGATCTTCCAAATCTTAACCATGCCTTCTTTTGATGTTTCTCTGAGAACCCTTTAATCCACAACCTTTCATGTGCCAAATTTAGGCACTAATTGACTGGCTGGGGTAATTTGTTTTTCTTAGTGACTCCCCCTAAGCTAGAGCTCATCTATTCAATTTTTGGAAGGATTATCAGTACCAGATTCTGGTGCAGATCCATCCCCAACATTCTCTATGCTTCTCTTCACCCAAATCTTATTCATCTCCCTTTGAATTTCATCTGCATTCATTTTTCCTTTTCCTTTGTCTTGGTTTTGATTATGATGTATCGGACCCTTATTGTTTTGATTCTTACTCCTGCAGAATGTGGCAATATGACCAGATCTATTGCAATGGTAGCAAACAATATTTCTTTACATATTTGGCTGATATCCTCTTGATCTACACTGATTAGCCATATGACCCATTCTATTGCATGTAAAACATCTACCATTGAATGAATTGTTTATTTGCATATTTCTACACTCATCAGATTTGTGACCATACCTTTTGCAATTGAAACACTATCCAGAGAAG
This sequence comes from Cunninghamia lanceolata, assembly GCA_027924645.1. Classification (NCBI taxonomy): domain Eukaryota; kingdom Viridiplantae; phylum Streptophyta; class Pinopsida; order Cupressales; family Cupressaceae; genus Cunninghamia; species Cunninghamia lanceolata. The sequence continues at coordinate 2,567,545 of BSBN01000537.1, forward strand.
GCTGAATTAGTTTGATTCATTCTTCTTCTGCACTGATTTGCTTTATGACCAAAGTTATTACAATTGTGGCAATAACCATTAAAGGATGGATATATTTGAGCATTTGGTTGTCTTACTGGAGGTCTTCTAGGTCCGTTTCTTGGATTTGTTGATCCAGAGCTCTCACCTTTCTCATACCTCAAGCCTTGTTTGTCATCTACCCTCTTCTGGCTTTAAAGAAGAACTTCAAGTTGAGCAGAGCTTATCTTGAATTTCTCTTCGTATTCATTTGTTGTTCGAAGATCCCTTTTAAGAGTGTTAATCTGATTCTCAAGTTGATATTCATTATCTCTTGCTTCTTCAAGGTCAGATTCCAAATGTCTGATTATTCTATCCATTTTATGGCAGTCTTCTAATTTCTCCTTGAGAGATTGTCTTAGATCATCTTCAGTCTTTCTTTTCTCTTCAATTTCTTGGGTGAATTTCATAACTCCTGATTCCATTTCATGTCTTACCATAATGACCTCTTTTGACAACTTTTTACATAGCTTGGTCTTCTCCTTTAGGTCTTCATTTGTATCATTTGCTTCACCTTGACTTACCAATTGCTGAAGTAGATCCTTTATCTTTTTCATAGAGATACTCAGTTTCCCTTTTAGTTCATTTATGAAATCATCAACCTATTTGAGTCTTTCCTTCAATTCATTGACTTCAGAGTTAGATTGCTCAAGATCATCTAGGGTAGACTGAAGTTGTTCCCTCATACCATACACATCCATTTGAATTCCCTGATCTTCGTCAAGCTGTTACGCTTTGTTTGGAGGAACCTTGCTCTGATACCAATTGTTGATAATTTAGAGGGGGGGTGAATCAGTTATCTTTATTATTTCAACTTTCTAATCTTCTTTAACAATTAATGCAGCATCAAATCAAATAAGCAAACATAACCATGAAATGGAAATAACATCAATACAAATGACACAATGATTTTGACATGGAAAACCCTATTAAGGGAAAAACCACAAGGTGACTAACCCAAGATTGTATTCTCTGTTAAAACAATAGGATGATACAAAATGGCACTTGCTAATTAGGGCTCAGTGCCTGAGCACACTGCTCATAAGAGGCTCACTACCTACAATAGTTTATACAAGGAAAGTAGATCTTGAACTGATGAGAAGCATCCGCACATGTTGAGATTCAATTTCGATTAGGCTCAATACACTAATCTACTACACTTCATTCTGCCTCTTCTTTGGTGCTGTTGTCTTGTCACATACCGGACCTGTATTACTGTTGTTATTCTACTCCTCTACTTTTCTTTGCACTCTAAAACACACAACACACACTTTCCAAATCCATCTGGTATATATATCTGCACAAATGATTTCAACACTTTTCTAGTCAGCATCCGGAATAGTCAATATTTTCTCAAACTCTAATCTATCGGTTGAATCCTTACTTGTCAAGTGATGTGTATCAAGGAGAGGCTTATAGAAGTCATCAATCATGTCGGCCAATCATGAATGATACCTCAAGAAACTTGATCACCATCAATATCTCATCCGGATTTAGGTCTAATGTTCTACCAGTCAGTTCTTCCTCTGTCTACTCTGCCAAACAGGAACCCAACACTCAAGTGCTCATGTCTCTTCACTCTTTCATCACTAGAGGCTCAATCCCTAGAATCTATCAGTCAAGGTACTACTCTTGACTTCCCCAAATCTGCACTTTACTGAGATACTTCCTCTGAGAGATTTGGACCTGACTGTCGAACCTTGCCACATGCTTTGTTCTTGTTTACCGGACCACAACATTCTTCAACTTGACTTCCGGTATAGACCTACCATGCCCTGCGGATGGGTGGAATGAGCTTTGTTTCCATCAATGACAACATTCATGAAGCCATATAGTGTCTCTTGCCAATAGGTAGATCATCAATCTTGAGTATACACCTTCTCACATTTTGCTCCTATTGTTCCTTCAGCTGAGGTTCACATGCATGTGGACATTTTTGCAGAGATTCAGTATGGTCATTTGCATCTTGGTGTTATTTCATTGACTAAGGTTCTAGAGAAATGTGCTAACATTCCAAGTCCTCCTTCATCTCTTGTTGCATCTATAAAATTCAACATTGCTAAATCCATGGTTTCTAGTGATTCAGTGCAGTAAGATATTCCTAGTCTTCCAGATTCAGCTACTTGGGATGAGTACTTGACAGGTATTGTAGTCTTGTTTTGTGAGTCCTATCTTGTAGAATTTGAGGACAATATTTGTTGTTATATGGAGCCTAATCAGACTTGGAGGTTAAATTTTCCCCACTTTTATCAGCGCGGTTTCCCCCCAAATTCCTATGGGGTCAAGGGGCAGCGCCCCTTGTGGGGGTTTGGGGGCAGTGCCCCCAAGATAGGGTCAAGGGGCAGCACCAAAAAGCTTGATAAAAGCAGCTAAGGATTAGGGTTTTGATATATTGTATTGTAGCATTTTGCAGCAGTATTGAGTTGTAGGGATTGCTGATTGTAATCAGTTTTGATTTACTGGATAATAATATTAGACTCTCTGTTTGGTGGATGTAGCCCGAGTTTGGGTGAACCACGTTAAAACTTGTCTCTTGCTTTTATTATTTCTATGTATTTCCATTCCTCTATTTAATCTTTATTTGCATTTAATTGATATCTTCTGCTGGCTAACCCTAACACTATTGATGACATTCATCTTCACTTTGATGAAGTTGCTTCATCTTCTTCACATGTTGAGGGGAAAACTTTTGACCATCTTGTTCTTTACCCACATGATCATTCCTCACAATTTGACATGACTGTGGCTACTATTGGACAACATTTGGAGGAGGTACCTTTTGTGAGGGTAAAACAGTGCATCAATCAAATGAATAACAGATGACCCAAACATCAACAGAATAGAGAAACAAAGAAGATTCAAATAAGCAAAGCAATGAACAAACACAGCAAACCTCTTCCGTTTCGAAACTTCTGTTGTTCGCCTATCACGAATCATCCTTTCGCAGATGAGATGAGCCCTCAGAGAGTGCAATCTTTTAAAGCTGTTGGAGGAAGTCGATGGTGAATGGCTATGGTGTGATATGCAATGAAGGTGAGCTCCAATGCAACAATGGTGATCTCAAGCTTGCGGATGACAAATGGGTGCCAAAGGCGCGCTGGTGATATTTCTGCAGAGTAACGATGTCAAAAGCCTGGATGAATAGAATGAAGGGATGAAGCTTCATTTATAGACCCGGAGGAATAGGAATCAATGGTTGAGAGAAGATATGAAGATCAACGGTTGAGGATGGTTGAGGAATGTGCAACCAGTGGAAATGTGACAAGTGTCCCAGCTCCATCATGAAAGGTGGGATGTGACAAAACTGATTGGAGAGTTAACTCCATTGACTGGTCTGTTAACAGAATTGATTGATCAGTTAGAAGAGTGGATTGTGGAACTGACTGGATTGATTGAGGATTTGACTCAACTGACAGGTTAGTTAACAGATTTGATTGATTGGTTAACTGACCTCTGATTGGAGAAGAAATAGGCCATGTGGGTGAGGGAAAATAAGATAATTAAATATTAAATATATTTAATTACATGTGCAACCTGATGAGGTGGACAAGGTGAGGTGGAAAGGTGAGGTGGAATTTTGAATTTAGAACTTTAGGATAGAGGAAATAGGATTAATTAAATAATTTATGATTATTTAATTGTGAAGGACAAATAGAAGAATTTTAATTAAATAAATTGAATTTATTTAATTATGGAACAGTGAATCGATTAAATAAATTTAGAATATTTATTTAATTAATAGAAGAATGGAATAAATATTTAGAATATTTATTTAGGATGATTTGTGTCATTTTTAGGTGTATACATTTTGCCCCTCTTTGATGCAATGCAGTTTACAGCGTTGCTTCAAAGAAATTGATAGTCTGAGTGATGATACATGCCCCAGTTTGCCCCTGGTATAGGTTAAATGACGATAGGATGCCCCCTCGGGAGATTGGACGGGAAAAACGGTGAAAGTTTTGGAGACGGACGATCTCACGACGAGGAAGGGGTTAGGATAGGTTGGAGGAAAAGGGACGCGGTCAGGGATGCGGGAAGAAAACGGGAGGAAAAATGGACACGGGAAGTAGTCACAGTCATCACCTAGCCAGAATTAGGGTTTGGAGGCTATAAATAGGAGCTGGGTCCACAAGAATAGTCATTTGCACACTTGGTTGATCTGGATTGGAGAAAGAGAGCTCAGAGCAAACTTAGAGCAGCATGGCGGCCAGAGCAGCAGACATTCCACGCGAGGAGCACCGATTCGAGCGAGTCCGACGATTTGGGCGGCCAGCAGAGGCAAGACCCCCGGTATGTGCTTCGAAAAAATTCTCCTAGGGTCGAGTTTAGGTGTCATAAATGCTCGTAGAAAATAGGTGAAATGAATGCGTCGAAACGCAGAACGGCGCATATGCCTCGCGAAGCTGCGCTTTTGTGATTTCGCGGCGCATATGCCTGTTTTAGCGGCGCATGCGTGAAAGCTGCGCATTTGTGCAGTCTAGTTGCACTTTCGTAATTAGGCGGTGCTTTTGTATTTGTGCCGCGCATGCGTGAAATGTAGCAGCGCATTTGTTAAAGTCGCGCATATGTGGATTCTTGCGGCGCATCTGTAATTTAGCAGCGCATACGTGGATTTCTGCGGCGCATGCGTTAGAACGGCGCATATGTGCCCTGTAGCGGCGCATATGCATTTTTGCGGCGCATACGTTGATTTTTGCGGCGCATATACCAGAAATGGCGCATTTACCACCTGTAGTGGCGCATTTGCTTGGGATGGCAAATTACTTAGCCAAATTGATTCGATTAGCATCCTGTTTGACGCAGGAATCGATGAGCTATCTCCAAGATTGCAGGAATCTAGTCAAGAGATGTAGTGTGCTATTTTGATCAATTTGAAATGCTAAGTTTAGTTGATATAGTTCAATAGATATGTTGAGTATGGTATATGCAGCTTGAGACTGACGCCTTGCATTGTGTGTTTGCAGGAGGAGATACGAGAGACTCTGCAGTCGAGGGAGACGTTCCCTATGCCTTTATTGCAGAGATACATGCTGACGGAGGCTGACAGAGTGGCGCTTGGTGCCATGGGATTAGATTATGTTTGCTTTATGCCCGAGGTGCGGGCGAACCGAGGACTGTTGACAGCTGCCGTGGAGAGATTCCACAGCGAGGACGGGACCTTCCACTTCCCTACTGGAGAGATGACTGTGACGCTGGAGGACGTCTACAGGATACTGCACTTACCCGTGGTAGGCGAGTTGGTGGAGTACGACGCACAGCGGGACGCGGGACTCGCCGAGTGTCAGCGAGTATTTGACGATCCCGAGCTGGTGGGATAGGTCATCCCTTGGTAGGATATCTATGACTGCTACGACTACTTCCCTGGGATCGTGGCTGGACTGATTGCGGGTGTGGTATGCCCAGATAGGAGATCGCACGGGTTCCCCATTGGATGGGGCAGGATCATGGAGCGGATGCTGACTGAGGGCACTCGATATGCGTGGGGACCTTGCGTGCTAGCTCACTTATACCACGACATGCATCAGGTGGTGTACCACCGCAGCACGAGTCTATCGGCTGGGGTGTTGCTGTTACAGTTTTGGCTGTGGGAGCACATAGCGGTGACCAGGCCGATATGCGTCTTTGCTAGGCAGAGGGGAGAGCCGTACAGCTATGGCTACGCAGGAGTGATTTCCCAGCACAGGCTGGGGAAGTTGGAGTATTGGCAGCATACGTTGGATGGGATAGATGTGGTCGTCTGGCGACCATATCTGGACTGCGAGCCTTGGGATGATGAGGGAGATGAGCTGCCCTTTTGCTTTCAGACCAGGTGGTTGATAGGCCGGACACGGCACATCTTGGAGAGGCAGACGGTGGGCCGAGTACTGAGACAGTTCGGCAGGAGACAGGGCATGCCGCAGGGACAGGCCATGTTTGCACGGACACATGCAGAGAGGGTCCGATGGGGGCCGATGGCTTCTTATGAGGAGGCTCTGGCAGAGTTCCAGCAGTTGCCTTATGTGGCATGGGACATGAGGTGAGAGATTGCAGATGCGAGGGTTACACAGGAGTATGAGGATTGGATTACTGCACATCCATTCCCGAGATATTCAGGACCTGGCATGCTGGTGCCTCGTATTGACGAGGCGGACTCAGAGGAGGAGGGAGAGGCTGGCCCAGGGCGGAGGGCCGCTAGAAGAGGACGAGGACGTGGTGGCCGAGCTGCAGAGAGGCCGAGGCAGCGGAGGAGGATAGACCGGGCTGGGCAGGCAGTGCCAGGATAGGGGGAGGGACAGCAGCAGGCACAGATGCCACCACCCCAGCGGGTACCATAGCAGCAGGTGCCGCAGCAGTAGGTGCCCCAGCAGCAGGGGCTAGGACAGGCAGAGGCAGTACAGGGGCCGGTGCAGGGTGAGGCACATGAGAGGACCATAGCCAGCCTGAGAGGACAGGTGCGGGAGCTGCAGGCACAGCTGAGGAGAGTGGAGAGGATGCGAGATACAGATGCAGCGGTGATCGCTGGTTTGACTCGCGAGCGAGACATGGCAGATGCCTGGGTACGCCTGATCCGAGTAGAGAGGGACACAGCAGTAGCTGCCATGGGCACAGATGCAGCGAGTACATTTTTGGTTGGGCAGGTGCAGCAGGCACAGGCACAGGTAGGCCAGTTGCAGACACAGTTGGCACAGGCGCAGACAGACTTAGCCAGAGCGCAGCAGCAGGCACAGTACTACCGAGGCTTGTATCATGGTGCCGTGTCATCAAGCCAGAGGGCAGGGAGCTTCAGGACTCAGTCTGGGGTGGCTCACAGAGCAGGTCCATCCCAGTCAGGGGCATCTGTCATGGGACCTCAGCAGTCAGGAGCTGGCAGTGGTGGCCCACAGCAGCAGGGGTAGTCAGAGACCAGATTTTGTACATTTTGGGACATGTATCACCGTCTATTTAGACGTACATTGTATATGACACTTTGATTTTGAGAGAGATGGAGATATTGTGCATTTGGACATCTTTGTATATGATAGTATGGATGATGATGCAGCTTTGTGTATCTATTGCATGCGTTTATGAGATGATTATTTCTATTACATGATGTGGTTCTATTACATAGTTAGATGGTTTATATGATGCTATATGAGAAATACTTTGATATGCTGCTATATGATGTCTATATGATTTAATGTGACAAATGAATGCAAAGTTAATATGATGTCTTTGTGATGATGCAAATGTATGTATATGAAACATGATTTCTATGTTATGATGCTGTATAGATATGTGAGATGCTATTGGATGTTTATATGATGTAATGCTTTGAATGTATGCAGTTGTAACATGAGTACTATGTGGTGATGCAACTATATATGTGATGCACTTAACTATGTTGTTTTGATTTTCTGGGCTTTTAAGATGAAGATATGATGCAAATGTGTTGGTGACCTAATGCATTGGATGGTGCATTCTACTAACCTACTCAAGTGCATGACTAGCTTCTACGAATGATATGATATGCTCCTATATGCCTTGTTTTTGTGGTGTCCAAATGTACTCTATCGACATAAGAATGACATGATGGATAGAGGAATGGTTGCGAAGGAATGACTTAGGGACTTTTCTTGATATCGTTACTCTGCATAGTTTGAATGATGAGGACTGTATGGATGGGTGTATGGATATAGGACGGATGCTTTGCTTTTAGATTGCTTTATTTCATCATTGGGCATTTTGTTTTTGGTACTTTTCTGAAATCTTGTAAGTGAATACAAGCACCGAGGTATAATTGAACCAAGATGACCTGAGTATCGCTTACATGGATTGTGATTGAGCAAGTTAATACAAGCATCTAGTCAAAATTTGAATCTAGATGACCTGAGTACCTCTTGCGTTTCAACAAGCAAGGATTTCCCCCGTTCATGTTAGACCTTTGATGTCCTCGATGATCTTTTGCCGATCACGTCCTAAGACAAGGCTTCACATTACTAAAGTCTAATCCCCAAATAGCAAACAAAGAAAGTAATCATGCCCCCATCATAGCATCTCTAGATGTTGGCATCCTTGAGTAGCATAGGAAGGTATGATAGCAAAATCAAGACTCTGTAACTTAACCCTAGGTTCCAATCTACAAAAGCACATTTGCGTTGATAAGTGTTTATTTCTTGCCTTAATTTGCATAAAATCATTTAGAAGACCTTGGGTATTTGCTTTGTATTGGATAGGTTAAGATGCTCATTGTCGGGATTTCTGCTTGAAGTGCGGGTGTTTGCTTGCATTTGCTTACCTGATGAGAAGGTTGCACTATCCCTATTGAGAAGACGGACCCTAAGGGACTGACCTAGTGCCTCGGGGGCTCATTGCTAAATGGCCTTGCCTACGCAACGACGCAGAGGCAACGTAGTTCGGGGTAAACCCTAATGGACCATGGATGGACTAGAAGAAAGACGACAGGAATGAAGACAAGAGAGGAGACAAATGGGACTTTGGGAGAGATGGAAGCCTCGGGGGCGCATTAGAATAATGGCCTTGCCTACGTGACGGCGCAGAGGCAATGTAGTTCATGGATTCGGACCACAGACACTGACTAGAGACACTACGCTAGGCTCCCTTCGAGGAGACGGTATGGGACAAAACCTTGGTTGACAAGGCCACAAGGTGAGTATCAAGCCATGATAGGTAACTATCAAGTGTTTACTGTGGGATGGATATGGGTCGAATGGGGAAAATAGAGGGAGAATGGGCTCAAGGTGATTGGATTCCCAAAGATGGAGAATGCGGTTTGTCACCAGTAACGCCTGTTTACCAGGTTTTCATCACTTGCTTTTATTTGCACGAGAAGCTAGAAAGTAACATGACGCCTGATTGCCAGGTTTTCATCAGGATACCTATCCAAGGCGCCTGTTTGCCAGGTTTTCACCAAAGGACGATTTTTTTGCATGCTTTCTATTTTTTTTCAATTTTTTTGTATTTTCTCTTTGTAACTTTTGCTGATTTTTTTGATTTTATTGTGCCCCCTTGCATTGGGGTTCTCTTAGGTATAGAACCTGCGAAGGTGCATGCTGTTGATGGGATCATCAAACAACTCACCTTCTGATGTGGCCAACTGATATGCCCCACGGTGGGCGCCAAAAATGTGAGGGTAAAATAGTGCATCAATCAAATGAATAACAGATGACCCAAACATCAACAGAATAGAGAAACAAAGAAGATTCAAATAAGCAAAGCAATGAACAAACACAGCAAACCTCTTCCGTTTCAAAACTTCTGTTGTTCGCCTATCACGAATCGTCCTTTCGCAGATGAGATGAGCCCTCAGAGAGTGCAATCTTTTAAAGCTGTTGGAGGAAGTCGATGGTGAATGGCTATGGTGTGATATGTAATGAAGGTGAGCTCCAATGCAACAATGGTGATCTCAAGCTTGCGGATGACAAATGGGTGCCAAAGGCGCGCTGGTGATATTTCTGCAGAGTAACGATGTCAAAAGCCTGGATGAATAGAATGAAGGGATGAAGCTTCATTTATAGACCCGGAGGAATAGGAATCAACGGTTGAGGATGGTTGAGGAATGTGCAACTAGTGGAAATGTGACAAGTGTCCCAGCTCCATCATGAAAGGTGGGATGTGACAAAACTGATTGGAGAGTTAACTCCATTGACTGGTCTGTTAACAGAATTGATTGATTAGTTAGAAGAGTGGATTGTGGAACTGACTGGATTAATTAAGGATTTGACTCAACTGACAGGTTAGTTAACAGATTTGATTGATTGGTTAACTGACCTCTGATTGGAGAACAAATAGGCCATGTGGGTGAGGGAAAATAAGATAATTAAATATTAAATATATTTAATTACATGTGCAACCTGATGAGGTGGACAAGGTGAGGTGGAAAGGTGAGGTGGAATTTTGAATTTAGAACTTTAGGATAGAGGAAATAGGATTAATTAAATAATTTATGATTATTTAATTGTGAAGGACAAATAGAAGAATTTTAATTAAATAAATTGAATTTATTTAATTATGGAACAGTGAATCGATTAAATAAATTTAGAATATTTATTTAATTAATAGAAGAATGGAATAAATATTTAGAATATTTATTTAGGATGATTTGTGTCATTTTTAGGCGTATACACCTTTATCTTTAGAGAAGATATCTTTGTCTTTGGATCATGTTCTACATCAGTTTCCACTAGATCCTAGATTGTCACATTCTTCAGTTTGGCATGAGACTTCTGATTGGTTTGTGTCTTCTTTTAGCATCAAAATGGTGACACTTGAGCAGAGTTCAGAGACTTCATACATTTTGAGTTTTCTTCTTTTATATTCCTTTCAGGAATGAGGAGACTTCCTGCATACATACTTGGTCTTGTTTCTTCCTAAGGAGAGGAACATTGTTTGACGATCGTGGATCATCTTCAGCTTTCATTTTCGGGCATCTACCATTAGTGCAGGAGACTCTACATTGAGGGGGGCTACTTGGTCTCTCTTCTTCATTTCCTCTCTTCTAGGGGAGATTATTCATTGTTTATGTGTTGGAATTGGTAGCATATGATTCATGTTGACTCTACCTTTCCACACTTCTTTCATTCTCACTTTTGGGGAGTTGATTTTTTCCCATGTGATTTTCTCCTTTACTCCACTTGAGATTTGTTTGTACATGGGTACCTAAAATGTCCTAGTAGTTGGGACCCATCCATCATTGCATCCTTGCATTTGTCAAATTCTCCCTAAGTTGCACTTAAGGGGGGGTGTTAGTGTGAATAGGGATATTTCATATCTAGTTTAATTATTTACTAGCTATTTATCCCTTGTTGTGTGAATAATTCATATTATTTAACTATTTATTAGTTAAATAATATTCACACACATATTCACATGTTAAGTTAACTTAAGAAGCATTCTAGTTGTTTCTAGATGTTGAGAGTTGTCTCTAGTTGTTGATAGTTGTCATATATTTGTCTTATCCTATAGTTGTCACATGTCATAGGATTAAGACACTTGTCACATGACTACATGTTAGCTCTCACCCTTGCCTTTATAAATAAGGTATGTCATAGAATATTGTATGGTAGATAATGGGAGTGTAATCTTTTATTTGCATTCATTGATAGGAATACAATTCATTCTTGTCATATTGATCTTCTCTTTTATTTGTGCTTTCTATTAGGCTTCTAGATGTTGGGTGGCTATCTCCATAGCCAAATCTTACATCCTTAAGCTTTTAAACCAAACCAGACAACCTCTCTATTAGCCAACACATACACCAATAGGGAACACATATGGAAATTCACCTTTTGTGGAAAATTCACCAACTGCTCATGCATGTTTTTGCTTATCAGTTTAGCCTGAACTATGTGATGGTCACCACAAATGAGTAAAATGAACTGACACATCCTATATTCAAAAGAATCAGATTCTACACTTCCCATGACATGATACAATAAGGTGATCATATCATAAATCTCTTCCTTAAAGTGACCTCTTTTCAAATTAGTAGGGTGCCTAGACTTCCCTTTCTTTTCAACTTCCAGCCAGCTTTTAGCAATGCAGCTTTGGCACCAATTTTTCTTCTCCTTGTAAAATCCCCAACTAGTGGAAATAGAAACATCACCGATTTCTTCATAATCAACCAATTTCAAAGCCTGAGAAATAGCTTCAAAATCAATCTTAGTTATCATGGAGCCATCTGAAGCTCGTATCTCTTGTGAATTAGGAAAATAATTATTAGCACACGTAACGACCAAGTCAGAACAAGGCACAACATGCGGGAAAACTCTTGGTCAGTCTAGTCAACTACTTACAATTTTCTTTGCAAGAGAAGAACTAGCTTCCAGTTGCATTCTCTTCCAAAAAACTTCCAAGTCTATGTGACCAAGGTCTGTATCTCTCACCTTCAACAGACCATTCTCCACAATGGGAACAACTGGAGCCCCTTGAAACTTATGTTTCATCTTAACTAGTTTGAAAAACCAGAAAGAAAATAATTTTGAAACATTCAAGGATGCAAAGGAGGTCCACAGTATATTTGCAGGAAAAGAATTATCTAGATTCATGAAAGAAATATTGTTCTTCCCAACCAGTAAATGACAACTATTCTGGCATAGCAAAGAGAGGAATGAAGGAGAAAAGCCAGTTGAGCTAACCTGTATGTGAGGAATCTTGCAAATTCTCTGTGAGTGGCTAGACTGGAATCTCTCCTCTGTATATCTCCTTCACATTATTATGAGACTTTTGTTTATGGGGTGATTGATTTATCTAAGTCTCATATCAAATCACATTAATTTTCTCATAAATTTCATTTATCACTAGTGGCATATCATACTTTGAAATTCATAAATAGCCCCCTTCATTTTCCTCTTGAAAGAGTGCCCACGCCTTTTCCCACATTCCAAATTTATTACAGGATGACATGTGTCACTTCTTTTTGCCTACCACCAGCTTAGAAGAAGGTGCTATAGGGGGAACAAGTGCATTCAATTGGGAAGTCAGAGATTTTGACAACTTTTGAACTCAAAGACTAAAGGTTTGAAAGTTCAAAGACCTTTCAATCCTCCAATGATGAAGACTTTTCATTAACTAGACGACACAAGACCACTAAGGTGAACTTTATGATGCAAGTTTTGTGACTAGTTAGGGAGTCGGGAGGTTCATGAACTTTTGAACTCACTGAATAAGGTTCAAAAACACTAAGGATTACCGAATGGGCATAAAAATGACTAAGTGAGAAAGCACATATTAGGAAGAAATCATGAAAAATGACCACTAAGGAATAGGAACGGCTTGACACATGAATGCTTTGGAATATTTTCAAAAGTGTTGTAACTGTTGGCAAGAGACACTGTGTGGCTTCATCATTGTTGTCACTGATGGCAACAAAGTTTATCCCACACATCTGTAGCACATAATAGGTCTTTACCGGAAGTCAGACTGAAGAGTGTTTTGGTCCGGTGAGCAAGAACAGAGCATGCAACAAGGTTCAACAATCAGGTCTAGATCTCTCAGAGCAAGTATCTCAAGAAAGTGAAGACTTGGGGAAGTCAAGAGGAGTACCATGACTATCACATTCTAGAGACTAAGCCTCCAGTGATGAAAGAGTGAAAATATATGAGCACCTAAGTGATGGGTTCCTGACAGGTAGAGCAGACTGAGCAAGAACTAACTGATAGAGCATCAGACCTTAATCTGGATGAGGAATTGATGGTGATCAAGCTTCTTGAGAGATCATTCATGGTTGGCTGACATGATTGATGACTTATATAACTATCTTTTTGATACACATCACTTAGTAAGCAAGGATTCAGTTGATAGACAAGAGTTTGGGAAAATCTTGAGTATTCTGGATGCCGACTAGAAAGATGTTAAAATCCTTGGTGCAGATATATATACTAGATGGATTTCGATGTGAAGGCATGTGTGGTGTGATAAAGTGTGCAAAGAAAAGAAGAGAGCAGTGTGGAAGTAGCTATACAAATCTGGTATGTGATAGAACAACAACACTAAGCAGAGGAAGAATGAAGTGCAGCAGATCAATATATTGAGCCTAATTGGAACTGAACCTCAACATATGTGGATGCCCCTGATCAGTTCAAATACCTAGTTACTTTTTATATACCTTGTAGATAGTGAGTCTCTTGTAGGTAGTGAGCCTCTTGTGAGCAGTGTGCTCAGGTAGTGAGCCCTAATTGGCAAGTGCCATTTTGTACTTCTATTTTTTTAACAGAGAATACAATCTTGGGTTAGTCACCCCATGGTTTTTCCCTTAACAGAGTTTTCCACATAAAAATTCTTGTGTTATGTGTGTTGATTTCATTTCTACTCTCATGTTCATTTATGCTTATATGTTTTGATGCTGTACTATTGTTAAAGAAGAAAAGAAAGTTAAGAAATTTAAGATAACTGATTCACCCCCCCTCTCAGTTATCTGCATTGTTTCCAATAATTGGTATCAGAGCCAAGTTCATCCAAACAGAGCCTAACAGCTTGAGGAAGATCTAGGATTCTCTATGGATATGTATGGTATGAGGGAACAACTTTCGTCTACCTTAGATGATTTTGAGCAATCTCATTCTGAAGTCAATAACTTGAGGGAAAGACTCAAACAAGCTGATGATTTCATAAATGAACTAAAAGAGAAACTAAGTATCTTTGTAAAAAAGGGAAAGGAACTACTTCAACAATTAGCAAGTCAAAGTGAAGCTAATAATACTGATGAAGATCTAAATGAGAAGAACAAGTTATGTGAGAAGCTATCAAAAGAGGTCATTATGGTAAGACATGAAATGGAATCAGGGGTTATGAAATTCACCCAAGAAATTGAAGAGAAAAGAAAAATTCAAGATAATCTAAAACAATCTCTCAAGGAGAAATCAGAAGACTGTCACAAAATGGATAGAATAATCAGGCATCTAGAATCTGATCTTGAAAAAGCTAGAGATAATGAAGAAAAACTTGAGAATCAGATAAACACTCTTAAAAGGGATCTTCAAACAACAAATGAATGCAAAGAAAAATTCAAGATAAGTTTTGCTCAACTTGAAGTTCTTCTTGAAAGCCAAAAGAGGGTAAATGACAAGCAAGGCTTGGGGTATGAGAAAGGTGAAAGCTCTGGATCTGGTCAGAAGAACTCTAGATTAGGAAATCCTAGGAACAAGCCTAGACGACCTCCAGTAAGACAACCAAATGCTCAAAGATATCCATCCTTCAATGGATACTACTACAATTGCAATAACTTTAGTCATAAAGCAAATTAGTGTAGAAGAAGAATGAATCAGACTAATTCATCTTTCTCCAGATAGTGTTTCAACTATAAAGGTATGGTCACAAATCTCATGAATGTAGAAATATGCAAATAAACAATTCATTCAATAGTAGATGCTTTGTATACAATAGAATGGGAAATATGGCTAATCAATGTAGATCAAGAGGATACTAGTCAAATAGGCAAAGAAATGTTGTTTGCTACAATTGCAATAGATCTGGTCATATTACCAAATTCTGCAGAAGTAAGAATCAGGATAAAAAGGGTCCGGTGCATCATAATCAAAATCAAGACAAAGGAAAAGGAAAAGTGAATGTAGATGAAATTCAAAGGGAAATGAACAATATTTGGGTGAAGAGAAGCACATAAAATATTGGGGATGGATCTGCACCAGAATCTGGTGCTGATATTCCTTCCGAAAACTAAATAGATGAGCTTTGGCTTAGGGGGAGTCACAAAAGAAAATAATTTCCCCCAGCTAATCAATTGGTGCCTAAAATTGGCACATCGAGTATTGTAGATTGAATAGTTATCAAAGAGATATCTAAATAAACATTTGTAAAAATATGAAAGATCCACAAGGAGTTTTGAAAACGTTAATCATCCAAGATTGGTCTAATTTAACAATTATCCAGTAAAAGCAAGATTTTCACAGTTAGATCCGGTATGATTCAAAATTGAAATACTTTGATCTGTAGATAATTAGGATGATTCAACGAATGGAGATACATTGTAAGTTATCATTCTAAGTGCATCTCAGTGATTTGGAAAGATCTCTCTCAGAACAAGGAGAACAAGGCAACAAAAATGACTTAAGTTATGCATTTATTGCAAAATGGAATTAGGGTTTGTGCAGAAATAAAAGGATTCTTTTGTTCATCATTTGTATATTTGCATTTGAGAAGAAGAAAGAAAGAGCTCTTCAACAAGATTGCTTCAACCCTCTCAAGGATCAACCACAGAATTTGATTCAACCAACGATCTTTTCAGCTCCTATCGTGAACCCTAGAAGCGTAAAAAGGTATTTCTACTCTTGAATATCTCTCTCTGAATCTTTTGAAAGATGGCTACTCTAAATATTGATAAGATCACTGATAGGCTACACCCTAAGTTCAAGAAACATCCTTACAAATCCCTAGAAGTTGATCCCCTAGGCGCATTCTCTAGCATTCCACATGGGGTTCTGCACATAGAATATGTTAGGGTATACATTCACGCCAACAGTGAGGAATTTGGGGAATCCAAACTGATGGATATCTATCACAAGGAATTAATAGATGAATCATTTGAACTTAAACCCCAATACAAGGCCATCTGGGATAAGCATTTTGGACATTATATCCATTTCACCTATTTTGTAGAAGATGAATGGGTCTGGTATGTTCTGAGTAGAATGCATGACAACTTCATGTGGTTGATGAGGCCATTTAAGATCACAAAAGATACCATTAGGGCGGTAACCAAATTGCACCCATTTGGTGGGTGGCATGCTCTCAAATCTGTTAGATTTAGAGCAGACAACTGAGAGGGGGGGTAAATCAGTTGTCCAAAACTTTCTTTATTTTCAACACTTATATTCACTTAGCAGTATAACAATAAATCAAACATGAAACTTAATGCATTTAATCAAGAGCAGAAACACATCAACACATGAGACACCAAGATTTTGACGTGGAAAACCTGGTTAAAGAAAAAACCATGGGGTGACTAACCCAAGATTGTATTCTCTGTTAGAAGAATTGAAAGAACAAAATGGCACATGCCAATTAGGGTTCACTGCCTGAGCACATTGCTTATAAGAGGCTCACTACCTACAAGAGACACATTGTCTACAAAAGAATAAGTATCACATACTTGAACTAGTAAATAGCATCTTTATCATGCTTGAGTTAGTTCCATTTAAGCCCAAACCTTCTGCTTTGCCTTTCACTCTTCTCCTCACTATCACATACTCATCTCTACAAAACACACTTCGAAATGACTTCACAATCCCTTATTTATACATGACATCAACTTAGGAACAACCATCTAAGTCAGCAAACATCCATAAGAACATCCGTAAGATGTATAATTCATCCAGTCGGCCTGTCACAGAAAGAACACCATCATCCAGAAGTTGTTCCTCATTTCTGAGATCCCAATTCTAATGCAGACCATAAACATGAACTGAGCACGATCCGAGGACCTCCACAAACTTTCATAAAACACCAAGAACATCCGTACTTATTGAAACCCTTCTCTCCTTCATCTGAAACCTCAAGAACATAGTCTGCCATTACTGTCACAGAGGAATAGATACTTCTGGACCTTCAAACCACGAACCAATCGAGTTGACATGCCACACTGACTTCCCCAACACTTCTTCAAATCCGCAGAACCGGAGAATGCATTTCTAGATCTCACCAGACCTATCTATATCACTCTGTCACTACTGAACATCTGTCGGAACCAGTTTCATTTGAACTGCCATAACTTCTTCATATCTTCATACGGACCTCTAAAATCTCTACTGGAACATCTTAAGACACATATCTACAAACCCTTTAATCCACATCCTCTGATCCACAACCTATCTTGGACTTTTACCTTGTTGTCATCATTGTTCTTCACTATTCCTGATTGAGACTAATTTTCTCAATATCCTCAGCATATAGCTCATCCAATCCTTCTCATTAATGCAACATGAGTATGTTGACATCAATGACAACACCAGTTAAACCCATACTTGTAACAATCTCCCCCTTTGTCATTGATGGCAATATATGATGTGAAAAACTATCAAGACAAGAACTTCTCCTTACTGTCACAACTCCCCCTATCAACAACAACTATTCACATGTCTTCTCTTCCTATACTGCTCCCCCTTTGCTCATAACCACTTATTTTTCACATGTCTTCCCTCCCCCTTTGACATCAATGGCAAAGGGCGCATACTTGCAACTTCAGAATCACACCTGCTGCTCCCCCTGAGTAGCAACTCCCCATCATCAATTCGGATCACAAGATATGACTATGATGTCCACCAGACTTATGCACATCAGTGCATCTTAGTTCACCATCAGAGGGGCAATAACCCCTAACTTCTCCCTAAGATACTCAAATGAGTCCTTAGGAAGAGGTTTAGTAAAGATATCTGCAATCTGATCCTTGGAGAGCACATACTCTAGTCTGACTTCATCATTGTTCACTTGCTCTCTCAGAAAGTGAAACTTGATAGATATATGCTTAGTCTTAGAATGCAACACTGGATTCTTAGAAATATTTATTACACTTGAATTATCACAGAAAATTGTGATAGGCTCCTCATACTCTACTTTAATATCTCTTAGCATCTACTTCATCCACAAAACTTGAGTGCAACTACCTGCTACTACAATGTATTCTGCTTCAGTTGTAGCTAGGGATATTACCTCTTGTTTCTTTCTTAGCCATGAAACCAATCTCTTCCCCAAAAATAATGCTCCACCATTGGTACTCTTTCGGTCATCCACATCTCCTGCCCAATCAGCATCTGTATATGCATGAAGAGAGAAATCATGATCTTTAGGATACCACAACCCATACTCAACTGTCCTCTTTAGATATCTAAAAATCCTCTTGATTGCCATACCATGAGATTCTCTAGGATCAGCTTGGAATCTAGCAACAAGACCAACAGCCTGCATAATGTCTGGTTTAGTTTGAGTGAGATACAACAACCCTCCAATCATTGACCTATATTTTGTCTGATCAACCTTGGAAGAGTCATCATCTTTGCTCAACTTGCATCCGGTTGCCATTGGAGTGTTCACTGGCTTTGAGTCTTCCATCCTAAATTTTCTCAACAATTCTTTCACATATTTTGACTGAGAAATGAAGATTCCTTTCTTTGTTTTAGTAATTTGTAGACCCAAAAGAAATTTATTTCTCCAAGCATGGACATCTCAAACTCACTTTTCATTTGACTTGCAAAAGTTTTACACATACTATCTCTTCCTCCAAAAATGATATCATCAACAAATAGTTCAATAATTAAGATATTTTCATGATCAGTTTTGAAATACAAGTTACTGTCAGTAGTACCTTTATTGAAACCAATCTTCAAGAGATGCTTATCCAATATTTCATACCAAGCTCTTGGGGCTTGCTTCAGTCCATACAGTGCCTTTTTCAATTTGCAGACCATGTCACCGTGATCAGACAATTGAAATCCATCCGGTTGTTCAATGTGTAGACACCCAAATTTGTCCCAACTTTGTCCATGTCTAGCAACACCTTGTCAAAAACATTATCCTAGATATCATGTAGCATTTTGTCCTAAATCCCTCTCTTAACCCCACTTATCCCATTAAGCCAATTAATTAAATAAATTTTATTTATTTAATTAATTTCACATGCATAATCCCACTTTCTAATTAATTAAATAAATTTTATTTATTTAATTAATTTTCACATCATATCTTATCCCATCCTATTCAACTTGTCAATTAATTAAATAAATTTTAATTTATTTAATTAATATCCAAATCATATCCCAACTAATTCAAATATTTTATTTGAATTAAGCCCTCATCTTTCATCACATTCCAACACTTGTCCAGTCAATCATGTGTTACAGCTTTTATCTTTCACATGCACAACTAATAGGACCTAATTTTAGTATTTATCTACACAAGCACACCTAAGCCTTATCTTCCCTTGCCACATGTCAATTGACTACAATTTCTTAATGTGCAAGGAAACCTAACTTAATCCTATCCATCCATTTCATCTAAAGCCCTAATTGATCCTAGCCATCCATTTTAACCAAGCCAATTCTATAAATCAACCCCCTCATAAGCCATTAGCATGCATTGAGCCTCAAGTACCCTTATTCTGCCAGATTTTCTATAATGCATTGATCCTCAAGTATCCACATGCTGTTGAAATATCATTAGAGCCTTTGCATCCTTCATCTATCATTTATTCTAGCATCTTCATCTTAATGTTATGCTGCAGAAGTGAGCACCCAATAATCTTCCAACAATAATCCTTCAAAATCTTGCATGCTCATGCGAGGTGGAGAAGAGCAATGGAGATAAATCGAGCATAGCGTGGAGATCGGTTTGCATTTATATTTGTTATTTTGATTTTCTTGTTGTCTTGTGCTTCATTGTGCATTGCTAGGGTTTTTATCATTGCTGTTTATTCAGTTGCCCTGATTTGCAATTTTACCCTAACTACATTTGGCACGCCCAGTGGGACTCACCCTCTTTTTGCAGGTTTATGCACTTTGATTTGTAGGTTGAAGATATTTTATATTGCTAATTTTTTTTATTTATAACCAGATCTGTTGCAGAGGGTTTTTTGTTTTACACAGGTCCTATAAAAAGGAGATCTTAGATTCGTTGGAAGGAGGACTTAGAGAGCTTTCCGAAAAGTGGTTACATTAAAGATTTGGCTCAGTATTCAAAGAGTTATGACAATTTGAAGTTGACCTTGCGATTCTAATTTTTTAGAAATTTTTGACGCATGGCTTTTTGCTAATTTTTTTTATTTATGACCAGATCTGTTGCAGAGGGTTTTTTGTTTTACACAGATCCTGGAAAAAAGAGATCTTAGATTCGTTGGAAAGAGGACTTCAAGAGCTTTCCGAAAAGTGGTTACATTAAAGATTTGGCTCAGTATTCAAAGAGTTATGACAATTTGAAGTTGACCCTGCGATTCTAATTTTTCAGAAATTTTTGACGCGCAACTTTTTGCTGATTTTTTTTATTTACGACCAGATCTGTTGCAGAGGGTTTTTTATTTTACACAGGTCCTGAAAAAAAAAAGAGATCTTAGATTTGTTGGAAAGAGGACTTTGAGAGCTTTCCGAAAAGTGGTTACATTATAGATTTGGCTCAGTATTCAAAGAGTTATGTGACTTGTAAGTGAATCAAAGGAGCTAGAGCAACATTTGGATCAATCATAATAGCAACTTGGAAAGGAATTTTTATGAGGTGCACTCATTCTAATCTCCCATCTCTAATCATTGTTTGATCACACATTTAGACTTTGGGCATAAAATGAACAACTTGCTTGTTATCACATCATCAAAAAATTGGGCTTAAAACGAATCATTGTCTTCCATCACATTTAGATTTAGGTTTAAAACGAACAAGTGCTTGAAGTGTCTTCCACATATTTCATTTTCTAAGGGTCAATTAACAACTACGAGTGTGAATCAAGTGATAGCTCACTTGGTTTGCTTTTGTAAACCCTATTTAGGAGGCCTGCTTGGAGACACACCACTCCAAGGGACGACCTCAATCGAGGCTGAATCAAAAGACACCCTTGTTGGGAGTTGTAAATCTTGTCACTCTTGGCTAAGCCCCAAATAACTTTATACCTTTGGGAAGTGAAGGTGAAGGGTGGGTTACCCCTTTCTCCTAGCTGTGTGGTAGGATTTCGCTTTCAATTCCATAGTCAACCTTGTGCAATCTAGCCTAATACCTAATTGGCCATACCCACTTGACTAGACATTAGGCTTGTTGATGTGTCTTCCATGTGTGCTTGCATAATCATCACATTTTATTTTCAAAGTCAACAATTGCTTATGTGTCTTGCGTGAGTGATTCATGTGTGTAATACATAATCATTTGTTTGAATAATGCCACATCAAGCTCTAAACACCCAAACACATAAAGACAAGTCATCCTACACATTCTTCCAATAATATTCAAACCCAATCACTTTCATCCCAAACATAGCCAAGTCATCCAAACAAGCCACATCATCATCAAAATCTCTAAACAAGCACTTGCTAAAAGGACTTAAGACAAACACTTGGGTGACAACATGTCTACACTAGAGGACCTAGAAAACAAATTCCAAAGATTCCTCCAAAGTCTTTATCAAGGATCACAACCCCTAAACCAAGATGCCATTGAAATATTACAATTCTTCATCCAAAGAGCTCAACCCCACGCAAGCCAATCACCTCAACTGCAACACTTCGTAGCCCAAGTCCAACACCTTTTAGCCACTAGTCAAGCTCAACAAGTACATCAATCCTTAGCCACTCCATACCAGCCTAATCCACCTCATAGCCACATGTCATATCCATCTTCCTATCAACTTAATCCACCATACACATCAACCTATGCCACATCAACATATCAACCTCCACCTCAAGCTTAATCCCTCATGACACCATGCCAATGCACTACCAAGCCCATCCACAAAGCAATCAAGTGATATTACAAGAACAACATCCAAGTCCCAATGGTCCCTTATACATAAATCAAGCAAGTCCAAGTACACCTTTTCAACAAGACCACTAAGCACCATTGATAGACCTAAGTCCACCTTTCCAACAAGAATCATATCCAAATTCAAGTGGCCCCTTGTACATAAATCAAATGAGTCCAAGTTATCCTATGCAAGACTTAATTACCTTTGACAAGGGAGATACCAACCTAGCTAATTCATCCTATGAGTGGCCTTCACCATCCAATCCCATGCCAACATATGAGCCAACAAGTCCTATCCCAACACCACCATGTGATCCTACTCCTAGTCCATTGGTCCATCAACCTTCCAAATCACCAAACCCTTCATTACCTTCATCACCATGTCATTCTAATCCTTCACCAAAGGATGCCGCTGAGATAGTTTTACAAAGAATGCTTGAAGCAAAACTCATTGAACTTCCTGAAGTCAAACCATGTGAAGAAAGTCCATATGATGAACATGATTATTGTGCATACCATAGGACCAAAGGCCATAATACAAATCAATGCCCAATATTTGTCCCAATTGTTTACAAGGTGTACCTACCTATAATGAGAAATCATGCCACATCATTCAAATCCCATATGTCACCCCCATCTAATCCAAATCTTAATCCATCCAATCCAATTAGCCCCCAACCTAATCCTAATCATAAGCCTACAACACCATCTACTATTATCATCCATCCATTATATTGCCCATCCACCCATACCCTTGCGAAGGATGTGATTCATTGGCTACTAGCTAGGAATAAAGTACCCCCATGTCAAACACCAATTCATGAGCCTACCAAAGAACTTCCAAAGGTCATAATCTCATCATATGGTTCGCATATCCTTGAGCCTCTTCAAGAGCCCTCAACTAACAATCTTATCCATTCAAGCCCATTATGTGACCTACAAGCCATCAAGCCTATTCAAGAGTCTCCTATTATGAATCCAAGTCAAGAGTCATCATGTTCTCGTGTTGTTGACCAAGAGCCTATCCAAGAGCCATCCACTTCTGTTCAAGCAACCCAAGAGGTATGTCAAAGGTTTAATCGCAAGCATGTGGAAACATTAAGCCCTAGTCCAACTCAAGATCAAAACACTTTCATGCAACCCATCCATAACATCTACCTTCTTTATGATCAAGATGACAACCATAATGATGAACCTATCCATGAGCCACTTGATCCTATCCATCTCCCAACAACCATTCACGAGCAAGCTATCCAAATTCAACCTATCCATAATATATATATTTTCCATGATCAAGTTGATACCTATGAAGAAGCTATCCATGAGCACCTTGATCCTATCCATAATCCTAGATCTATCCATGAGCAAGATATCCAAATTGCTCCTAGTCATCCGCTATATAGCCCTATCCATAATGAGAAAACATCCACTTGTCATGATGAGACACTTGTCCCCCAAGTAAGCATAAAAGATCAAACAAATAGCTTAGATCTTAGCAAACATAATCAAGATCCTAATGATCCTCCTTCCACATCCACCATCGATTCTACTTCAAATCCACCATCATGTCCACTTGGTCTTACCACCCTCATCCATGAGTGTTCTTCTTTAGGACAACAACAACCTTTGCCCTCTACTTCATCTTCTCCATCCAATAAAAAGCTCAAGTCTAGTGTTCAAACTACACCTAGTCCCATAGTCAATCGCATCCTCCAAAACATGAACTACCAAGACAAAGGTCTAAGCCTTTATGAACAAGGTATTTTGGAGCCAAACCATGTCAAGATTCCTCCAAGCTCATATGGCCTTGGATACACACCCCAAGGTAAACAAGGCCAAGATGTGGGTAATCCCTTCATGCATCCTAAACCTACCCCTTTCCATCACAAACCCCATCATCTACCCAAAACATATGTAGCCAATCTGCCTCCATCAACTTACAAACCCCAAGAGCATGTGACCATACACCTTCTGCCATCCATTTTCCCTCCACTTTTACCAAATCCAAATATCCCTCCATCCACCTTGCCACCATTGCTTCCAACACCTAGCATACATATCATTCATAAGTATCCTTGCATCCCTAATCATGGCCAACAAAAGCACACATCGTTTAAGCATAAAGCTTCCAATCATTCCATCCACTCCACCCACCCCATGGGATGCAAAAGCAAAAATTGTGATGCCACTACCTATAAAGATAAAAATCCTACCAAAAATCTTAAAGGTCTTCATACCTTAGGACATAAAGAATCAAACTCAAAGCAAAGTTCATCTAAGCAGCCATCTAAACCCTTACCTCCAAAAGTAAAGCCCAAAAGCAAAATGGTTTGGGTTCCTAAGCAAATAGCTAGCAAGTCAAATGAGGCATCCTCATCCACATCTCAAGAATCCCAACCACCTATATCCATCCAAAACTTCCATTCCCTTCAAAAATCTCACAAGAAAAGTAAAAGCACTAAAAATACTAAATCTATGTGGGTTCCTAAATCACTTCATCAACCATCTCCTAAGAAAACAACCCCATTGCTTCCTACACCACCATCTCATCAAAAGCTTCAATGTTTATCACGGTGTGTGCAACCATTGGCCATGATTCCCTTCCACTCCACAGCACCTCCACATAACTACATCTCCCCATCTTCCATCCATTATCCTACATATCTCCCCCATGCTAACCCTATGGTCCATGCTTATGCATAAGCCTTTCATCCATTTTCATCCATTTTTATCCATAAGCCTATATAAATCCACTATCCCCATCCATCTATCCTTGCATGAACCTTTCATAATTCCACATTATAATCCATTATCTACCTAATCCATCTCCCATCCATGCAATCCCTTATCAACATCTATGAGCACACTTGACATGGTCCATGCGAAGACATCATCAATCTCTAAAGGGACACTATCAACCTTCATAACACTAAACACTTGAGTCCCTCCTATCTATTACCATGGTGAAAACTTGGCAAACAGGCACCATGTGTAATTATCAACCCATCTAAAAGCAAAAAGAAGAAGAAAAAAAAAATTTAAAAAAGTAAAGAGAAAGCCCTTCGTCCAATGGTGAAAACCTGGTAAATAGGTGCCTTGGATAAGTACCATGATGAAAACTTGGCAAACAAACGTCAGGTGTAGGTTGATCTTCTATGTCACTTACACTTGGGGGCACATTGTCTCATCCAACCTATCCATTTCGAAACTATCTATCCCATTCTATCATTTTTCATCCTATCATATCCTACCATTACCATACCATCGTACCATCTTTAGCCATTACATAAACATGCCTATCCTATTGAACCCATGTACCTATCATATCGAGTCTATCCATCCTCCCTTCCTCCTTTTGATCTTGATGAAGATATGGGGGAAAAATGTTGTAACATGCTTGGATATATCTTGACATACCTTCTTTCCAAACCAAGTCCTATCCATTGACCATTTATCCATCCCATTCAAACCAATCTATCATGTCATCCCTTGGTCATGAACTTTTTCATGTAAAAATCCTAAGCATTACCACCTAGAATGGGGGCATGTTGTTCCTATGTGACATAGCCTTTGGAGATCACATCCTAGCTCCCTTATGATCCATCCACTATGATGTATCCTTATCATGAGCTTTTCATCTTATAGCTTATCCCCATATGTTTATCATGAGATTTCCACTATAGCCTACCTATTCGTTTATCATGAGGCATGCATCCATCCCTTATATGGCCTATCCTTTTTATCCATTCATATATCATGAGCCTTCCATCCCATTTACTATGAGCCCAACCTTTTATCCATCCAATCCCATTCGTCCATCCTTGCACCTAGACTTGGTTTTTTCCCTTGTCATTTGTATCTAGCACAAAGACTACCGAATTGTAAATCCATTGACATCCCAAAACATTCAAAAATACAAAAAAATCAAATATGTCAAAAAAAATCCAAAAAAAATCAATATCCAATGAAAAATCCAAGCAATAAAACCAATCACATCAATCCAAAACAATCCACTCCATCAACATCAATCAAAATCAAATCATCATTATTCAATCAATTCTTCCTATCAATAACATTCATTCATCCATTTCAATCAATCACTTTTTCCACTCATATCAATCCAATCCACATTAATCCATATTAAGCAAGCCAATCAATCAAGGAACATTATCCAATCAAATCAACAAGTTTTGAACCTCATCTTGTCATGAGCCAAATCAGTCATCATCAATCATCATCAATGGGATATTGCGTTCCCACATCCTTGTGTTGCTCTAGGGATATAGCTTTCCCCGCAATGACAACACTATCATCATCATCAATCGAACAATCAATTATTGGTTTATGACTTGACAAAGGCAATACCTTGTTTGTTTTGTATCCTTTGAGCACACTGAGAACACTTGCTTATGCTTAGATTGAGTGGACACTCTAATCATCACACCATCTCTATCATCATTCAAAACAATCCAATCATCAAAACAATCAACCCAGCAATAACAAACATCACAACCTAAGCACATCAAGCCAACCATCAAAACAAATCCAATGACTCCAACAAATCAAAAGCAGCTCAATTCATCACATATCATCCCATCATCAACATTTCATCAAATCAATCTTCATCCTTCAATCATCTTTAAATCATTATAAACAATTATTCAAGTGCAAGTCAATCCTTAATCCATACCAATCAAGTTAAACAATCTTGCCAATTATCCAAACACAATCCATGGTCTTGATCCTAGCCTTGTTGTAAGCCAAATCACTTAGCCAATTAGCCAACCAACTTAGCAAACAACTTGTGTTGATCTAGGGTTATAGCTTTCCCCGCAATGATAACACTCTCAACTATCATCATCAACAAAACAACAATCAATTAATCATTGGTTTACAGCTTGACAAGGGCAATACCTTGTTTGTTTTTGAACTATTTGTGCATGCTTGCTTGCTTGCTTGTGTGTGTTATCTTTTTATCTTGCATTTGTATCACATCTATAACTTTCTAGCTAATATTCATATCTTGTGTATGTTGGAATAGCTTTTTGCACAATCTTTTGCATCTAAGGTCATATCATACCTTTTATGCATTAGGACTTCAATGCTCTAAGTTTTCTTCCTCATACGTTAGACAAGATTGTATTATGCTGGGGCACGAGACACATCATCACCCTGGTCCTTATACCTTGGTGCATAACGTCTAGTGCTATATCAAACATCATGGTTGCTCACCTTCCTTGTAGCATAACACATCATCCATTTCTTCTATCCATTCCCTTATCTTTCTTTTGTAGCCAAACCATTTCTTTTTGAGAGCCTACCCGTGTTTATCCAACCCGCCTAACCTCTCGAGGGGGCATCATCATCCTATCTCTCCATCCTCATCTTATCCCACATCATCATCATTATCCTTTTCCTCTATCCATACCTTAGCTTCTTTGAAATGATGTTACTCGACATAAATCTTATCATCTCGAACATCATCTCAAAGAGGGGCAAAATGTAGACACCCAAATTTATCCCAACTTTGTCCATGTCTAGCAATACCTTGTCAAAAATATTATCCTAGATATCATGTAGCATTTTGTCTTAAATCCCTCTCTTAACCCCACTTATCCCATTAAGCCAATTAATCAAATAAATTTTATTAATTTAATTAAATCCCATCTTAATCCCATCCTTATCCCACTTAGCCAATTAATTAAATAAATTTTATTTATTTAATTAATTTCACATGCATAATCCCACTTTCCAATTAATTAAATAAATTTTATTTATTTAATTAATTTCCACATCATATCTTATCTCATACTATTCAACTTGTCAATTAATTAAATAAATTTTAATTTATTTAATTAATATCCAAATCATATCCCAACTAATTCAAATATTTTATTTGAATTAAGCCCTCATCTTTCATCACATTCCAACACTTGTTCAGTCAATCATGTGTTACAACTTTTATCTTTCACATGCACAACTAATGGGACCTAATTTTAGTATTTATCTACACAAGCACACCTAAGCCTTATCTTCCCTTGCCACATGTCAATTGACTACAATTTCTTAATGTGCAAGGAAACCTAACTTAATTCTATCCATCCATTTCATCTAAAGCCCTAATTGATCCTAGCCATCCATTTGAACCAAGCCAATTCTATAAATCAACCCCCTCATAAGCCATTAGCATGCATTGAGCCTCAAGTACCCTTATTCTGCCAGATTTTCTATAATGCATTGATCCTCAAGTATCCACATGCTGTTGAAATATCATTAGAGCCTTTGCATCCTTCATCTATCATTTATTCTAGCATCTTCATCTTAATGTTATGCTGCAGAAGTGAGCACCCAACATTCTTCCAACAATAATCCTTCAAAATCTTGCATGCTCATGCGAGGTGGAGAAGAGCAATGGAGATAAATCGAGCATAGCGTGGAGATCGGTTTGCATTTACATTTGTTATTTTAATTTTGATGTTGTCTTGTGCTTCATTGTGCATTGCTAGGGTTTTTATCATTGCTGTTTATTCAGTTGCCCTGATTTGCAATTTTACCCTAACTACACAATGTACACTTCTTCTTTCAAATTACCATTTAGGAAGGCAGATTTGACATCCATCTAATACACCTTGAAATCATTAAAGGAAACAAATGCAAGAAATAATCTGACTGCTTCAATTCTTGCCACCAGAGCAAAAGTCTCTTCAAAATCAACTCCTTCAATCTGAGAGTAACCCTTGCAGACCAATCTAGCTTTATTTCTGATTACTTCACCAGCTTCATTCAGTTTGTTTCGGAAGACCCATTTGAGTCCAATCACATTTTTGTTTCTAGGTCTGGGAACAAGATCCCAAGTGCAATTTTTCTCAATTTTTGTTAGTTCTTCCTCCATTTCTTTTGACCAATTTTCATCATTGCAAGCTTCATTCACTGTCTTAGGTTTAATCTTTGAAATTAGACAACACTCATCTAAATTTTGAGCAATTCTCCTCCTTGTTTGCACTCCTTTGCTTTTGTCACCTATGATCTGATCTTCAGAATGGTTTAGAGTTACATACCTTAGAACTTTGGGAGTTTCTTGCACCACTAACTCTTGATCAGTCTCATTGAGATTTCTCTTCTTCCTGACTTACCGGATCAACTTGACTTTGTTTCTTAGAAGAGACTTGGATACTTTGAATCTGAACATCATTTAACTATCTTCATCATACTCATGAATTCTTGAGGGTCTTTCAACTTCTTCATCAACCTTCACATTTACACTTTCTACAATCTTTCTCAGTCTCTTGTTGTAACACCAGTATGCTTTCCTTTGAGTAGAGTAACCCAAGAATATTCCTTCATCACTTCTAGCATCAAACTTTCCCAGATCTTCATCCCTTTTAATGTAACATCTGCTACTAAAAACTCTGAAATATCTCATATTGGGAGTAATGCCAAACCAAAGTTCATAAGGAGTCTTACCAATATTGTTTCTAATTTGAACTCGATAGAGAGTGTAGACTACAGTGCTGACAACTTCTCTCCAATATATCTAAGGAACATTTGCTTCCATCATCATGGTCCTGGATGCTTCCTGGATGGTCTGGTTCTTTTTCTCAACTACTCCATTCTGCTATGGAGTTCTAGGGGTAGACAACTGTCTCTTTATTCCATGTTTCTCATAGAAGTCTATGAACTCGCCAGATGTGAATTCTCCACCTCTATCAGACATTAGACATTTCAATTTTAATCCAATTTCATTCTCCACCATGGCCTTGAATATTTTAAATTTCTCAAGTGCTTCTAATTTTTCTTTTAGAAAAGTTATGCACATCATCTGGGAATAGTCATTAATTAGCAACATGAAGTACCTATCACCTTGGATACTCCTAACTCTTGCCAGACCACAAATCAGTATGAACTAAGTCCAACAGTCCGGTAGAAGACAATTCCTTACTTTTGAATGTGACTCTGCTCAATTTGCCCAACTGACATTCTCTGCACAAGCTATTAGTAGGTTTCACTAATTTTGGAAGATCTCTTACAACCCGAGTATTACTTCTCTTGATGATATTATCAAAATTCACATGACATATCCTCCTATGCCATAACCTACTTTGATCAATTTGAGCAAATAAGCAACTTTTACCAGTACCAACCAAGTGGAAGATATTACCTTTAGTTTGAGTACCTGATGCAATCTTTGTTCTGAAACTTTCAAAGATCTTGCACTTTCTATTCCTGAATCTGAGATCATAGCCTTTGTCCACTAGCTGTCCAACACTAAGAAGATTGTGCTTTAATTCTTCAACATACAGTACATTACTGGTTTTGTTCTTTCCATCAAGATAAATAGTTCCTCTACCTCTGATTCTACCAACAGAATTATCTCCAAACTTTACAATTCCTCCTTCATACTTTTCCAAACTTAAGAACTTATTCTTGTCGCTTGTCATATGGTGAGAGCATCCACTGTCAATGACCCAATCATCCTTTCTTTTAACTTGGGCAGCCAGAGATATTTCTTCAACTTTATGATTGATATATACAAAAGATTTTTGTTCCTCTTCTTTGATGGCAATAAACACTCATTCATTACCGAATTTGTTTCCTATCTCTGATTCATCATCTGTTACTCCTTCATTGTCATCTTCTTCATGAATATAGTAACATTTCTTTTGAAACCTTGGTCTGTTAGGATTTGGTCTTGAAAATATTTCCAGACATCTTGAGGCAAAATGACCAATTTTATTGCAGTTAAAACACTTAAAAGGTAATTTCCCTTCATACTTACCAGATCCTCTTGGTAGTCTTTTTGCAATAAGAGCTTCAAGATGAGCAGTTTTAGCTTCTTCTTCCAAGTATTTTCTTGCTTTTTCATACCATGATGGGTTCCTTGAAGAATTTTCTCCCAGATCAAACCTTTGTTTTCCTCTTATAGAGGCACTGACTTTGAATGCAGATTCAGTCTTTGGAGGATCATCTCCAAACTCGGCCATTTCAAAAGTAGCCAACTTACCAACCAATTGATTTCTTGTGATTGTTGTGTAAGCTCTAAATTCTTCGATTGCAAAAGCCTTGATTTTATAAGACTCGGGAAGGGATCTGAGAACTTTGCCAACGATCTCATCTTCACTCAGGGTTCCACTTGTATTTCTAATTCCACAAACCAGCTTGTTCACTCTTGGCATAAAAGAGGTAATATTTTCATCATTTCTCATCTTCAGTTTTTCAAATTTCCCTTTTAGACTTTGTAACCTTGCACATTTAACATACTGGTCTCCTTCATGCAAAAGTTCTAGTTTATTCCAAATCTCAAAGGCAGTTGGTAGATCAATAACATTTGAGAGTTCTGAGTCAGATAATGCACTTAAAAGAGCCTCTTTGGTCCACAGATTGTTTTCAGCATTTGTGATTTCATTTAGGGTTGTCGGACCACCCTACGGAGGTACATAAGCTTTTGTAAACATGGACCAGTATGCAAATCCCATACACTGCAAGTGACATTTCATGTGACCTTTCCAAAGAGCAAAATTAGTTCCATCAAACTTTAGACTATCCTTTTTGCAGGATGACATCCTGAATCTCCTCAAGCGGTTAAGCTCCTTTCAGAGGAACTTAGCTCTGATACCAATTGTTAGATTTAGGGCAGACAACTGAGAGGGGGGTGAATCAGTTGTCCAAAAATTTCTTTATTTTCAACACTTATATTCACTTAGCAATATAACAATAAATCAAACATGAAACTTAATGCATTTAATCAAGAGCAGAAACATATCAACACATGAGACACCAATATTTTGACGTGGAAAACTGAGTTAAGGGAAAAACCATGGGGTGACTAACCCAAGATTGTATTCTCTATTAGAAGAATAGAAAGAACAAAATGGCACATGCCAATTATGGCTCACTGCCTACAAGAGACACACTGTCTACAAAAGAATAAGTATCACATACTTGAACTGGTAAATAGCATCTTCATCATGCTTGAGTCAGTTCCATTTGAGCCCAAACCTTTTTCTTTGCCTTTTGCTCTTCTCCTCGCTATCACATTCTCATCTCTACACAACACACTTCGAAATGACTTTGTAATCCCTTATTTATACATGACATCAACTTAGGAACAACCATCTAAGTCAGAAAACATCCATAAGAACATCCGCAAGATGTATAATTCATCTAGTCAACCTGTCACAGAAAGAACACCATCATTTGGAAGTTATTCCTCATTTATGGGATCCTAATTCTAATGTGGACCATAAACATGAACCGAGCACAAGCCAAGGACCTGCACAAACTTGCCTGAAACACCAAGAACATCCACACTTATTGAAACCCTTCTCTCCTTCATCTGGAACCTCAAGAACATAGTCTGCCATTATTGTCACAAAGGAATAGATACTTCCGGACCTTCAAACCATGAACAAATTGAGTTGACATGGCACACAGACTTCCCCAACACTTCCTCAAATCCGCAGAACTGGAGAATGCATTTTCAGATCTCACCAGACCTATCTGTATCACTCTGTCACTACTTAACATCTACCGGAACCGGTTTCATTTGAACTGCCATAACTTCTTCATATCTTCATGCGGACCTCTAAAATCTCTATTAGAACATCTTAAGACACATATCTACAAACCCTTTAATCTGCATCCTCTGATCCGCAACCTATCTTGGACTTTTACCTTGTTGTCATCACTATTCTTCACTGTTCCTGATTGAGACTAATTTTCTCAATATCCTCAGCATACAGCTCATCCAATCCTTCTCATTAATGCAACATGAGTATGTTGGCATCAATGACAACATCGGTTAAACCCATACTTGCAACAAAATCAATAAAAAACCAAACTGTAAGCGAGGCTACCAGATCAAAATTTGATAAAAGAGCAATGAGAATTGAGGATATCACAGATCCGGATATCAAATTTGCTTCTATGATAATTGGTTATAAAATATATCACTCTAGCAGGGAGAATTCTATATCTGGAACAACAATTTACACTGCTTATCAGATGCTAAGGGAAAATGCTCATTATGATCTTTGTGAACTTCTCCTGAACCAACTATTAGAGAATTTATAGAAAATAAAGAAGGATAAGAAGAATTCATCTAAGTACAGTGGCTTGATACTATGTCTATTTTTCTATTATATGAATGAGCTACCTGGATCTAGTGGTTGGGTATGGCAAAATAACAGACCGGTTGCCATACAAATCAGAGATTATATGTATGGGCTTGGTGATGCCAAGGCTTAAAGTATAGCACTCTAGGGATACTTCAAAAACTTCCAAAGTATGATGCAGGCTAGAGAAAGAATTCCCCAATCCATGGTTGAAAAATACAAGGACATAGTGTGCTTTATGGTAGACATTGATCAATGCGTAATGGAGGCAGTAGAGCCAAGAATAGTCTAGATTATGCCAATAGGGTATGAGGTAGATGAGAAAATCCTAGAGTTGCATATCTAACACCTGTTAAGTTAGCCCAAGGACCCGGAGGTAGAAAGGTTTGGAACCTTTCAAGAATTGAGTGTGAAAATTCATGTTGAACAAAGACAACCATAAATGAAGAGAAAAGTGATAAGGGAAGTAGAGGAATTTGCCAAAAGATATGCCATCTAAAAAGAAGAAGTTGATGCAAACAAAGAAAAAATAGAAAGAGCTAAGAAGGAGAGACAAGAAGTAGAGAAAGAAAGTAATCCGGTACAAGTCCCATCCCAAACCAGATCCTCCAAGAGCTCTGCCCCTACCACCTCCAAGAGCTCAAAATCCTCAAAACTAGAAGCAAAGACATCTGGAAAGGGAGAGAAGAGAAAAAAAGACAAAGGCTACAAGATCGTACATAAGCCAAAAGGATGATGAAGAAACATAATCTGATAAAGAAGTTCAAAAGATGAGGAAGAAGAAGAAAACATTCGGGGAAACCTCTACCAGTCAAAACAAGGAAGAAGAGGCAGAAGAATTTGTTGAAAGGCCTACTCTCTCCATTGATGATTTCATCAAATTAGTCACTGTGGATGGGAACCTGCAACCAATGACTAAATTTTATGATGAATATAGTGAAGTTGACCAGAAGATCTTGCAAGATGCTAGAGTTAGGTATCTAAACATCTATAACAAAGCATTCATTGAAATCATCTCTCTAATCCCCAAAAGTCTAGAAAAGGAACTTGAACTAAGAAAGGAGAATACTAAAGCTAAGGACTTAGAGATCCGAGAGCAGATTGCTATCCATCTCTACCCTTCCATTACTTCAAAACAAATGTACATGATCTTTAAGGACTGTAAGGATGAGTTTCGGAGCAAAGCAAGAATGAACAAGCTTATGCTTAGAGAGATAGTTCAAGTTGCCAAAGAAATAGAAGACATCCTCTGAAATGTCTTCATGAGATTCAATCTCCCTATTATAGAGGAAATAGATGAAGAACCCTCTATCGTAGAAGAAGAATTGAGTTCATCGAAAGTAGAATCCACTGAGAAAAATACAAAAGAGTCCAAAGAGCTAGATAAGGAAGAGACTAAGGACTTGGATTCCTCTATTCTGGAAGAGGACGTCCATGAAGAAGTAAACATTTCTCTTCCAGATCCCCCAACAAACTCCAGAACTAAAGGAGAAGCAAGAAGAGAGGAGAAAGCAAGTCAAGAAGAGGAGAAAAAGGGAAGAGAAGAAGAACAAATAGATAAGATCTCTGATGATAGCTCTGAGGCTACAAGAGGAAAGAAATCTCTAGCAAGAGACACTACAGAAGCAGTGAAGAATATCTTGACCAAGGAAATGATGGAGATTGATGAACTAGAACTGTTCCAAGTACCACACAATTTTGACTCCCTCTCTTCAATTCAGACAATGAAGATAGCATCCTTTGCCCAAGCAAAGGAAAAAAAAACTTCTAAAGTCTCATATGGAAGATTATGAGCTGATAGAGATTACATCTGGAATGTTGGAGAGGATCCTGCCATCCTTTCAAAAGGATCCTTCAGCCTCTCTAGTTGGTAACCTTAAAACTCTGATAAACTCTATCAATACTCAGTTTGATTCCTTAGAAAAGGTAGCAGAAGAAAAGGTCCGGAAAGAATTTTTGGGAAAAAGATTCTCTGAGGTGTAGGGACTCATAACAAATGATAGGATAAATTTGGATATTGGGATAAAGAGCTTAGAAAATGCTCTTAAAAGTGGCGAAGATTTATACAAATTTTGTCTATCTTGGTCCACCATGACAATAGACATTGCCAAGAAGGTGGAAGAACAAGAGAGTAAACTATCAAGTTTATCTCAAAATTTTGATCCTCTCACCTCTTCCATAATGAATCAACAGTGTCAGACTATTGCCACTATAAATGAATTAAAGAGGCTTAAAAAGTTGAATAAGACTATAATAAGTAGGCTAAGTGAACTAAGAGGGATAATTATTCCCAAGTTAGAGGCAATGCATGAAGCCCTAACTGATGCTCAGACTACAACCCAGACCAGTCATCTGGTAGACTTAAAGAGGGCAGAAGCTTTTTCATTTTTGTTAAGTGGTCACATCTCAATTTTGGATAGGATGAAGTAGAGTTGGGCAACATAATTTGTCCAGTTGAAAACCACTTTTGTGGATATACTTAAGTATATGTAAGTATAACTTGTATATATACTTATGCGGCTATGTGTAGGTTAAATTTTACAAATTTTGGTGGGTGGATTCCACCCTTTTCCATTGATGTCAAAAGGAGAGTGAGGAGCAGTGAAAAATGTGGAATCTAACTAAGGGGGAGCTCTGGAAAAGTGTACATAAGAATAGAGCATCAGCCAAGGGGGAGTGTGCTATGACACTTAGTCATTTTTCACTAAGTGTTGCCATCAATGCCAAAGGGGGAGATTGTTGGCAAGAGACACTATGTGGCTTCATCATTGTTGTCATTGATGGCAACAAAGTTTATCCCACACATCTGTAGCATATAATAGGTCTTTACCAGAAGTTAGACTAAAGAGTATTTTGGTCTGGTGAGCAAGAACAGAGCATGCAACAAGGTCTGACAATCAGGTTCAGATCTCTCAAAGCAAGTAGCTTAGAAAAGTACAAAATTGGGGAAGTCAATAGGAGTACCATGACTACTACATTCTAGAGATTGAGCCTCTGGTGATGAAAGAGTGAAAAGATATGAGCACCTAAGTGATGGGTTCCTGATAGGTAGAGCAGACTGAGCAAGAACTAACTAGCAGAGCATCAAACCTTAATCTGGATGAGGAATTGATGGTGATGAAGCTTCTTGAGGGATCATTTATGGTTGGCTAACATGATTGATGACTTCTATAACTATCTTTTTGATACACATCACTTAGTAAGCAAGGATTCAGCTGACAGACCAAAGTTTGGGAAAATCTTGAGTATTCTGGATGTCGACTAGAAAGATGTTGAAATCCTTGGTGTAGATATATATACTAGATGGATTTCAATGTGAAGGTGTGTGTGGTGTGATAAAGTGTGTGAAGAAAAGTAGAAAGTAGTGTGGAAGTAGCTATACAAATCTGGTATGTGACAAAACAATAGCACTAAGCAGAGGAAGAATGAAGTGTAGCATATTAGTATATTGAGCCTAACCGAAACTAAACCTTAGCATATGTGGATGCCCCTGATCAGTTCAAATACCTAGTTACTTTTTATATAGCTTGTAGATAGTGAGTCTCTTGTAGGTAGTGAGCCTCTTGTGAGTAGTGTGCTCAGGCAGTGAGCCCTAATTGGCAAGTGCCATTTTGTACTTCTATTCTTTTAACAGAGAATACAATCTTGGGTTAGTCACCCCATGGTTTTTCCCTTAATAGGGTTTTCCACGTAAAAATCCTTCTGTTATGTGTGTTGATTTCATTTCTACTCTCATGTTCATTTATGCTTATATGTTTTGATACTACACTATTGTTAAAGAAGAAAAGAAAGTTAAGAAATTTAAGATAACTGATTCACCCCCCCTCTTAGTTATCTGCATTGTTTCCAACAGTAACAACAAATTCTAAATGGGGACAAGGACTAAGCAGGACATAGAGAATCTAGACAAACTTGGCACAGGGAGTTATTCTAAGGGCAATAGAGTCACACCAAAAACAACAAAAACACAAAAGAGAGACAAGAAAAGAGACTATGATACATGAGCTCGACTCAGCAATATCACCAAATATATAATTTGAGATCTTGCCCATTGTAAGCATGAGGCAATGCCATCCCACCAACATATGGAAGCAGGAAGGAATTCTCACCAATACCTTGTCTGATCATGAAAGGTCCCTTCCAAAGAGAATTCAACTTCTTATGTGCTCCCTTTGGCTCTCTTCTTCAATGGCATAAAAGTATGACATCTCCCACTACAAAATTTCTCTGCCTGGCCCTTTTGTAAAAAAATTTCTTTACTGCCTATTGATGCCTAGTAATTTTATCCACAACCACTTCTCTTTGTTCTTCTAGTTTGTTTAGATACATTATCCTCTTCTCAAGTGTTGACTGGAATTGCTCATTTTCAATTGCCTTTTGTAGGTTAAGTGCTGATAATTCCAAAGGAATGGGTATTGCACTATCAATTCCATATACCAACTAGAAAGGAGACATACCAATTGCTCTTTTATATATTTTTCTATCATCTCATAGAGCATCATAAAGGTTATTATATCATCCTCTCTAGTTTTCATCCACCAGTTTCTTAACAATTGAAATTAGATTCTTGTTACTCGACTCAGCTTGCCCATTTCCTTGCAGGTAGTAATCAGACGAGTGAGCAAGGTTCATTCCATAATCAATAAAAAAAAAAAAAAAAACTCAGAGGAAGAAAAACTACTTGCATTATCTGTGACAATCTTCTTAGGTATACCGAATCTAACCAGGATATTCTCCTTAAGAAAATTATAGACTACTTCAAAAGTGGTATGCTTCATAGGAATTACTTCTACCCACTTGGTAAAATAGTTAGTCGTAGTCAAAATGTGTGTATGGTTGGTACTTGAATTAGGATTAATTGGCCCAATAAAATCCAACCCCCATTGTTGAAACAATTCATCAATTATTATTGGCCTTAGGGGCAATGCAACTAAGTGAGGTCTACTAGTAAACTTTAGGCACTTCTCACATTTTGATACCCATTCATAGGCATCTTTGAAGATACCTGACCAATAGAAGCACTGTCATAGGATTTTAAAAGTAGTCACAAAAGCTGAAAAGTGTCCACCACAGGCCTCATTGTGAAAAGTCTTCAGTAGCTCCTTTTGTTGTTCTTTATCAGCACTTCTCAAAAAGGTCCCATCTACTCCTTTCTTATACATATTTCCCTCCCAGAGTACATACTTTCTAGCCTTGAGCTTCAAGTTCCTTTTCTCCTTGGTGGACAAATGGGATGGACATTCACCATATGTTAGTAGATAGGAAATGTTTGAAAACCACTCATCAGTGGTACTTGCAAATAAGACAAGGGGCATCTCTTCATCTTCAATTGGCATACTCTCAACAATCACTTTGCATAGACCTTTTCCTCTAATGAGACTGGTAGATTTGAGGTCAATGTCATACTCCTATACTTTTGCCACCGAAGCTCCTCTTTTGTTACAACCAATCTTCTATTGGGTGAGAATACTCCTGACAGCAGAATCAAGAATGTAGACAATAGCATGGGAATGCATAATATAAAACCTAAAATTCTCCAATGCCTTCACCATTGCATACACATGCTTCTCTAGGGGAGAGTACTTCAACTCATGCTTCTTTAGAGGTACACTCATTAAAGCAATGGGAAATTTGATCCCTTGTTCATTCTTCCGCAATAAGATAGCTGAAAGACTATGCTTAGATGCATAATAGTAGATAATGAAATCTCTTTCAAAATTAGGGTGCACTAAGGTGGGAGCATTAGCGATGGTAGTTTTGATATCTTCAAAGGCTTGATTACCCTCTTTGTTCCATTTAAATATGGGATGGTTCTTCATCATCTCTATGATGTGTCTTTTTAATTTAGCAAAATTTGGGACAAATGTTCTCAGAAAGTTAACCTGACCGAAGAATGATCTGGTGTTGCTTTTAGTTGCTAGGAGACTCAATTGCTAAATCGCTTTGACTCTTTTAGGATCAATTTTAATACCTTCCTTGGAAACAATGTGACCTAAGAACTTACCTTCATTTACTAAAAATATAGACTTTTTAGGTTTCAAGGAGATATCGTGATCTCTACACCTTTGTAGCACCACTTCTAGATCATGAAGATGATCTTCTCTCTTCTTTGAGAATACTATTAAGTCATATAGGTAAACAACAATGATCTTATTCTTCATATTACCAAAATTTAATTCCATCACTCTTTAAAAGGTGGCCTCTGTGTTAATGAGGCTAAATGGCATCCTGTTATATGCAAACACACCAATTGGAGTGGTAAACATTATTTTGTGTTGATCTTCCGGGCTACCTCAATTTGATTGTAACCTAAAAATCCATCCAACATGGACATCATCTCCAAACCCAAGATAGTCTATAGAATGTGATCCATCACTGGCAAAGGATAGTTATCCTTTAAGGATGCTTGGTTCAAATTACAAAAATCAACACAGATAATAATCTCCCCATTCTTTTTCCTTACAGGTACAATGTTGGCAACCCATCTAGAATGGTGAATGGGATAGATTATTTTTTCTTTCAACATCTTTTCAATCTCACTAAATATGGCCTCGACTACTTTAGGATTATATGTCCTTTGTTTTTGCCTGAATAGATAAGTATCGGGCCTCAATGGGATGTGGCACTATAGTTGTCCATTTCTAAACTTTTTCAAATCTGCATAGAACCACACGAAGACATCTTTTAAATGAATCATCAAAGAAATTAAACGCTCTCACTCCTTGAGAAAAACATTTCCCAATACAAACAATCTTAGGGTCCTCCTCAGTACCGATGTTAACGTGATCATAATCAACTAATGATTTAATAGAAATTTTGCTCTTTTGATTTATGTACTGATCATGTATGTTAAAGAGGTCCTCAAGGAAGACCAAACCCTTGGGAATTTTTTTCCCTTCTAACTGAATTTCTTCATACCCCTGGCCGTTGTGAGAACTTGTCTCTCCTTCAAAAATATCGTTACTCTCATCAAAACTTTCTTCAAAGAAAACATTAGCAAATGACTCAGCCTTTTCAAGAAAAAGAGATAATTTGTTGGTCATTATTAAATACCTACCATTGGTTGACATTATCAGGTATGCTAGGCCAATAAACTACCTCAACCCTATAAGGTTTATCTTTGAATTTGAGGTGAGGTAAGAGAAAAGAAGCAGAAACAACCAATGAATCAGCCTGAGTATTTTGGTCTCTGGGCACAACTTCTATCAAGAAGGTGTCAAAATCCTCAATACAGTCTCATACCCTATTCCTGTATTGTCTTAGTCTCCCATTTTTCACTATATATATCTTCCTCACCTATTTAACAATTAGTTCAGCATCACCCTTTGCCTTTACCTATTTAATGCCCTTCTCTTTAGCCAATACTAATCCCAACAACAAGGCCTCATATTCATCTTTATTATTGGTGTTATCAAACTCCAACTTATAAGCAAAGGGAAATCTATAATCATCAGGGGGAACTAAAACAACACCAGCACCTGGCCCAATAGTAGAACAACTCCCATCGAATTGCAGGGTCCATACTTCATTAGCCAAATTAAGACCAATTATTTTAGAATCTTCTTCTACATTCGAGGTAAACATGTAGGTACCTAGTCCAGTCTCTACATATAATATCTCTACCCTTGGATCTCCTAACTTTATTATAGTGAATTTAACCTTTAGTTCAGGGTTCAAGTGAACTTTCTTACCATCCACCAGTATCAGAGCATGAGACCAATCCATCTATATTTCTCCTACCAAGTCTCTATAGAAACTTCTAGTCAAAAGCATCACATAGCTCACAGGAATATCAGCCACTAAGATAGTTAGCTTCAATCTTTTCCTATGATAAACTATGAGAGAAACTATGCATCCTTAATCTGGCCTAGGATTGGCACTTGCGAACCATCCATGGAAAAACACCTACCATGAGAGGAGGTAAATGATAGACCTAGGACTTTAGCTACCTAGGTAGGCATAACATTATCTGAGGCCCCAAAATCAATAACATAGTTGCTTAATTTGTAGCTAGAAATATAGAATGATATGTAAAAAGGCTCTAGCTTTTCAAAGGGATTCTTGGGATGAGAATCTTTGGAGTGAGAATTCGCACAATTTTGGATCTCAATTTGAACTACATTCTCATTGGACACTTGAGCATTGCAGTAAGAAGAGGAAGGTTCTTGTTTGACATATCTAACAAGCCTGTCTAGTTTAGAAGGATTGAGTCTAAGATACTCGGCTTGAGAGGTTTGAATTTTAGTATTCTTGCAAGACTCAACAATGTCAAAGGAACTAGAAACAATAGCTTTAGAAGAAAAAGTAGAAGTTACCTCAGCAGACGCAACTTTGGGTGTAGTATTTTCTATCTTCTTAGAATTACCATTGGTATGCCTCGACAAAATATATTTCAGACCAGGAGAGGAACCACTAGGTTGGCTTTTAGAGTCCTTCCCCTTCTGTGCCTGCTGCCCTTTGGTAAACACCACACAATTGGTGTTGTCTAACTTAGTATATACATCTTCTCAGGCCTCATAATCTAACTCATACTTGGTAAAATTGACATTGGCATCTCTAGACTGAGAAGGTTCTTCTACATATGGTTCTTTTGTGTGCTTATTCATTGAGAGCATTTACATGAACCTGACCATCTCTGGGAAAGATGCACCATCATGGTCTATAGTTAAGTGGAAGTTACACACCATATGATTTATTTTACTAGTATGAGGTCCATTTTCAATTACTAACCTCTAAGTTGGGCTAGGCAAAGGTAAGGCTCTATTATAACCCATTTGTAAACTATGATCTTTCCAAAGAACATCCTGATAGAAAGGCTATTGAGAGTTCTTGGGCATTTGTCTCTTCAAGGTAATAATGTCATTAGTCAGTCTCTAAATGACAGGATATATAGAATTAACTGTTGAAGGCTTATATATTTGAAACTCCTTTTTCCATTTGCCAGTAGTTATGAGATCATCTTTAATGGAGATGGCTATAGTCTAGGTTGCTGTTAAATCTGCAGTGCCTTCTCTCTTTATGGAAAAGCTAAGATCAGGAGGAAGAGTATTAATAAATAAGCACTTCAAAAGACCATCCCCAGCTTTCACATCATTGGGAATTCTATTTACAAGCTTGTTGAATTTAGCCACAAACTCTCTCATTTGCTCATGCAGCTCTTTCTTCATGGAAGAAAGTTGGGCTACCAATGTATGTTCATTATCAGTAGTTTTAAATCTATCCTCAAACCATTGTCTCATGGTTTCCCAATCTCTGATAGATGCATTGGGTAAATGATAAAACTACTCTGTTGTAGCATTAGCAAGAGATTCAACAAACACCTTGATAGATACATCTTCATGTTGCACCCCCAAGACAGAACATACTGCAAAGAATGCATTTATGTGTTCATTTGGGGTGACTTTCCCATCTCCTCTAAATTTGGGTATGTTTTTACTAGACCCTCTAGTTCAATCATGCAATTGTGCTCCTAATCACAGAGGACCTATGGTGGCTCCCCATGGTATAGGAGGTGGCTAGGCCATATTGATGGGATTATGAATTGGGAAATTAACTTGTAATGGAAAAATAGTACCGTCAAGAGTGAGGACTTCATAAGAGGAACTTGCAAACTCTCTTTTGGGAGGAAGAGAGGATGGTCTACTTAGGGACTTAACCTTACGAGTAGGGGGAGATGGAGAAAAATCCAAAGATTTTAGCAAATCAAAATCAAAATCAAGTATACCCTTACTTCTATCACTCCTAGTGTATCTTTTTGAAGCTAGTTATCATAGATATACAAAATCAAAGAGTAGAGTTGCCAAACCAATTACTGGTTGTTACAAGAATGAACTTTCTGGTTATGCTCTTGATTCCTCAGTCTATTAACTAGGTTTCTTTGTCTATTATCAAGGATTTCTTGAATCGAAGGGGTCTCTCTCTCCTAGGCATAGGGACTATGCCTTTGTTAACTATTGTTGCACCAAAAGATTGACCTATTAATGCCCAATACAACCACTTGACTTAACAAGCATGGGAGGTGGTTAAGCCCTTGTCGCAAACCACCGTAGCGTAGTGCTAAACAAGGAGACCAAGGGTCACACCGTGTAACAATCCCCTCCTAGAGCAAGTGCGAGGTTTGAACCCATGACCTCAGCTTTGATACCAATTGTTAGCTACTGTTACACCAAAAGATCAACCTATTAATGCCTGATACAACCATTTGACTTAACAATCACGAGAGGCAGTTAAGCCCTTGTCACAAACCACCACAGCGCAATGCTGAATAGGGAGACCAAAGGTCACACCTTGCAACAGCCTTCGACAAAAATAATTTCCTGAGCTTCACCAAAATGTCTTATGTTTTCTCTTATGATATCTCCAAGTTCTTCTTCTTCTTCAAGTACTTCATCAAATTGGTGATATTGTTAGTTAGTTCTCCTAGTCTACCAAGATAAAACTCATAGACCAGTTATAATATCTTCTTGGTCACTAGTAAGCCAATCTACGTTAGGCTACATAACAGGTGCATGTCTTCCATGGAGAATCATAAAGGCTAATGATAAAGCAACTCAAAATGTAAATAAAGTTGTTTTAATATCATCTCTAGTAGAGTCACCAAAATTTGTTGGTTTACAGATTTTGCCACCTAACTCTATATTCTCACACCTACACAAGTGAAAAATGTTCTCATAGTTGAACCAATTGTAGTGATGTTTTACAATGATTCTCTACTTGTTTTACAAGGCGTAGCTACCTTCTGATGATATACAAAGAATGAAAATTTGATATGCTTTTAACTAGAAAGCAAAAAGGTGGTTCTTTTAACTAGAAAGTATGAAGGTAGTAAATCTCAACATCAACTGAATTAAAAGAAGTACAAAGACTTTGATAGGAGTAACCTCAATCAAATCATAAAGAATAGCATCAATTTTTATACAATCAACACGACAAACCATTTATCGAAAGATAAATATCCACAACAATGAGTAGGAATTTAAAACATTCAATCACTTCAATATCGAATCATTAACAAGCCACCAACAATATATTCAATAAAAGAAGAATAAGCATTCAAATAACCATAACACAAAGTCTATGACCATTGAAACTCCATTGTATTGATTTTGATTCATATATCAAAGTAACTAAACAAAAACTTCACATCAAAATTGATCTCTAACTAAAACAAAGTTTTCCAAAGATTCCAAACATTGATAGGCTAATAGAATTTATAGCCTTGTTGCCATAATTGTCTTCTAAAATAATGGCTTCTTGAGGATAGCCAATTTAAAGAAGTTTTCAAATAAACATAACTTAAAGAAATAACTCTCCAGAGCTAATAGTTTTTTTGCAATAAATGAAAATACTAAAGCATAGGAAAAATCATTCAATTAATGATCTCCACTTCATTGTACACAACCATCTCCTTTTATGTCACTTCCTTCTCCTTAACTTGTCCATCTTTGGTACCTGAATCCACTTGAGTTGCTTGATCTACTTGTACTTTAAACTTTGCCTTACATGTTCGGTAATTGCCAATGATTGGTGATAAATTTTG
This sequence comes from Cunninghamia lanceolata, assembly GCA_027924645.1. Classification (NCBI taxonomy): domain Eukaryota; kingdom Viridiplantae; phylum Streptophyta; class Pinopsida; order Cupressales; family Cupressaceae; genus Cunninghamia; species Cunninghamia lanceolata. The sequence goes on from BSBN01000537.1 coordinate 2,612,173, forward strand.
GCCACTTGGACTACCAATCATACTTGCTTAGAGTTTTCTTTTGCTTATCATCCTATCAGCATAGGTTACCCTTTTATGCACATCACTTATTTCAGTTTTGAATGTTTTGATATAGGTGGACAATCTCCCAAGCTTTCCAAGTGATTCACCAGAGATTACATCAACAGCTACTATTCTTCATCAATCATCTTTTTGATATTTTGTTGTATCTCCTTTATCTCTAGTAGCTTGTCTTCGTCTTCACTCAAACCTTCTATATCTCAAATGGCAAATTTGCCCTTGAGATATCTTAAATATATGAAATAGCAGGCTAGGGTACTCCTTGTTTCTTCCTCAACTAGCCCCATGACAGACATTTTCCATCCCAAAGTATCCAACCACACAGTAGTCTTCATCTCAATAGGATAATTCAAAATTTTTTCAATCACCAAAATATTAATGTCCATTTCAGCCATCTCCTGTACTTTTTTAGAGATCATGAAAAGACTACCATTATCTTTTCTTACACTCTACAACTTAGTGGCTAGTACTTCTCTCTTGCTAGAAATAGAATTAAATAACTTAGCAGATTCCTCTATGTAAACCAGTCCATCAAGAGTTACCTTTTCTATCCACTGCTCAATAACTTTACTCAAATCTTGAGACTGTTTAATCTATTGCAATAAGCTAGGATCTGGGCCATTCGTTCTCACACTTGGTAACTCTTCCACTGGTTGAGTAGTAATCTTTAAAATGGACTGAATAAATCAACTCAAGGAGTTTACATGTGTTTGTAATTTGACATTTTCTTGTTGTTCCTTCTTAATCATCTTTGATAAAGTACTAACTAAGAATTTGGCATGGTAAGTTTCCCCTTCCACTGTAGAGGGTCCCATATCAACACAACTTAAATTAAATTCAGCTTAAGTAACTTCATCTTCATTTTTATCACCCTTAGTATCTATAATTTCTAAAATGTAGTGCCATGTAGAAGGCTCTGCTAACATCCTTGACATTGTGCTTTCCCTTTTTGGTTTGGGTGTTTCTTGAAAGAGTTTAGCCATAGTATCAATATTAGTATCAACCACATGAGTATACCTTTTTTTTTCTACCACCTACCTTAACCATGCAAGGGATGAGGAAGAAGAAACATTAGTATTCACAACAACATTCAACATCACACCATTCATGTGCATAGGAGGATAAATATGTTTTGGAGGATTATTTAAATTGGGAGAACCTAGATGACTAAACAAAGACTAAAGCATATTATCTTCACCGAGCTGATTAAAAACTAAATAATCACCATCAATAACAATGGGGTTTGAAAGGGGTACATGGTTTGCTTGCAGTTATGAAGCAACTAATCTATTGTCAGCTATCATAGGCTAGCCATCATATTCACAGGTCGTCTTCAATCTCCTAATGTCCTCTAGTTGTTTGTCGTCTCCACTTGATTGTGAGCCAACTCTATGAAGAGTTGGGTCCAAACTTGATGAGCTCCTGGGAGTGTGAGTATCTTGGGATTTATTTTGTTCATGAACAACTGATTCCTTTGGAGTTGAAGAACCGGTCTGTTCTCTAAATTTTTCATCCAACCATCTTTTAGTTCTTCTTAACACTTGAAAAGAGAAAAGAATTAAGTCTATGACTTCTGTATCCAAGCACTACACTAGAGGTAGAGGTTGCAAAGAAGCACTATGATAAACTTCATCCAATATATCTGAGTTATCATCCACCATCTCCGGAACTTGTAATGGCAAGTTGAAAGCACAGACTTGGTCAATGGTCAACTGCATCTAGCTTCTCCTTTGCACTTCTCTTTTGTCTAAGAAATCCTTCCCAAAATCATCAAGCTGAGGTTTATGGGCATATGAACCACCTCCATGCATGTTTCTTTTTACAAAATTCTTGCTATCAAAAGCTATCCATGCAGGTAATCTATGGAAATTATATTCTGCCAACAACTTCTCTATAGGAAAAGAAAGAAATGGACATAGGGAATAAGTATCCCTTATTTTTCATGGGGTGATATTTGATATTCACAACTACCATTTGGTGGCAAACTTTGAAATACAGAATGAAATCCGATGGATACCTTGGCAATTTTAACGGGGCATTTCATAACCCCTATTCTTAGATATGAAAAATGGTCAAAAAGAAAATATAAAAGCTTCCAAAATTCCTTACTAGAGTGGCCACTTTAGGAGTGAACCTCCTCTCTAAGGAAACTTCAATTCTCTTCATAGTCAACATGGAGAAATAATCATTCACCCCATGAAAATCTTTCATCCCAATACTCTTCTGTAATTGTGGGAAAAGTTGATACATAGGTGTATCTAGGGCGAGAACTCCTTGAGCTCTTAAACCAAGCTAGACAACATCTCTATTAGCCATCACATAAAACAATAGGGAACACATATGGAAATTCACCTTCTGTGGAAAATTCACCAACTTCTCATGCATGTTTTTGCTTATCAGTTTAGCCCAATCTATGTGATGGTCACCACAAATGAATAATATGAACTGACACATCTAATATTCACAAGAATTAGATTTTTCACTTCCTATGACATGATGCAGCAAGGTGTTCATATAAAAGATCTCATTCTTAAAGTGACCTCTTTTCAAATTAGTAGGAATCCTAGACTTCCCTTTCTTTTCAACTTCTAGCCAGCCTTTGGCAATCCAGCTTTGGCACTAATCTTTCTTCTCTTAATAAAATGCCCAACTAGTGGATACAAAAACATCAATGAATTCTTCATAACCAACCAATTTCAAAGCCTAAGAAATAGCTTCAGAATCAATCTTATATATCACAGAGCCATCCGAGGCTCATATCTCTTGTGAATCAGGAAAATAATTATTAGTACATGCAACGACCAAGTTAGGACAAAGCACAGTAGGTAGGAAGCCTCTAGGTCAGTCTAGCTGACTGCTTACAATTTTCTTTGCAAGAGAAGACCTAGCTTTTGGCTGCATTCTCTTCCAAAAATCTTCCAAGTCTATGTAACCAAGGTCTGTATCTCTCACCTTCGATAGACCATTCTCCACAATGGGAACAACTGGATCACCTTGAAACTTATATTTCATCTTAACCAATTTGAAAAACCAAAAAGAAAATAATTTTGAAACATTCAAGGATGTAAAGGAGGTTGATAGTATATTTGCAGGAAAAGAATTATCCAAATTCATGAAAGAAATATTGTTCTTCCCAACTAGTAAATTACAACTATTCTGCCATAGCAAAGAGAGGAATGAAAGAGAAAAGCCAATTGATCTAGCCTATATGTGGGGAATCATTTGAATTCTTTGTGAGTGGTTGGACTAGAATCTCTCCTTAGTATATCTCCTTCACAATATTATGAGACTTTTCTTTATGGGGTGATCAATTTATCCAGGTCTCATATCAAATCTCATTAATTCCCTCATAAATTTTATTTATCACTGGCAGCGTATCGTACTTTAAATTTCGTAAATAGCCCCCTTTTTTTCCTCCGAAAAGAGTGCCCATGACTTTTCCCACATTCCAAATTTATTACGGGATGACAAGTGTCACTTATTCATACCTACTGCTAGCTTAGAAGAATGTGTTACAGGGAGAATGAGTGCACTCAGTCAAGAAATTAGAGGTTTTGAGAACTTTTGAACTCAAGGACTGAAGGTTTAGAAGTTTAAAGAACTTCCATCCTTCTAATGATGAAGAATTTTCTTTAACGAGACAACACAAGACCACTGAGATGAACATTATGATGCAAGTTTTGTGACTAGTCAACGAGTCAGGGGTTCATGAACTTTTGAACTTGCCAACTGAGGTTCAAAAATACTAACCTTTGGATTACTGACTGGATATAAAAATGACTATGTGAGAAAGTGTGACTTAGGAAGAAATCATTAAAAAATGACCACTAAGAAATAGGAGCAACTTGACACATGAATGCTTTAGAAAATATTCAAAAATGAGGTAAAAACGACAAGGTGAGATACAAAACAATCCAAAGTGCACAGAGTAGCTATATTGCAAAGGTTTGTTAGAAAAGATAAGACAACATGATGCATCACAGGGAGTGATTCTACTAGTCAAGCGTTAGATATATATCAACCCCATCTTCATATATGGACTAGGTCCATTTTTGCTTACTCGCTAAAGGGACACATAGTTCATATCAATATTTATTTGTTTTCGTCATCTGTAAACTAGGTAGAACCGCTGAAGAAGGTAAACAATAAAAATGAGAGAGGAGAACAAGTGCCTTAGGAACACCACATAGGAGGATGCCTCCAAGACATCATCCACAATGCTATCCCCCTAAGGCACAACACACAACAATAAAATAGAGGACAAAAGGATAGAAGAATGACGAAACAAATAGAAGAATGTTCACAATAGAGGTGGTCTCTTGGTATCCTTGACCTTACAAGAGTATCAAGGGTCATCCTAGGAGACCTAAACAACACATAACAAAACACAAGGGAACACACACACACATTCTCATTTTATCTATGTGTAATTCAGAGTTGTGAGCATCTTAGAAAGTTGCTCCATCAAGTGTGACAAATTTTACGATAAATTCATACTTGATTGATTCTTCTTTCCTTAATGGTCATGCAATGCTTGTTTCTCTAGATAATGTATATTGAAAGTCTTTTTTTACTTATGAGAAGGGTAATCATTGTTATTTCCCACCAATGACAATCACCTTATTCTTTTTTTATCCTTTGATTTCTTGTTATGATTTACTTGATGAAGGAGTCTTTCATGATGGAATGGGATGCTTTCCATCGTAACAACTTTTTGTTGCATAATTTTAGTCTATTGAGATTGCTCGAAGTGCATATCTGGTGCATCTTGGTTATCTCCCAATCCTTGAAGGAATAACAATAGAGGAACCTCAGCATAGATATCTTTTCCTCATGGACAAGGTGAGTCTTTGACATTCTCCTTATCCACTTCTATCACTCCAACTATTTCATCATAGTCAAGATAATCATCTTCCTTCTCTATTATATTTTGCTCTACCATTTTGTTGTTACTATGCTTAGGAAATGGATTAGTGAAAATCTACAAATTTTGATTCAAAAGGGCCATCGACTTATTTCCATTGTCATTCACACCAGTTACCTATATTATATTAGAATCGATTAGGTCTTGAATTTCATGTTTAAGATGCATACATAGTTCGGTATCATGTCCTCTCGAGTGGTGATACTGATAAAAGGCATTAGCATCAAATGATGGTCCTTGTATCCTGTTGCTATCAAATGGTTGCTGCAAGTATGGGCCTAACCGGTGTTCTCATTGATGTCAACATACTCCTGTTGTATTGATGATAAGAATTGGATGAGCAGTGTGCTGAGGATTTTGAGAAAATTAGCCTCAATCAGGAACAGTGAAGAACAATGATGACAGTAATGCATTAGTCCAAGATAGGAGGAAGATCAGAAGATGTAGATTAAAGGGTTTGTAGATAGGTGCCTTGAGGTGGTCCAGTAGAGATTTCAGAGCTCCACATGAAGATCTAAAGAAGTTGTGGTTGCTTAAGTAAAACTGGTTCCGGTAGGTGTTGAGAGCTGACAAAGTGTTATAGAAAGGTCCGGTAAGATCCATAAATGAATTGTCATGTTCTGTTGATTTGAGGAAGTGTTGGGGAAGTCTTTGTGGTGTGTCAACTCGATTGGTTCATGGTTTGAAGGTATGCAAGCATCTATTCCATTATGACAGTAATGACAATCTGTGTTCTTGAGGTTTCGGATAAAGAAGAGATGGATTCTAGTAAGCAGATGAAGTGTGGATGTTCTTGGTGATTCAGGCAAGATTGTGGAAGTCTTTGGATCATGTCTAGTTTGTGTTGGTGGTCCGCATCAAAGTTGGAGCTCTCAATTGAAGAATAACTTCTGGATGATGGTGTTCTTCTTGAGACCAGCCGACCAGATGAGTTACACATCCTGTGGATGATCTTGTTGATGCTTACCAACTTAGATGATCGTTCCTAAGTTGATGTCTTGTATAAAGAAGGGATTGTGAAGTCATTTCAAAGGGGTTTATGTGAAGATGAGTATGTGGTAACGAGGAGAAGAGTGAAAGGTAGAGCAGAAGTTTTGGGCTTAAATGGAACTGACTCAAGCATGGTGAAGATGCTATTTACCAGTTCAAGTATGTGATACTTATTTCTTTGTAGATAGTGTGTCTCTTGTAGGCAGTGAGCCTTTTGTGAGCAGTGTACTTGAGCAGTGAGCCCTAATTGGCATGTGCCATTTGTTCTTTCTATTCTTCTAATAGAGAATATATCTTGGGTTAATCACCCCGTGGTTTTTCCCTTAACCAGGTTTTCCACGTCAAAATCTCGGTGTCTCATATGTTGATGTATTTCTGCTCTTGATTTGTTGCATTGTCCTTTCATGGTTGATTTATTATCATGCTGCTGTATTGAAAAATAAAGTTAAGTGTTTAAGTGAAGAAAGTTTTGCACAACTGATTCACCCCCCTCTCAATTGTGTGCCCTAAATCCAACAATTGGTATCAGAGCCAAGTTCCTCTAAAAGGAGCTTAACCGCTTGAGGAGATCCAAGATGTCATCTTACAAGAAGGACAGTCTAAAATTTGATGGAACCAATTTTAATCTTTGGAAAGGCCACATGGAATGTCACATGCAATGTATGGGAAAGGCATATTGGACCATGGCTTCAACACCGTATGCACCTCCACAGGGTGGTCCAACAACTAAGGATGAAATCACTAATGCTGAAAACAATCTGCGGACCATTGAGGCTCTTCTAAGTGCATTATCAGATACAGAGCTCTCAAATGTTATTGACCTACCTACTGCTCATGATATCTGGCAAAAACTAGAACTACTGCATGAACAAGACATGTATGTTAACAGTGCAAGACTTCAGAGTCTGAAAGGAAGATTTGAAAATTTGAAGATGAGAGATAATGAAAATATTACTACTTTCATGCCAAGAGTAAATGCGATTGTTTGTGGAATCAGAAATGTTGGTGGTGTCTTGAGTGAAGATGAGATTGTTTGCAAAGTTCTCAGATCCCTTCCTACTTCTTATAAAATCAAGGCTACTATGATTGAAGAATTCAGAGCTCACACAACAGTTACAAGAGAACAATTGGTTGGTAAATTAGATGCATTTGAAATGGTTGAGTTTGGAGATGAACCCCCAAAGACTGAATCTACATTCAAAGCCAGTGCCTCTATAAAAGGGAAACAAAGGTTTGATCTAGGAGAAAACTCTTCAAGGAACCTATCCTGGTATGAAAAAGCAAGAAAAGACTTGGAAGAAGAAGAAGTTGAAACTGCTCATCTTGAAGCTCTCATTGCAAAAAGATTGCCAAGAGGATCCGGTAAGTATGAAGGGAAATTGCCTTTTAAGTGTTTTAACTGTAATAAGATTGATCATTTTGCCTCAAAGTGTCCGGAAAGATTTTCAAGGCCAAATTCCAACAAACCAAGATTCTAGAAGAATTGTTACTATGATCATAAAAGAGATGATGATGGAGTAACAGATGATGAATCAGAGATAGGAGACAAATCCGGTAATGACTCGGTGTTCATTGCCATCAAGGAAGAAGATCCAATGCCCTCTGAATCTGTCAATCATAAGGTTGAAGAAAGAGCTCTGGCTGCCCAAGTTGAAGAAAAAGATGATTGGGTTATTGACAGTGGATGTTCTCACCATATGACAGGTGACAGAAATAAGTTCTTAGATTTGGAAAGATATGAAGGAGGAGTAGTAAAGTTTGGTCATAATTCTGCCGGTAGAATTAGAGGTAGAGGAACTATTTCTTTTGATGGAAAGAATAGAACCGGTAATGTACTGTATGTTGAAGGATTAAAGCATAATCTTCTCAGTGTTGGATAGTTGGTGGACAAAGGCTATGATCTTAGATTCAGGAATGGAAAATGCAAGATCTTTGAAAGTTTCAGAACAGAGATTGCATCTGGTACTCAAACTAAAGGTAATATCTTCCACTTGGTCAGTACTGGTAAAAGTTGCTTATTTGCTCAAGTTGATTAGAGTTGGTTATGGCATAGGAGAATGTGTCATGTGAATTTTGATAATATCATTAAGATAAGCAATACTCAGGTTGTAAGAGATCTTCCTAAATTGGTGAAACCTACTAATAGCTTGTGCAAAGAATGTCAGTTGGGTAAGTTAAGCAGAGTCTCATTCAAAAGTAAGGAACTGTCTTCTACCGGATTATTGGACTTAGTTCTTACTAATCTTTGTGGTCTAGCAAGAACTAGGAGTATACAAGGTGATAGATACTTTATGTTGCTAATTGATGACTATTCCCAGATGATGTGGGTAACCTTTCTAAAGGAGAAATTAGAAGCACTTGAAAAATTTAAAATATTCAAGGCTATGGTAGAGAATGAAACTGGATTAAAATTGAAATGTTTGAGGTCTGATAGAGGTGGAGAATTCACATCCAGTGAGTTCATAAACTTCTATGAGAAACATGGAATAAAAAGACAGTTGTCTGCTCCTAGGACTCGACAGTAGAATGGATTAGTTGAGACAAAGAACCAAACCATCTAGGAAGCATCTAGGACCATAATAATGGAAGCTAATATTCCTCAAATCTATTAGAGAGAAGCTATCAACACTGCAGTCTACACTCTCAATCGAGTTCAAATCAGAAGCAATACTAGTAAGACTCCTTATGAACTTTGGTTTGGCATCACTCCCTCTGTGAGGTATTTCAGAGTTTTTGGTAGCAAATGTTACATTAAAAGGGATGAAGATCTAGGAAAGTTTGATTCTAGAAGTGATGAAGGAATATTCTTGGGTTACTCTACTCAAAGCAAAGCATACCGGTGTTATAACAAGAGATTAATAAATATTATAGAAAGTATAAATGTGAAGGCTGATGAAGGAATTGAAAAACCCTCAAGGTTTTATGAGTATGATGAAGATGATCAGAATGGCGCTTTGATTCAAGGTGCCCAATCCTCTTTTGAAAAACTGATTCAAGCCGATCCAACAAGTCAGAAAGAAGAGATAAGTTTCAATGAGCCTGATCAAGAGTTAGAAGTGCAAGAAACTCCCAAAGTTCCAAGGTATGTAAGACTAAACCACTCTGAAGATCAGATCATAGGTGACAACAGCAAAGGTGTATAAACAAGAAGGAGAATTGCTCAAGATTTAGATGAGTATTGTCTGATTTCAAAGATTGAACCTAAGACAGTAAATGAAGCTTGCAATGATGAAAATTGGTTTAAAGCTATGGAGGAAGAACTAATACAAATTGAGAAAAATCATACTTGGGATCTTGTTCCCAGACCTAAAAACAAAAATGTGATTGGAACCAAATGGGTCTTCCAGAACAAACTGAATGAAGTTGGTGAAGTGGTCAGAAATAAAGCCAGATTGGTCTGCAAAGGCTATTCTCAAATAGAAGGAGTTGATGTTGAAGAAACTTTTGCTCCGGTGGCAAGAATTGAGGTAGTTACATTATTTCTTGCATTTGCTGCTTTCAAAGATTTTAAAGTATATCAGATGGATGTCAAGTCTACCTTCCTAAATGGTGACTTGGAAGAAGAAGTGTACATTGAGCAACCAGATAGATTTCAGTTGTCTAATCATGGTGATATGGTCTGCAAATTGAAGAAGGCACTGAATGGATTGAAGCAAGCCCCAAGAGCCTGGTATGAAAGATTGGACAAGCATCTTTGAAAGATTGGTTTCAACAAAGGTACTACTGACAGTAATTTGTATTTCAAAATTGATCATGAAAACATCTTGATTGTCGAAGTATTTGTTGATGATATCATTTTTGGAGGAAGAGATAGTATGTGTAAAACTTTTGCAAATCAAATGAAAAGTGAGTTTGAGATGTCCATGCTTGGTGAAATGAATTTCTTCCTGGGTCTACAAATCAATCAAACAAAGAAAGGAATCTTCATTTCTCAATCAAAATATGTGAAAGAATTGTTGAAGAAATTTGGGATGGAAGACTCAAAGCCAATGAACACTCCTATGGCAACGAGATGTAAGTTGAGCAAAGATGATGACTCTCCTAAGACTGATCAGACAAAGTATAGGTCAATGATTGGAGGATTATTGTATCTCACCCAAACTAGACGAGACATTATGCAGGTTGTTGGTCTTGTTGCTAGATTTCAGGCTGATCCTAGAGAATCTCATGTCATGGCAATCAAGAGGATTTTTAGATATCTAAAAGGGACAGTTGAGTATGGTCTGTGGCATCCTAGAGATCATGATTTCTCTCTTCATGCATATACAGATGCTGATTGGGTAGGAGATGTGGATGACTAAAAGAGTACTAGTGGTGGAGCATTCTTTTTGGGGAAGAGATTGGTTTCTTGGCTAAGCAAGAAACAAGAGGTAATATCTCTGTCCACTGCAGAAGTGGAATATATTGCAATAGCAGGCAGTTGTACTCAAGTTTTGTGGATGAAGCAGATGTTAAGAGACATCAGAGTGGAGTATGAGGAGCCCATCACAATTTTCTATGATAATTCAAGTGTAATAAACATATCTAGGAATCTGGTGTTACATTCAAAGACTAAGCATATATCCATCAAGTTTCACTTTTTGAGAGAACAAGTAAACAAGAATGAAGTCGAATTGGAGTTTGTGCCTTCCAAGGATCAGATTGTAGACATCTTTACTAAACCTCTACCTAAGGACTCTTTTGATTTCCTCAGGGAGAAGTTAGGGGTTATTGCCCCTCTGGTGATGAACTAAGGTGCACTGATGTGCATCAGTTCGGTGGATATCACAGTCATATCTTGTGGTACGGATTGATGAATGGGGAGCTGCTACTCAGGGGGAGCAACAGATATGATTCTGAAGTGGTGGAATTTCCAGTATGTGCCCTTTGCCATTGATGTCAAAGGGGGAGAGAAGACATGTGAAAAAAAAGTGGTTGATGATCAAAGGGGGAGCTATAAAGGAAGAGAAGACATGTGAATGGTTGTTGCTGATAGGGGGAGTTGAGATAGTAAGGAGAAGTTCTTGTCTTGATGGTTAAAACAGTTTTTCACATAATATGTTGCCATCAATGACAAAGGGGGAGATTGTTGCAAGTATGGGCCTAACTGGTGTTGTCATTGATATCAACATACTCTTATTGCATTGATGATAAGAATTGGATGAGTAGTGTGCTGAGGATATTGAGAAAATTAGCCTCAATAAGGAACAGTGAAGAACAGTGATGATAGTAATGCATTAGTCCAAGATAGGAGGAAGATCAGAAGATGTGGATTAAAGGGTTTGTAGATAGGTGTCTTGAGGTGGTCCAATAGAGATTTTAGAGGTTCACATGAAGATCTGAAGAAGTTGTGGTTGCTTAAGTAAAACCGGTTCCAATAGGTGTTCAGAGGTGACAGAGTGTTACAGAAAGGTCTGGTAAGATCTAGAAATGAATTGTCATGTTCTGCAGATTTGAGGAAGTGTTGGGGAAGTCTTTGTGGTGTGTCAACTTGATTGGTTCGTGGTTTAAAGGTCGCCAAGCATCTATTCCATTATGACAGTAATGACAATCTATGTTCTTGAGGTTTTGGATAAATAAGAGATGGATTCCAGTAAGCAGATGAAGTACGGATGTTCTTGGTGATTCAAGCAAGATTGTGGAAGTCTTTGGATCATGTCCAATTTGTGTTGGTGGTCCGCATCAAAGTTGGAGCTCTCAATTGAAGAATAACTTCCAGATGATGGTGTTCTTCTTGAAACCAACCGACTAGATGAGTTACACATCCTGCGGATGATCTTGTTGATGTTTACCGACTTAGATGATCATTCCTAAGTTGATGTCTTGTATAAAGAAGGGATTGTGAAGTCATTTCAAAGGGGTTTATGTGAAGATGAGTATGTGGCAATGAGGAGAAGAGTGAAAGGTAAAGCAAAAGTTTTGGGCTTAAATGGAACTGACTCAAGCATGGTGAAGATGCTATTTACCAGTTCAAGTATGTGATACTTATTTCTTTGTAGATAGTGTGTCTCTTGTAGGCAATGAGCCTCTTGTGAGCAGTGTGCTCGGGTAGTGAGACCTAATTGGCATGTGCCATTTGTTCTTTCATTCTTCTAACAGAGAATATATCTTGGGTTAATCACCCCGTGGTTTTTCCCTTAATCAGGTTTTCCACATCAAAATCTTGGTGTCTCATATGTTGATATATTTCTGCTCTTGATTTGTTGCATTGTCCTTTCATGGTTGATTTATTATTATCTGTTGTATTGAAAAATAAAGTTAAGTGTTTAAGTGAAGAAAATTTTGCACAACTGATTCACCCCCCCTCTCAGTTGTGTGCCCTAAATCCAACAATGGTTTCATAGGAGGAAGCATCAAAAGATTCTTACTTACTACTTGATTCATAATGGATTGAAGAGAATTAGATAATGGAGTAAATTGTCAATATTATTGTTTGTATTGAAATAGTGCTTGTTTAGAATTACTAATGGTAGACACTTGTGATTGAAAATTATTTTAATGTTACCCATTGATCTTGATGAAACTCTTGTTATTCCTCTTAAAGTTGTTTTGAGACGGTCTAACCATGGATTGACCGACTTGAGCTGATGAGGTTTGATTCTTATACTACCTAGATGAAAGATGGTAATCATGAAGGGTTGCATGCATAAATTTTGAAAAGAGCTATACTTCATCAAGAGGATTTTATCATGGATGTTAGGTTGCAAATTCTTAATGAATACCTTATTAATATCTTCATCTTTAATCATGTATTGTATTTGCGAGATGAGACCTTGATATCGACTGATGAATTCTATTAATTTCTCTTTCAAACCTTGTTTACAATGAACCATGTCAATCAAAGAGACTGTAGGTCCAATGTTTGCTTGAAAATGTTGTAAGAATTGATCAACTAGCTATGAGAAGGACTTTATTGAGTTTGGAGGTAATAAGCAAAACCATTCCAAAGTAGTATCTTTGAGAGATCCGAAAGAGTTTTACTAGCGAGTCCTCTTCAAACAACAAATCAGTACACATCACTATGAATGCTTCCACATGAGTATTAGGATCACCTTTACCACCATAGTTTTCAAAGTGAGGAGTCTCAAATTTTTCAAGTATAGGAGTTCTTAGGATTGCATAAGATAAAGGACTACAAGGATGATATGTTGGTAAAGTGGGTTGGGAAGAATTAGTCAAGTTTGTAACCTTTTGAACATTGTAAGGATGTCATTCTTTGTAAGAGTTGGTTTAAGAGGGTATCATTAGGTGATGCAGTTTGTTGCTGAGAAGAATTAGAAGTTGTGGTCATGAAATTTTGAGGTGATTGGTTGTGAGTAGTAATGAAAGGTGGTTGAGAATAGGTGGAATGGATAGGTGGTTGACAGCGATTATTCATATATAAGAAGTTACCCTAGGTACTAGGTTTTGATAATTGAATCCCACAGCCTTATAATTATATAAACTAATGTCATTAGATACTCCTATACTAGTGGTAGCATTACTACAGGCTTGTGCATTAGTAGTGAGGATTGATTATGTGAAAGTGGATATTACGGTAGTAAGTCTAAGTGTTGATACCTATGTATGATTTGGTGATGATACATTGTTAATAGTATTCACGTATTCAGTCACTATCATAATGTTGTTACCCACTATATGGGCTATCCCACATAGTGTATTAACACTGTCTTGTCCTTCTTTTAATAATTGTCTTAGACTATGAACAATAGGTACAACCTCTCCAGCTATCCTTTCTTTCTCCACAAATGCTTGAAAATCAGCTAGTTCCTTATCAATTTTGTTGATTTGATCATCAGGTACATGTGTTATCACAACAATAGGATCTTGAAAATGATGAAATGTTTGTTCTTACTTTCTATTTGTAGGTAGTATGGTATCTTATAAAGTTTGTGTTTCACCTTTTATAAAGTAAGTATTCAATAGATTATCTGATGTTGGTACCATTGCTATCAGGAGCACTAGAACCCATTAGCCTAAGAATTCTCCTTAGAGGGACATTTCTGTTAGGGTAGTAGGTTATACAACTCATGCAAGAGCATACAACACTCGATGCACAAACTAATAAAACAACCACAAGGAGCAAAGTAGTTATATTTGTTGAAATACACAATGTGTAATTGAAAAGATGAATGTTTCAAAGCTAGGATGAAAAAGTATGCATAATAATTCAACACTACACTTAGAAATCAAATTTGAATGAATGTTGAGAAGGAGTAGAAAAATCTGAAAATGCAATTTTGTCTACAAACCCTAGTTTTTGCTAAGTTTAGGTTATATGAAAAGGCAACTTTTTAAGCAAAACCCTAGAAAATGGAGCTTGTAAATGCAAGATTTGATATGAATTAGTGATGGATTGCTGAAATATATATCATATTTGATGCAAATATTAGAAAATTAAATCTTTTTATGATATGCAACACAAAATATGCAAAACTATGCCTTAATGCAAGCTTAGAATGCTTATTTTTTTTCAAAAAGTTTAAATCTATGCAAGATTTTTGAATGTATGATGATGAATATGATATGAATAATTGCAAAGACTAACTACAACACTCAACAAGATACAAGTTTAGTAAAAACATGGGTTCACTAAAATGTTATGTGTAAAAGGAAGATAAGGTTGAAAAGTGGTTAAGGTAAATTCAAGCAAACCCTCCTTTCACAATAACATTCAAAAAACAACAATTGAGTTGAGTCACTACAAATCGAGAGGACTCAACTACATGTTGATGTCACTTAGGAATGATATGGAAAGATAGATTAAATTGATAGTTATGTCAAACCCTAGTTCAATTAAGCCTTAAACCCTAATTATATGAAACTAGATATAGACAAATAAGATACGACAAATGATCATGCAATAAGGCACTAAATACAGATTAGAAATATACCAAGATTTTTATTTTCAAAGGAAAAAACTTTAGCGACAACATGGTGGATTCCCAAGTCCAACAAGGTAGTTTTTCTATAGATTTGGAATAGTGAGATGTATAAGACTGCAACCTGCTTAGGGTTTTTGGAGATGCTAGTTGGGATGACTATGGGGCGGGCACCCTAGTCCAGTAGATTAGCTTTTCTACACTTTCTTCTTAGACCACAAATCTCTATCCTATGATCTACTTCTCTGCAACTCCACTTTGCCAAATCCCTCAACTGTAACCTACAATCACAAAGAGAGGGGTTTGGGGGTTATGGTGTTTAGGGGCTTGCATTGGTTGATCCCCGAAATGGCATTTAAGCCTTCCAACACCATTGTTAGATAGAGTGCGTGTCCTTAGTGGATAGAGGCCAAATCAAATGATGAAATAGATTGATTGAAACACAAATAGATATCACCCTGGAGGTGAAGCCCTCATAGAGATGAAGATCTTTCACACCATAAGGAGATAGATTGATGAAGCCAAATTTACAACAAACCAACACATTAACAATGCAATTCCTCTCTGCAACATAATGACTGCCTTGAAATCCCTTAGCTCAATATCACAAGTTCACATTATCCATCTAGGTGTAAAATGAAGTCCTAAACATGTTTATGTATTGATGGGGAGTGCATAGTGGATACCACAGACTGATGCCCTAAATTTGTTTTTCACAGGCAAATAACTAATAGCTAAGCTGCTGAATCACTCCATCAGCTAAGTTTCTTCTTCTCCAATGCCCCAATGGCTTTTGCCCCTTTGGCAAGGCTCACTCTATTAATGACGCTCGAAATCTTTGGTCGATTCACTAAAAATGTCATTGCGCAGTTTTTCCTCCTTCAAACCCTAGCACATGAAGATGCTAGGATGATCTTACTACATGAAACCCTCGATCTAGATTATCTGCACTATCAAATAGGAAATACAAAACAAGGAATAAAATGAATACTGATACATTGAATCCATTCCACTGATTTCAACAGAAATTTCACCAGTGGAATGCTTCACAGCGATATACGGCAACAAGAAACTCAGTCTCGGTCCACATATAGGGGAAGTCAGGCGGGCAAAAAAATGCCGCCAGTAATGGGTACCCATTTTCAAAGAAATGGGTACCCGTTTAGGAACGGGAGCCCAAACCTAAACGGGTGCCCGAACCTAAACGGGTACCCGTTTCGTAACGGGTACCCGTTTAGTAACAAGCTCCCGAGCCTAAACAGGTACCCATTTAGTTTCGGGTGCGCGTTACTAAATGGGTACCCATTACTAAATAGGTACCCATTTTCAAAAAACTATATATTTTTAAAAAAGAGCCCTACAGGCTCATTTTCTCCCATAGAGGCTGACAGTGACAGTGGATTGTTTAGAACGAGTACGCGTTGCCAAACACTAAACAAACACAATAGTAGAGATGTTTTTGCCCTCTCACCTCCTCTCACCACCTCGTCACCATTGAGCTCTTCTAGGTTGGTTCTCTGCCTATTTTTAGCTTGTTTTAAATGTTTTTTTTCTAATTGTAGGGTTAAAATGAAAATTAGAGTTTTATTTGTTATTTAAGGGTTTTACTTATTATTAGAATTTTATGATTTTTTTGTAATTGTATGTTACCGCAAACCCTAAAACCATGTTACTACAAACCCTAAAAAACTTAAACTATAAACCCTAAAAAACCAAATTATAAACCCTAAAACCATGTTGTACTACAAACCCTAAAAACCTAAACTATAAACCCTAAAAAACCAAATTATAAACCCTGAAACCATGTTGTACTGTAAACTCTAAAAACGTAAACTATAAACCCTAAAAAACCAAACTATAAACCCTAAAACCATGTTATCTTGCAAACCCTAAAAACCTAAACCCTAAACCCTAAAAAACCAAATTATAAAGATTTAATTTTGTGTGAGTATGATTCAAATGCATTCGACTGTTCAATGACTTCTAATGGGAACATAATAGCATTCAAAAGAAGCTTTATGAATTGAATTTTTGTGGTCAAACAAAATTTTATATTGAATTGACTTGAAATTCCAAACAAGCCACTCTTCCATCCTCCTAAAAATGCAAACTACTAATTAAAAATATCTTATAATTACTTTACTATATATATATCTTCATCATAATTTACTAGTATTCCATTTATGACCACTAAGTAACTGTTATTGCTTTTGAGGATCCCATAGTTTCATTTTAATCCCATGCCATGCCCATTGACTACACAGTTCTCCATCGTTTAGATTATCTCCGCTTTAAGTGTTCTTTTACTCCTATTAATTCCATTGCAACCACTTTCATTATCCACGTTTCTATTATCATTATTCTTACTAGCAGTATTTGTATTTATTACCTTATTCTATGTAGAATTCCATGATTTGTCCATGCTTGTATTTCTCATCTCACTTTCCTAATATCAAATCCCACTTTTGATTCCTATAGGCTTGTAGGTGGATCTTTCATGTTTTCATTCATCAAGTGTTGAGTTCCAAAGAGTTAGCTTACCATGAGCCACATTAAAAAGAAATACGTTCTTCAAAAGTTATTAACTCATCTGCATGCATACCCATCTATCATGTCATTACTAGCCTAGTCTAATCTTTAGTGATGAGTCCTTGTATATTACTCTAGTTGCATGAGGTTAGACCTAGGAGGTTGTTGGCCCATGCCCCAAAGTGCAAATTTTTATGTTTCTTATGTGCCTTATTGCTCTGGTAAACCCTACATTGACAAGTGATTGGAAATATTATAATAGTGAAATGGGAAGAATACACTTGGCATGGGCTATCATGCACTTTTAAATTATGACAAATAATGTGATAAATGATCAAAGGAAATAATCAATGATAGTTAAACAAACAAGACAATGGAAATAGAAATTGACACTGGATTAGGAAAAAGTAAATTATAAATACAAGGGTTTAGATGCACTTGTAGGAGATGGAACTACCACTAGAATAATAAAAGGGATAAGTTTGAAGATGAGGAAATCATGTCTATGTGCAAATAATTTTAGGATGAAGACCTAGGAGGTCTATAACCAATACCATTCATAGAATGATATTCATTAGGCTCAATAGGGACCTTAATGCCTTCTTTTTGATCTAAGTGACTATGCCTATAACTAGATTTTCTGAGGATATGATTAACTTAGTATATGTAATAATGATAAAATGGATAAGTTTGAAGATGAAAATGTATCAAGAGGAGGCATGTAGGATGCTTTAGTGCTGATGATTAACTTAGGGTACACTAATGATAAAAGGGATAAGTTTGAAGATGGGGAAATCATGTCTACATGCAAATAATTTTACAATGAAGACCTAGGAGGTCTATAACAAATACCATTCATAGCATGATATTCATTAGGATCAATAGGGACCTTAATGGCTTATTTTTTATCTAAGTGACTATGCCTATAACTAGATTTTGCAAGGATATAAAAACTAAGCTTATAAATGATTGCAACTCTTCAAAAGAAGTAGGATCAATGTCAAAGGCATGCCCAACACAAGAGGTATATTCAAATGATCCTTTAATAGAGGAAATGGATGCCTCATTAGATTGCGATGCCAATGTTGTAGTTATGATTTTAGGAATCTCAAAATGTGACAAGTCTATCTTATACTCTCCAAAAAAGAAGGTGTGAAATCTAAGGGACCTCAATCATCACTAGCCCATGTACTAGAAGAAGAGGTGAATATTTTGCCACATCATCAATAGGAGTTGTATTTTTTGTGAGGATAAAGAAGGCATCACATTTTGAAGCAGTAGTGAAGAATTATGCTTTTTCCCAAGTTTAATTTGTTGACAATATTGTAATGGATCGGGGTCTACTTTTATTGTAATTTTTTTATTCCCATGGACAAATTGAATATATTAATATTTAAATTAGATGGGATGGCACCCATGGTATGAATAGATTGCCTACCTAAAAGGAGATTATAAGAAAGGAAAACCAATATCACATGCACCATGGTTGGTAATGTGATAGGGCCCAATTCTATAGGAAAAGTGATGTTTCCAAGGGCTTTTCAACTTATGTTTTAGAAACCCATAATTGATATAATAGAAGACGAAATACAAGTTGTATTTATATTTATGTGATTTAGAAAATCTACCCCAAATATATTAAGACTAGAGATATTATCTATAAGGATGCACTTTCCTACAATAGAATTTACACCAACAATAATCAAAATGGGTTCATTTTGTTTTTACACTTCAGCAGAAGGTAACTCATATTGTTGGAATACAATGTTGTAGTATTGGTATAAATGTAGTCTAACAAGGTCACTATTGGTATAATTGTAGTATTGGTAATAAATGTAGTATAAAAGTAGCATGCAATGTTCAATTAAGTCATAATCTATACCGTTCTTTTGAGACACATGAGAAGCCTATAGTAAAATTGGAGTTAATATAGGAAGAGAAATAGGAATGAATTTTTGTTGCCTATTCCCATAGGTATTATAGGTATGAGCTACCACTTGATAGTCAGGAGGAGGTACTACGTGATAATTAAGAAGAGTCTTAGGTGTATTAGATGTGATAGCTCTAGCAAATTGAGTATAATGCTATTAATCAGAAAATATAACTTTTCTAAGTTAAGAGCAGTAAATGAATAGAAATGAAATACTATTTACAAAATTTTGGAATTTTTTTTTATGAACTAAAGTGGAACTAAAAAATACAATACAAAATAGACCTATCACTAGATAGAGGGAGCCTCCACCTATAATGTCAGGGCATCATGTAGACATCTTCATGTCACACCGTCATCTATTTGGAGGAGTAAAAACAATAGGATCTAGAAATTGGTATGAAAAACTAAAGCTAGGTTTAAACCAAGGTTTGAAGGAGAAAGAGGGAATTTAGGAGATGGAAAAATAAGACTCAATGAAACAAAGTAAAGGGGAATAATATGGATATAGAGAGGACTAATATGGGAGAAGAAAAGAAATAATATGAAAGATACAAGTGATGAAAAATAAAGTAGAAATGAGAATCTAAAATGAAAAATTGAGGAAAGAAAATGGTTTAGAAAGAGGTCCAGGCCAATTTTATATATTTTCATACAAAAATGGAAGTCCAAATAATGTGATAAATGATCAAAGGAAATAATCAATGATAGTTAAACAAACAAGACAATGGAAATAGAAATTGACACCGGATTAGGAAAAACTAAACTATAAATACAAGGGTTTACATGCACTTGTAGGACATGGTTACCATTACAAATGGACTCAAAATAAACATTAACTAATAAATTAATACAAGGGTTTACAAATGGACTCAAAATAAACATTAACTATAAATGGACTCAAAATAAAAGTAGAAGATGGTGCAAACTAGTAAAATATGTCACAATTGAGCTTAACTTAGAAGCTAGAAGTAGCCTGATTAATAGAGAAATGGGAATCTAATACACTTGGCATGCACTTTTAAATTTGGACTATATAAGGTGTCAAAATGTAACTTCCATTATAATTTTGAGAAAAATGATGATACGACAAGGTTGTTAGGTAGAGTGACACCTTGGTGTATGACTAGGACCTAGAACCTGCAACCTTGTCCACTATGTGAAAATGATCTAAAAATTTAGACATAGCTTTATGTTGTAATTTTTTGCATAACTTCCTCTTGGTAATTTGTGAGATCTTTTTTCTAATTATTCCATATTTTATCTATAAATACCAATTCTATAGTTCAAAAACCCTCTAAAAAATGGTTAAAGAGGAATGAAGTAGGAAGGAGAATATAATATTTTAGGGAAATGTTGGATTAATTTAAGGAGACATTGGTATGAGGCATCATCATTTGATCATATTATATGATAAACTTGTGCATGTGTTTAATTTTCAAGTATTACGTGCTCTCTAAATTCATGGATATTTTAAACTAAATAATTTATAGATCTATTCTAGATTAAGTTTAAATTTATAGATATTTGTTTGTAAGTTTTCAATATGTATATATATTTGTGAAATTATACATTTGTAAGTTTTTTATATGAATTTACATATTTGGAAATTTGCAAGAGACAGATCTAATGGATGACCAGAGTCTAGATGAATTTTTAATAGATGACATTCTTTATGAAACCCCCCCACCCCGTGATCCACCTGAAAAACCCCCACCCCGTGATCCACCTCAAAACCCCCCACCCCCTCCACCTCAAAACCCCCCATCCCCTCCACCTCAAAAGCCCCCATCCCCTCCACCTCAAAACCCCCCACCCCCTCCATTTGATGAGGCCCAATTGCAGAAAAACATTAATGAAAATATTAATACAATTAAGGAGAACATTAATTTGATTAATAATCAACCTCACTTGATGCCTCCTCATGTGGTTCAGTTTGCATCTTCGATGCAAACCATTATTGATTCTGTTAGGTCTATCGATGTAGACCTAAATAGATTTCAGCTTTGGCAGGAGGAGAGGAGGCAATTCTATGCAGATGGTCTTTCATATAAAGACATCCATCACCTCCACATTACAAAACAAACATTAGCCCCATTTTTTCGTCACCCAAAAACTAATCAACCTATAGCTGCAACCAAAAAAAGAATATCAACTAAGTGGTGTACGCATGAGGGGATTTCGAGACATTTTTGGGATTGGTGGTGGATGGTGTTTGATCACCCACCACATGCTAATTGTGAGGTGCCACTATATTTTTTGAGAAAATTATGGGTCGAGTTTCAATTGGGTCAAAAACCCAATTATTTTGATATGAGAGAATTTCAGGGTGTTGGTCGTGGCATGCCACAACACAGACCAGGGGCACAAGTTGACCCCAATCGACTTGTTCCTCCTGCTCCTATGGTTGCTCCTGTTTTGCCCACGATTCCTGCACCTATTCAGCAGCAGGCAGTTTTGTCGACATTAGGAGCATTGAGTAGACTCTCAGGCAATCTCACTGAACAAGCTGCCCACATGGTAGTTGAATTCAGTGGTGGAGAGCATCATGGAGGAGTCGATGCATCTCAGCATAGAGCCTCAGGCATGTCAGGGGCACATTTGTGTACAAATTGCAATCAATCATGTTATGGTCCTGCTCCTACATCCACATCAGATGCAGCTACAGCCGGAGTGGAGTCATACTTGGATCTACTATATTCGGCTGATAATCCTACACAGGTACATTGACCACATTTTATTAAATATTTCAAGTGTATAATTTGAACGTAGATCAAATTTTTTATAAATAATTTAATGAATTAATATATAATTATAAACTATTTGTTGTACAGATCTCAAGTCGCTCTAGGGCCACATCATGATTTGATACATTGAGTTTTGCATCAACAGCTGTAGAGATTGGTACACCTTACGGGGTAAACCAATATATCTTAACCCTAAAACCATATGTATCTAATTATAGTTTAAATTTTCTTTTGAAACTTATCAATATTATATTTTAAATTAACAAGTGTATAATTAAATAAATAACTATATACATACATGTATGTGAAACACTACTATTGCAACGAGGCTCAGGTCATGTGGCAGTTCCCATGTTTGACCGACCACATGGCTCAGGTGTTTCTTCGATTGATCCTCCATCGTCAGCTATTATGCCTGAGTATTCCCTAGTGTGTGTTTTAAAAAATTGTACTAAATTTGTACTAAGTTTCTTTTTTTGAGTTTATATAAATTTATATATGCACCCATATATATGTAAGTGCAGGATGATAGGAGTGAGACTATTGGTTAGGTTTGTACTCAGGGACAAATTCATGAGCCATCTACACATTTTCAGGTCCTAAACTTTACTTTAAAATTTTCTATATGTGCAATTTCTAGGTCTTTATATGCTAAATTTAAATTCTAACTTATTTCAAACTTGCTTTATTTGAAATTCTAGCAATTAGCAAGTCAAACTTTTGGTCATGAAGATGAAACAGTTATACCACCTATACAACAAAATGTGGGACTACATGAGATGGTAATTTAAATGTACACTTTAAAGCCTACATTTAAATATTTAATTTCATATGTCATTTTTAAAATTTTTAAATCTGATTGCAAGTTCTTTCTTTTGTGTGTACAGCATGAGGTAGATCCATCCATTTCACAAGGAAGAAAGAGGCCTCTTTCAGATTTGAACTTGAGTGATGATCATTCCTGACATAGAGTTTTATTTCATAGACTAAACTGTATGATGTGCACATTATTTTTTATATATGCCATTCCAGGACTTTGACTATATATGTCGAACTTGCTATTACATGTTCTTCTAGATATATTTCAGTATTTCATGAACTGTGATTTGTATTTATTTATATGTTGATGATGAGTAGATGTTTTAAAGTACACATTTCATGGGTCCTACCTAGATATTTTATAGTATTTCATGGACTTATCTAGGTCTAGATCTACATGTATATATTATTGAGTATATATGTTTGAATGTAGTTTAGTATGTTAAATATGCTTCATTGTTCACTTCTAGATTATAAATTTTTTAATTGAGACATGTTAGAAGATTTCTCTCTACTACATTTTTTAATTTTCAAGAAGTGATTAAATGCATTATGGTTCAATACTTTTTCTTGAAATAGTGAACAATCTATTAACTACCTCACAAATCTAAATTAATTTAATTTACATAGTGGAATAGATAGGTAAATGGTGTTACAATTATCTAATAGATAAGTTTAGTGTTACAATTATCTAATAGATAAATTTAGGGCACTTTATAACAAGGTAATTTACCTAGGATAAACCTACAAAATCACGATAAAATGATAAGGACGTTAGACTCACCTAGTTAGCCTCAATTGAGATACATGTTCCTTTAAATGATTGTGGTCATCCTTTGATTACAAAACCTTCAATATAGATCATTTGTATAGTCCTTGAAATTTTATTAATTTGCAACCGAGACTTTGTTATCATCTTTCTTACTTAACCACTATAATAGCCAAAACTTCCTTGCAATTTTATGTGTTCTGTTATTATTCAACTCAAGTCTTTTTTGATCTTTTCTTACTTCCCCCTTGGCCTTGGAAGTTGAATCACATATAGTTTCTCATAAAGGAAAGGAATTAAAGAAGAGATTCCTATGAATATTTTCCCAATTCAAAATTACTTTACATCTTCAACATACCTAGTTCCTAGTGTGGATTTCATATTTGTTTGGTTTAATTTTTTTGAATTATAATATAGGTGTTCTACTTAGGGGACCCATCCTTACTAAATAGTTTAGAAAACATATATAAATGAGTGTGCTAACAACCCAAGACTAGGCATAGCAGTAGAAAGCACAACATCCCATAAAGGTTTCTAAACCACCCATATGCAACTATATCAATAGCCCATTACATATAGAAAGCACAAAATTCCAACACAACTAATAGAAAACTAAAAAATAGACAAAACACCAAACCACATCAACATCTTGAGGGAGCTTTGGCACACCCTAATGCATCGTTCCCACTCCTCATAGAGGGATTTCCATTTGTCATAGGCCCTATTGTGCACACCATTCCCAAACACAAGTTTACAAGCTCCACCAAAAGAACCTTTGGACACTTTGCATTCTCTAGTCCATGAAACTTGACACATTTCTAGATCTCTACACATTGTATAGAACAAATGGCAATTAATCCATAAACTCAAGGTAGCTATGCCTCACTTCGATACATCACATATGGATTTAAAAATGAGATACTTCCAACTTCCTTTGCCTTCAATCAACCACCTCTAATGGCTATCTAAAATGTGCATTAAAAGAGTAAGACAACATCTCAAATGTGGAACATTTAAACTTGCATCACACATAAATAAATAGTATACAACACAAGAATGAACTTGGGAGAAACTCTCAACTAGGCATAAAATTCTCAAAAGAGTGAGCAATGAGTGAGCAATGCTTCTAATGACACTAATTCATAATATATAATGGCTTTTACATAGCCTTAACATGACTTAAATTATCCAAATACACAATTCTTTAAAATGGATCATGACCTACAACTCCTCTTGCAATGGTGGAGAATGAAGGATGAGAGCTCCATGCATGGGTTCCAAAGTCCACTTAAATAGTAGTCCAAAATTTTATTGCAACAATCCCAATTGACTTTGCATGCAACCTCTCTTCCAACCATAATCAACTATCTAGTTAGTCATAAGGCTTTGAATCTTTATCAACCAACCGGCTTCACAAGCTCTACTGTAAACTTACAACATGGCTCTAGTCTATTTGCAATCTATACCTCTATCAAGGACT
Organism: Cunninghamia lanceolata; assembly: GCA_027924645.1. Classification (NCBI taxonomy): domain Eukaryota; kingdom Viridiplantae; phylum Streptophyta; class Pinopsida; order Cupressales; family Cupressaceae; genus Cunninghamia; species Cunninghamia lanceolata. The sequence goes on from BSBN01000537.1 coordinate 2,637,282, forward strand.
CTCAATAACTTTATAAACCTACATACAATCAATGCTTATGTTTTCAAGATGCCACCAAATTTTCTAAGCTTTGTCTCTAAAAGACATCATTCTTTGTCCTTCAACCATGTATGGCTTTGTCTAATACAACCTACTTTAAATGACTCCAGTACTATACTAATCACATAGCTAGTTATGTGCAACAACCAACTAATACCTATATTAAGTCTCTAAGCTCTGCCCAAGCATGTTCAACAAAGTTCAACCATGAATGGCTCTTTGCAAGCCTCCGTCACAAATCTCAAATAATTCAAATCAAGAAGAAACTAGAAGGTTCAAGTCAAATCAAGTATCCACACAATATAAGCTACAAAAAAAATTATCACTATTTGAAATTATTCAAGAAGTAGCATTCAATTCTTGTAGAGAAACTAAATCTTTTAAAGAAGAAACTTGTTGGATCTAGGGCATACAACTGAGAGGGGGGGGGTGAATCAGTTGTATAAAACTTCTTGTTCTTTCAAACACTTGATTCTTGGTTGTTAGTTAACAGCATATCAATTAATCATCCATGGAAGCATTATACATAAACACAAGAGCAGATAAACATCAACACATTGAACACCAAGATTTTGACGTGGAAAACCCGGTTAAGGGAAAAACCACGGGGTGATTAACCCAAGAATTATTCTCTGGTAGAAGAATAAGAAAAAGAATGGCACTTGCCAATTAGGGCTCACTGCCCGAGCACACTGCTCACAAAGAGGCCCACTGCCTACAAGGAGACACACTGTCTACAAAGTGATAAGAATCACAGTCTTGAACTGGAGAATGACATTTCTACCATGTCCGGATCAGTTCCATTTAAGCCCAAAAACTTCTACTCTGCCTTTCGCACTTCTCTTCACTATGCCACACTCATCCACACAAACCACACTTTGAAATGAACTCACAAACTGTTATTTATACAAGACATCGACTTAGGAACAAACATCTAAGTCGGCAAACAACCATAAGAGTATCCGCAAGATGAATAACACATCCGGTCGGCCACCACAAGAACATTCGCAAGATGAACAACTCATCCGGTCGGCTAAACAGAGCAAGAACTTCATCCGGAAGAATAACTTCAATTCCAGGCTCTACTATCAATGCGGACCAACAACACAACCTAAACATGATCCAAGAACCTTCACAAGCCTGCCTGAATGACCGGATACATCCGCACTTCCTCTACTTACTGGAATCTCTTGTCTTCCTCATCTGGAACTTCAAGAACACAGTCTGTCGCCACTGTCATAATGCAAGAGGTACTTCCGGACCTCCAAATCATACACAAATTAGGATGACACATCACAAGGACATCCCAAACACTCCTTCCAATCTGCAGATTAGGATAATACAATTCCGGACCTCACCGGACCTTTTTGTGATCCTCTGTCACCTCTGGATACTTGCCGGAATCAGTTCCATACCGATAGCCACAACTCCTTCAAATCTTCATGCGGACCTCTGAAATCTTAACTGAAGCATCTCAAGACTCATATCTACTAACCCTTTAATCCGCATCCTCCGGTTCTCATCCTATACAGTACATTTGCCTTCTTCTCATCACTGTTCCTGACTGAGGCTAATTTTCTCAATATCCTCAGCACACAGCTCATCAAATCCTTCTTGTCAATGCAATATGAGTATGTTGACATCAATGACAACACTGGCTCACCTCATACTTGCAACAATCTCCCCCTTTGTCATTGATGGCAACATATGATGTGAAAAACCATTAAGACAAGAACTTCTCTTTTCTGTCACCGCTCCCCCTATCAACAACAACTTTTCACATGTCTTCTCTTCCTTTACTGCTCCCCCTTTGATCATCAACCACTTGTTTTTCACATGTCTTCTCTCCCCCTTTGACATCAATGGCAAAGGGCTCATACTTGCAATTCTCATACATCAGAATCATACCAGCTGCTCCCCCTTAGTTGCAGCTCCCCATCATTAATCTAGATCACAAGATATGACTGTGATATCCACCGGACTGATGCACATCAGTGCATCCTAGTTCATCACCGGAGGGGCCATGACCCCTAACTTCTCCCGGAGATATTCAAAAGAATCCTTGGGAAGAGGTTTAGTAAAGATATCTGCAATCTGATCCTTGGAGGGAACATACTCCAATCTGACTTCTTCCTTGTTTACTTGTTCTCTCAAAAAGTGAAACTTGATAGATATGTGCTTAGTCTTAGAATGCAACACCGGATTCTTAGAAATATTAATTGCACTTGAATTATCACAGAAAATTGTGATAGGCTCCTCATATTCAATTTTAGTGTCTCTTAGCATGTGCTTCATCCATAAGATTTGAGTGCAACTACCTGCTGCTGTAATGTATTCTGCTTCAGTTGTAGACAGAGATATTGCATCTTGTTTCTTGCTTAACCAAGAAACCAATCTCTTCCCCAGAAAGAATGCTCCACCACTAGTGCTCTTACGGTCATCCACATCACTTGCCCAATCTGCATCTGTGTAAGCATGAAGAGAGAAATTCGGATCTCTAGGGTACCATAGACCATACTCAACTGTTCCTTTCAAGTACCTAAAAATTCTTTTGATTGCCATAACATGAGATTCTCTAGGATCAGCCTGGAATCTTGCCACAAGACCAACAGCCTGCATTATATCTGGTCTAGTTTGAGTGAGATACAACAATCCACCAATCATTGATCTATACTTTGTCTGATCTGCCTTTGGAGAATCATCATCTTTGCTTAACTTACATCTGGTTGCCATAGGAGTGTTCATTGGCTTTGAGTCTTCCATACCAAATTTCCTTAACAATTCTTTCACATATTTGGTCTGAGAAATGAAGATCCCTTCTTTTGTTTGAGTAATTTGCAGACCCAAGAAGAAATTCATTTCACCAAGCAGAGACATTTCAAACTCACTTTTCATCTGATTTGCAAAAGTTTTGCACATACTATCTCTTCCTCCAAAAATGATATCATCCACAAACACTTCAACAATCAAAATGTTATCATGATCAATTTTGAAATATAAGTTACTGTCAGCAGTACCTTTGTTGAATCCAATCTGCACAAGATGCTTATCCAACCTTTCATACCATGCTCTTGGGGCTTGCTTCAATCCATACAAAGCTTTCTTCAACTTGCAGACCATATCATCATTATCAGACAATTGAAATCCATCCGGTTGTTCAATGTAGACTTCTTCTTCCAGATCACCATTTAGGAAGGTAGACTTGACATCCATCTGATATACCTTGAAGTCTTTGAAGGCAGCATATGCAAGAAGTAATCTGACTGCTTCAATTCTTGCCACCGGAGCAAAAGTCTCTTCAAAGTCAATTCCTTCTATTTGAGAGTACCCTTTGCAGACCAATCTAGCTTTGTTTCTGATTACTTCACCAGCTTCATTTAGTTTGTTCCGAAAGACCCACTTGGTTCCAATTACATTCCTGTCTCTAGGTCTAGGAACAAGATCCCAAGTATGATTTTTCTCAATTTGCATCAATTCATCTTCCATTACTTTGGTCCAGTTTTCATCATTGCAGGCTTCATTTATTGTTTTAGGTTCAATCTTTGAAATCAGACAACATTCATCCTGATTTGGAGCAACATTCCTTCTAGTTTGTACACCTTTGCTTCTGTCACCTATGATCTGATCTTCAGAGTGGTTCAGTCTTACATACCTTGGAATTTTGGGAGTATCCTGCACTGCTGCTTCTTGATCAGGCTCATTCAAACCTATCTCTTCTTCCTGATTTACCAGATCAGGCTGACTCTGTCTCACCGGAGAGGATTGAGTTCCTTGAACACTGTCTTGGTCATCTTCATCAAACTCATAAAATCTTGAAGGCTTCTCAATTCCTTCATCAACTTTTACATTGGTGCTTTCTATCATCTTTCTCAATCTCTTATTGTAACACCGGTATGCTTTACTTTGAGTGGAGTAACCCAAGAAAATTCCTTCATCACTTCTAGCATCAAACTTTCCTAGATCTTCATCTCTTTTAATATAACACTTGCTACCAAATACTCTGAAATATTTCACAGTAGGAGTGATGCCAAACCAGAGTTCATAGGGGGTCTTACCGGTGTTGTTTCTGATTTGAACTCGATTGAGAGTGTAGACTGCAATGCTGATAGCTTCTTTCCAAAACATCTGAGGAACATTTGCTTCCAACATCATTGTCCTGGCAGCTTCCTGGATGGTCCGGTTCTTTCTCTCAACTACTCCATTCTGCTGTGGAGTCCTAGGAGCAGACAACTGTCTCCTTATACCCTACTTCTCACAAAAGTCAATGAACTCACCAGATGTAAATTCACCACCTCTATCAGACCTTAGACACTTTAGTTTCAATCCGGTTTGATTCTCTACCATAGCTTTGAAGATTTTGAACTTCTCAAATGCTTCTAATTTTTCTTTTAGAAAGGTAACCCACATCATCCGGGAATGATCATCAATTAACAACATGAAATATCTATCACCTTGCAGACTCTTGATTCTTGTCAGACCACAGAGATCAGTATGTACTAATTCCAACAATCCGGTAGAAGACTGATCTTTGCTTTTGAAAGAGACTCTGCTTTGTTTACCTAATTGACATTCTTTGCACACACTATTTGTAGGTTTCATCAATTTTGGAAGATCTCTTACAGCCTGAGTATTGCTTATCTTGATGATGTTATCAAAATTTACATGACACATTCTTCTGTGCCATAACCAACTCTGATCAATTTGAACAAACAAACAACTTTTATTTGAACCAACCAGATGAAAGATATTACCTTTTGTCTGAGTACCGGATGCAATTTTAGTTCCAGAGCTTGTAAAGATTCTGCATTTTCCATTCTTGAACCGGAGATCATATCCTTTGTCCACTAACTGACCAACACTGAGAAGATTGTGCTTCAATCCTTCAACATATAGTACATTACCTGTTTTGCTCTTTCCATCAAAGGAAATAGTTCCCCTACCTCTGATTCTGCCAGCAGAATTGTCACCAAACTTTACCATTCCTCCTTCATATCTTTCCAAATCTAAGAACTTATTCTTGTCACCAGTCATATGGTGAGAACATCCACTGTCAATAACCCAATCATCCTTTTCTTCCACTTGAGCAGCCAAAGCTTTTTCAACAACTTTGTGATTGACAGATTCAGAGAGTATTGAATCTTCTTCCTTGATGGCAATAAACACCCACTCATTTCCGGATTTGCTTCCTAGTTCTGATTCATCATCTGTTACTCCTTCATTGTCATCTTCTTCATGAACATAATAGCAATTCTTTTGAAACCTTTGTCTGTTAGTATTAGACCTTGTAGATCTTTCCGGACATCTTGAAGCAAAATGACCAATCTTATTGTAGTTGAAACACTTAAAGGGTAGTTTTCCTTCATACTTACCGGATCCTCTTGGCAGTCTCTTTGCAATGAGGGCTTCAAGTTGAGCTGTTTATGCTTCTTCTTCTTCCATGTCTCTTCTTGCTTGATCATACCATGACATCTTCCTTGATGAGTTTTCTCCCGGATCAAATGTCTGTTTGCCTTTCACATAGGTACTGGCTTTGAAAGCAGATTCAGTCTTGGGAGGATCATCTCCAAACTTGGTCATTTCAAATGCAGCTAGTTTGCCAGCCAGTTGTTCTCTTGTGATAGTTGTGTGGGCTCTGAATTCATCAATGGTAGCAACCTTGATTTTGTAGGCAGCAGGAAGGGATCTTAGGATTTTGCAGACAATCTCATTTTCATCTAGAGTTCCACCAGCATTTCTAATTCCACATACCAGCTCATTCACTCTTGGCATAAAGGTAGTGATGTTTTCATCATCTCTCATTTTCAATCTTTCAAATTTCCCTTTCAGACTTTGCAACCTTGCACTTTTGACAAACTCATCTCCTTCATACAGAAGTTCTAGTTTAGTCAGGATCTCATATGCAGTTGGTAGGTCAATAACATTCGAGAGATCTGAGTCATTCAATGCGCTTAGAAGAGCTTCCTTGTTCTGCAGATTGTTTTCAGCTTCTGTGATTTCATTCAGAGTTGTCGGACCACCTTGTGGAGGTACATAAGGTTTTGAAACCATAGCCAAGTATGCTTTTCCCATACATTCCAAGTGACACTTCATGCGACCTTTCCAAAGAGTGAAGTTGGTTCCATCGAACTTCGGACTATCCTTCTTGTAAGACGACATCCTGGATCTCCTCAAGCGGTTAAGCTTCTTTCAGAGGAACTTGGCTCTGATACCAATTGTTGGATCTAGGGCATACAACTGAGAGGGGGGGGTGAATCAGTTGTATAAAACTTCTTGTTCTTTCAAACACTTGATTCTTGGTTGTTAGTTAATAGCATATCAATTAATCATCCATGGAAGCATTATACATAAACACAAGAGCAGATAAACATCAACACATTGAACACCAAGATTTTGACGTGGAAAACCCGGTTAAGGGAAAAACCACGGGGTGATTAACCAAAGAATTATTCTCTGTTAGAAGAATAAGAAAAAGAATGGCACTTGCCAATTAGGGCTCACTGCCCAAGCACACTGCTCACAAAGAGGTCCACTGCCTACAAGGAGACACACTGTCTACAAAGTGATAAGAATCACAGTCTTGAACTAGAGAATGACATCTCTACCATGTCCGGATCAGTTCCATTTAAGCCCAAAAACTTCTGCTCTGCCTTTCGCACTTCTCTTCACTATGCCACACTCATCCACACAAACCACTGATGCAGAGGCATCCACACTAAAACCTTAACACACAGCATGGATGTCCGCAACCCTTCATCATCATCATCATATTTCTCTTTACAGTATCAGCATCATCATATTTACTCTGCCGACCGATATCCTCCTGATGACAAGCCTTCACTCTTTCGCATGTCAGCAGCATCATCATATTCGATTATCGGCAGCATCATCATGTTCGGCAAGCGCGAACATCCTCCTGACGTTCACTGTTCACCTTACCACCAAACTCTACCTTCACTATCTTCAACATCATGATGTTCAACATCATGTTAATCAGCAGGATATAGAACATCCGGTTCCCTCCATATATCCTGATGATGACCCTCAACTCCACGCACCGTCCCTTCAATGCTTACGTCACCCCGATATCCTGATGATAATTATCCTGATGACGATGACGTCACATGCAGCTCCCTCAATATCCTGCTGCCCCGCAATATCCTGATGACGTATATCCTGATGATGATGACGTCATATGCAGTTTCTTCAATATCCTGCTGTTGGCCAAACTTAACTTTTTCAGCCGGCGATCAACCTGATCTTCTACCTTATGCCGATACGCTCCTCCTCGGCAACTCCTGATGATGATCACCCCAACACACATTCACTTCATGCAACCGACTGCATCATGCTCATCTCCATCTACCCAGATGACGATGCCCGAAGCGACTGCAGGATATACGCAGAAATATATTGATGATGCCGTTTTAACAAATTTTTGAACCTTAGCAAATTTCGATCCGCCGCACCTCCTGGGATGACCCGATCTACTTCCAGGGTGATCTTTCAAACCCTAACTATCAGCTCGACCTAGCACATACCCATGCTAGGGTTCTCAACACCTCTTGACAGCGATCCTGCACACCTGCATGCGAACAAACAAACTAACTCCTAACCTACTGTACATAACCATTCCACCGATTCGACGAATCAACCGATGGAATGGATCAGCGAATCCATGAAACCACCAAACCAGCAAATCGATCAAACAATGGAATTCAACAAAGGATGAACACAAACAGGATCACTTTATTGATTTCAAAAGATGCAAATACAATGATCAGTCTCTCTCTTTGTCTCACTCTCTGCAACCTAGCTCGATGCAATACTATCTCTTAATCTGTCTCAAGACCAACCAATCCTCAAGCATATATAGGATCTCCTGCGAGTACTACCACTCGACTCCAAGCGGCTGGGAAATCTCTCCAGGCAGCTGGGAGATCCAACCGGACCTACAGCATGACAACTGTCCTAACAAACTATCTAAAAATAGTAAAACATGGTCAACATGACCTTATTACATGCATTGGTCTTATTAGACCTTCTTGAAAACATTAACAAGACTCAAAACTAGCTAACTGCCTCATGGAGGCCAGCTGTCAGGTAGGTGCTCCTGCACCAACCACACTTTGAAATGAACTCACAAACTGTTATTTATACAAGACATCGACTTAGGAACAAACATCTAAGTCGGCAAACAACCATAAGAGTATCCGCAAGATGAATAACACATCCGGTCGGCCACCACAAGAACATTCGCAGGATGAACAACTCATCCGGTCGGCTAAACAGAGCAAGAACTTCATCCGGAAGAATAACTTCAATTCTGGGCTCTACTATCAATGCGGACCAACAACACAACCTAAACATGATCCAAGAACCTTCACAAGCCTGCCTGAATGACCGGATACATCCGCACTTCCTCTACTTACTGGAATCTCTTGTCTTCCTCATCTGGAACTTCAAGAACACAGTCTGTCGCCACTGTCATAATGCAAGAGGTACTTCCAGACCTCCAAATCATACACAAATCAGGATGACACATCACAAGGACATCCCAAACACTCCTTCCAATCCGCAGATTAGGATAATACAATTCCGGACCTCACCGGACCTTTTTGTGATCCTCTGTCACCTCTGGATACTTGCCGGAACCGGTTCCATACCGATAGCCACAACTCCTTCAGATCTTCATGCGGACCTCTGAAATCTTAACTGAAGCATCTCAAGACTCATATCTACTAACCCTTTAATCTGTATCCTCCGGTTCTCATCCTATACAGTACATTTGCCTTCTTCTCATCACTGTTCTTCACTGTTCCTGACTGAGGCTAATTTTCTCAATATCCTCAGCACACAGCTCATCAAATCCTTCTTGTCAATGCAATATGAGTATGTTGACATCAATGACAACACTGGCTCACCTCATACTTGCAACAAAACTATCTAAGGAAATTCATTTGAATCTTATCCACACAATATAAGCTACAAAAAAATTTATCACATTTGGAAATTATTCAAGTAGTATTCAATTCTTGTAGAGAAACTAACTCTTTTAAAGAAGAAACTACAAGGAAATTCAAATTTCTTATCCACACACTATAAGCTACAAAAAAAATTATCACAATTTGAAATTATTCAAGAAGTAGCATGAGCAATTCTTGTAGAGAAACTAGAACTCTTTTAAAGAAGAAACTATCTAAGGAAATTCATTTGAATCTTATCCACACAATATAAGCAACAAAAAAAATTATCACATTTTGAAATTATTCAAGAAGTAGTATTCAATTCTTGTAGAGAAACTAACTCTTTTAAAGAAGAAACTACAAGGAAATTCAAATTTCTTATCCACACAATATAAGCTACAAAAAAATCTTTTAAGATCTTCTCTTTTATACCTTATTGGTTGACAATGTTGGTGCATTAATCGGGCTTATAATGATTACTCATAATGTTTCTAGTGCTAGGGAATTAGATGATTTTTGAGATTCCTTTTGCTATACATGTAGATTCTTGTCTTCGTTTGATTGGCCATTCTCTTAGTAGTTCTATTGAGTGGGTATTAGGGATTATCTTGAAGTTCTTAATAACATATTTGATTGGTCATGAAGGCAAGTGGCTATTAAAGGGATTGTTATGACAATCATATAGGTGTTTGGATGGCCACTTATGAATTTCATGAAGGCCACTTGTTGCCATAAATACATGTCTATCTAACTCTAGCAAATGACCATTTAGAATGATATACTTGATCATCAATCACTGTGAAAACCTCTTGACTAACATGATTGTCCAATTTGTGTCATGAGTGTCCTATTTGTTTCATGACTATCCTTAATTTGTTTTATTATTGTCATATGGATTTTTGCAATGGAATTTAGATGATATAACCTCATTATGACTGATTTTTAGATTTGAATTGCTCTTGTGAGAACATCTCAATGATTTATGACAGTCTAGATTGGATACATGGCAATAATCTTCATGCATGACTATTTAATACCTTACCTATGCATGATAACCCTCATTATTACCTTAGCAGTTGTAAATAGAGTTCTACAACACCAATGATTACACCTAGGCATTCATAGAGGTGATATTAAACCATGTTTCAAATATGCAAACTATCCTAGGACTATTTCCCTTTAAAGTTATCATGACACTGCTTTTCAACATTTGTACATTTAAATAATATTTAAAATAAATGTTAAATCAACACATCTAAAAACATAGCTAAAGTGGGTACAAAAATGATACGAAAAATACAAACTATATATACTTATTAAACCTCTACACTAATAGCATAGATCATAAAAAGAGTCTCAAAACAAAAAATATGTCCATTATTAAACATATGAGTATATCTATACAATTAGCTTATAGTTCCATGTTATTAGTTTGACATGACTACAAAATTGATCTACAATTTACATTATGATGAAATCTTGTAGTGGCAATCATGGAAAAATCTACTTGTAGGATACACCTGCAAGAATTAATGAATGTAAATGAGAATGAAAGAATATGTACCAAAAACACAAAATATTAATGCAATATGTACTAAATAACACCAAAGAGGATACAAAGACGATGGCTTAAGGGGAGCTAAGAGGATGTCTTAAGGGGATACATAAGAGGATGGCTTTAGGGGATGTATAAGAGGATTAATTAAAAGGGGAGCTAGAAGAGGATGTCTTAAGGGGATACAAAAGAGGATAGCTTACTTGGAGAGATGTACACTAGTCAATTTACAAAGTATAAAATAAAACTTGATGGCTTAAGGGGATGTAAGAGGATGGCTTAAGGGGAGCTAAGAGGACATCTGAATTAAGGGGATGTACAAGTGAGTGTCTTTAGAGGATGGATGATAAATATTTGAGTATATATATATATATATATGTAATTACCTAATTTGCGTTCACTTTTAATTGAAGACTACAAAATTGACCTCAAATACTTGTATGGTGAAAACTTCTATTGACAATCATGTAAATTTGACTACTTGTCTAGGGTACACCTACAAAAAGTAATGTTCAAATGTACAAGTAAATTAACTATATATTTCTATGAGTCGATACAAAATTTAAGACAAGGGGAATAATATAGAAGCTGAAATGAGAATGAAAGAATTTAACTTGGGGATGTAAGAGTATGGTTTACTTACCTGAAAATTTATTCTATTGTACCATCTGCATCCTCATTTTTTTGTAATGCATCTATAATTGACTCATGTTCTTCCATCGGAATTGTCCATAACTGTTTATTAGAAGGTTTTCCTTGATATCTGACTAGTTTTATATTTGTTGCCACAACCAAATGTGAGTAGTGTATGATCTTCTTATGTGTTTCATAATCTTCAAATGTAGGCACACCATTCCTTCTTATTAGATATTTTTGTAGCCAAGTGCCAACAACAACCACAAAACCTGTTGGATACTCCATGTTATCATCATCTACTCTAGAATGTAACAACTTTTGTTTTGTCTCAACACATCGAGCCAACCAATACTCGGTTTCCTCTTCATTGCCCTCAGGTGCAATAACAGCATAGATATGTCCTACAAAAAAATTATATAATTCAATAAAGTGTGACATGTATCTAAATCACATAAATTTGTGCATGCATACATATATAATTAATTATATATAGGATGTACAAAAAAATGACAATAAAAAAAATTGAAAACAAAAGTACCTTCTTGTACAAGGTCTGAAACATGATCATAGTCATCTGATGCAAACATTTGATTATCATCTTCAATTGTTGTTTCAAGTTGATCTTGTGTTTCTGTTGGTGTCAAGGATCTTTGTTTCCATTCTTCAACTCATTCTGTATTTTCACATGCTCCCCAATCACCTGTAATACAAAATTGACAAAAACATGCAAGCTCCCTAGTCCATATAGTCCATGTGCTTGCATTTGAACTCTTAAATGAATGCCATTTTGTTGATCCAGTTATTGTCTCACAATCAAGTTGAGTAGGAATATTCTCTTCTTCAACTAACCAAAAGAATCATCAAATTGTAGTGTTCTGACTTGATCCCATAGATAACTTTTCATTACACCAATCTACAATTACACGTGCATCTCTAAATTTGGCTGTATCCTCAAATTTTAGTTGCTCTCTAGCAAGAGCTCTTTTCACACATGCTCCAGCTCCATCATGTTCTCCTTTACCATGTCCAGCTTCAAAAAAACTCCACATATGTTGGATATTGATTTCTTTGTGAGCCCTACATAGCCAATAAAACATTCTTGTATTTTTGAATTGCCTTATACAATTATCTGACCCTATGAAATGTTGTGTCATCTGGATTCCTCTTTCTTTTAAACTTTCATAAAATTTTGTGAAACAATATTGCACAAACTCTGAAGAGTGTAACCGGTTATCACTCAAATAGAAATGATACTCCCTCAAAAATTTTCTACTATCTTCTGTACTATCATCTGCATGTTTGTATACAATATGAACAAATATGGCCACTTGCACTAAATTATAATATTGAGATTGAATTTCCTCTTGTGGAGCAAGAGTATAGTTTTCTACAAAGTCAACCACTGATAGGATAGTTCCAATTAGAAAGGTGTTTTTACATGAACGGAATTGTCCATCAAGCCACCGAGCATATTGGGAGTGTTTAACATATTTGGATACAATATTATCATTCAAATCTTTGATGAATGCATGCACACAAATTTTTTCAGTGACTAACTCACAATGCTTTCCAATTTTTCCATCTTTTAAAGAATATTCAACATTCTTGAATCTTTTCACATCCACTAATTGTTGTCCAAATTCATGTGAAATATTTTCATGCATACATTCTCCTTACAATGAAAAGTTGCCACATCTATTGCATTGTCCAGAAATATATGCTTTTGAATAAAATAAGTATCCAGTAGATGTTTCACAAAACAAACCCGCTACAAACTCCTTAATTGTTTGAGGTGGCATATTAATACCAAATTCATGCATAATTTTGTCAGTATGCAAAGTAGAACATATATATCGAAAAAGATCATAATAATAACAAAATTGCACATGAGTTTTACAACAAGAGATTCGCTATTTATTAATTTTCACATACCAAGGTTTACATTTCTCAAAAGATCTTTGGCTTATGGTAATATTAAAAGGTTCTAACACTAAATCATCTAAGAATTTTTTATATAATTCAGTTTGAGTCATGTCTAATAGATGTTTTGGATGAGGATCACAAATTTTAGACCCCACTCGTAATTTTAAAACATTTCTAACATTATATGATACCCTTGTATTATCATGCCAATATTTTTCAATTAAAGATTTGATTTCACTCTTTAATTTCATGTCATACCTTGGGAGTCTACCACTAAAACTCCAACATTGGTTAATTGGATCTTTTTCAATAGATTCTCTTCTCTTTACTGCTCTTCTCCAAGTTTTAAGATTTATCTTTAGAATTTCACTTGTCTTACTTATCATTCTTTTATTAGAAGACAATTTATTGACTAAAGCAGTTGTTATAGCTCTTCGTGCTGCATTGCTATCTTTAGATTGACTCTTTTTACCAATAGAATCAATAGCATTAGCAACACTAGATAAAACTTGTTTCATTGATTCATCTTTTTTTTTAGGTTTTACAAAGATGCCTAACTTTTTCATTACTTTTCGCAATTTCCACATCTTCATCAATTGCATCATAAGTTGACATTGAAATCCAAGACTTTTTCTATAAATTTTTTTTATATAATCTATTTGCATGAGTTCTCATTTTCCTCCAAGAAATCTTACCAGGAAGATTATCTAAGACATTTCTTTCAATCTCAAATAAAACATTTTCATTTTCACTCCTAAAAGGGATATCATTCTCATTCATATCATCAATAGGTGGGTTTGAAGACATACCTAGATTTGTTTCTATAGTCATGTTTTCCATATCATTGAAAGTTGGCTCCGAAGACACACCTGGATTTGTTTTTATAGTCATGTGTTCTATATCATTGAAAGTTGGCTCCAAAGACACACCTGGATTTGTTTCTATAGTCCTGTTTTCCATAACATTGAAAGTTGGCTGTGAAGACATACCTGGATTTGTTTATATAGTCGCATTTTCCATATCTTCAAAATTTGGGTTTGAAGACATACATGCATTTGTTTCTATAGACACATTTTCTTCCAAATTCACCATTTCCACATTTGCATCATCTACATTCATCCCATCATTTATACTCTCTTGAATGTCTTTCTCTTCAATACTCATGGAACTAGATGCTTCAATATTCTTCATCTCTTGAATCCTTGATCTTCTATCTCTTTGCCTTTTGGCTTCCTTCTCTCTATTTGCTTCAATTTCTTGAGGTGTCATTAGCCTCCTTTGTTTTTTTCTTTGACATTGATTTGATCCCATGATTACCAAACCCTCTTGATAAAATAACAATTGATACTTAATTCAGTTTCATAATTGATGTCCTTACTTAAACTTTTGAAGTAGAATTAGATGTAGATCCTTTGTTCCATAGATTTTGAAGTAAAAGGTAGATGTAAAAACAAAAACCCTCTTTCTTTATTCCTCTTGAAAATAGCTCATGCACTTGATTTCACTTTAGAATTGTTCATATGATTGACTCCTTTCAAAATCTGAATAGAATATGACCTATCAAGAGATTCCACAAAACAATTGTAAGTAAAAAAATGTAGAAATTGTTGCTGTCGCGCCATACTGATCAGACTTGCAAGTTGCAGGGATACAGTGAGAGTACTTTTTTCCCTAATATGGGAAATAACAGGTATAATAGAAGTGGGTACCCATTATTGAAAACATAAGGGGTACCCGTTATATAACGTGTACCCGTTTTATAATGGGTACTCGTTATTTGAAATTAGAAATCTCCGCCCACCTTTTCCCTTACCTTTGCTTGGGTTTTAGGCTTGGGATAGGCATGGTTGACCGACCTTGAGCCTTGGACTTGCAAGTTTTTTTCTAAGTACAAAACAAGAAGAAACACTGAGTTTACCTGTATGGCTGAGGGCTTTTTTTTCTAAATTTTTTTACGAAATGAAAACCCATTACAGATGACATTGTCTAGTTTTCAAATATATAATTTTTTTTATTGGACATGTTCTTCTATTTATTATTTAATTTATAAGCAAACTAGTCCAAAAACTTGAAATGATAGGTGTTTGTATTTTTTTAATAACTTTTAATTTTTAAATTAAAAAAAAGAATTATATGTCATCAATCTACACATCATTCTTTACACAATGAAAAAAAAAATTAATTTTATGATTTGTTTTGTTCAAATTATGTTGGCCGTACACGAGGAGTTTTCAAAAGTAGCAATTAGGCCTAATAAAAAATTAATAAAAAAAAAATAATTGGAAAAAAATTATAAAAAAAATCCTCATCAAACTTCACTGTACTACCATGTTTCCCAAAAGAATTTTGAAAAATAATTTTATTTAAGTCAAATTATGTTGGTCGTACACGTGCATGGTATGGTAAAAAAAAAGTGACTTTTAAATAGTGGTTTTTAGAAATGCCTATTGAAAATTAATTTGTATCATCTGGGTATTGAAAAAAATTACATATTTAGAAACTAGACTATGAGTACTACATTTTATATTTAGTGACTTTTTTAAAGATTCCATCTCTAAGTGCTTCAAATTTTAAGGTCAAATGTGACAAATTCTGAAAATCAAGGAAAACACTTCCACTTTTTGGCCAAAAAGTGGACCCAACTTCTTGCACTGACCCAAAAAATGAATGGAAATCTACAGTTGCACGATCTACAATTACAATAAACAGAAAACTAATTGACATAACATAATTTCTTTATTTCTCTTGAGCACAATGTAATCACATTCGATCTCTTCAATCTAATTACATTTCATGATCATTGGCCCATTCCTCTGGGCATTTATCAACTCACCCTGAGTAGTACCAACTGACTCCAAGTAGCTGGGAGATCAATCCAAGCAGCTGGGAAACACTACTGCCTATTTTTGGCATTATGCGATTACAACTTGACAAATGTCCCCTAAGTCACTTGAGACTTACAAAATGAACCTAGATACAAACTAAAATGAAAATGCATTGGTCAAATAGCCCTTATTACACATGCAAACATGATTTTTGAGGTGCTCCTACACCATACTCCCCAGGTGAAAGTTGTCTCAAGTCCTCTTAGAGACTAATTGTTGCAAATCACCACCCTACTTTTTGATATCTTCTTCCAGCATCCATGTGGCTTCTGAATGTGGAAGTCCTTACCATTTGACTAAGTGCTCAAAATATGTCTAATTTCTGGTTTTCTTGGCTATCCTGCTATGCAAAATGCATTCCATCTTCGGTGGTTCCTTAGGGGGTAAATGTTGCACCCACTCTGCATTGTCTTGGACAGAATCTGTTGTCTCTTCGCCTGTATCAGGACTCCGATATAATGTCAGATCAGCAACATTGAAGATAGGTGAAATAGCAATATCTTCAGGAAGTTCAATTTTGTAAGCATTAGGACCATATTTCTTGAGAATCTGACAAGGTCCAATTTTCCTCATCATCAACTTGCTGTGGCTTCCCTTGGGTAGTCTGTTCTTGTTGAGATGAACCATGACCATATCTCTTATGTGGTACTACACATCCCTTCATCTTTGATCCACTCTAGCCTTGATCTTCTGGCTATTCTTTTGTAGAGTATCTCTGACTTGTTGATGGATCTCTTGCATAGCCTCTACAAATGTATCAGCATGTCCACTCCTATTGTCTAACCCGTGAACATCTCGCAATTCAAAAATTCCTCTAGGATGACTACCATAAACAACTTCAAAAGGACTTAAACCTGTACTTCTGCTTGTAGAATCATTATAGGCATATTCTGCTTGTTGGAGTACCACATCCCAACTTCTGCCATATTCTCTTGTCAAACATCTCAGCAGATTGCCTAATGACCTATTCACAACCTCAGTTTGACCATCAGTCTAAGGATGATAGGCTAAACTAAAAGACAAGTTTGTTACCAATCGTTTCCACAAGGTTCTCCAAAAATGTCCCACAAATTTGCTATCTCTGTTAAATATAATACTCAAAGGTAACCCATGAATCCTAACAATTTATTTTAAGAACAAACCTGTAATGTAACTAGCATCATTGGTGGTCTTACACAGAATAAAGTGCACCATTTTGCTGAATCTGTCTACCACAACAAACACACTATCATAATCTATCCTTATCTTGGGCAATCCCATCACAAAATCCATACTCAAGCTTTCCCAAGGTCTATTTGGTATGGGCAAAGGTTGGTACAATCCTGCATTGGTTGAGACTCCCTTTGCTTGCTAGCAAATCATATAACTCTCAACAAATATTTTGATATCAGATTGCATTCTTAGCCAAAAGTAAAACCTTCTCACAAGATCTAAGGTCTTATTAAGCCCAAAATGTCCTCCTAAACCACCACTATGTTTTTCCTTCACTATAATATCCCTCATTGAACAATTGGGAATACATAGTTGACTTCCGTTGAACAAAAGTCCATCCTGCAATGTATAATCTAAAAATTCACTATGGAAAGCATTGGTAAACTCACTACATACCCTATAAATCTCTTTAAAATCATGGTCCTCTTCATGCAATCCTTTGAGTGACTCAACACCCATACTTTGTAGCTACACTTCTTGCACTGTCAACACCCTTCTGCTTAGAGCATCAAGAACCTTATTTGTTATTTCTTTCTTATGTTTGATGATGAAGGTGTATGCTTGAAGGATTTCCACCCATTTCATGTGTCTATGACTGAGCTTTTCTTGACCATTCAAAAAACTGAGAGCATGATTGTCAGTGACAATAAATTCTTTAGGAAGCAAATAGTGCCTCCATTTTTTCAGAGCTTGTACCATAGCATACAACTCTAAATCATAAGAGGAGTATTTCCTCTTGGCTTCATTTAACTTCTCACTGAAGAAAGCTACTGGTCTGCCTTCTTGGCTCAACACTGCTCCTATGGCCAATCCACTTGCATCACATTCAATTGTGACAACCTTCTTGAAATCAGGTAACACTAAAACAAGGAATTTAGCAACTTTCTGTTTCAGACTTACAAAACTCTAATCTCCTCTTTCTTCCACACAAACTTCATCTTACTTCCACCCTTGATGGTCTCCAACATAGGTGCATAGATGTCACTATAGTTCTTAATGAATTTCTTGTAAAATGTGGCCAAACCATGGAAACTTCTGACCTCTCCTGCTATCCTGGGTGTAGGTCAATTCAAAATAGCTTCTACCTTGGAAGGATCCATTTTCAAATCACCTTTAGAGATGACAAAACCTAGGTACACCAATTCTTGTTTCATGAAATCACACTTTTCCAAGTTTATCAGTAACTTCTGTTCTTGCATCCTCTTCAAGACTATCTCCAAATGTTTCAAGTGCTCTTCCTTGCTCTTACTGAACACCAAAATATCATCAAGGTAGACTACCACAAATTTTTTGATGAAATCCTATAACACCTCGTTCATCAACCTCATAAAGGTGCTAGGGGAATTTGAAAGTCCAAACGGCATCACAAGCCACTCATACAACCCTTCATTAGTTTTGAAAGTTGTCTTCCACTCATCCCCCTCTCTTATCCTTATCTGATGGTACCCACTCTTCAGGTCTATCTTAGAGAAATAGGTAGCACCTCCCAAACAATCCATTAGATATTCTATTCTAGAAATAGGAAACCTATACCTGATGGTTATCCTATTTATGGCCCTAGAATCAGTACACAATCTACATTTTCCATCTTTCTTTGGTGCTAAAACGGTGGGGACTACACATGGAATCAAACTCTTTCTTATTAAACCCTTGTCTAAAAGTTCTTGAACCTACCTGGCTATCTCCTCATTCTGCTGAGGGGTCATTTTATATGCTTCCTTATTAGGAAGTACTGCTCCTGGTATGAGATCTATTTGATGGCTAATGTCTTTGATTAGTGGTAGGGAATTAGGTATATCCTTTGCGATAACTCCTTTGTAACTCTCAAGCAAATCTCTGACCTCCTTAGGCCCTACTTCTTTCACACTTTGCTTCTTTTCCCCTTTAGGCTTCACAATCAAAGCAAAACCTACTCCATCACCTTCCTATAATGTGTCCATGAATTCTTTTTCTCCTACCAGCATTACACTAGACCCTATATGCTATGGATCCTCTTCTACCAATGACTATATCTTATAAGTCATACCATCCTTTTGGAATGAGTAAGTATTCTTCTCTTCGTCATGATGAGCCTTCCTATCAAACTGCCTTGGTCTACCTAATAAAAGATGACAAGCATCCATTGGAAGGATGTCACACAAGATCTTATTTCTATACCCCTTAATACTAAATTCTACCCATGCCTATTCATTTATGAGTACGTGCTGCCCCTTGTTCAACTAACTGACTTTATATGGACTGTTATGGGGTATCTTTTCTAACTTCAACTTATTCACTTCTACCAAAGATATAATGTTATCTGTGGAACCAAAGTCAATAATAACTTTACAAACCCTACCATGAATCTTGCAGTTGATTCTAAACAAAGCCCTTCTTTGTGATGGTTCAGCCTGCATTGGTTCCTTGAGCAGCGTCCTCTTGATCATTAGATTCTCTCCCATTTCTGATTCTAGATTCACTTCTAGAGATGTCACACTCCTTACATCTTCTTGAATCAAAGTGGTTCTCTTCTCAGCACCATGAGAAGTTGAGGCCTTCTCTGGACACTTGTATGTTGGGTGCCCTATCTGATTATAGTTATAACATCCCATATTAGAGAATTTGGATCCTCTACCTGATCCATTTGTCCCACCTCTTCCATTAGGCCTTCTTCCTCGGTAGCCTCCTCTACTACTTGAGTCCCCAACTTGCTCTTCTTGGCTAGACTCACCACTAGGCCTCTGGTTAGGACTTCTTCCTTTAAAACTACCTCTACCCCTGAATTCCTTCCACCTCTACCTCTATTGTTCTGCTCACTCTTCCTCTTTATCTTCTCTTCAGCCCTTAAGGCCATTTGGAAACACTTGTTCACTATGTCTGGTGCTAAGATGTTGATCTCATCTTGAATGTTCATTCTTAGGCCATTCAAATACCTAGCCACCTTTGCTGACTCTTCTTCTTGTCTCTTTAATCTAAGACTAAGTTTATGAAACTCTTGTGTGTATGCATTCATATCAAGGTCCCTCTATCTGAGGTTCTACAATTTCTTATACATCTGCACATCATAGTCCAGGGGTAAGAATTGTGCCTTGATTTTGGTCTTCATCCTTTCCCAGGAGGTTATCATATTTTTCCCTTCCTTGACTCTCTCCCCTTGCTCATAATTCCACCATGCAAGAGCAGACCCCTGCAATCTTGCCTTTGCCAACTTAACCCTCTTATCATCAGGGATTTCTTTGCATTCAAAATGATTGTCCATTGCCTTAATCCAATCAATCACATCTTCAACTTCCATACTTCCACTATACATAGGTAATCCATCTATGGTGTCCCTATTGACTGACTTTAATGCATTTAAAAATGCCCTCTAGTCTGTTGGTATCTCCTCTATCTTTTTACTAGTTTCCCCAATTTTTCTATTGCCTTCATCGCTGTCACTTTCATCTTCCTTGTCTTTACCTTTGGACTGCTTGAACTCTCCCAACTTGGATGCAAGCATCTCCTCAATCAGTTTTTTAATGGCGTCCTATGACATACTTTTGGGAGGCATCCTCACTGCCTCTGTTTCACTGTCTTTGTCTAACATAAACATTCATAGATAGCACCCAAATGTCAACAGTCCTCAACTTGACTTGCCGCCCAAATCTTTTTCCTACTCTAATATCAATATGATGGGGAGCACACAGTGGATACCATAGACTGATGACCTAAATTTATTTTTCACAGGTGAACAACTAATAGCTGAGTCGGCAAATCACTCCATCGGCCAAGTTTCTTCTTCTTCTCCAATGCCCCGATGGCATTTTCCCCTTTGGCGAGGCTTGCTCCATTAATGATGCTCGAAATCTTTGGCTGATTCACTAAAAATGTCATCGCACAGTTTTTCGTCCTGTGAACCCTAGCACATGAAGATGCTAGGATGATCTTATTGCGCGAAACCCTTGATCTGGATTATCTGCACTATCAAACAAGAAATACAAAACAAAGAACAAAATGAATACTAATACATTGAAGTCATTCCACTGATTTCAATAGAAATCTCACCAGTGGAATGCTTCACGGTGACATACAGCAACAATGGGAAAATGCAAAAAATGAATGGAAATCTAAAGTTGCACGATCTACAGTTACAGTAAACAGAAAACTAATTGACAGAACAGAATTGCTTTATTTCTCCCGAGCACAGTGCAATCACATTCAATCTCTTCTTCAATCTAATTACATTTCATGATCATTGGGCCATTCCTCTGGGCATTTATCAACTCACCCTGAGTAGTACCAATTGACTCCAAGCGGCTGGGAGATCAATCCAAGTGGCTGGGAAACACTACTGCCTATTTTTGGCATTATTTCTATTTTTAGCATTATGCGATTACAACTTAACAAATGTCCCCTAAGTCACTTGGGACTTACAAAATGAACCTAGATACAAACTAAAATGAAAATGCATTGGTCAAATAGACCTTATTACAAACGAAAACATGATTTTCAAGGTGCTCCTGCACCATGTATGCATCCCCGCTAAACTTCCATAATTCAAATTAAAAACGCTGACAAAGGGAAACCTTTTTAAAGGTCCTATGCCGATAACTTAAATTTAGGTCCTGGAAAAATAGGCCTAGACTAGGGCATGGGTGCCCAAGTCCAAAGCATGATTTTAAGTCCCGATTAACATTAAATGTGGACCCCTAAGCCCCATTTGACATGGGTTTTAGGGGAAATTGCTCTGGGATAACTTTTGAACATGCATAATGAAATTAATGGGACCTAGGAGGTAAACTAGGAGGTAAAAATTCTTCAGGAAACTTTTTACGACATAACAAAACCTATGTCTAAATTGTGATTAATCTCACTTCAAAAATTAATAAAAAAATATGCAACAAAAAATTATGGAAAAACATCTGCATAGTAGATATTGGTGTTACAAATCTATGTTTAAAATTTAATAATTTGATCCTTTCTATTAAAAAAGTTATGATGTATGGGATAAACATCACTTTTAAAAAATATTGTTAACTATAAAAATAAGTTATTAAAAGTTACATAAAAACATTCACAACTTGCTTCTTAATTTTTTTTTTAAAATACATTTAGAATCGACAAACAAAATATCAAAAATCACTAGTTCATATCATCTTCAAATTCTTAATGGTTTAGTTGTTATAGGTGTCAGAAAGTGAAATTTTGGTAAAAAATGTTGATTTCAATGTCCTACTTTGTCTAAAAAGTGGGACATATTATTGTGGGATCACCCTATGACTAGTCACCAAATCCAGGGTTTCTAGGGCAAAGATAGAGAAAACAAGAGTTATAGATCTAAAACCATTAAAAACCTAGAAAGCTGAGCCATGGGGGGGTTGAATAGAGCTTTAAAAACCTAATTCTAGAAGGTTTTTTCCAACCAAACAAGTGAGTCAAGGGCGCTCAGTGCCCTGGTATTTGACTAGAATTTTCTATTTGACTGCAATCATATCTGAGTCTTCTATCTTCCTACAACTTGTCTCTGTCAAAAAACTTTGATCATGACCATGAGCATGAAAACCCTAGTTTGCTTGATGTCATGTCAAAACTCTAATCGAGGAGTGGGTATAGCATGGACAAGAAGGAGAATCTTCGCAAGACCTGCAAGAGGTTATTACAACAACAATAATCCACCATAGAGAGCTTTAGAGAAGAATGGAGAGCATGTGAGAGAGATAGAGAGAAAGAGTGCTAGAGTGCTTAGGTATTAAAATGAATAAACTAATTTGTTTTTATATGCATTCCTCTCAAAAATTAGAGAATTAAACCAAATGAGACTGCCATGAATAAACATTAGGGATGTCAAAAGTTGACATAGCCTTAATTTATCCCCATTCTAACAGGCCTAGTGCACTAGGTGCCTTTGTTATTTAGCCTCCAAAAACTTCAGAATGTGCTCCATTAAGTGGCCTTATGCTAGCCCTAGAGCTATTTGTCATAGTTTATTCATTGGTATTAAGATTTAATTATTTTTAGGTCCAACCAAGTGCTAAAATAGGTCCAAATTAGCAAGTGTAAACATTTTACTACATAACATTTAGCCCCCACTTTAGTGTGGGTACAAACTTACGTTCATACTCACACTAAAGTAAGGAGATGACAAATATCTAACATAAAAACATAGAAGCCAAAGAATCCCGCCAGGTTGCAGACCCAGGTAGCTCCCAAGATTGGGATTCTAAGGTTCAAAAAACATAGACAAACACATTTCAAACACACAAGACATGTAGCATAATTAACACATACATGGAGCACTTATAAAACATGAGATAAGACTAGGCATACACAAAAGCATGTACATTGAATAAATACGAACCTGCTCATACACGTGATACATGGTGTAGACACACATAACATGAAGTATACATGCCACACAAAGTAGACATAGAATACACACGAAACACATATGGAATACATGCAAAGCATTCAAGAGGCATAGATACGGAATACATAGAGAATACACATGAAGCATGTATGAGGCATGAAAAATACATAGAGGACAAGAATACGCAAGGAGAATACAACATCCATAAGATAAAATCACATAACAGAAGACCTTGAGTAGCATGTCAAAACAGACCTCAATCAAAAAGGTTGTCTCAATCACCATTCATCATTCTCAAAATGCAGTAGGAAGAATGCTATGAACGATTAGTTAGAAATGAGAAGAAAAACAGGATACAACACATCATATAAATAATCCATCTCAAGAGAAGTTTTTCCCCTCAAGGGAATACACAACCCACCTCTCACAAAAAGGTTTAAATAAAGCCTTGCATAATAAGAAGGTGTTCCAACCATACCCAAAGGTACTCAAGCTGAACTCTTGTTGGTGGTTCCAACCCTTCTCCCAAACATGCAAGGGGCTTCAACCCAGGAGAACATGATAGACTCAAGATCTTTCTTCCAAGCTTGCCACAATCCTTTCCAAGAGAGTGCAACAACAAAGATATCAACAAGTGTTTTGATAGAAAGGTGAAAGAAAGGCTCATAGCACAATATATGCCCCCACCTTAAAGTGATTGCTAACTCCATCAAGGAGCAATTGCCTTTAAGGTAGAATAGATGAGAAGTGTAAAACAAGCATGAGATCTTTCTAGAAGCATATGCCCAAATGATATGTGTTCTCAAAAGCTACATCACAACAAGGAGATTCCCCCAAGATGAGAAAACCAACGCAATTCTTGTAGACATGATACACAATCGCTTGTTTAGTTATGGTATGATGCTGATCATTGCAACAAGGTGACACATAAATAAAATATCATAACTATGAAATGATAGAGGAAGGATCACATGAAAGTATAGTACACATAAATTGAATCAGCATGAAAGAATGCTAAATCATCCAAAAGAAAAATAAGGACATTGCAAATTACAACATATAGAAGAATGAAGATACACATAGAGGAATGTCACAACAGGTTCATTCTCCTTGTATCCTTGTGCTAACAAGAGCTTCAAAGATCATCCAAAGAGGACTAACAATCAACAACACATACTTCAAATATCACAATATGGGGATAACAGTACATACAAGCATAAGACAAATGAGGAGGGACCACACTTGTGAGTTGGCCTAAAGAAAATCGTCCTCACCCAACTTGCTCATTATAAAACAGATGGAGGAAAAGATGCTAGAGGGACTACATCAAGTGTGGTGGAAGGTGCTAGAGCCATACCTTGTTTAGAGTTGTTGAATTTTGTCACACAAGGCTTGAAATTCGTTGGTGGAATGGCCAAGCACTTGATGATATGCACAATAATGAAGTTCTGAATGAGTACTTTGTGGAATATTTTCATGTATTGGAGGGGGGAGAGTGATCAAGTGGTTCTTGAGTAGACTCAACAACATACACTCTTGTTGATATAGAAGAGAATATATAGGAGGTAGAGTAGGAAGCAACACTTTTTTGTTGTGAACATGGTGGAGAGAACATAGGGGAAGGTCAGAAACCTATGCCTACTTTAGACAAGCATGGTGTTGGTTCCACGGGTTCCTTAATGCCTTGTTCCATGCATCCATATTGAGAAATAAATTTGAATCCATGCCCATAAAGTGTCTCTAATTTTACCATAGGGGAAGAGACCACATTACTAGCCTTATCAAACTCTGAAATGCAATCATATGTTGAAGAAGAAGTAGAAGGATCAGTCTTTTTATCATGGTGAGGAGGGTCAATCTTTGTTTCAACAAGCCCATGGGGATTGAAATATAAAGAGCCCAATTCATCATCAAGACAAGTATTAGAGGAAGAAGGTTCATCATCTTGAATAGAAGTAGAAGAAGTAGATTTTAGTATTTTAGATTGAGATGAAATTTTACAACCTTTATGGTTGCCATTTCCGTAGAAGGAGGTGGATCATCATTAGTGGTATAGTCAATATCATAAGTACCATCTTTATTACTTTTGAGTTTAAGTTTTTAGGAGTAGCAAGAGATTGTGTGGAAGAAATTGAATTGAGCTTTGAGGTTTCAGGATTTGGTAGTAGGATGTTATATTCACCCATAAAGGTGGGTGTAAAATCTAACAAACCCCAATCATCACCAAAAAATATGTTTGAAGGATCGATACTATCCTGACCATCACTATTGTTAGTAGTGGAGTTAGTGAGTCAGTTTTTGTTAAAGGACTCAAATTATTAAGAGATTTTGAAAGAGAAAGTTGATGCCTTGCTTCTATTTGCAAGTAACTTTTTGGGACCAGATCAACTTCAAATGTATGGAGCTTGTTTTCAAAAACAAAATTTATTAAATGATGAAGGGTGGATGAGACTGCTCCCATGGAATGAATCCAGGGTCTACCAAGAAGAAGATTGTATGAAAGAGAACCATGCATGACATGGATAAAGGTAAACAAAGTTACAGGTCCAACCTTAATAGGTAAGGTGATAGTACCTGATGATTGTCTACCAACATTATCAAAGCCACAAATATTGAGTTTATCTAGTTGAATGAGAGACATATCAACATTGATTTTATGTAAAAAGTTTGTGCCACAAACATTAAGACCTAATCCATTATCAATCATAGTGGATATTACTTTCATTCCATTAGAACTGACAAATATAATTTAAGAGGATCATATTGGTTTTGAACTTCTATGGGAGGTAATTCATGTTGTTGAAAAATGATGTTTATTTTTATCACATGCATACAATCTAACATGGTTTCTACATAATTCAGATTAATAGTAGGTGCAACAATCACCTTTTGTAAAGCTTCTTGGAACATTCTATGGTATGTACAAGCAATATTTGTGTGAATTCCCATAGAGAGATCTTAGTTGGAGTAGCACAAAGCTGCTCGACAAGATCATATTTTCTACTAATATGTTGAGAAATATGAGATGGGGGAAGAAAAGGTTGAGAAGGTGGAAGAGAAGTGGGCACACTCAGTGCTTGATTACTTTTCTTGTTATTATGGGTATTGTATGTGTGAGAAATTGCATGATAATGAGGTTTTTCCAACACATTTTGAACACCTTGATTCTTGTGAGTAATTTACTTTGCAAAGTTGAAGATGTAAGCATGGGGTCAAGATGGTTTTGGAACACCTTGAACTGTAATCACATGTTTAGATAAAGGATGTAGATTAGGTGCTTCAGGCACAATAATTTTAGGAATATTTTGAACATTAATGTACCTATCTAACATCCTCCTAGTGGGTGGGATAGGTCTATTGATGATGATGGAATTTACATTGTTATCTTTTTTAGAAATATAAGATTTAAGAGTAAACATGGAAAAAATATGCTCAACATCTACCCATGGGGGATTCCATGTGATGGAAGGCTCTTTATCCACTTTTGAAAGGAGAGTAGTGGAATGAAGAGAGGGTAGAGTAA
The DNA here is from genome assembly GCA_027924645.1 of Cunninghamia lanceolata. Classification (NCBI taxonomy): domain Eukaryota; kingdom Viridiplantae; phylum Streptophyta; class Pinopsida; order Cupressales; family Cupressaceae; genus Cunninghamia; species Cunninghamia lanceolata. The sequence goes on from BSBN01000537.1 coordinate 2,664,343, forward strand.
TGTTAAGAAATGTATCAATGATCTCATCCTCTTGCGCCAAAACATCCTCATGAGTAGGAGGAATCTTATGAGAGGAATCAAAAGAGTGTAATGACATAGTGATAGATAAGTCAATGCCATGTCTATATGGAATGGAATATCTCTTTCAACATGTATTTGAACAAAAGTGGATAGTGATGTAACGATAGGAGAGAACATCTTAAAAGTAAATTTTACATTTAAAAGAGGTGGGTTCACCAAAGAATAATGAACCAGAACCAAACAAAGAGCTTGTTCTAGCGGTAGCTTTAAAGAAAATAAAATATTTTGATGCTTTAGATTTCTAAGTTAACAAATGTGTTATGGTAAAGAAATGTATAACTAGATTTGAGCACTAATTAATATAAAAAAAATTCAAAGAGTTTATTGAACAAACCCTAAGTATCAATCCAATATTTCCATGTTCTCTAATCCAAAATATAATGATGCAAGAATTCTATTTCTTGCTAATTTCAACACAACATGACAATTATGATGTTCTACAGCAATGTAAAATCAGATTTGATAACTATTTAACATCAAAAAAATTTGAAACAAGGGTTTACTCAACAAACCCTAGGTGTAAGATTAGATAGGCTTTCAAACAAATGCAAGATTTTTTAAAACCCTAATAATGAAGAAGTGCAAATGCAAGATGTGCAAGTAGGAAATTATATTTTAATCAAATCTAATACAAAAAATAGAAAATTACAAAGTGTAAGAAAATGTCAGGTTCACCAAACTGTTATATAGGGAAAAGGGACATAGGATAACATATACATCACCCTAAATCAATCTTTCACAACAAACATTGGAATAGGAAATCAAGAAGACTCAACGCTTAGCTACTATCTTCAAAGGAGAGCTAATTGGTCTTTCATTTGGTCCCTTTGTTTCCAAGGAGAGAGATCTTATGACTAATTACAAAATCTAGAGTTTCTAGGGCTAAGATGGAGAAAACAAGAGTTAAAGACTTGAAACCATCAAAAAATAACAAAGCTATAGTAGGGAGGGGCTAAACAAAGTTGTAAGAACTTGATTCTAGAAGGTTTTGGCCACTCAAGCAAATAGGTGAAGGGTGCTAGGCACCCTGGTCTTTTACCAGAAGTTTCAATTTGACTATAGTTGTATCTGAGTCTTCTATTGTCCTACAACTTTTCTCTGTCAAAAACCTTCAATCATGACCATGAGCATGGAAACCCTAGATTTCTTGATGTCACATCACAACTCTACTTGAGGAGTTGGTAAAGCATGGAGAAGAAGGAGAATCTTCATAAGACCTGCAAGAGGTTAGTACAACAACAATAATCCACCATAAAGAGATTTAGAGAAGAATGGAGAGCATGTGAGAGAGAGAGAGAGAGTGCTAGAGTGCTTAGGTCTTTAAATGAATAAACTAACTTTCTTATATATGCACTCTTATTTTTTATTAAAATGGTCAAATAGGTTTTGAAGGGGACCTCGAAACCCTTTACAAAAGGAAGCAAACAAAACTGTAAGCCAACCAACAACTAAATGAAAGCTACAAGAACAACATAAGCATAGAAAACATAGCAAAAAAGAGAAAAGACCAAGCTAAACTAATTGATCTTCTTCAGGGTCTCTATTGCCTCTCTTTCATTTTCATAAAATGTCTCATGCATCATGGCAATATTGATCAATTCCTTCTTTATAGCTTCAAATTGTTTCTTCTTACTCCCCCTTGTGCGGGTAGAGGGTCCACTTGAGTCCTTCATAGCCACCTATTTACCACTACCTATAGTACCCTCTTCTTTGTCCTAAACTCCCAAGTCTTTAACATTGAAGATATCCTCAGCTGTAAAATCTTTAAATTGCTCTTTCTTCAATTCTTTCAACTTATCAGTCAACATCTTCATCCCATTGAGACTATTCTGAATAGTAAGTTTACTGATGTGCATTATCTTCTCAAGATTGCTTTTCACCTCCATGAGTTTCTCCTCCAGATACTGAACTCTAGTATTAAACTCTTCCCTCATCCTACCCAATTCCTGATTAATCTCCTCCATTTTTGGAATTGCTTCCCAGTTTTTGAAGATAAGAGTATCTTGTTCAGTGGTGATGTTATTACCTCTCCCCAATCTTTCCTGCATCAACTGCAATTTTATATTGATCCTATTAATCTTGAGGAAAAACCATTTTGTCATCCTGTGCTGAGAATTAACAATGTTCTTTACCAAATCAAACACTTCCTCAATCTAGTCTCTGTTCTTGGTCTGGCCAAGCATATTATTAAAATTAGGAGGAAGGTTTCTCAGAGGATCATGGATCTCAGGAAAATTTAGGCCAAGTCTAGGTTTAGGGATTTGCATACTTTTGCCCTAGGTTTCCAATCTGCCTTCAACACCCTTTTCACTTGGCTTTTCCCATTTCCCCTATTTCAAGTTGGTCCCCTACTTCTGGGAGATGTTAACATTACTAGGAGCTGCCCACTCTTCATCACTATCTTTCTCCAAAATTTTCTTACCCTTCTTCATTGGAGTGGGGATTTTCCTTCTCGCTGGCGTAGCCCTCTTGCTAGTAACCTCTTTAATAGAGGTATCAGAGTCATCTCCAGTGTTGGACCCATCAGACCAAGATATGTTAACTTCCCGTTTCTAAGTTCTCCTCCTTGTCTTGGTAGACTCCGCTTCACTATCATCCTCTTCTTCTTCCATTCTCCACTCTCAATCATCTGTGTGGGAGTCATCCTCACTCAACTCCACACACCCCTTCTTTTTACCATTGTGTTTTTCCTTAGGCCCTTTATTTGGAGTGTTAATTTTCATATGTTCCATGATCAACAAAATGAGACTTTCATGCAAAATAGGTAGCTTAGGGTTTCTACTATTTTCTTTAATGCCATACTCTAGAAAGGAAAGCAAGTAGAAAAGGATAAAAACAAACATACCATGAAAAAAATGGTTGAGTAGATTGAAATGGTAGTTGTAAACAATTATGTATCTCCCATCCAGCATAATATATCTCATGATCACTTCAACCACCTTGGCCCATATGGGTTTGATTGAGAGGTGGTTATACCCTCCCAACTGCATCTTAACCAGTTTATCCCTTTCACTACCTTTAAAGAAGTTGTTAAGGGCTTCTTCGCTATACTTCCGCTCTAGAAAGAACTTCTTCCCTCTAGTTGAAATCCCAAAAATAGAGGTAATAAGCTCTTCTGTAATGGCTAACTCCCATCCATATGTGGAGACCTTCTTATTCTTGTAGCTTTTCACAAACAATGTTGTAGCATTAGGGTCAGGTCCATGTAATTTCTTCATATAGGGAGTTAACCCCCCTTCCTCTAATATTTTCCAGACCTTCTGTTTCTGACAGGTCCCCTCACAAGATGATGGTTCAACTCTATTCCTATCACTACTTATACTGAAACTTAAATCTCTGTAAAACCCACAATCAGTGTAGAGTAGAATGAAGACAAGAATGCAATAAAGCCTATGCAGGAAAATCTTGTTGTTATTCCTACCCATAATCCATGTGAACAAACCATTCTGGAGTAGAATGGCCTTCAGACCCTTCAAGAACATGATGATCTCTTCATTAGATATTGAGCTTTGTACCTTTCTTTCCATTATTAATAATGAACTCCTTTGCCTTGCTCAAGGTTTTTTCCATTTCATCCCATATGCATTTTGATTGGCTATTAACCCCTAGGTTGGAAAAAATATCTACCAACTTGTTACCTTCGAGGAAAATGTGTGATATGTGGGTAGCTTCAAACATTCCCAATATCATAATCATATCTTCAATTAGGGTTGCTATAGACCAACTAGGTTTCGTGGTATTCTTGAGGTCGTTTATAATGTTATTAGAGTCTCCCTCCACCCAAACTTTTCTATATCCCTTAGCTTGAGCTTGCGCTATAGTGTGATAGGCACTCCTATTGATTAACAAGGAATTAAACCAAAAGAGGCTACCATGAATAAACATTATGGATGTCAAAAGTTGATATAGCCTTAATTTAGCCTTGAGCTAAAGGCGGGCCCATGGTGTTGGGAACCCTTTCTCTTTAGCCTCCAAAAACTTTGGGATGTACTCCATTAAGTGGGCTTAAGCTATCCCTAAAGCCATTCCTCAAGGTTTATTCATCGTGATTAAGATTTAATTGTTTTTAGGTCTAACCATGTGCTAAAATAGGTCTAAATTACCAAGGGTAAACATTTTACTCTTGTCAAATTTTTGAACCTAATAATTTTCAAAATTTTCCTATTCATGAAGTGTCACTTACCACCAAATTTAGTTATGTGTGTAAGAGATCAATTCGCATTGCAACATTTGATTCCTCTATTTCCTATAATAATAAAATGTCATTGTCATCCATTGCTTTCTTCAATGTCCTAGCTTTATATAAGGAGAGCCAGTAGGAGGAGGTGTTGTATATTTTGTTTATTTCACAATCCCCTTGAAGGTTCATCTTCATATTTTTTAGTTATGGCATCTATTCTCAAGGTTGATAATTTCAAGGACACCGGTACTTCTTGTGATTCATCAACTCAAATGTTATTTATTTGTTGTTTGGCTACTATTTCATCTTCAAATATGCTCCTTTATAAACATCCATGATAATGAAGGAGTTTGTGAGCCCAAGGGACATAACATTGAATTGTTCAAGATGCTCACCCTGATATATGTCATGCTCCTTTCATGCAATCATATAGGCTATTTGACATGTCTACAATCAAGTTTAAAATTGAATGACAAAATGTATCCATTTAGACATTATTTGCTGAAAGCTAGATTTCTGAGGCATAAACTACTATGGCCAGGAACTCATATCATCTTTGGATTGAAACTAGTTGATAATGAGAGATACAATGAAGCAGATATATATTTTGGAACACCTCCTTGTTATGAAGCATCCATGAGCAAGGGTGTATTTTAGGTGTCCTCTATAATGATTGTGTAAAGAAATGAATGTCATTATTTCACTGGTTGTATCATGAGTATGGTTCTTGTCATTTGTACAACACAAGATGATTTAATTCTAGGAATCAATTTACTTTCTATTGGAGTTTGAATATAGTTGTCTCTAAGTATATTTGCCTAGGGAAGTCTCTACAAATTCATCATGTGTTCCTGGCAGAATTTATCTGTATCAAGGATCAAAATTTCTAACTTTAATGGGGTCACATTGGGTTGGTAGCCCAGAAATAGCTTGCTTAGATCTATGTTAAAGAGTATTCTTAACCTATGTGTCTTCTGTAGTCAACATCATATCTACTAAGCAGAATGTTGCATTTCTCATAAGTGGAGTGCTCCCTACGATCAAGCATGAAGCATGCAGACATCACGATATATGCACAAAATGGATTTGTTGAAGATCTTTAATAGTCTACAAATAAATGATATTGGCAGCACTCTAGTAGATAGAATCACAAAATGAGGGAGAACAGATAAAGGCTACGACCTAAGGATAGATGGTGGTTGTTAACAAAGATCCTCTAAATAAATGTTATTATGGGATATACGCAAAATGGATGTGTTAAAAAGTTTTTGAGCAAATGCAATTAACATGTAACACCCATATCATATCCTTTGCTAGGATATCGTAGCCAAAACAGTAATAATGCAATTTGAAAATAACATTTCCAATTGACATTACAACTGGAGCTCTCAAACAATGGATATATATACAAATCTCAAATCTCAGACAAAAGATACAACTTATTTTTAAGATGCAATTGGTGAAATGTGATAGAAAACTATGGGCATGATTCATTGATAAAAGATTTTATACCTTACAGTCCTTTGTAAAGCATCTACTTTTGATTCCAAGAGAGTTTCTATATGCAAGCATTGCAGATATGCACAAATCAGATTTGTTGGAAAGAACTTTAGAAACTTTCAAGCAAATGTTGTTTGCATGTATAGAAATGGTCATGACTTTCAAGCAAATGCTATTAATAGGTGTAAATCCCACTTATACGACCCTTGTCAAAGTCCTACTTGTTCATGCTAAAATGGAAACAATGTTATAAAAGAATTATTTCTAGAAAAAATTATAGTTGGAAACGCTCTTGTAGCCAAATGTATGCAAAGTGTGAAAGTCTCATCATATGTTATTGTTGGAATCACTCTAGTGGATAATTGCTCAAAAGGCAGACTTGCTGACAAGTGTAACACCAAATCTCGCAACTTGCACCATCATTCCTCTTTCCTTTCACTTTCATGCCAAGAATAGAAACGTGAGATATTATTCTTGCCAGGTATTATGATTTGAAATTCTCGGGTCGTAATGCATGCAAATATGAAGAACATCCAAAAGAGCCATATAAGCTTGATTTGAGCCATTGTGATTTTGATAATAGTTATTGAGTAGATTTTCACAGTTTCCAAAGATTGAGCATGACCTTATGGAAACAGTTAGAAGACAAAGCTCATTCTTCCATCGGGTCTCTCAAGAGTATATGTTTGATGATCACTTTCTCAAAGGAGCTAAAGAAAGATGTAAGAGATTTTTGTACTTGATCAAGAAAAATAGGGATGATTCTGGGTTCACCAACCTTTTACTTGAGAATTAGTTCTCTTTATCAAGGGATATGCGTGTATTTTTTTTAAGAAAAAGGTGGTGAACCACCTAGACATTATATTAATAAAAAAGTCATTTTTACAGTCGGCTAGGAAAGACTCCATTGGATGTTAAACAGAAAAACTAAGAAGAGAGACGCTAACTAGATACAAGCAGAGGGTCAAAATAGCAGTCCCCTTGCCAAAAGAACAATGGACAAAAGAGCCAAGAACATCCACAAAAAGTTACATCTAGTTACCACCATCATCCACCGTACTCGCCACCCCACTCGCTCCCCATCGACCGATTGGTCCATTTCTTCGTCTGAGTTAGTGGCCTCCACTCGCAGGTCTGGATCTATGGGGAGGTGCATAGCCTGGTCCGCTGTATGAAGGTGAAGAAACTTGATTGCCATGAACAAATCCTTGCACCGAATCCTAGTTCTCCTTGGCACTGAAAATGCATGTCCCTTGATCGCCCACTCCAACCCTTTTATGCAGTCACACTCCAAACCACACTACATATTTTGATATAGACACTCAAGTGCCTTGGTAGAGCACAATAGATGAATAGGAAACAAACTACTGACCCATGCATTGCCCACCATTATGTCATAGTTCCTGAGGGCCTCCTTCCAGTGGCCCACATTGAAGAGTCTTTTGTTCTTTACAATAAAAGAAGTAGAATAAATGAATAAATGTCGAGATTGGCTTGCAGAAATGAAGGTTCTTGTTGGCGAGATATGTTTCTTATGCATATGGAGAAAATTGGTGGATAGGATGATTTAGCTACCATGGTACAGGTAAAAGGAAAGATTTATGCAGAAATGCCTTCTAGAGATAACTATACAAGATCCTTCTTGTTTTGCCAGTAGTCTGCTTGTTATCTTTTTCATCCAACGTTGTCGCTACATTGAACCATATCAAATAGACAAAAATCTTAGGAACTTGGAACAATAGTTCATATCCCAAAGTGCAGATGAGAAAATGGTTGAGAGGGTTGAACATGCAAGAAAATGGAGAAGATGATTGACTGACAAGTGTATTGGGTTGCTGCCAACAATAAAATGCCAACAACTAAGAAGTGGAAACATTTCTAAATATTCTTTTTCTCCTTTTATAGGAGAGCAGGATCAACATCTTGATATGGAGAAAGAGAAAGAAATCTCATCAATCCTTCCAACTACGTAATTTAATAGTACAGAGGTACCATCACTGGTTCATCAACCATTTGATGCAAGGAAAAGAGACCTTACCCTAGATACTTTCAATAGATCCAAGAATATTCCTATGGCTTCCCCTATGGGATGGGGTGATTATATTTAGCCATCTATTAGTCATGGTAGACCATTTAGATCTTCAAGGACTTCAATACACAACCATCAAAAGAGTTCTTTTCAGATTTGTCACCTTCAGCCGATGAGTGTAGGAGGTTTGAAGTATCGAACAAGGCACAAAATGAAACTAGAAATTTAATAGAAAATGGCCATACAATTCCAGAAGTTGCTAGAAAAGATAACCATTTGCTCCTTGAGAATGGCTTTATTCAGACAAGAGACCTGCCTTGTACTTCATATTTGGATACTCCACACTCAAGTATAGAAGGGCTATTAAGAATGATCTATCTATTCATGGTGATTGAATACATCTTCTTCTACCATAACATATCAATACGGAAAATATTTTGAATGTTGTTAGCATAGAGAAGGATTGGAAAGCAGAAGCATTTGCTCTTGTGTCTAAAGAAGGAATTGCAAAGAGTGTTTAGTAAATTGTGTCCTTTACAATTGATGCATCCATAGAGGCAATGGAAACTACATCTTTTGATTCATGATTAAATGATATCACGAAGTTGGAGTAGAATGTGAAGAGTCATCCATGACTCTTTGTTTTCCATTATTTTGTAATTTCTTTTTGAGGAATGAATGGATTTTGAGTTTCCTATCTAGGGAGAGTCTATAAAACTCAAGGGATTTTCATTTGTAAGGATATTTTTTTTTGGCTACCATGTGTAACTAGAAGCTATGTAGAAGGGGTTATTGGAGACTTTGAGCTCTAGATTGTTTTCATATCAATGAAGGATTGTGTTCTTATGTCCATGATTTCTTCATAGATGTTGTTTGTTCCTATGTCCATTCAGTTTCTTTATTTATTACAATTTATTTTGCATGTTCTTGATATGCAAGTGTTTTAGGAGGACTTTGTGCTTCCATTGTTGGTTATTCTCTCTCTTGGAGACTTTGTGCTCCTCGCTTTAGTTTATTTTATCTTTCCTTACAAAGTTGGCGTTATGTTTCTTATGTTCACAGTGTGATTTATTTTCCTTTTCTCTCATCTTTTCTTCTCTCACCTTTTTGTACTTTCTTGTTAAAAGTGCTCAAAAATACAAAAACCCCCATCATACGAGGGAGCTGTCCCTCTCAAACATAGAGGAGAATCATTGCATTCATAATGATTCCTCCATTTGTTAGCACTTTTTGTTGTTGCCTATTGGGTGAATTTGGGTGTTTTTGCAATGACAAAAACTATATGCTAATAGTTTTTGGTGACTCTACTGGGGAAAATGAAATCTAAGATTGGTGCATCTTTATCCCCATGAATTTGAAGGTACCTCATTGAAGAAGTAAGTTGGCAATTCTACAAAAAATTGAAGATGGTTTGGTATCTAGGAAGAGATGACAGTGATGACAATGATGATGATGACTTATCTTCTTCTACATCTCCATTACAGAATAATTAGGTATTTAATGATCCTAAACAAGTGAACTTCTTGAAAAGTTTTTATGGTAATATGCAGTTTCAACCCAATATGGTGCATCCATCTTTGCTTAAAACCTTGCAAGAGATTGAACTATGGGATGGGAGGGATACACATTTTCTTTCTTGCAGCCATGAAGATACCCCTATTCATGAAGAAGTTACATCTGGTGAAGAACCACATGCTACAATACACCATTTACAAAGAGAGGACAATGATTTAGAGGTAGAAAACTTTCTTGCAGAAGTGCCTTCTCATGGAACAATTGATAGATGTGAGAATAAATAGAGATTTCAACTAAGGAGCACATTTCATCAATCTATGCCAAAGAAGAAGCCTCTATTGTACCTACTTGTGACAATACATACGAGATGGAAGATCAGGAAAAAGAAATAGAAGAGAAAGATCATGAGCTTGATGATAAAGATATTTTAGTGTGTGTGAAAGATGTGATTGATGAGAAGGTGATTTTAGATTTGAATTGCTTCTTAGAATCCCGAGTAGAGATCATGGAAATCAAAGAAAAAGAATTTGAATCATTCAAGAAGCAAAAAGATATATCCGTGAATAGCCAAACAAGATCCAAGATGTTTTGGCCTACTATCTAGAGGTACCAAAATCAGATTTTCTTTATTTTGAAAATCTTTCATTTGTTGCTCCATCTAATTTTGAAGAAGATATGCATCATACATCCATAGATTCAAATTGTGAAAGAAGTATTCAAAAACTCGAGATTGCCATACTTCAATAAATACAAGAGGAAGTGTTTCTCAGTATGCATGAAGACATTAAAGTATTTTCTGATTTATACATCTTCCATGAGGAGAAGCTGTTTGAGTTTACTACCTCATCAAAAGGGGTTTATATACCAAAGATTATAGAGCCTACTGTTCAAAGCATCAAGCCACAACTAAGTATAATAATGCTCCATTGGCATAGTCTTTTCTTCCATTCAGGCATCTATTTTTGCCTACCAATAAATGAATTTGCATAGCTTCTGGGACTGATGATAGTTTGTTGTACCTAGTCCAGGTACATAGGAGTCCTAGTTTCATTTCATTTCCTATTATGTGTGTTGTTTTGTTTTGTCTTAGTTTTGGCTTTGCTCGGGTCTCCTTTTGTTCCCCTTGATTCTATTTTTCAATGAATAGGCACTAGTCTAACCTTGACATTCTAGACCCTCTGCATCCCTCATGGTCCTTGTCCCTAATTAGGTCCTATTGTTGTTAATTTTTTGAATCTAAAAATTTTCAAAATTTTCCTAGTCATGAAGTGTCACTTACCACCAAATTTGGTTTTGTGTCTACAAGACATCAATTCACATTGCAACATTTGAGTCCTCTATTTCATGCAATAATAAAATGTCATTGTCATCCATTGCTCTCTTCAATGTCCTAGAGGTGTTGTATATTTTATTTATTACACAATCCCCTTGAAGATTCATCTTCATATTTTCAGTTATGGCATCTATCCTCGATGTTGATAATTTCAAGGACACTTATACTTCTTGTGATTCATCCACTCGAATGTTCTCTATTTATTGTTTGGCTACTATTTCATCTTCAAATTTCCTCCTTTGTAAACATCAATGAGAATGAAGTGTGCCCAAGAGTTTGTGAGCCCGAGGGGAATAACATTCAATTGTTCAAGATGCTCACCCTGATATATGTCATCCTCCTTTCATGCAGTCATATAGGTTATTTGACATGTCTATAGTCAAGTTTAAAATTGAATGACAAACTATATCCATGTAGACATTATTTACAAAAAGCTAGATTTCTTAGGCATAAACTACTATGGGCAGGAACTCATATCATCTTTGGATTAAAACTAGTTAATAATGAGAGATACAATGAAGAAGATATAAGTGAAGCATCCATGAACAAGAGTGTATTTTAGGTGTCCTCTATAATTATTGTGTAAAGAAATGAATGGCATTATTTCATTGGTTGTATCATGAGTGTGATTCTTGTGGTTCGTACAACACATCATGATTTAATTCTGGGAGTCAATTTACATTCTATTGGAGTTTGAATACAATTGGCTCTAAGTATCTTTGCCTAGAGAAGTGTCTACAACTTCATCATGTGTTCTTGGGAGAATTTATCTGTACCAAGGATCAACATTTCTTAATTTAATGGGGTCGCATTGGGTTGGTAACTGAGAAATAGCTTTCTCAAATCTATCTTAAAGAGTATTCTTGACCTATGTGTCTTCTGTAGTCGACATCATATCTACTGAGAAGAATGTTGCATCTATCATAAGTGGAGTGCTCCCTATTGTCAGGCATGAAGCATACATAAATCGCGATATATGTAAAAAATTGATTCATTGAAGATCTTTAGAAGTCTACAAATAAATGATATTAGCAGCACTTTGGTAAATAGAAACATAAAATGAAGGAGAACAGATAAAGGCCACAGCCCAAGGATAGATGGTGGTTGTTAAAAAAGATCCTCCAACTAAACCTTATTGTGGGATATAAAAAATGGATGTGTTAATTTTTTTTTGAGAAAATACAATTAGCAACATGTAATACCCATACCATATCCTTTGCTAGGATATCACAACCAAAATAATAATAATAATGCAATTTGAAAATAAGATTTCTAGTTGACATTACAAATGGAGCTCTCGAACAATAGATAAATATGGCAATCTAGAATCTTAGACAAAAGATATGGCTTATTTTTAAGATACAATTGGTGAAATGTTATAGAAAACTATGGGCTTGATTTGTTGAGAGAAGATTTTATGCCATACAATCCTTTGTGAAGCATCTACATTCAATTCGAGGAGAGTTCCTATATGCAAGCATTGTGGATATGCACAAATCAGATTTATTCGAAAAAGCTCTAGAAACTTTCAAGAAAATATTGTTTGTACATCTAGAAATGGCCATGACATTCAAGAAAATGCTATTGACAGGTGTAAATCCCACTTATGCGACCCTTGCCAAAGTCCTTTTTGTTCATGCTGAAATGGAAACAACATTACAAAAGAATTATTTCTAGTAGAAATTATAGTTGGAAACACTCTTGTAGCCAATGTATGCAAAGTGTCAAAGTCTCATCATATGCTATTTTTAGAATTGCTCTAGTGGATAAGTGCACAAAAGGCAGAATTTCTCACAAGTGTAACGCCAACTCTCATGACTTCTACCATCATTCCTCTTTCCTTTCTCTTTCATGCCAAGAATAGAAATGTGAGATATTATTCTTGCTAGGTATTATGATTTGAAATGATTAGGTCATAATGTATGCAAATATGAAGAACATCTAGAAGAGCCATATAAGCTTGATTTGAGCCACTGTGATTTCAATAACATTTATAGAGTAGCTTTTCAGAGTTTCCAAAGATTGAGCATGACCTTATGGAAATAGTTAGAAGACAAAGCTCATTCTTCCGTCAGGTCTCTCGAGAGTATATGTCTGACGATCACTTTCTCAAAGGAACTAAAGAAAGATGTAAGAGATTTTTGTACTTGATCAAGAAAAATAAGGAGGATTATGTTAATTGCTTTTGGGTTCACCAACCTTTTACTTGAGAAATGGTTCTCTTTATCAATAGATATGCATGTATTTGCAACTAGTTGTAAAAATAGAAGAGGTACATTTACAACTCAAGAACCAGAAGAAATGAATAGATGTCAAGATTGGCTTGCAGAAATGAAGCTTCTTGTTGGTGAGATATGTTTCTTATGCATACGAACAAAATTGATTGATAGGATGATTGAACTACCATGGCACAGGGAAGATGAAAGATTTATACAGAAGTGCATTCTAGAGATAACTATACAAGATCCTTCTTGTTCTCTTTGCAGTCTGCTTGTTGTCTTTTTCATATAGCATTGTCACTACATTGAAGCATATCAAATAGACAAAAAGTTTGGAAACTTGGAACAACAGTTCATATCCCAAAGTGCAAATGAGAAAATGGTTCATAGGGTTGAACATACAAGAGAGTGGAGAACACAATTTATGAACACTTGTGTATTGGGTTGCTGCTGAAAATACAACACCAACAACTAAGAAGTGGAAACATTTCTGAATATTCTTTTTCTCCTTTTATAAGAGAGCAAGATCAACATCTTTATATGGAGAAAGAGCAAGAAATCTCATCAATCCTTCCAACTATGTAATTTACCATCATACAGGTGCCATCACTGGTTTATCAACCATTTGATGCAAGGAAAAGAGAATTTAACCTAGATATTTTCAATAGATCCAAGGATATTCCTCTAGCTTCCCCTGTTGGATGGGGTGATTATATTCAACAATCTATTCTGTTGGCAAGAGACACTATGTGGCTTCATGAGTGTTGTCATTGATGGCAACAAAGTCCATCCCACACATCTGCAGGACATGGTATGTCTATACCAGAAGTTAGATTGAAGAGTATTTTGGTTTGGTGAGAAAGAACAGAGCATGCAGCAAGGTCTAACAATTAGGTCCATTTCTCTCAGAGGAAGTATCTCAGTAAAGTACAGAGTTGGGTAAGTCAAGAGGAGTACCATGACTGATACATTCTAAAGATTGAGCCACCGGTGATGAAAGAGTGAAAAGATATGAGCACCTAAGTGTTGGGTTCTTGTTTGGCAGAGTAGACTAAGGAAGAACTGACCGATAGAGCATCAGACCTTAATCTGGATGAGAAATTGATGGCGATCAAGTTTCTTGAGGAATCATTCATGGTTGGACAACATGATTGATGACTCCTATAACTATCCTTTTGATATGCATCACTTAGTAAGCATGGATTCAGCTGACAAACCAGAGTTTGGGAAAATCTTGAGTTTTCCTGATGTTGACTAGAAAGATGTTGAAATCCTTGGTGCGAATATATATACCAGATGGATTTCAATGTGAAGGAGGGTGTTTTTGTGTTTGTGGAGTACGAAGAAAAGCAGAGAGTAGTGTGGAAGCAGCAATACAGGTCCGGTATGTGATAGAACAACAACACTAAGTAGAGGAAGAATGAAGTGTAGCAAATCAGTATATTGAGCCTAACCAGAACTGAACCTCAGCATATGTGGATGCCCCTAATCAGTTCAAACACCTGGTTACATTCTATATACCTTCTAGACAGTGAGTCTCTTGTAGGCAGTGAGCCTCTTGTGAACAGTGTGCTCAGGTAGTGAGCCCTAATTGGCAAGTGCCATTTTGTACTTCTTATTCTTTTAATAGAGAATACAATCTTGGGTTAGTCACCCCGTGGTTTTTCCCTTAACCAGGTTTTCCATGTAAAAATCCTTGTGTTATGTGTATTGATTTCTTTTTTGCTCTCATGATTATGTATGGTTATATGTTTTGAAGCTAAACTAATTGTTAAAGAAGAAAAGAAAGTTGAATATTTAAGATAACTAATTCACCCCCCCTCTCAGTTATCTACCTTGTTTCCAACAATTGATATCAGAGCTAAGTTCCTCCAAATAGAGCCTAACAGCTTAAGGAACATCTGGGAATCTCAATGGATATGTATGGTATGAGGGAACAACTTCAGTCTGCCCTAGATGATCTTGAGAAATCTCACTCTAAAGTCAATAACTTGAGGGAAAGACTCAAACAAGCTAATGATTTCATAAATGAGCTTAAAGAAAAACTAAGTATCTCACAAAGAAAAGAAAGGAACTTTTTCAACAATTAGCAAGTCAAAGTGAAACCAATGATATTAATGAAGATCTAAATGAGAAAAACAAGTTATGTGAAAAGCTATCAAAAGAGGTCATTATGGTAAGACATGAAATGGAATCAGGGGTTATGAAATTTACCCAAGAAATTGAAGAGAAAAGAAAAATTGAAGATAATATAAAACAATCTCTCAAGAAGAAGTCAAAAGACTACCACAAAATGGATAGAATAATCAAGCATTTGAAATCTGATCTTGAAGAAGCTAGAGATAATGAAGAACAACTCAAAAATCAGATAGACACTCTTAAAAGGGACCTTCAAACTACAAATGAATACAAAGAGAAATTCAAGATAAGCTCTGCTCAACTTGAAGTTCTTCTTGAAAGCTAAAAGAGGGTAGATGACAAGCATGGCTTGGGGTATGAGAAAGGTGAAAGCTCTAGATCTGGTCAAAAGAACTCTAGACTAGGAAATCCAAGGAACAGACGTAGAAGACCTCTGATAAGGCAACCAAATGCTCAAAGATATCCATCCTTTAATGGATACTGCTACAATTGCAATAACTTCAGTCATAAAGCAAATCAATGTAGAAGAAGAATAAATCAGACTAATTCATCCTTCTCCGAACAATGTTTCAACTACAAAAGGTATGGTCACAAATCTCTTGAATGTAGAAATAGGCAAATAAACAATTCATTCAATGGTAGATGCTTTGCATGCAATAGAATGGGACATATGGCTAATCAATGCAGATCAAGAGGATATCATCCAATTATGGAAAGAAATGTCATTTGCTACAACTGCAATAGATCTTGTCATATTACCAAATTCTGCAGAAGTAAGAATTAGAATAAAAGAGGTCCGGTGCATCATAATCAAAATCAAGACAAAGGAAAAGGAAAAGTAAATGTGGATGAAGTTCAAAGAGAGATGAACAAGATTTGGGTGAAGAGAAGTACATAAAATGTTGGGGATGGATCTACACCAAAATCTGGTGCTGATATTCCTTCTAAAAATTGAATAGATAAGCTCTGGCTCAGGGGGAGTCATAAAGGAAAATAAATTCCCCCAACCAGTCAATTGGTGTCTAAAATTGGTACATGGAAAGTTGCAGATAAAAGGGTTCTCAGAGAAATATCTAATTAACCCTTTGTGAAAATATGAAAGATCTGCACAAAGTTTGAAAAGGTCAATCATCCAAAATTGATCCGCTTTGACAGTCATCCGGTAAAAGTTGGACTTTCACGGTTAGATCCGGTATGATTCAAAATTGAAATGTTTGGATCTGCGGATAGATGGAATGATTGGAGAAATGGAGATACATTGTCAATCATCACCAAGAATAATTCTAAGTGCATCATAGTGATTCAAAAGGATCTCTCTCAAAATAAGGGAACCGGAATGACTTAAGTTGTGCACTTATTACAATATGGAATTAGGGTTTGCATAGAAATATAAGGGTTCTCTTGTACATCATTTGCACATTTGCATTCGAGAAGAAGAAAGAAGGAGCTCTGTAAAAAAATTGCCTCAAACTTCTCGAAGATCAACCGCAGAAGTCGATTCATCCAGCAATCTTTTCCGGCTCATATCGTGAACCCTAGAGGCGTAAAAAGATATTTTTGCTCTTGAATATCTCTCTCTGAATCTTTTAAAAGATGGCTACTCTAAATGTTGTCAAAATCACTGATAGACCACACCCTAAGTTCAAGAAACACCCTTACAAATCTCTAGAAGTTGATCCTATAGGCACCTTCTCTAGCATTCCACATGGGGTTTTGCATGTAGAAGATGTTAGGGCCTACATTCATGCAAATATTGAGGAATTTGGGGAATCCAAGCTGATGGATATCTATCACAAGCAGTTTAGAGATGAATCATTTGAACTCAAACCTTAGTACAAGGCCATTAGGGACAAGCATTTTAGACATTGCATCTATTTCCCCTATTTTGCAGAAGATAAATGGGTTCGGTATGTTCTGAGCAGAGTGCATGATAACTTTATGTGGTTGATGAGACCATTTAAGATCACAAAAGATGCCATTAGGATGGTAACCGGATTGCAATCATCCGATGGGTTACCTGCTCTCAAATCGGTCAAAAACCAAACTGTAAGTGAGGCTACCGGATTAAAATTTGATAAGAGAGAAATGATAATAGAAGATATCATTGATCCAGATATCAAGTTTGCCTCTATGATAATTGGCTATAAGATATATTACTCCAGTAGGGAGAATTTTGTATCCGGAACTATAATTTATACTGCTTATCAGATGCTAAGGGAGAATGCAGATTATGATCTTTACGAGCTTCTTTTGAGCCAACTATTGGAAAACCTACAAAAGATCAAGAAGGACAAGAAGAACTCATTCAAGTATGGTGGGCTAATACTATGTTTATTCTTTTACTTTATGAATGAGCTACCCAGATCCAGTGGTTGGATATGGAAAAATGATAGACCAGTTGCCATACAAATCAGAGATTACATGTATGGGCTTGGTGATGCCAAGGCTCAAAGTACAACACTCTAGGGATACTTCAAGAACTTTCAAAGTATGATGCAGGCTAGAGAAAGAATCCCCCAATCTTTGGTTGAGAAGTACAAGGATATAGTGTGCTTTATGGTAGACACTGATCAATGTCTAATGGAGGCAGTGGAGCCAAGGATAGTCTCGATTATGCCAATAGGGTATGAGGTGGATAAGAAAATTCTAGAACTGCATGTCTAACACCTACTAAGTCAGCCTAAGGACCCTAAGGTAGAAAGGTTTGGAACCTTCCAAGAGTTGAGTGTAAAAGCTCATGTTGAACTGAGATAGCCTGAGATCAAAGGAGGCAGTTGATGCCAATAGAGAGAAGGTGGAAAGGGTAGAGAAAGAAAGGCAAGAAACAAAAAAAGAAAGTGCTTCGGTGCAAGCCCCCTCCCAGACCAGATCCTCGAAAAGCTTTGCACCAGCCACCTCTAAGAGTCAAAATGCCTCAAAACTGGAAGCCAGGACATTCGAAAAGGGAGAGAAGAGAACTAAGACAAAGGCCACAAGGTCTTACACCAGCCAGAAGGATGATGAAGAGACAAAATTAGATGAGGAGATTAAGAAATTGAAGAAGAAGAAGAAGAAGAAAACATCCAGTGAACCCTCTACCGGTCATAACAAGGAAGAAGAGGCAAAAGAATTCATTGAAAGGCCTACTCTCTACATTAATGATATCATCAAATCAGTCACTGTGGATGGGAATCTGCAACCAATGACTAAATTTTATGATGAATATAATGAAGCTGACCAGAAGATCTTACAAGGTGCTACAGTCAGGTATCTAAACATCTATAATAAAGCATTCATTGAAATTATATCTCTAATTCCCAAAAGCCTAGAGAAGGAACTTGAAATGAGAAAGGACAATGCCAAGGCAAAAGACCTAGAAATCTAGGAGCAGATTGCTATCCAACTCTATCCTTCCATTACCCCTCAACAAATGAACATGATCTTCAAGGACTGTAAGGATGAGTTCCAGAGCAAAGAAAGAATGAACCAACTTATGCTTGGAGAGACTGACCAAGTGGCAAAAGAAATAGAAGATATCCTCTGGGATGCATTTAAAAGATTCAATCTACCTATTATAGAGGACTTAGGTGATGAACCTTCTGCCATGGATGACGAAGGACTAAGTACATCAAAAGAAGAATCTACTGTGAAAAATGTAGAAGAGCCAAAGGACATAGGTGAGGAGAGGACTTAGCACTTGGATTCCTCTACTCCGGAAGAAGAAGTCCCTGAAGAAGTAAACATTTCTCTTTCGGATCCCCCTGCTGACTCCGGAACTGAAGGAGAAGAAAGAAAAGATGAGAAAATTAGTCAAGAAGAAGAGGTCAAGGGAAGATAAAAAGATCAAGCAAAGAAAACCCCAAATGACAGTTCTGAGGCCACAGAAGGAAAGAAATCTCTATCTCCGGCAAGAGACACTATAGAAGCAGTTAAAGATTTCCTGACAAAAGAAATGATGGAATTAGATGAATCAGAGCTATTCCAAGGACCACTCAATTTTGACTCCCTCTCTCTAGTCCAGACAATGAAGGTAGCATCTTTTTCTCAAGCCAAATCAAAAGAAAAGCTTCTGAAGTCACATATGGAATATTGTGACCTGATAGAGATTGCATCCAATGTGTTGGAGAAGACCATGCCATCCTTCTAGAAGGATCCTTCGGCCTCTTCATCTGGTAACTTGAAATCTCTTGTTAATTCTATTAGCACACATTTTGATTTGTTGTAGAAATTAGTAGAAGAGAAAGTTTGGAAAGTGTTTTTGGGTAAGAGATTCTCCAAGGTACAAGGACTTATAACAAATGATAGGAGAAATTTGGATATTAGGATAAAGAGCTTAGAAAATGCTCTTAAAGATGGCAGAGATCTATACAAATTTTGTCTATCTTGGTCCACCGTGACAGCAGATATTACCAAGAAGGTGGAAGAACAAAAGAGCAAACTATCAAGTTTATATCAAAATTTTGATCCTCTCACCTCTTCCATAATGAATCAAGAATGTCAAACTATTGCAACTATAAATGAAATAAAGAAGCTTGAGAAGGAGAAGAAAAATAGAATAAGCAGGCTAAGTGAACTAAGAGGGATAATTATCCCCAAGTTAGAGGCAATACATGAGGCCCTAACTAATGCCCAAATCATAGCCCAGACTAGTGATCTGGCAGACCTAAAGAGGGCAGAAGGTTTTGCATTTTTTCTAAGTGGTCACATTTCAATTTTGGACAGGATGAAGAAGAGTTGGACAATAGAAGTGGTACAGTTGAAGACCACCTTTGCAGATATAATTCAGTATATGTAAGTATAACATGTATAAATACTTATGTGGCTAAGTATAGTTTGATTTTTGAAAATTTTGGTGTGCGGATTCTACCCTTTATCATTGATGTCAAAGGAGGAGTGAGGAGCAGTGAAAAATGTGGAATCTAGCTAAGGGGGAGCTCTAGAAAAGTGTACATTAGAACAGAGCTCCAGCCAAGGGGGAGTGTAGTGTGACACTTAGTCATTTTTTACTAAGTGTTGCCATCAATGCTAAAGGGGGAGATTGTTGGCAAGAGACATTGTGTGGCTTCATGAGTGTTGTCATTGATGGCAAGAAAGTCCATCCCACACATCCACAGGACATGGTATGTCTATACCGAAAGTTAGATTGAAGAGTATTTTGGTCTGATGAGCAAGAACAAAGCATGCAACAAGGTCTGACAATTAGGTTCGAATCTATCAAAGGAAGTATCTTAGCAAAGTACAGACTTGGGGAAGTCAAGAGGAGTACCATAACTAATAAATTCTAGAGATTGAGTCTCCGGTGATAAAAGAGTGAAATGATATGAGCACCTAAGTGTTGGGTTCCTGTTTGGCAGAGTAGACTGAGGAAGAACTGACCGGCAGAGGATCAGACCTTAATCTAGATGAGAAATTGATGGTGATCAAGTTTCTTGAGGGATCATTCATGGTTTGCTGACATGATTGATGACTCCTATAACTATCTTTTTGATACACATCACTTAGTAAGCATGGATTTAGCCGACAGACCAGAGTTTGGGAAAATCTTGAGTATTTTGGATGCTGACTAGAAAGATGTTGAAATCCTTGGTGCGGATATATATACCAGATGGATTTTGATGTGAAGGAGGGTGTTGTTGTGTTTGTGGAGTGTGAAGAAAAGTAGAGAACAGTGTGGAAGTAGCAATACAGGTCTGGTATGTGATAGAACAGCAGCACTAAGCAGAGGAAGAATGAAGCGCAGTAGATCAGTATATTAAGCCTAACCAGAACTGAACCTCAACATATGTGGATGCCCCTGATCAATTCAAACACCTGGTTACATTCTATATACCTTGTAGATAGTGAGTCTCTTATAGGTAGTGAGCCTCTTGTGAGCAGTGTGCTCAGGTAATGAACCCTAATTGGCAAGTGCCATTTTGTACTTCTTATTCTTTTAACAGATAATACAATCTTGGGTTAGTCACCCCGTGGTTTTTCCCTTAACCAAGTTTTCCATTTAAAAATCCTTGTGTTATGTGTATTGATTTCATTTCTACTCTCATGATTCTGTATGGTTATATGTTTTGAAGCTACACTAATTGTTAAAGAAGAAAAGAAAGTTGAATATTTAAGATAACTGATTCACCCCCCCCCTCTCAGTTATCTGCCTTGTTTCCAACACTATTCTTCATTGTAGACTATTTAGATCTTCAAGGACTTCAATACACAACCATCAAAAGAGTTCTTTTTAGATTTGTCACCTTCAACCGATGAGTGTAGGAGGTTTGAAGTACCGAACAAGGCACAAAATAAAACTAGAAATTTAATAGAAAATGGCCATACAATGCCACAAGTTGTTGGAAAAGATAACCATTCGCACCTTGAGAATGGCTTTATTTAGACAAGAGACCTACCTTGTACTTCATATTTGGATACTCCACACTCAAGTACAAAAGGGCTATTAAGAATGATCTATCTATTCATGGTGATTGAATACAACTTCATCTGCAATAACATAAGAATAGTGAAAAGATTTTGAATTTTGTTAGCATAGAGAAGGATTGGAAAGTAGAACCATTTTCTCTTGTGTCTAAAGAAGGAATTGCAAAGAGTGTTTGATAAATTGTGGCCTTTACAACTGATGTAGCCATGGAGGCAATGGAAACTACATCATCTTTTGATTCACAATTAAATGATACCACAAAGCTAGAGTAGAATGTGAAGAGTCATCCATGACTCTTTTATTTCCATTATTTTGTAATTTGTTTTGGAGGAACAAGTGGCTTTTGAGTTTCCTATCTAGGGAGAGTCTATAAAACTTAAGGGCTTTTCATTTGTAAGGATCTTTTTTTGGCTACCCTATGTAACTAGAAGCTCTGTAGAAGGGGTTACTGGAGACTTTGAGCTCTAATTTATTTTCATATCAATGAAGGATTGTGTTCTTATGTCCATGATTTCTTCATAGATGTTGTTTGTTCCTATGTCTATTTAGTTTCTTTATTTATTACAATTTCTTCTGCATGTTCTTGATATGCAGGTGTTTTAGGAGGACTTTGGTATTGGTTATTCTCACTCTCTTGGAGAATTTGTGCTTCTCACTTTATTTTAGTTTATCTTTCCTTAAGAACTTTATGTTGTGTTTTTTATGTTCACAATGTGATTTCTTTTCCTTTTCTCTCATCTTTTCTTCTCCCACCTTTTTTTACTTTCTGGTTAATAGTACTCATAAATACAAAAAACCCCATCATATGAGGGAGCTGCCCCTCTCAAATGCAGAGGAGAATCATTAGAACTTTTTTTTATTGCCTATTGGGTGAATCTGGGTGTTTTTGCATTGACAAAAATTGTAAAACTTCATAACACTAATCTCAAAGATTATTAATATGTGAAGGATTAAGTTTGATAAAAATTATTTCTTTGACTCACAATCCTGCAAACTAGCATTAGTAGTTAGATTGTCCTAGTCTTGTGCACATGGAAATGGTTGCAGTTACAACATTTGTATTAAAAACTAGAGCCCTAAAATTAAAAAAAACTTTCTTAGACAACAAAATAAAGCTTAACAAGAGATACCTTGCAATTTTTTTATTAGTTTCAAAATGAATTATTAAATTTTGATATCATATACAAACATTACATTTGTTGCAAGGAAACATGTTGCAGTGAGATTCAAACTAAAATATCTATAATTTATGGTAGAAACTAAAAACTTTACCTAGTCCATAGTGAAGAGGGTGAAACTAGATTTCCAATACCTATAAAAATGCAAAATTTTGACACTTCGAGAAAAAGTAATGTTAGTTAATAAAAACATGGCTATTTTGTAATCTAAAAAAAGGGGGTGGGGGCCTAAGCACTATTGGAGTGGTTCTATAAAAAAAGAAGGTGAACTCACAATAAAGTATTTATGTGGAGAAAACCTTTTCAGGTAAAAAGCTCCACTAGAAAAGAGGCCAAGTATGTATTATCTTTGAATAAGATTACAATACATTTACTTCCTTCAATTTTGCATTCAATCTAACTACACCTGTGTATTTGTGAACTCTCACAACTTCTTCCTTCTTCCTCATTCCTCCTCAAGAACCTTTAATATAAAAAATACATTAAAAAATAAGAATACATGGAATGTGGTGTCTAAACCTGGACAAATTCCAATGCCCTAAATTAGAAATATCACCGTCATGCTAAACATAGCCTCTTACACCCTCTTACAAGTTATCATAATTAACTAAAAATATCTCTCCATTTTAGGTACCTAGTTTGTCATCCATGTTGCAAGTATGGGCCTAACTAGTGTTGTCATTGATGTCAACATACTCCTATTGCATTGATGAACAAGGATTGGATGAGTTGTATGTTGAGGATATTAAGAAAATTAGTCCTATCAGGAATATAGAAGAATAGTGAAGATAGTAAGGTAAAGATCCCAGCTAAGATGAAGATCAGAGGATGCACATCAAAGGGTTTGTAGATATGAGTCTTAAGATGATCCAGTAAAGATTTGAGAGGTCTTCATGAAGATCTGAAGAAGTTATGGCCACTTGAGTAAAACTAATTTTGGTAAATGCTCAAAGGTGACAGAGTGACACATATAGGTCCGGTGAGATATGAAAATGCAATATCTTATCCTGTAGATTTGGTGGAGTGTTGAGGAAGTCAATGTGAATTGACAACGCAATTGGTTCATGGTATGGAGGTTTGTAAACATCTATTCCAATATGACAATGATGACAGACTATGTTCTTAAGGTTCTAGATGAAGGAGAGAATGATTTCAGTAAGAAAAATTAATGTGGATGTTCTTGGTGATTTAGGCAAGCTTTTGGAGGTCTTTGGATTGTGTCTATCTTGTGTTGGTGGTCCACATTGAAAATTGAGCTCGTAATTGAAGAATTACTTCTAGATGATGATGTTCTTCCTAAGTCTGGTTGACCAGATGAGTTACACATGTTGCGGATGATCTTGAAGATGTTCTATGAAGCATGGCATGTTCCTAAAAGAAGATTGAAGTCCCAGATTTGTGTGGCCAACAGTGTGATGATCCACATGAAGTCTTTTGTAATTAGTCAAGTTGTATTTTCTCTGTAAAGTGTGTCAACTTGGATGATTATTCCTAAGTCAATGTCTTGTATAAATAAGAAGTTGTGAAGTATTTTCAAATGCATCTTGGTAGAGATGAGAGTGTGGTAGAGAGCAAAGAAGTGAAAGGTAGAGTAGAAGTATTGGGCTTAAATGGAACTAACTCAAGCATGGTGAAGATGCTATTCTTCAGTTCAAGTATGTAATATTTATCATTCTGTAGACAGTGTGTCTCTTGTAGGCAGTGGACCTCTTGTGAGCAGCATGCTCGGGTAGTGAGCCCTAATTGGCATGTGCCATTTTGTTCTTCTTATTCTTTTAATAGATAATACAATCTTGGGTTAGTCACCCTGTGGTTTTTCCCTTAACCAGGTTTTCCATGTTAAAATCTTGGTGTCATATGTGTGAATGTATTTCTGCTCTTGAATTGTTGCATTATGTTTTCATGATTGATTTATTATTATGCTACTGAATCACAAAGAGGATTTAAGTGTTTAAACGGAATAAAGTTTTGAGACAACTAATTCACCCTGCCTCTCAATTATTTGTCTTGAATCTAACAATTGGTATTAGAGCCAAGTTCCTCTAAAAGAGGTTAACCACTTGAGGAGATCCAGGATGTCGTCCTACAAGAAGGATAATCCGAGGTTTGATGGATCCAATTACTCTCTTTGGAAAAGCCGCATGGAATGTCATTTGCAATATATGGGAATGCAATATTGGATCATAACTTCAAAGAAGTATGTTCCTCCACAGAATGGTCCAAAAACTGTAGATGAAATCAGAGATGGTGAAAACAATCTTTGGGTGGAAGAAGCTCTTCTAAGTGCCTTAGCTGATTTAGAACTAACAAATGTTGTAGATCTAAAAATTGCATATGAGATGTGGGAAAATCTAGAACTTCTGCATGAAGGAGACCAGTATGTTAAATGTGCCAAGCTACAGAGTCTAGAAGGAAAATTCAAAAACCTAAAAATGAGAGAAGATGAAAATATCACTACATTTATGCCAAGAGTAAATGAGCTTATTTGTGGCATTAGATGTGTTGGTGGAATCTTGGATGAAGATGAGATTGTTGCAAAAGTTCTCAGATCCCTTCCTAATTCTTACAAATACAAGGTTTCTACTATTAAAGAATTCAGATCTTTTTCAAATATCACAAGAGACCAATTGGTTGGTAAATTAGCTACATTTGAATTGACCGAGTTTGGAGATGCCCACCCCCCCCATAAGACTGAATCTGCATTCAAAGCTAGTGCCTCTGTAAAAGGAAAATTAAAGTTTGATCTGGGAGAGAACTCTTCAAAGAAACTATCATGGTATGAAAAAGATAGAAAAGATCTCGAAGAAGATGAAGCAGAAGATGCTCAACTTGGAGCCCTTATTACAAAAAGACTACCAAGAGGACCTAGTAAGTATGAAGGGAAATTGCCTTTTAAATGTTTTAACTACAATAAGATTGGTCATTTTGCCTCAAGGTGTCCAGAAAGATTTTCAAGACCAAATCCTAACATATCAAGATTCCAAAAGAAATGTTACTTTGTTGATGAAGATGATGATGATGAAGGAGTAATAGATGATGAATCAGAGACATGAAACAAATCTAGAAGTGAGTGGGTGTTTATTGCCATCAAGGAAGAAGATCTAATTCCCTCTGAATCTATCAATCATAAAATGGTAGAAAGAGCTCTAGCTGCCCAAGTTGAAGAAAAGGATGATTGGGTCATTGACAGTGGAGGCTCCTACCATATGACAGGTGACAAAAACAAGTTCATAGATTTGGAAAGATATGAAGGAGGAGTGGTAAAATTTGGTGATAATTCTGCTAGCAGAATCAGAGGTAGAGGAACTATTTCTTTTTATGGAAAGAACAAAACCAGTAATGTACTATATGTTGAAGGTTTGAAGCATAATCTTGGTGTTGGATAGTTGGTGGACAAAGGCTATGATCTTCGATTCAAAAATAGAAAATGCAAGATCTTTGAAAGTTCTAGAACAGAGATTGCATCCGATACTCAAACAAAAGGTAATATCTTCCACTTGGTTGGTACTGGTAAAAGTTGTTTATTTATTCAAATTTATCAGAGTTGGTTGTGGCATAGGAGAATCTGTCATGTGAATTTTGATAATATCATCAAGATAAGCAACACTCAGGTTGTAAGAGATCTTCCAAGACTAGTGAAACCTACTAATAGTTTGTGCAAATAATGTTAGTTGGGTAAGCAAAGTAGAGTCACATTCAAAAGCAAGGAATAGTCTTCTACCGGATTATTGGACTTAGTTCATACTGATGTATGTGGTCCAGCAAGAATCAAGAGTTTGAAAGATGATAGATACTTCATGTTATTAATTGATGACCACTCCCAGATGATGTGGGTGACTTTTTTTAAAGAGAAATTTAAGGCTCTTGAGAAATTCAAAATATTCAAACCTATGGTAGAGAATGAAACTGGATTAAACATAAAATGTATGAGGTCTGATAGAGGTGGAGAATTCACATCTGGTGAGTTCATAGAATTCTGTGAGAAACATGGGATAAAAAGACAATTGTCTACTCCAAGGACTCCACGGTAGAATGGAGTAGTGGAGAGAAAGAACCAGACCATCCAAGAAGCATCTAGATCCATGATGATGGAAGCAAATGTTCTTTAGATCTACTGGAGAGTAGCTATAAGCACTACAGTCTATACTCTTAATCGAGTGTGAATTAGAAGCAATACTGGTAAGACCCCTTATGGACTCTGGTTTGGCATCTCTCCCACTATGAAGTATTTCAAAGTCTTTGGTAGAAGATGTTATATTAAAAGAGATGAAAACCTTGGCAAATTTGATGCTATAAGTGATGAAGGAATATTCTTGGGTTATTCTAATCAAAGCAAAGCATATCGGTGTTATAACAAGAGATTGAGAAAGATTATAGAAAGTACAAATGTGAAGGTTGATGAAGGTATTGAAAAACCCTCAAGGTTTTATGAATATGATGAAGATGATCAGAATGATGTTTTGGTCCAAGAAGTCCAAGCCCCTTCTAAAATTTAGATCTAGACTGATCCAGAGAATCAGGAAGAAGAGATAAGTTTGAATAAACCTATTCATGAAATAGAAGTGCAACAAAGTTTGAAAATTTTCAGATATGTAAGACTGAATCACTCTAGAGATCAGATCATGGGTGATAAAAGAAAAGGTGTTCAAACAAGAAGAAAGATTGCTCAAGACTCAGAAAAGTATTGTCTGATTTCAAAGATTGAACCAAAGTTAGTGAATGAAGCATGCAATGATGAAAGTTGTACAAAAGCAATGGAGGAAGAGCTGATGCAAATTGAGAAAAATCATACTTGGGATGTTGTTCCCAAACCTAGAAACAAGAACATGATTGGAACCAAATGGGTCTTCCAGAATAAACTGAATGAAGATGGTGAAGTAGTCAGAAACAAAGCCAGATTGATCTGCAAGGGTTATTCTCAAGTAGGAGGAGTTGATTTTGAGGAAACTCTTCCTCCAGTGGTAAGAATTGAAGTAGTTAGATTATTTCTTGCCTTTGCTGCCTTTAAGGACTTCAAGGTATATCAGATGGATGTCAAGTCTGCCTTCCTGAATGGTGACTTGGAAGAAGAAGTATATATTGGGTAATTGGATGGATTTCAATTGTCTGATCATGGTGATATGGTCTGCAAGTTGAAGAAAGCACTGTATGGACTCAAACATGCCCCAAGAGCCTGGTATGAAAGATTGGATAAGCATCTTTTGAAGATTGGTTTCAACAAAGGTATTGCCGACAGTAACTTGTACTTCAAAATTGATCATGAAAATATCTTAATTGTTGAAGTGTTTGTTGATGATATCATTTTTGGAGGAAGAGATAGTATGTGCAAAACTTTTGTAAATTAAATGAAAAGTTAATTTGAGATGTCCATGTTTAGGGAAATGAATTTCTTCTTAGGTCTACAAATTATTCAAACAAAGAAAGGAATCTTCATTTCACAAACCAAATATGTGAAAGAATTGTTGAAGAAATTTGGGATGGAAGACTCAAACCAATGAGTACTCCCATGGCAACCAGATGTAAATTGAGCAAAGATGATGTCTCTCCTAAGGCTAATCAGAAAAAGTACAAGTCAATGATTGGAGGACTATTGTATCTTACTCAAACTAGACCTGACATTATGAATGATGTTGGTCTTGATGCTAGATTTCAAGCTAATCCTAGAGAGTCTTATGTCATGGAAATCAAGAGGATTCTTAGATATCTAATAGGGACAGTTGAGTATGGTCTATGGTATCCTAGAGATCATGATTTCTCTCTTCACACATACAC
The DNA here is from genome assembly GCA_027924645.1 of Cunninghamia lanceolata. Taxonomy (NCBI): domain Eukaryota; kingdom Viridiplantae; phylum Streptophyta; class Pinopsida; order Cupressales; family Cupressaceae; genus Cunninghamia; species Cunninghamia lanceolata. The sequence goes on from BSBN01000537.1 coordinate 2,692,689, forward strand.
AGATGTGGATTGGGGAGGAGATGTGGATGACCGGAAGAGTACCAATGGTGAAGCATTCTTTTTAGGGAAAAGATTGGTTTCTTGGTTGAGTAAGAAATAAGAGGCAATATCTCTATCCACTATAGAAACAGAATATATTGCAGTAGCAGGTAGTTGCACTCAAGTATTGTGGATGAAACAGATGCTAAGAGACATCAGAGTGGAGTATGAGGAACCTATCACAATCTTCTATGATAATTCAAGTGCAATAAATATATCAAAAAATCTAATGTTGCATTCAAAGACAAAACATATATCTATCAAGTTTCACTTTTTGAGAGAACAAGTGAACAAGAATGAAGTTAGATTGGAGTTTGTGTCTTCCAAGTATCAGATTGCAGATATTTTTTACTAAACCTCTACCTAAGGACTCTTTTGAGTATCTCAGAGAGAAGTTAGGGGTTATTACCCCTCCAGTTTTGAATTAAGGTGCACTAATGTGCATCAGGTCAGTGGATCTCACAGTCATATCTTGTGGTCCAGATTGATGGTGGGAAGCTGCTACTTAGGGGGAGTAGCTGGTATGATTATGAAGTGATGCAAGTATGTGCCCTTTTCCATTGATGTCAAAGGGCGAGAGAAGACATGTGAAAAATAAAAAGTGGTTGCTGATCAAAGGGGGAGCAGTAAAGGAAGAGAAGACATGTGAATGATTGTTGTTGATAGGGAGAGTTATGTCAGTCAGTGAGGAGTTCTTGTCTTGATGGTTAAAAATAGTTTCTCACATCATATGTTGTCGTCAATGACAAATGGGGAGATTGTTGCAAGTATGGGCATAACCAGTGTTGTCATTGATATCAACATACTCATTTTACATTGATGAACAAGGATTGGATGAGTTGTATGCTGAGGATATTGAGAAAATTAGTCCTATCATGAATAGAGAAGAATAGTGAAGACAGTAAGGTAAAGATCCCAGCTAAGATGAAGATCAGAGGATACACATCAAAGGGTTTGTAGATATCAGTCTTAAGATGATCCAGTAAATATTTGAGAGGTCTATATGTATGGAGATCTGAAGAAGTGATGGCCACTTGAGTAAAACCGGTTCTGGCAGATGCTCAGAGGTGACAGAGTGACACAGATAGGTCCGGTGAGATCTAGAAATGCAATATCTTGTTTTGTGGATTTGGTGGAGTGTTTAGGAAGTCAATGTGAATTGACAACTCAATTGGTTCGTGGTCTAGAGGTCCACAAGAATCTATTCCAATATGATAGTGATGACAGACTGTGTTCTTGAGGTTCCGGATGAAGGAGAGAATGATTTCAATAACCAGAAGTAGTGTGGATGTTCTTGATGATTTAGGCAAGCTTGTGGAGGTCTTTGGATTGTGTCCAATTTGTGTTGGTGGTCCACATTGAAGATTGAGCTCATAATTAAAGAATTACATCCAGATGATGATGTTCTTCCTATGTCTGGCTGACCAGATGAGTTACACATCCTGTGGATGATCTTGAAGATGTTCTATGAAGCATGGCATGTTCCTAAAAGAAGATTGAAGTCCCAGATCTATGTGGCCGACAATGTGATGATCTGCATGAAGTCTTTTGTAATTAGTCAAGTTGTATTTTGTCTGTAAAGTGTGCCGACTTGGATGATTATTCCTAAGTCAATGTCTTGTATAAATAAGAAGTTGTGAAGTCTTTTCAAATGCTTCTTGGTGCAGATGAGATTGTGGTAGAGAGCAAAGAAGCGAAAGGCAAAGTAGAAGTATTGGGCTTAAATGGAACTGACTCAAGCATGGTGAAGATGCTATTCTTCAATTTAAGTATGTAATATTTATCATTCTGTAGATAATGTGTCTCCTATAGGCAGTGGGCCTCTTATGAGCAATGTGCTCAGACAATGAGCCCTAATTGGCATGTGCCATTTTGTTCTTCTTATTATTTTAATAAAGAATACAATCTTGGGTTAGTCACCCCTTGGTTTTTCCTTTAACCAGGTTTTTCACGTTAAAATCTTGGTGTCATATGTGTTAATGTGTTTTTGCTCTTGAATTTTTGCATTATGTTTTCATGATTGATTTATTATTATATTGTTGAATCACAAAGAGGATTTAAGTGTTTAAAAGGAATAAAGTTTTGAGACAACTGATTCACCCCCCCTCTTAGTTGTCTGTCTTGAATCTAACAATACTTTGTGACAACCAAAGATTGTTGTTACCTTAATCTCTCTTTATTTCTATTCCCAATGTGTACCTTTATACCACCACATCTTTCATCTCAAATGCACCTGAAACTTGAGCTTTCAACTAACTAATCATACCCTTGGTTTTACTAAAATATAATGTGTCATCCACATATAAGGTGACAATTAGTATATGATCATCAATACATTTAATGTAAACTTCTCACAAAACCTAATTTCAATATGAAAGAATCAATTTTTTTATACCACATCTAGGGTGATTATTTCAAACCATAAAGAGATTGTTTTAATCTACAAAGCAAGTGTTCTTTCCCTTTTATCTCAAAACCTTTAGGCTATTGCATATAAGTTTCCTCTTCTAGATCTCTATGAAAAATACAATCTTAACATCCATTTTATCAATTTCAAAATCATAAGTGGCAGCTATGGATTAAAAAACTAATAAAAGATAATTTAGTAATAGGAGAGAATATTTCACCAAAATCAACTCCCTCTCTCTGGGAGTAGCCCTTAGCTAGTAGTCCATCCTTGCTCAAGTTTCTAATGAACCGTTTGCTCCAATTTTTTTCTTGCAGACCCACTTACATCTAATGGACTTCCTTCCTTTAGGAAAATAAATAGGATCTTAGGAGTCACAAGAGTCTGAAAGCATCATCTCCTCCTACATGGCTTGTTACCAAGACTCACTATCATCTACAAGAATATCTTCCCTATAGGATCTAGGTTCATCATTAGTACTTAGTAAAATAAATACACAACAAAAATCTAGTGGGTTATACCTATGAACTAGATTATGTTGTCTTCTAGACCTTCTCAAGGGTGGAGAAAGGCATTTTCCTCTTGTTCTTATGCATTATCAACCTCTTTTGTTACTTTAGATTTATCCTACTCAGAACTCCCACTTGAACCCCCTTCTTTCTCTCCATCCTCAAATCCATCATTTTGTTCTTCCTAAAGTGCATCTTCTTGCTTCAATTCAAAATGCACTATCTTTTTCCCCTCTTTATCTTTTGGTTGTTCAAGATTAGAAATAGCTCTAAGTTCCCTCAAAATCACATCTCTAGCATAGACAACTTTCTTGTTTAGAGGATTTCAAAGCTTATAACCTTTAACATTCTCTCTATATCTAATGGAGATGGATTTCTATACTTTTGGATCCAACTTAGAACACTTTTCTTTAGGCACATGAACAAAAACCTCACAACCAAAAATCCTTAAATGTGAAATAGAAAGTTTCTTGCCTATCTAGACTTCATAAGATGTCAAATCAAGAGCCTTGCACTTAGAGATCTATTGATCAATTAACAAGTGGTACACATAGCTTCTACCTAAAAACATTTATCCAACTGTGCATCACTTAACATACTTTTGGCACTTTCCATTAAAGTTCATTTCATCCTTTATGCAACCCATTCTATTAAGGTGTGCAATGAGTAGTCTTTTTCCTTATGATACCTACATGCTTGCAAAACTCATCAAATTTCTTAGAACAATATTTTCCTCCATTATTAGATCTCAATACTTTTATCTTATGTTCTTATTGATTCTCTACTAAGAATTTAAATTCCTTAAACTTAGTGAGAACCTCAAATTTATGTCTCATAAAATAAATTTATGTATTCTTGAAACATCATCAATGAAGGTCACAAAATATCAAGATTTTCTAAAAGAATCATTATCCATAGGTCCAAACACATTTGTATGAACAAATTCAGTGGATAACTTGTCTTGTGTATTATGCTAATCTGTACTCTTTAGTTCATGTAATTACTCTTGAATTCTTTTCTCTAATTCCTAAAATATTTAAGGGACTCTGTGGTATTTAGAAATACCTTAAGGATTGTCTATTAGTCATGCAAGGAGTCAATTTTCTTAGAACAACCCCCAAAATTGAACAATTATTGAATATAGCAATTGTTAGTCATGCAAATGCTTATAGAATGATTTGTGTAGAAATGGATTCCTTATAGAACACAAATTGAAATGTGTTGATGCACATGATGTTAAAATTTATTACTTGATTCCTAAATATGATTAGAATGAATGGATTTAATACATTTAAATCTAAGAATATAACAACACATTACACAAACTTGTGTTTAATCAACCTTAAGTGGAAAAAGTAAGTTTTACATCTATAAACAATTATTGGATTTATTTTTTAAAATAATTAAATTTAACTATAATCTAATTCACAATGTACGACATTTAGTAGAATTGGTAGATGAAGGATTCTAAAAACACCCTACGAAACAATATTTTGTAAGCTATGTAACTCAAATGGACTTAATAATAAAATGCATCCTCTCTTAACATGCCTATCATGCAATCACATCGTAATTCTTACGATAATATTTATAATGACGACTTTGTCGAAGAACTCTTAAATCAAAACCCATCCTCTACGCAAGTGTTTCTCTGACTCGAGTATGTCATCAATCCATACCAACATTTTGCAGTTGAATTGCGTAATCACCCGTGAAAAAGATTCTACAGTTGAATTGAAAGACAGGAACCTCTCAACGATTGTCATTTTATAAGCTTGTATGGTTGGATTCTTGTGCTAAGACAATCCCAAGCGTTGAGAGCTCCCTCTTTTCCAATTCAACAACGATTGAGCAGCTTGGCTTTGATTGAAATTTTTCAGTGTCTATTCTCGTGGATTGTACGCTGAGATATTCCTTTCACTTTAGCCCGGGCTGACGTTACTTTAACGTGGACGCTAACAAAAAGATTTGATTCCAATTTTATAGTTGGTAGGTACTACTTCGACGCTGTTTTATATTCCCACTCTCTTAATTACGATAATTTCCAATTGCAAAGCAGTTACAGATGTTCTGCCTGCGACCTAAAATTTAGTATGTTGCGAATGGGAGCAGGATATGAGGAATCTTCTATGCAATAGGTTTCTAATGTCTTGTTTACGTCGTGGGAGTAATTGTGCTTTCGCATTTCCTCTTTCCACCTCAGCTTTTTCTTGTTTTTATTTATGCATAATATACACTGGTTTACTTTGTGGCGTAGAATAAATAAGAAATGAATAAAAATAAAGGTATTAATTTAGCCTATTAGATGTATACAACTATAATAAGAGAATAAGAGAAGAGGGAGGAAATCATCTTGCCAAAGAGCCACTTATAGGACCAGAGGAAGGATCACGTAACTTCTACTCTTCCTTAGAATCCTTGACAACAAGTGGAACTAACACACCTTAGTTAGGAGATGGAGGTAAAAGTGCACCTCACAAGAAATTAAATGACTCCTTAGGGTGGAAAGCAAGAAATCAAAAGAAAAGGGAATGCAAGAAAATTAAACATCTTTTCTTTACCAATTTATTTCCATGTAAACTCTTCTAGCTAGGCTTTATCTGGTTGCAAAAGGGCTTTGTTTTTAGCATTTATTTTTAATCAAGTGAAGGCTCAATCGAGATGCTATACAAAAGTATCAAGGAAAGTAACATATTCTCTAAAAGAAGCCTAATTTTATTCAAGAGCGAGGAAGGAATCTTTAGTGGAGTGGCCACTAATGATTTGTTGCAAGGTGGAAGGAAGAAAAATAATTTTCATCATCCCTTCTTAAACATAAATGGAAAGAATAAATCCCAAGTCTTCCATAGCTAATAGATACAATGAAGGGGCAAGAGGAAAACCTCTTTAGACCAATATAAAGAGCATAAAACTATCTAAAAACATTTTGTTGATGGAAAGGCAAGTTGATCTGCATTGATAAGAAGGCTTTCAATTGTAGAAAGATAGAATTCCCCTAAACCAAGAGCCTTAAGTATGACCAAGATAAAAGGCCACTCAATACAATTATATGTTTTTTTCAAAATAAAGCTTGAGGAAAAAAAAATGTTGTACTTGGATGTTCTAACCCATTCCATACCTAAGTGACAAAATAAAGGCGTGTTTCACTTTTTGGCCATAAACATATTTATTGATGGGTGAGCAAGAAGGACTTGAGGAGGTTGATAAAAAATATGGAGAAAAAAATATAAAGAAGGATGTCAAATTCCTATAGGTTGACATTATAATCATCCACATATGAGGGGGCAAACACTAAAGAACCCTAATCACCACATGGAAAAGCATTGGGAGAATTGGAAGATGAGTTATTTAAGGGACGAGGGAGATAAGTTTCTTCAACATGAGGAGGAATGGAATAAGATGGATGAATGATGTAGGGGCATCACTAGTTAGAGGCAGTTATGCTTGGTTAAGAGAGGAAGTTGAAGATGTTGTAGCCCCTGTTGCCTAGAAGAATTTGCAAACAAACTGCTGAAAGGAAGCTACAACTGCCAAACATCAGAGACAAGGACAGAAAGAAAACTACTAAGCAATGAAGTGTGAGGGTGGACAGAGAAAAGAGGGATAGCCAGAATAATAAAGAGAAAGGGGACTAGCGGCAGTGGTGTATTAGAGGAGAATAGTCGCCATCAGAAGAATAAGAAGTCATGGGAATAGAGAATGTCTACATTGTAGTAGATGTAAACCAAGGACCAGTTGTGTGTAAAATGACTCAAACTGATTGATTCAGATTGTGAGTTTTGAAAGCCCATGAAGACCAAAATTTGTAAGGGTTGTTTTGTCTTATAATCATCTCTATTCTTATAGTCGATTTGGTTGAATGTTTAAGATTCTTTTGAACAGAGTTGAAGTAAATGAATTCTATCATACAAATGTTAGTTTGTTCTCATCATATTATATGCTATTATAGTTGAATTTCATGTCGTTGCATATTTCATTTTAATTCCCTATCAAGGTTGTCGTCAGTTTGGTATTAGAGCTTATGTTTATGGATTGTTGTCATCAAAGTGGTATTAGAGCCTAAAAAGTCTGGGATGGGGAAGTCAGTTATTCTCATGGGATTTTTGGACAAGTATGTGTGTTAAATTTTTGATAGGTTAGTCAGAGGAACCTGGACACCGAAAGACTGGGCAGAGGAAAAGGAGAGAATCCCTAGGTGATGTATCGAGAAGCCAAGAAGAAAGATACAAAGATGCAGTAGTATGCCATAATAGAAATACTCACGTAGAAAGACCAAATGAAATTGAATGTGAAGAAACAAAACACAGAGTCGGATAAAGAAATAGCAGAGTTGAGAAGAGATTTCAAGAAGTGTAAGCAATGGCTTGAAGAAAGAAACCAAGAATATGGTTAGTGTTGGCCAATGAAAAAGAAGTTGAAGTGGCCTGTGCAGATGATTGTTAAGAAAAGAAGAGGGTAGGATATGGTCGCCTTGAAAAGAGATGAAGCATTTCCACAGAATGAAGATGACATGGAAGTAGAGTTTGTAGAAGAGACAAAGAAGAAGAAAATGGAAGATGGAAAGGAAATTGTTGGTCAGGAATATGCAAGAGAATCTGTGAAGAAAATCAAAGATGATGTAAAAAAAGATGAAGAGGTAAAAGTATTGACTGATGAAATACCATAGGAAAAGAAGATTGACATACTTACAGGAGTATCTTGGAAGAAGCTTGAGGAGAGCACATGCAAGGTGAAAGGTAAGCAAGTTGATTCTAATGATTTTAGTAATGATACTTTTGAATCATTAAATGAAATTGTCAAAGGGAAGAGTTTAAAAGAAGAAGATGAAAAGGATGTGGAACCAAATAGTGACAATAATATATATGAACATGAGACGGAGTTTTGGAGAGTTGTAGATGAAAAAGACAGAAGGAGAAGATACATGAAGAAAGCTCACGAAACAAAAGAGTGAAAACCAAGAAACATAGAGCTAATAAAACCAATCATAGAGAGGATCAAGAAGAGGTCATAGAACAGCTAAGAACACAACACAATTGGAAGAAGAGAAAAAAAGAAAACCATCATTTGAGATGGAACTCAGACTTCTCCCACTCAGAAGCCTGATGCAGGGGCATCACTGGTTAGAGGCCTTTATGCTTGGTTAAGAGAGGAAGTTGAAGATGTTGGAGCTCCTATTGCTTGGAAGAAGTTGCAAACAAATCACTGAATGAAAGTTACAACTTCTAAATGTCAGGGATGAGGATAGGACAGAGAGAAGAGGGACGACTAGAATAATAAAGAGAAAGGGAACCAGTGGAAGCGGTATATTGGAGGAGAACATTCACCATCAGAAGAATAAGAAGTCATGGGAATAGAGAATGTCTATGTTGTAGTAGATGTAAACAAAGGATCGGTTGTGTGTAAAATAACTTGGACTAAGTGATTTAGATTGTGAGTTTTGAAAGCCCATGAAGACCACTTTTTGTAAGGGTTATTTCTTAGAATCATCTTTGTGCTTATAGTCGATTTGGTTGAATAAAATATTCTTGTTGAATAGAGTTTAAGTAAACGAATTCCATCATTCAAATGTTAGTTTGTTCTCATAAGATTATATGCTAATATAGTTGAATTTCCTATCATGCATATTTCATTTTAATTCCTTGTCAAGGTTGTCATCAGTTTGGTATCAAAGCATATGTTTGTGGATTGCAGTCATCAATGAACATGGAGATTAAAAATAATGTTGGATTACGTAGCTTTGCAATATTTGAAAGGATCAATTTATTGGCCAAGATTAGGTAAGGCCTATTATTATCAATGCATATCAATGACAAATAAATGGTGGAAGGAAATCCCACATCACATGAATCCATGGTCAACCAAGGAGGAGATTATAAGATAATCCTCCTCCCATGACATGGAATAGCATAAGCAAGATAAGATAGCTAAGAGAAATGGGAAAAGAAATGGTACCAAAAGGATAACGATGAGTATTATCAAGTCCTTTTATGGCAACATCAGATTAAATTATAAATTAGATGTATCAATAAGAAGATTTTGTAATAAACTAAGGATTCAAGTTTTGAGGCATGAACCATTGTCAACTATGACTCTTTTATTTATGATCTTAATAGATTTGACTACAATCAAGAGAGGTATGTTTGCTTGTAATGTAGAAGAAGAAAACTTAGTAGAATAAAATGTAATGTCTTGACCATTTGTTGGATAAACTCAAGCATAAAAGCTACTATGGTGAGTTGTGTATAAAATTGGACATAAATATTTTGTAGGGCTTATTGAACAATGTCTCTATAGGTAGAAGAAGTTTAATTAAGTCATAAAGAAAGATCTTAGCCTTGATTGATTAGAGCTAGTACCAATAAGATCATATTCTCTAGTAGTTTTGGATGTAACTTGAGGTGGAGGAGAAAGATTAACAAAAAGAATATAGTAAAGAAACTAGGAACATATATGTTCTTTCTAGTATGTCAAATGTCATGGGTGTGGCTCACAACATGAAATCTAGTATGAGGATCCTCTCATAAGACATAGGGAAAGGAGGGGGGATGGGAAAGGAAGGAGAAGGATTATAGGAAGAAGAGATATAATTAGGAAGACATTATAGAACTAATCATGGTTGAGAGAGATAAGAAGGAGAAGGGTCTAAATAAGAATGAAGGGAGAAAGAGAATTAAAAAGGGGGAGGGGAGAAAGGAGATTAAGGATAAGTATATGCCTCATGCAAGACAATCTTAGGAGCTAAAGGAAGGAAGAAAAGAAGAATCTAGTGAATGTTTAATGGTTGGAACTATATAGTATGAGGGTTTGGGATTTTCTTAGAATGTCTATGTAAATTTTTCATTATGACCATTAACTACATTTCTAATAAGTTATGCCATGTAACACGAAGGAGAAAGTTAAGAATAGAAGTTTCCATGTTTTAGTTTGAAATTACAAATGAATTCTTTCATTAATTCATGAAAAGAACAAAGGAGAAAATAGTATGTATTGAATGGTTTAAGTAGATTTCCTTTTAAAGTAAGACATAAAGTAGAAAAGATCACATTTTCATTATAACCACGTGTATACATAGTAGATAAGGAGTTATTCACATGCAATTTAGATGCAATTTAGGATAATTTTCTACACCATATAAAAAAAATTCAAAATTTTAAAAAGTGTAATCCAGAAATGAAACATGCTAATTTTATTTTTCAAACAATGTATTATTCATGATAAATACTTTAAACTCGGTAGGGGAAGTAGGAATGTACACTAAGGAAGGAGGAAGCAAAATGTGTGCTAATGTCCTTTAGGAATCAAGATTCTAGATACTATAGAAAAAGGATGGTTACAATAGGGAGAACCTTAGTTGACTTGCATGGCACACCAATTAAGGTTTTTGGGCACAAAAATGATGAATGTGTCCTAAATATGATTAGACATTGTGGATGTCAAAATGAGTGCCAAAAACATAAGGTGAAAAATTTAAAGTATGCAATTTTTGACCTTACAACTCCCTTAATTTTGTGTTAATAATGTTAACATGAGACTTAGTGGTAATATTGAAATTATTTGTAGGCTCACATTTTTGTTGAATTTCATCATCATTCTTCCATGTTTAAAATTTGACTTTTATTGAACCTTATGGGTGAAGAGTGAAAGGAAATCCATCATGCACCTTCAATATCTAATGCTTCTCAAATAAAATTCTAATACAAGGTCAAATGAAATTGTACCCATAAAGTGAAAATAGGACACAAACATTTCCTACATTAACCTTATGAGGAGAGAGTTATGAGGCATTAGATCTACAACTATTTTGAACTGCATGTAAATTAGAACATTGAAATGAACCAAGAATGAAAGAAGAAGAACATAAAAGAGTGGCATAAATATATCTTGGGAAGACTCTATCAATAAAACTCTAAAGGGTTGAACCAATGTATTTTTGGTAATAGTAGTCACAATACAATATCAGGCTCAAGGACTTAACATAGAGATCAACATCCTACTCTTCCAAATAAATTTTTGTAACATAACTCTATATAATATAAGTTCTCTCTCTATCCCTCAACCTCAACCCAAGCATTAATAAATAGAATAAAATAAATGATAGAAAACTACAAATGGTTTTTGGAAATAATCTACCAACTCTCCAAGTATGGTCTCCAACTTCTCAAGGCACAAATTCCAATTCTTAAGTCTCATGATGGGTCTCTAGGCAAATATTAGAATATGTTTCTTAAACCCATCATACGAATAATGACTTCTCGTAGCCTACGCACTAACTTGGGTGCCCCATTCAAAGATCTTTTATGACATAAGCCATCAACTATCATAAACTTGGTCAAGGTTCTAGTTTCAATTTGTAACTCCCTACAATCATACTCTTATGTACATTTGTGTTAGTGTATATATATTTCATATATATTATACACTTAGGCATAAGCCTACTTAGGTGTTCCCTTACACAATCTTGACACATGTCAAGGTTGTTGGGCAGTTAAGGTTGTTAGGTTGTTAGTTGAGGGGTCATCAAGTCTCCCACTAAACTAGCCACTCATGGTAGTTTGTAGGAGTCTTTTCCTCAACTACTAATTACCTTTTCTCACCTATATATGTACTTGTCTTCTCCAATCTATATGGTGGACTTCATGCATTTCATTGATGTGTATATCTTCCCACTTTGATACCATGTAGAACTTAGCAAGAAACAAGAGATACAAACCAAGCATAGTAATGTTGCAAATAACACAGCATTGAAATGCATGAAGTCCACTATATAGATTGGAGAAGACCAGTACATATATAGGTGAGTAAAGGTAGTTAGTAGTTGACAGAAAGACTCCTACAAACTAACATGAGTGGCTAGTTTAGTGGGGGACTTGATGACCCCTCAACTAACCACCTAACAACCTTAATCACCCAACAACCTTGACATGTGTCAAGATTGTGTAAGGGCACACCTAAGTAGGCTTATGCCTAAGTGTATAATCTATATGAAATATATATACACTAACATAGCTAACTTGAGATATTGAAGGAAAGCAAGAAAGAGTATTCATTATGATTCTAGAGCATATTTGTCTATTTGTTGAAGGCATGAAGCTATCATCTATCCACCTTCAGATTTGCAGGATCTTCATCATTCTAAGGGATCATCACATAGGTGATATCATTGTTGTTTATCATCATTTGATTCATCATTATTATGATTGTTTTCAGCCTCTACCCCCATGAGAGCACACACACTCTATCAAACAATGGTTTTGGGAAGCTTGAATGCTATCCCAGAATTTAACTGAGGCATGTCCCTAAACACCATAACCCCAAACCCCTTCTTTTCTTCTTGTGTGTAGGTTATAGGAGCAAGATCTAGAAAATATGAAGATATAGGAAGACTGAGTGAAGATTAGGGTTTTGGGATCTAACAACAATTATGAACATTCCTTCATCCAAGACTTGGGCAGTGATGCCCTAGTCTTTATACCCTTTTTGACATCAGATTTGGCATCAGGGCAACATCTACAAGATCTTTTTAGTTGACAATTTCAACAGATTCTTCCAACCATGACTTGGGTGGTCTCGAATCAGTCCTACAACACCTCTAGTTTCAAGAGATAGGTTCTATCATCTTCCTAATCATCCCTGTGTAGTTAGTTTTTGAATTGCTATTGTACTTATTCTATTATAAGATGATCATTGTTAAACCAAGGTTTCATGCATTGTTAATGTTAGAGTAAATGAGTAAATAACATTTACCCATGCTTAAGTTTACTTTGGCATCCAATGCAAATATTAGATTAGGTGGATATTAGATAATTAGTTGCATTTACCATTTGGGTAGTTTATACCTACTGACTCTTGAACACACCTATATATTGCATACATTTGTAAATATTTTTTGTATCTCCATACATTTTTCATCCTCTAGTGAAATAACTTTTCTTCTCTCGTATTGTGAGGTTATTTTCTATGGGTTGTGCTCTTGGGAGGTGGACAACACCAACATGGTATCAGAGCCTTCAACCTACACCTCCTTTCATTGAGAGTTTTCATTGAAGTTTTTGAGATCCTAGTAGATTGATATTTGATTTCTCTATAGATTCACATTTTGATTCTTGGTCAGAGACCATTATCGATTTTGAGGAAGGTAGATTGAGTTTTTTTGGCATTGTTCACTGCAATTTGTAGTCTTTGGATCACTTGGACGAGCATATTGCCTTGAAGCTGTGAAAATTTTCTCTATATGGGATCATGTACATGCACTTTGAGTTCTATGGAATGCATTTGAAACTCTTTGGATTGAATCTACACCTTTCCCATTTATTTGGTGCATCTTGGATTGAATATGCACTATAGTCTGCTAGACAACAAGTTTTGGTTTCACTTCAGGGTGTGGTCACATTAATTGAGTCTCCCTTTCACCAAAAAAATGGATTTGTTGTAGAAGGTTTATTTTTTCCCCAAGAAAAAGGAAAAAAGAAAGAACACAAAACTTACATGCAGAACCATCGGTCCTTTCAACATCCAGAAATGTCACTGCCATGGAGAAGCATGAGAAATAAAACCCTGCCAGTATCTCATTAGCTGATATATATTTTTTTGTACTTTAGACTTTAATATTTGTAAAGTCTTGATCAAATATTTATTAGGTAGCATGTGAGGTGGACTCGCACAGTGGTGTTTGAAAGTTGTAAAGGGATCTTAATCCCACATTGTTGGTGTTAGCAGTTTTATGGCTATATATATAGCTAGTCACTCTCTCAACAAAGTGTGAGCAAAGGCTCACGGAGGCTTGTTTTGTCTTTATCTCAGCATGACTTGGTGACTTGTATGCTTGGTTGCCTTGGTGATTTGGTAGTGATTTTTCATTCAAACATGGAGACTTGTGGCACAAGAACACGCCGCCAATCACTCCTTAAGGGCTTGATTTTTTGCCTCCGTGTACTTTTTTGAGATTCTTCCTCAGGTACATGTTTTTTTCATTAGTTTTTCTTGAGTGATATCTTGAGCTTTTTTAGATCTTGGAAAGGTGAAAACAATTTTGAGAGGATTTGTTTTCTGTTATTTGTGATATCTTGGAGATTTAAGACCTGATTGTATCCGTTTGGTATCTATTTTTCTTGTTTTTGGTGCATTTGTTGTCATGGCTACTCCTGATTCATTTGAGCTTTTAGCTCCTCATAACTATCATACTTGGAAGACTAAAATGTGTAGGTTTCCCCAATCTAAGGGTTTGTGGTCCACATTGCATGATAAACATCCCACTCTTACTAAGGAGTATGATATATTTGCTCATAGGAACAAGTGTGATGAAGCTATGGGTTTAATGGCTTTGCATGTTTCTGACAGTTTGCTTTTCCACATTGAGGAGTGTAATACACCCAAGGAAGTATGGGATAAGTTTAATAACTTGTTTGGTTAATCAGTGAGTTCTGTACTTTGCAATTAGAGGTAAAATTGACTTCTCTTTCCCCAGATGCATTTCCTTCTATTCATGATTATCTAGTCAAGTTTAAATCTGTGAGGTCACAATTGGCAAGATGTGGGAAGGATAAAACTGATAAGGAGTCTAGTTTCTTGATTTTGTCTAAGCTAAGACATACATTTTCTATTTTCTTTTCTACTTTTTACTCCACCATGGATGCTTTGGGTAATGCTTTTAAAATGCCTTCTCTTGATACTTTTTGTGATCATTTGACTAGGGATAAAGCCAAAATTGCTCAGTTAGATGGGTCCTTGAAGAATCATGCATTAGTTGCACAATCATCTCAAAGCAAAGGGAAGAAGAAACCTAAGGCTAAGATAGAGTCTAATGAGTCCTCCACCTCTTTAAAAGAGGATAAACCTAAGAAGGAGAAGTTTAGTTGTGTTTATTGCAAGAAGAAAGGTCATGATGAACATCATTGTTATACTAAGAAGATTGATGAGATTTCACACCTTCTTTAGAAGAAGAACATTCAACTGCCCTCATCTATGACTCCTACAACTTCTCCATTGGTAGCACCTTCATCTTCATCGAAACCTACACAGTTAGGGAATGTCAAATTTGCAAATGGGATCAATGGTCAAGAAGACAAGCTCAAAGGACATGCATTGGTTACTTCTATTGAGAAATGTTTGTCATTGATGTAAAAAGTATTGAGCTAAGTATTGAGGTTGTTTGTGTTGATGCTTCAGAATCTTAGTGGTTGTAGGAGTTCTTGAGTTCATATTGTTGAGTCTTGATTAATGATGTTGAGAGATCTCAGTTTGTATCAAGTAAATCTTGTTTATGCTTCAAGATTCATTCATGTTCATGCTTCATGTGTATGGTGGTGACAATGTCCATTATATTTGATGTATGCTTATCATTACTAAGAGTCACTCAACTTGATGGTGTTGATCATCTAGGAGATTAGGAGATCTTGATTTGGTTGCTATATGAAATAGAGTTTTGAAGATGTTGGTAGAAGTTGATGTCTGCATTGTGCAAAGCAAATCTTGTTATCATCAGGAGTGTGAAGTGTAAATCCATTGATCCAACAGTTAACTCTCAGTTGGAGTGACCAGAGGTTTTTAATAAGCACAAGGATTTCATTCATTCAATAATGAAATGATGTGCATATACTTGAACATGCTCTTCATTCAGCTATTGGTGTCTACATGATATTTGCTGTGTAAAGGGAATGGTAGTTTTGTCACTGTGTTGTCGTTGATGTCCTTGTTGTTCCCTTTTTCTTAAGTTTTCATTATTGCCTTTACATATTATTAGGAGTTCAAAGTAATGTCTCATCCTGTTGGTTTTTGAATCAGCAGAGGGTTTGCCAGCTCCAATGCACAGGTAGATTTGGCCAACAGATACGGGAGGTTGCGTGAGCTGCCTCCCCTTCACTTCTGGTCCTACTTCACCAAGGGGGGTATCCCTATAGCTAAAGATGTAACATTGACTAGCCCAATGACAGAAAGATTTAGCTTGACAACAATAGGTAGAATACTCTCATGTGTGGACCAAGATGTGCATGATACATCACAAGGTTGGCAACATTCTTGGACATACTTATCTGGTTGAGGATGAGAGTATGCAGGGTTCCTAATCCTACTCCTACAAACTAACAGGATGGAAGTTATGAAAAGATGGATTTTATGTTTTAGATGCAAGACAAGGGGTTTTGGGTCATAACTACTAACCCAAGAGCAGACCGGTGCTTATCTCTGGTCAAGGAGTCAACTAGATGTATACAAGAGAATGGATTGCATTTTGGATTCAAGTTTCAAGAGCTTAGATTGATGCTTGCCTTACAAACATCACCCAAGAATAGGTATTTAGCTACCTCTACTTACATATATCCCAACTGACATACAACCTTCTCCATACTTCACGTAAAATAATTTAATCCACTCCTTGAATGGAAGTTAGAGATGAAGCATGTGATACAGAAATCCATACCCTAGAACCTGGGAAACCCTTAGCAGCCAGATTCAAAAGAAGGAAAAGCATGCAACACATGGAGACAAGCATCTAAACACATGCATAAGAGAATTTCTCATATAAAACAACAGTGAAACTAAAAATAACTACAATGTACATTCATAATGCAACTCATAAACTCCAAAATGAGATAAAACAACAAGGAAATGCCCTATTTTTTGCTATTCACACAAAAATGCCCAGGTCTTCAACAACCTTGAAAATGAGTCACACAGCCTACTATATACAGCAAGGAAGGTGCACTCAACATTAAAAGTACATGGTTGACTCAAAATTTCACCAGATACAGTGCATCATGAGAAATGGTGCTCAACACATTGAATGCAGTAGGCGGGAGAGGAGGCAAGGAGTGGTTGAACTTGAGCCCTGTGCCACCGCCTAGGGATTCACATCTTCAATCAGGTGGTTGATCCATCCATGCCTTCGCCCATACCCTGTAACATCCGCCATTAAAGGCATACCAACCCGCAGCCTTGGGAAATACAGTAGACTATGTGCCTTTGAAATCTTCCCACCAAGAATCATGACCTAACTTTTCAAATCATGTGGGAACTAATTATCCCACATTCACCTTGAAACGGCCTCCTAAACACTTTATAAGCATGACCACACCAAAACATAATAGTCGGTGATTTTTCTCCTGACGACTCCAGTTTAGACCCCATCATGATAGTTCATGCCATTAGAAAAACACTCCTCATCTGTACTGATATTGCTTCCCCCACTGATGATCCTCCTGCCTACTCACCTAATTTGAAAAATCACCCTGATATGAAATATCACCTTGCGGGAAACATCACCCTCATATGAAATATCACCCCCATCGGAACAACACCCGATAGGAGAATATAACCCTAATATTCCATCGGCGCAACCTGATGCATTGGAGGAAGATCCTTCTCATCATATTCATGTCCTCATTGATGATCAGTGGGACCCTTAGCAAAGCTACTGATAATAACTATCATGCAGAAGACCACATGATGCATCCTGTCGATCCAGATGATGTCACCATTATATTGAAAAAATAGGGTGATATTCGTAAGATGACTGATGTTTGGAATATCACCCCCTGCAAGAAAATTAGGTTGCTAGATAGGCAGATACCGACCCTCATGTAAAATTGACGTCCGCACCTCGGGGTGATCTTGTAAGATGAGGTGATATTTAAAACATGACCCCCTCGCAGAATATGATGAAGCCGTTAGACAGACACTTTGCGGATCAAGTGATTATGAGGTGATAAAGCAACATCGGGGTGATATCGCAACATCAGGGTGATCTTCTCTAAGATGACAGATATTTGAAATATCACCCCCTAAGTGGAAAATCAGGTCATATATGAAATATGACCTCCCGCAAGAATATCAGGTTGATAAAAACCCTGACTTAGAAAATTTTTGGATTTTTTGGGAAGGTGCCTACAAAATTGATTACTTGAAACTTGAATATTCATGCAGGCACCAACACATCCCTTGAGTTCATTTTAGGGATCTTTAAATGTTAAATGTCTCCTTGTTTCAAACTTTACATGTCCTTTGACTCAGCTCAGAGTATTTGGTGTTCTAGAGTCAATGTTGGTTGGTTGAAATATTAAGGGTTTTATCTCTAATACATACCTTGTTCTAGGAGTTTAAAATGTCCTTGAAACCCTAAGTTATACTTGCTTTAAAACCTTATAATTTCTTCTGTCTTGGCTCATTTTGTATGTCATGTTCCTATCTTCGCTGGTCTGCATCCAAATTAGGGTTTAAACCTTATATGGATTCATGTTCTTTTCTAAGTTCTATGACCTTAGAAACCCTAAAAACCCTAAGTTCAAACTCAGTCTTAAACCCTAAAACAAAGTCCTTAAACCTTTTAACAACCATCATACACCGAGTTACCTTTTGTTATGTTTAAGCGTTGACCAGCTATTGGGAGTTAGTTTTCACTTAAGTTGTCAATTGAAGGGGTCATCTTCATGATATGACCAGCCCCCTCTCCTAGAGAGACAAGTCCTCATGGGTGGAATGTTTTTTAACAAGCGACAAAAGATAATCTATATGGCTATTATTTAATTTCCACTACCTACAAAATCAGAGATCAACGCTCTAGGTTTAAAGGAGTTTGAAACCCTAACGGCTCTTCGATGTGCAGAGCATTTGACGATTGTTTGGTCGTATTCCAATGTAGAGTAGTTTGTTAACTATTTTGGTTAACTATTTTGTGGAACCGTAGATAGTGGTGTTAAATCCTATCCTCCACAAGATCTTGGGGGTTCTTTTGGTGAAGAACAAAGTGTTTTTGATGACATACATACTGTGAATTATTAATAGTGATGTCAGAGTATAAGCTAGGGGTCTACAAAGTATAAAGTATACAGAGTTTGCAAATTGTAGAGAAGTGATACAAAAAAATAATCATAGTTTTTTTTTGTAATGATGTGCTTGGCATATTAGATAGGAATGTAAAATTGATACACTAAGCAATATCTTTCTTGTAGAGAGGGTTATTTTTATTGGTGCAAATTAGATTACTTAAGAATCATAACTTGCATATTCATTTTTCTTTTAAGGGTTTTGTGGTGTTTGGTGTTTGAGGTGGGTGCTTCAGAAGGTGTTGGATGTAAACCAAGTGTACATTGTACCTATGTTAAAAAATAGTGCTATAGGTGTCTTTTGTACCTTGGAGTGGGTGCTTCAAAAAACAAATGTACTTTTCTTTCTTTTGAGGTTGGATTTGAGCAGTAGACTCAAGCAACTCTTAGTGGTTTTTTTCCTCATAGGATTTCCACATAAATCTGGTGTCATGTGTGCATGTTTGGCTTGATTTTTTCATTCCCTTACTTGATTTGATGTGTCTTTAAGATTATTGAACAAAGCATTTAATTTAACTACAATGATTCAACCCCCCTTCTCAGTGTAACTATGCTCTTTTCAATTAGTATCAAAGAAAGGTGCCTAGTAGAGGTTTAATGAGCTTGGGTAGATCCTGATAGTTGAGTACAGTCATGGTTTGTCAAGAAGGTTCTTCTACTCTCAAAGCACCCCTCTTTGATGGTTCTATTTTTGCCTTTTGGATTTTTTGGATGGAGTCTTATTTGTAGTCCTTAGCTTATGATGTGTGGGCAGCAGTTGAGAATGGATATAAAGGATCTCAACCACCCTCCTCTACTAATGAGGAAAGAGAGTATGAATTTAATGTAAAAGCCAAGAATGCCATCTGTTGTATGCTAAAAAATGAGATTTTAGTCAAGGTAATGCATTGCAAATTTGCTAAGGAAGTGTGGGATAAGTTGGTTAGCATTTACCAAGGTGATGTTAAGATCAAAGAAGATAAGTTGCAAACCTTTAGGGTAAATTTTGAGGGTCTAAAAATGACTGAAGATGAAAAGATTGCAGATTATCTCCTAAGAGTACAAGAAATAATTAATGCCATTAGTGGTCTATGAGAGGAAGTAAAAGATCCAGTGGTTGTTAAAAAGGTTTTAAGGTCATTGTAGATTCAAAGTATCATTCTAAGGTCTCTGTAATTGAAGAGGCTTGGAATTTGAACAAACTTTCAATAGACAAACTACACGGTACACTCACAGCCTATGAAATGAGGGTTTGCAATGATGATTATACAAGCAAAGAGGTAGCCTTTAAATCTATCAAAAAGGATAAGGAGGTAGATTTAGATTCATAGGAGTTAGATGATCAAGTTCATCCAACTTTGTGAGAAGGTTGAGAAGAGGATCAGACAAGTACAATGGTAATTTGCCCTTTAAGAGTTTTAGATGTGGTAAAGTTGGCCATTTTGCTTCAAATTGTCCTATAGGTGAAATAGATAAAGAAGATAACTCTAAGAACTATAATAACTCAAAAAAGGGAAAAAAGGTCTTTGGTCCTATTATGTCAGAAAAATGCACCCTTGGGGGCTTCTTCCTTTAAGGTTTAGCTCGCGGGTCTTTAGATTGCATTTAGAGCATTTTGCATGATAATTCAGACTCTCGATGAGAAAACCCTTGGGTCTTGTGACAAATAGGACCTAAGGGGACTATGTTGATGATCCCAAAATAAAGATAAGGGGTAGACAAGGGCGCTAGCGCCCTAGTCCAGCCCTATTTTGGGTCTGCCCTAATTTTAAATGTCGAGTTTGTGACTATTATTTGGTTTCCATGTCGACATCATAAGTTTTAATTATGAAATTCTTGGCGGGAATCTTAATAGTTGCATATATAAGAATGTTTAGGTTATCATTTCAAAATGAGATGGACATTGTGATTCATGAGCTTATGTTAAAGTGATCAAGGCATTCATTGTGTTGTAGAGCATAGCATTGATATTTTGTTTGTTTTCACAAGTTGGATTCCATCTCCTCTTCATGGCATTGAAGAGCTTCTTCCTTCCATGAAAGATTCATCATCAAGGTGACATCTATTGTGTTTTATTATCACTCATTTGGATTTTTGCCTCTATCCCACAAGGATATGCACTCTCTCTCTCTCTCTCTCTGACAATTGTAATTGAAAGACTTGAATGTCTCTACGGGGCTTGACTAAGGCAAGCCTCTAAACACAACTCCCTCCCACACTCCTTGTGATTGCAGGTCACATGTATTAGATTTGGAGAAAGTGGAGTTGCAGGGAAGATAGGAAAACATTGAAGATTCAAGATTGGAAAAGAAGTGAACACTGTGCGAGATTTTAGGACAAGGCTGCCATCAACCTTGTCCTCTATTGTCAGATCATGGAAAATAGAAGATATAGCAAATATCAGTGCTGAAAGGAGATTTGGAATCCCTAGAAAAATTAGTCCCTTGGACTAGGGTTCCATCACCATTGTCCCCAACTTTCTCATTTTCTAGACTGCAAAAAATAGTGAGTTAAGGTTCTCTGCCCTTTGCTTGATTCTTGTAGCATTTGTTGTGATTCACAAATTTAATTATTGTTTTGCTTAAATTAGGGCTTCAAGAGCATAAAGGATTAATTAGAAACATTGTGTGATAACTTTTGAATTTCCTAGCAGAAAACCAAGTGGCAACCCAATCTGATAGATGACTCTCCTCTCAATAGGAGAAGCACTCGGTTGAAAAACACTTGGAATGTTTTGTGGAAAGGAGGATTCAAACTAAAAAAACAACCCCGTCATCCCCCTTTTCATATAAAAAATTTTGGTGAACCCATGTTTTGAACTATTTGGCACCTTTCTGAGTTTTGTTTCATATATTTACATTCATTCATTTCGTTGCATTCGAAAATTTACAAAAAAATTGATATATTTGGAAAATTTGAAAAAATTGCATTCTAGGGTTTAATTTTTGACGTAGTTTGCATTCATTCAATTATATTTCATTAATTCTCTTATTTTCACATCATATCTGAAATTAATTATCATTCAATTCATTCTTTTCAATATCACATTTGGAAAATCACAAAAAAAATTGAAAAAATTGGCATATTAGGCTTGCATTTTTGTAAAATTTGAACTAATTGGCATCTAATTTAAATCAATTTCTATTATTTGAATTAGATCTGACACAAAATATAGAAATTCATCATTTACAATTCATTCCATTGCATTTTCATGCTTGATTTGTTAGAAATTGCTTGGAATTTTGCCATTTTTCATAAAAACCTAGTTTTGCATGAGCTAGGGTTGTAGTCAAAATCTTGTCTGAGATTTTACTACCTCATTAAAAAATTCATTAGGTCTGATTTATAGTTTTATTTTTGCATCATATTTGCCTCCTTGTGAAATTTCATGTCTAGGGTTTGAAAAACATGTATTTTTCACTAGATTTGGCCTTATCATCTTGCTAGGTTTGTACTCCAAGCATGTTGTAAGGAATTTTGTTGTACTAATTTTCTATTATTCGAATTATCATCTGCTTATCCTTCTCAATTTCCTTACAACACCATTTATTTTGGGCTTTTGTATTGAAATTTTGTGAAAATTTGCATATTTTTGCTATTTTTGCACTAGGGTTTGATCTAGAATGGCACTATAGGCGTGTTGTAACGTATTTTTTGGAATTAGGTGGCTTTTTTTACTGTCATAAGATTATTTCCATCATCATTTTCCTCACAACACCCATTTTCCTACTCTTTTGCATGGAGATTTGGTGAAAAATCGTAGATTTTTGCCTATTTTCACTAGATTTTGGCTTATCGACTTTCTAGAATTGCTTCAAAAGTATGTTGTAAAAGGTATTATTGCATTAGTGGACTTTTATTAGGCATATAATTTGTGTTCCCTTTCTAAAACCTTTACAACACATCATCTTTCATTTGCATGGAGATTACGTGAAAAATCACATATTTTGGCATATTTTCACTAGGTTTTGGCTTATCGACTTTCTAGAGTTGCTTCAAAAGCATGATGTGAAAGGTATTATTGTATTAGTGGAATTTTAATAGGCATATCATGTTCTTTCCCTATTTAAAATATTTACAACACCTCTTTTTCCATTTGTTGGCATTGAAAAAAGTTGAAAAATTAAGCATTTTTGCCTTTAAACGCATCTTGCTTCTAGGGTTTATTCTATTAGTTTTTGCATGTTATTGCATGAGTATTATAACTCAATACCCTAATATAAATATCCATTTAAGAATAAGCATAAGACTCATGGGATCTAGTGCTCTTGAAGAAATTGGTACACTGAACACCTTCTTTATGAAAGGAGGGACACAAATGTTACAAGATACTATCACAAGTACAATGGAAGAAAAAACTTTTCATGATGTTGTTGATACTATTGAGGTGACAAGACATGTATCTGATGAGAAAATAGAAAAACTTGATAAAGAGTTAGCCGAATTCCAAACATTTATCAAAAATTAGAGGATAGCTGAAGAAGCTATTCTGGCAATTCATAACATAAGAGAATTGATAAAAGAAGGACAAGATGGTGTTAATGTGATCCATGGTTTATCACATATTGTACAAACCAATATCATTCCAATGAGTAAATGTGCAAAAGTGATAAATAACACTTTGTCACCATCTCATATGCAAGTATCAGTACCTATACCGACCATGGGAATATCTACATTTACATCAAATAGCTTGACAACTAATGTAAATGCTTGTAGTAATGTCACCAGTGGTATTGGAGTATCTAATGGTGCTAAGTCACAAAATTACAGAGCTATCAAATTCAACTATCAAAACCTTGCCCCTAAGGTGTCTTCATATCACTCTGAACCACCCATTCAATCCACTTACTCTCAACCATTTTCCACCTATTGCTATATCCAACCACCACCTAATTACTTACAACCTCTGCTTGTCACTACCCATGCTCAATCTCCTCCACACTTCGGTTCCAATTCTTCACTGCAAACTACATCTCTTAATGATGCCATTTTAAATAAACTTTTGCAAGGCATGACCTCTTTACAACAAAAAGTGACAAGCTTGTCAAACACTTCACAACATAATATACTGATTTACCATGCTCATAATCCCTTATCCTATGCAATCTTGAGAACTCCAATGCCTGAGAAGTTTGAAACTCCTCACTTTGAAAAATATGGTGGAAAAGGTGATCCCAATACTCATGTGGTGGCATTCACAGCTATGTGTAGTGATTTTTACTTTGAAAAGGATTTGTTAGCAAACTTTTTCCCGCGATCTCTCAAAGATACTACTTTGGAATGGTTTTGCTCTTTTCCTCTAAATTTTATACAATCCTTTTCACAGTTAATTGATCAATTTCTACAGCATTTTCAAGCAAACATTAGACCCCAAGTCTCTCTAATTGAATTGGTTCATTGCAAGCAAGGTCTGAAAGAGAAGTTGACTGAGTTTATTAGCCGATATCAAGGACTTTATGCACAAATTCAATATTAGATGAGCGATGATGATGTTTATAAGATATTTATAACAAATTTGCAGCATAACATCCATGATAAGATTATCTTGATGAAATATAACTCTTTTCAACTCCTATGTACTTCCCTTTGTGACTACCAACTTTCTTCTAGTCAATATGAAAATCAAAATTCATCGACTCAAGTCAGTCAATCTGATGGTGGATCATCACAAAACAACTTTAATAGGAATAATAAGAGTTTCATCAAGGTTAATGGACCAAATAACTTTTCTGAAGTGTCTGTTATCGCTAATCCAAAGAAGGCACCATACCAATAATGAAAGTTTACTCTGATATCTAAGTGCTATCATTCTATCATGAATCAAGCTCTGGGTAATAATCTCTTGAAGCTTCCCCTGATTAAACCAGTGGATCCTAATAGAATGTAAGGACCTTATTTTGATGCTAATGCCTTCTGTCACTATCATCAGACACAAGGACATAATACTGAATGATGTATGTGTCTTAAACATGAAATACAAGACCTCATCGACTCGAATGTTATACAAGTATCTAGTTGCTCTGTCGAATCAAAATTTATAGATTTTTACTAATCCTTTCCCTAAGCATATAGATAACAATTTGATGGAACAAAACACATTACAGGTAGAACAAGATTATTTAGATTATGATGAGATAATTGCTACAATTGAAGTGGATAAGGAAAATACTCAAGTATCACCTCATCAACGAAGAAGAGGTATCTACTCTGAAGTTCCTCCTCTATTATCCCTTCAAGGATCAAGAGAGAATCAACATATACCAAAAAGACAAATGGAAAAACTAAAGCATGAGATTATGACAATAGAAAAGGCTGAAACAGTACAAGATAGTCCTTGTCATTACGATAGACAAAACCAACAGAACAAGAGAAATAAAAGTTGGAAATGAGCAAGATGATTATCATCAGTTGGAAACAATAGTGGTTCTCCTCCTCACAAGCAACAAAAGATTTCACATAAACAAGAAAGTGTTGAGAACGTACTACATGGACTCTTTGATAACAAGCAACAACCTAATAAGCACCACTCAAGCTTCTCACATAACTTGATTGAATACCTCTCCAAGAGGTTCACAAGTTCCAAGATCTAGCACAATTTCACTGACAGGTAAGTATCTATAACCCTTTATCTCTCATGTTGTGCTTCCCCCGTGATGTGTTATGTGTTGTTTAGGCCTCCTAGGATGACCCTTGATTCTCTTGTAAGGTCAAGGATACTAGGAGAGCACCTCTATTGTGACCTTCTTCTATTTGTATCATCATTATGCTATATCTCCTCCCCTCTGATTTCATTCTTGTGTGTTGTGTCTTACAGACATAGTGTTGTGGTTGGTGACATGGTGGCACCCTCCTATGTGAATATCCCTAAGACACTTGTTCTCCTCTCTGATTTATTGTTTACCCTCCTCTAGTGTTTCCATCTAGTTGGCGGATGACGAAAAACATATTATACTAATGTAGACCTAGTGTCCCTTTCGTGGGTAATCAAATAATGGACCTAGTCCATACATGACGCTAGGGTTGTAACAAATTATCTGACACTTGGCTAGTAGAATCACCATGATTTATCTATCTTGATGTTGATGTTGATGTTGATGTTATCTTATCTTGCTAACAATACTGCTACTCTATGCACTTTGTTTATCATGAATATCGCCTTGCATGGCTCTTTCATGTAGTTGATCATATACATTATTGTTTATCATGATTATTTGGACACTAACACTTTTCTTGTAGGGATATGTTTGTGGGAACATTCAGCGATCATAAAGTACATGTCACCTCTAGGGGGCATGGGCTTTGTGAGAGCTCTTGTTCCCTTGTGTGTTTTCTTCCTACCTTAACATGCTTGATATTAGTATGCGATATCAACCATCTTAAGGTGGGGGCATATATAAGGTAAGTTGTCTACTTTAGATGATAGTAAAGCATGTTTAAACAATCTAAAAATCAATCAAATCATTTAATCCCTCTGTGGAGGCAGAATATCGAGCATATCATTTTATCTTAAGCCCTCATCACATGGTGGGGATGGTGTATTTCTTGGAGAAGATTGCACTATCCTATCATTTTCAAAAGTCCTCATCGTGAGGCGGGGAGCAGTTCTGTGACTAACTCAACCCTTAAGCGTGTATTTAGCAGTTGTTGTGGAAAAGTACAATCATCGGTGTGTGTTTGTAATGTGCCTAAGATGGTGATGAACCTAGCAATAGTTTCACTCCATCACTTGTCTACCGTGCTTTCTTCGTGTCATCAGCGTGTGTGTATGTATGGTGTGCTTATTCTCAAAGTACAAGACCAGTGGCGACAAGTTCCTCTACACTTTGGGATTTGTTTGGCGTGTTTGTTCTCAAGGTACAAGACTGGTGGTGAACAACTCCTCTATACCTTAGGATTTTGTTTGGCATGTCTATTCTCAAAAAGTGCAAGATTGGTGGTGAACAACTCCTCTACACTTTTTGGGATTTGTTTCTATACTTTCCTTATACTTGCAATCTACATTTCATATGGGAAAATAAAAAAGAAAATAATCACTGCATTCATTTTATTCTTCTATGCTCTGGTGTCTTCAATGTTGTATTCTTCGTGTTTTGCATGACTATAACTATCTTCTCTATGTTTTGCATGCATGTTATTGTCTTTAATGTGTTTGGCATGTCTTCTTTATGATTGGTGTGTTTTCTATGTTTGTTGACCTTACTTTAATGCATGTATTGGCCTCGCATTTAATACATACCTTAAAGTGGGGGCTAAATGTTATGTTGGAAAAATGCACCCTTGGGGTCTTTTTCCTTTAAGGTTTAGCTCCTAGGTCTTTAGATTGCATTTAGAGCATTTTGCATGATAATTCAGACTCCTGATGAGAAAACTCTTGGGTCTTGTGACAAATAGGACCTAAGGGGGACTATGTTGATGATCCTGGAACAAAGACAGGGGGTGGACAAGGGTACAAGCACCCTAGTCTAGCCCTATTTTAGGTCTTCCCTAACTTTAAATGTTGGGTTTGTGACCGTTATTTGGTTTCCAAGCCAACATCATAAGTTATAATTATGAAATTCTTAGCAGGAATCTTAATAGTTGGATATATAAGCATGTTTAGGTTATCATTTGCAAATGAGATGGGCATTGTGATTCATGAGCTTATGTTAAAGTGATCAAGGCATTCATTGTGTTGCAGAGTATAGCATTGTTATTGTGTTTGTGTTTGTAGGTTGGATTCTATCTCCTCTTCATGGCATTGAAGAACTTCTTCCTTCCATGAGAGATTCATCATCAAGGTGACATCTATTGTGTTTTATTATCATTATCATTTGGATTTTTTCCTCTATCCCACAAGGATACGCACTCTCTCTGACAATGGTGTTTGAAAGACTTAAATGTCTGTCTAGGGCTTGACCGAGGCAAGCCTCTAAACACCACAACCCCCTCCCACACTCCTTGTGATTGCAGGTCATGGGTATCAAATTTGGAGAAAGTGGAGTTGTAGGAAAGATAGAAAAATGTAACTTCAAAAAATGTCCTAGATTTGAGCATCCATCTCCTCATGGCATGAAGAGCTTCTTCCTTCTGTGAGATCTTCACTACAAGGTGATATCTTTTGTGTTCTGAAGCATTTATCATTTGGTTTTTACCTTTACTTCCAAGGGCATGCACTCTCTATCTGACAATGGTGTTTAGAAGACTTGAATGTCTCTCTAGGGCTTGATTGAGGCAAGCCTCTAAACACCACAACCTCCTCCCAAAGTTTCTATGATTGTAGGTTAGAGGTTCAAGACACAAGAAAAGTGGAGTTGCAGGAGGGTATTCTAAAGTTTTAGATTCACATATCAGAGTTAAAAATAGCTCCCTAGACTTGGGCACCCACTCTTTAGTCCTTTGGATTCTGTGACGAGAAAATCTCTAAGACAACAAGAACAGGTTACAGATCAAGCTTCCAGATCCTGAAAAAATCCTAAGCATTGGACTTGGGCACCTACTCATTAGTCCCCGAATGTTCCACTTCCTAAACTGCAAAAACAAGTGTGCATTTATCTGTCATTTTACATCTCTCTATCACAACATTTTCAGTAATTTGTCTGTTTGCTTCCAAAATTACATAATTAGGGTTTTGAGGTATAATTGAGCATAATTAGACACAATTGGCAATCAAATCACACAAATACAAGTTTCCCTACATATCACAGTGATCAAGGGCCTGATAGTGCATTGCCACTCAACCCAAGGTCCTTGAATGTAAGTGGTGAAAAGAGGATAGACATCAAACTAATCAAACACCAACAGTATCCTTAAACCCTCTTTTGTCACATTACATTTTGGTGAACCCGTGTTGTTGGACTTGTTTGCACCTTGCTGATTGTTTTCTTTCATATTTGCATTGATTTAATTCATTCATATCATCATTCATCTTATTGCATTGGAAAAATTACAAAAAAATTGAAATTTTTGAAAAAATTACATTCTAGGGTTTCTATTTTGCATAAATTAATTTGAATTTCATTAAATTTATGATTTTTACACTAGATCTAAGTCAAATCATAGAAAATTACAAAAATTCAATAGATTGCATTGCATTTTCATCATAAAATTGATAGGGTTTTCTTGGAAATTTTGAATTTTTCATATAACCTAGTAATTCCAAAAATTAGGGTTTGTAGGTAAAATCTTATTTCAAATTTTTCTACTGATCATAAACACTCATTCAAATTTTTATTTTTCTGTAGTGTTTCATTTTAGTATAAATTTTCTTTTAGATTTCAAAAATTTGCATTTTTACATAGAAAATTTCAACAAAAAAACTAGCATTTTCATTGATTTTTCATTAGATTTACACTTGCATCTTGCATATTAGGACTTGGAAATCATTTTAATATTTGAGTGCATTTAATTTTCATCATAAATTATATTTTAATATAGTCATATAGCATTTTACATTAAAATCTCAAACCTAGGGCTTGAAAAACCTGATTTTCATTAGATTTGGCCTTATCGACTCTCTAGATTTGCACTATAGGCATGTTGTAAAAAATATTTTTGCATTAATTGGATGTTATCAGGGGTATTATCTTCTACCTCTCCTAAAATTCTTTACAACACCTCTTTATCAGGCCCTTGTATTGAAAATTTGGTGACAAATTGCACATTTTTGCTATAATTGCCCTAGGGTTTGACCTAGATTGCACTCCAAGTGTGTTGTAAACGATTTTATGATTATAGGTGACTGATATCATTGCTATTATTTTTTACACCTCATAAAATTCATTACAACACCTCTTTCATTAGGTCTTAGGATTGAAAAATTGTGGAAAATTGCATATTTTATGGCATTTTCACTAGGTTTCAACTTGTCGTCATCTTAGATTTGCATCAAAAGTGTGTTGGAAAGGGTTTTATTTCTTTATTGGACTGAAAATATATATATTATTTTCTACCCCTAATTAAAATCTTTACAACACCTTTTCTTTCATGTATTTGCATTGAAAAAGTATATATATATATATATATATATATATATATATATATATATATATATATATATATATATATATATATATATATAACTCTAGCATTTTAGGTCATTTTTGCATATAGTTTTGCACTTGTCTTTTGCATACTTTTGAAAAAATTTTAAAATCTGATCTTGCATTGATTTGAAAACATATATCATGGCTATTTCTTTGGAAGAGTTATTTTCATACATTGTAGACATTGATCATTTCTCTAAATTCACTGATAAACATCCTCAAGTTCTGGAACAAATAGCATACATACATGATGTCGATCTCTCTATGTGCTCCACATATGAAATCCTTTGTCATATATCTTATTTTAATAGCTTCACAAATTTCATGGGAATATACCCTTATATATTAGATGATCTCACTAAATTCATGATCAATAACACATATACTAGTTATGACCTCAAAATGTTAGATGAAGCCTTAAACAACTTTCTAGAACATTCCACGATGGCACTTATTGCTAAAACATGTGATGACAACTTTGGTTTACCTTATGATCACTCTCCCAATGTTGTTCCTCCTCATGAGGACACTTTGATGCAAGAGGATGATTTCATTGACACATCTCTTAACATCATACCACCAAATCTTCGTTCTAGTGCTCACTCTGGCCAAGATGAAGCATTAGCAAATGAAGAGCCATCACCACTTTGCCATTCCAATGCTCTTCCTGGCCAAGAGGAAGCATTAGTGAATAAAGAACTCCCTTCAACAAAGAACATTCCATGGGTAGATGATGAGATTTCATCTAACAACAATTAAAACTCTATCACAATGCATGAAACCTCTATGGATCATCCTACCAACGTTGTTCCTTTAGTTGATTATTCACACACCTTGGATATCACTACGAAAGAGAAGACCCTTAGTCTTCCTCCTTTGATTGAATATTCAAGTCATTTGGACACCACTAAGGATTTAAAAACATCAATTACCTCCTTGAACATCACTAAAGATACAAACATTGATAATTGTCCACAAAACCTTACCTTCCCCTCATTTTGATGCTATTTTCCCAAAAGATGTAGCACTAGTGGATGAGGAAAGGTCACCTACATTAAAACTCTCTTGGATAGATATTGAAATCACTCAAATCAAATTCCTTCTTCCATCTCTCAAGAGCATAATGAATACAACTCAACAAGAAAACATTCAACCTAACATTGAATCAAACCTAGAAGAGCTTACAACTGAACAACATGAAAACAAGAACAAAATTTGGGCTATGATACCTTACATGCTGCTCTACTCTAGCATTTGGGATTGGGAGGAGGATAATTTGATTCTTGATAAAACATAGCATGAGCCTCCCTACAGGTAAGTATCTCTAACCCTTTATCTCTCTCGTGATGTGCTACCCCTATGATGTGTTATGTGTTGATTAGGCCTCCTGGAATGACCCCTGATTCTCTTTTAAGGTCTGGGATACTAGGAGACCACCTTTGTTGTGGCATTCTTCTATTTGTATCATCATTCTTCTATATTGCCTCTCTCTAATTTCATTGTTGTGTGTTGTGTCTTACTGACATAGCATTGCAGTTGGTAAATTAGGGGTACCCTCCTATGTGACTATCCCTAAAACACTTGTTTCTCCTCTCTTATTTATTGTTTCCCTTCATCTAGTGTTTCTACCTAGCAGGTGAATGAAGAAAAAAACATTTATATTGATGTGGACGTAGCATCCCTTTAGCAAGAAATCAAAAATTAGACTTAGTTCCTAATATGACGATGGGGTTGTAATATATTATCTGACTCTTAGCTAGTAGAAGCACTCTATGCTTTCTATGTAGTGATTTTGATGATATTTTTATCTCACTTAAAAACTATAACAATATTGCTGCTCAGTACACTTTGTTTGTCTTTCAATCTTACCTTAGTGATACTTGGTTCTAAGATTTTCATGATATAGCCCCATGGTTATCCTCGATCTCTAAATTCGTAGTATAACCTTGGCTCTTTGTGTGATTAATCATATGCATTGATGTTGTTGTTTATGATGATTATGTAGACACTAACATGTTTCTTGCAGGGATGTGTTTGTGGGGACATTGGGCAATCGTAAAGTACATGTCACCTCTAGGAGGCATGGGCTATGCGAAAGTCTATGTTCCCTTGTGTGTTTTCTTCCTACCTTAATGTGCTTGATATCGATGCATGATATCAACCACCTTAAGGTGGGGGCATATATAAGGTAAGCTATCTGTTGTAGATGTTAGCAATGTGCTTGTCCTCAGGTGTAGTTTAAAGACTAGTGGCGATGAGTCCCTCCTACACTCTGAGTTTGTTTAAAATTAATCAATCATCTTAAGCCCTCTACGGAGGTGGAGATAGTGTATTTCTCAGAGCAGATTACATCATCCTATCATTTTTAAAAAGTCCTCATTAGGAGGCAGGGAGCAGTTTTGTGACTAACTCAATGCTTAAGCATGTCTTCAGCAATTGTTGTTGTGAAGCCCAATCATCGGTGTGTGCCTGCAATGTGCCTAAGATGGTGATGAGCCTAGAAATAGAAACACTCCATCGCTTGTCTCCTGTGTTTTCTCTGTGTCTTCAAAGTGTGTGTGTCTAGCGTGCTTGCTTTGTTTAGTGTGTCTGTTGCCCCATATGTAGTCTAAAGACTAGCATAATGAGTGCGTCCTACATTTTGGGAGGTTTGGCATGTCTTGCATGTGTCTTGCCCCATATATGCAGTTTAAAGACTAGTGCGATGAGTGCTTCCTGCATTATGGGAGGTGTGTTTACTTTCCTTGTACTTGCATCTACATTTCATATATATGAGAAAAATAAAAGAAAAGAAAAGAAATCATTCCTATCTTCCATGCATACACTATCTTCTATGCATCTAATATGTTTCTTCGTGTTTTGCATGATTGTAACTGTCTTCTCTATGTTTTGCATGTTTGTTACTATCTTCTCTATCATTGGTGTGTCTTCTTTGTGCTTGGCATGTTTGCTATGTTTGTTGACCGTACTTTAATGCATGTATGGGCCTAGTGTTTATACATACAATAAAGTGGGGGCTAAATGTAACATCAAAAAATGTCCCCTTGGGGGATTTTCTTGTTGGGAATTAAGGTGTCTCAACCTTGGTAATTCCTTATATTATTTCATTGTATTTATTTATTTATTGCCTATTGTGTAATTAGGATGCAAATCCTATGTTGTCAACTTGTGGGAGTTGGCACGGTGATGTGTCATTCTACATGAAAGATGACCACATGTAAATTTTGTCCTCACATGAGGCGATAGGTATCCCACTTAGTGGTAGGAATATTTTGCCATGTGTTGGCATCTTGGATAGTGTGTAAAGGAATACTGACCAAAACGGTCATGATAGATTCCTATGACAAATCTATGACATGTAAGAGTCATAAATGGAAGATTCTATGATAGGTGAAGACATGTGTCGAGAAGCATCTTGGAAAAAGGCATCTTTGGGCACCCCAAGGAGGGTTGACATGTTGTAAGAGAATATGCTATTTATAGCCTATGTATGATAGATTCTCTTACATTTGTAAGATGACAGTTATGATGGATTCTATGACAGTCATAAGAGTATCTGTCATTACCCAAATTTGGAATAGGCAACTTGTTTGGGATGGGGTGACTTGACAAGTCTCATGAACATCCCACAGTGTTGGACAAGTGTCCATAGGCATGGGTTTTGGGCCATGAGCCCATGTTGGACGCCCATCCCAAGATAGAGCCATTTTTACCTTGTATTTTCTTTATAAACCGGTGCTTTGGAGAGGAGATCTATTATGTGATTGACAGGTACTGTTATGCTACTAGATTATCTCCAAATACGAGTGTCGAAGACTCCTGCAAGAGCATTGGCTCTATAACTGTATTGTAAACCTCATTGTTTAGATAATATATTTGAGCTGTGTTTTAGAGTGTGGGGTTTTTCACCAGTAAGGGTTTTCCCCACATATATCTTGTATCTCTCTGCTTCTATCTTACATTTTTGTATATGTGTTTTTTGCAATATCTTTGTTATTGGGTTAATAACACTATAATTGTAAAGATTGAAAAGAATTTGCACTCTTCTCTCCTTGTTAGATTAGTGTAGGAAGTGATTTCCGCACACGTAGCTTCTCAGTTGGTATCAGAGCTTGATCACCTTTGATCCCAGTTGTTGTGTAGGGGTTTCTGGAGCTAATCTTAGGTTGAGTGGGAGATTTGTGTAGAGTATTCTATAATCTTGTTGCAGGAAAAGAGATGGCAGGCACATCTAAAAGATTAGATGTGGATAAATTCAACGGCACTAATTTTGAGTTATGGAAACTGAAGATGGAAGACATGCTTGTTTATCGTGACCTATGGGTAACCGTATCTAGTGTAAAACCAACCTCAATGGCATAAGCATATTGGGATCTCAAAGATTGAAAGGCTAAGGGTCTCATAAGACTCAGTCTAGCTGATTTTGTCCTGTTGAATGTCCATGAGGAGAAGACCACAAAAGACCTTTAGAAGAAGCTGGGTGATGTTTATCAGGCTAAATCCCTGGTGAATAAGCTTTTTCTAAGAAAGAAGTTGCATTCTCTAAGGATGGAGGATGGAGGGTCAGTTGCAGATCACCCGAATGCTTTCAACATGTTAGTTGCACAACTTACATCCATTGGTGTGAAGATGGAGGAGGATCATTGTATGACCTTGCTTTGTTCTTTGTCGGACTCATGAGATCATCTTGTTATGGCTATTGGGAGCACCACATCTACATTCAAAATGGATGAAGTGGTATCTTCACTATTATCTAAAGAGATGTAAAGAAAGTCTTCTGAGGTAGCCAACGAGGCTCTTGTAGTTCGTGGAAGACCCAAGGAGAAAGCCAAAAAGAAGGACAAGAAAGCTAAGAAGGGCACATCCAAATCTCGTGGGAGATCCAAATCTCTTGGAAAGTCCAAGGCTCTTTGTTGGAACTATGGAAAAATTGGGCATTTCCGAATGGAATGCGAGGAAAAGAAGAAGAAGAAGAAGAATGCCCCAAATTTAGATTCTGACAAGTCACAAGATGATGGTGATGCCTTCATCATAGCCCTATCCACCCATGCATCTGATGATGTGTGGTTGATTGATTTTTGTGTATCATTCCACATGACCTTGCATCGAAGCTAGTTCACAAAGTATGAAGAGTTCAATGGTGGAAGAGTGTACCTAGATGATGATTCTCATCTGAAGATTGTTGGTCATGGAAGATTCTTAATCCGATTCCCTAATGGACGAGTGAATGGGATCACTAGGGTTATGTACATCCCAGGCTTGGCACGGAACCGTCTTTCTATAAGTATGTTGAATGATGCAGGTGTGCATGTTGTCTTTTTGAAGGATGGATGTAAGATGACTAGAGGATCTATGGTGCTTGCAAATGGTACTTAGAGAGGTACTTTATTTTAGCTAGAGGAATGCACTTCACAGTACAATAGTTCTTCTGACTTGAAGAAAAGAGTTGCAGTCACTTCATCCCCACCATCTGAACAAGTAGTGAAGAAATCTGTTGTAACAAATTTTGATTGTAGTGCATCTTGTGTACCCAAGGGTGCTCGTGCTTTGGAAGTTAAGCTTCCTATTGAAAAGACTATGTTATGGAATTTGAGATATGGCCACATTAGTGAGAAGGGTCTTAGAACCCTGAAAAATAAAAACTTCATTGAGGGGTTAAATGATTGTAATCTCGAGTTTGACTTTTGAGAACATTGTGTATATGGAAAGCAAAATCATGTTTAGTTTTACTCTAGTTCTCACAAGTCTTTTGGTGTATTGGATCTTATTCATTTTGATGTGTTTGGTCCTGTTAATGTTCCTTTGATTTCCAAATGTGTATATTTTGTATCTTTCATAAATAATTATAGTAGAAGGACATGGATTTATTTTATCAGAAGAAAGACTAAAGTCTTTAGTCGATTCAAAGAGTTTAAAGCTTTTGTTGAGAATCAGACTAGTAAAAAGATTAAGTGTTTGAGAACTGATAATGGTGGTGAGTTTTGTTTGGCAGAGTTTGATAAGTTCTGTAAAGAGCAAGGGATTGAAGTACATAAGACAACTCCTTACACCCCACAACAAAATGGAGTTGCAGAGAGGATGAATGGGACACTGATGGAGAGGGCAAAGAGTATGCTTAGTGGAGCAAGCCTCAAACAAAATTTTTGGGCCAAATTTGTAGCCACTGCTTGCTACCTAGTAAGCAAGTCTCCTACATTAGCTCTTGTTGGTAAGACACCTATGGAGGTGTGGTCTGGTAAGAAGCCTTCAGTTAGACATCTTCATGTTTTTGGTTGTGAGGCATATGCACATGTGCCTAGGGAGAAACGGTCTAAATTGGAGAACAAGGCTGTTAAGTGTATTTTTATTGGCTATGGTGTTGGTGTGAAAGGATACAAGCTTTGGGATCTTGTGGCTGAAAAAGTGTTGTATAGAAGAAGTGTTATCTTCAGAGAGCTAATACCTTCTTCCATTGTTCTACAACTAGGACAGACAAAAAAGAAAGAAGATGTGGTTTAGTTTACTTCTACCCCTAAGAAGATTGAACTGATAGACCCTGTGAGACCTAATGATGAGGAGAGCTCTAGAAGCTCTGAAAGCTCAGAAGATGAAGTAGAACCTCAACCTCAGCCATTGAGGAGGTCTACATGAACAAGGAAGCAACTTGATAGGTTTGGTTATTCATTGCTTGATTCTAGTTGTGCTTTTGCTTTGCTTACTAACATTCATGAGCCTAGAACTGTGAAAGAGGCTATGGGCATGAAAGATGTAGGTTCCTGGAAGGAGGTCATGGAGGATAAAATGGCTTCTTTGGAGAAGAATAAAACATGTGACTTGGTGCCTTTTCCTGAAGGATGAAACCTGTTGGATGCAAATGGGTGTTCAAGAAGAAATTAGGTGCAGATGGCAGTGTTGAAAAGTACAAGGCCAGATTGGTTGTGAAGGGGTATTCACAAGTGGAGGGAATTAATTATGGTGAAATTTTCTCTCCTATTACAAAGCTAACATCTATTCAGTTCCTATTATCTCTTGTAGTAGCTTATGACTTAGAGGTGGAGTAGATGGATGTGAAGAGAACTTTCCTTCATGGTGATTTGGAGGAAGAGATTTACATGTCACAACCAGAGCATTACATAGAGCAAGGTAAAGAAAATTTGGTTTGCAAGTTGAAAAAGTCTTTGTATGGTTTGAAGCAATCTCCTAGGATGTGTTACTTGAAGTTTGATGCTTTTGTGTTGTCAATTGGATATCTGAGATCAAAATCAGATCATTGTGTCTATTACAAATTTGACAATGATCGCATTCTCATTATTGCATTATATGTTGATGATATGTTGTTGATTGGGAATGGTAAGAATATGATTTATGATTTGAAGTCTCAGTTGTTAGCATAGTTTGAGATGAAAAATATAGGGGTAGCTAGGTACATTCTAGGAATGGAAATTAGAAGAGACAGAGCAAACATAAAACTTTGGTTAAGCCAGAGTAAGTATGTGAGGACCATGTTGGATAGGTTCAGCATGGCAAATTGTAAACCATTATGTGTTCCTATTTCATTGGAGACAAAGTTGTCTATTAATGATTGTCCAAAATCTCCTAGTGAGGTGGAGGACATGAGCAGAGTACCTTATGCTAGTGTTATTGGCAATTTGATGTATGCTATGGTCTGCAAAAGACCAGACATTGCCCAAGCAGTGGGAGTCCTTAGTTGATTTATGGCTAATCCTGGATGAGTACATTGGGATGAAGTTAAGAAACTGTTCAAATATTTGAGGGGCACTTCTGATTATTCCATATGCTAGCATGGTAATGCTACAAGACCTTGGCATTTAGTTTGTATTCATGGATTCGTTGATTCTGATTGGGTGGGTGAAGTTGACAGCAGGAGATCCACCAGTGCCTATGTGTTCACTATGTTTGGTGGTGCAATTAGTTGGATGAGTAAGTGACAACCTGTGGTTGCTTTGTCCATGATAGAAGCTAAGTATATGGCAGCAGCTCATGCTTGTAAGGAATCCATTTGGCTTAAGAGATTGTGTTCAGATATTGGTGTTGATGCAGGACAGATTACGATTTGTTGTGACAATAAAAGTGTGATTTGCTTAGAAAAGAATCCAACTTTCCATGGTAGAACAAAGCATATTGATGTACAGTTTCACTTCATGTGAGACATGGTAGAGGATGGGAAGGTGAATTTGGAGAAGGTAGACACTTTGAAGAATGTTGCAGATGCATTGATAAAACTAGTGGGCATAGAGAAGTTCAAATGGTGTTTGGAGTCTATGGGCCTCTCAGCCTATAGCAGTTAAATCTTGTTAATTCCATTGGCTCTTACAAGGTGTTCAACAAGTGGGAGAATGGTGGGAATTAAGGTGTCTCAACCTTAGTAATTCCTTGTATTATTTCATTGTATTTATTTATTTATTGCCTATTGATTAATTATGATGCAAATCCTATGTTGTCATATTGTGGGAGTTGGCACGGTGATGTGTCATCTGACATGGAAGATGACCACATGTAAATTTTGTCCTCACATGAGGAGATAGGCATCCCACTTAGTGGTAGGAATATTTTTCCATGTGTCGACATCTTGGATAGTGTGTAAGGGAATATTGACTAAAATAGTCATGACAGATTCCTATGACAAATCTATGACACGTAAGAGTCATAAATGGAAGATTCTATGACAGGTGAAGACATGTGTTGAGAAGCATCTTGGAAAAAAGAATCTTTGGGTGCCCCAAGGAGGGTTATGACATGTTGTAAGAGAATATGCTATTTATAGCCTGTGTATGACAGATTCTCTTACAGCTATAAGATATGACAGTTATGATGGATTCTATGATAATCGTAAGAGTCATAAGAGTATCTATCGTTACCCAAATTGGGAATAGGCGACCTCTTTGGGATGGGGTGAGTTGACAAGTGTCATGAACATCCTACAGTGTTGGACAAGTGTCCATAGGCATGGTTTTTAGGCCATGAGGCCATGTTGGACGTCCATCCCAAGATAGAGCCATTATTACCTTGTAATTTCTTTATAAACAAGTGCTTTGGAGAGGAGATGTATTATGTGATTAACAGGTACTGTTATGCTACCAGATTATCTCTAGATACGAGTGTCGAAGACTCCTGTAAGAGCATTGGCTCTGTAACTGTATTGTAAACCTCATTGTTTAGATAATACATTTGAGTTGTGTTTTGGAGTGGGGTTTTTCACCCGTAAGGGTTTTGCCAATGTATATCTTGTCTCTCTCTTCTTTTGTCTTACATTCTTCTATATGTGTTTGCTGCAATATTAACACTATAATTGTAAAGATTGAAAATAATTTGCACTCTTCTCTCCTCATTAGATTAGTGTAGGAAGCAATTTCCACACACCTAGCTTCATTTCATTTCCCTCTTAAGGTTTAGCTCCAAGGTCTTTTTATCTACATTTAGGACATCTTGCATCATATTTTGACATCCTGATGAAATGATTCCTAAGTTTCATAAAAAATGGGACCTAGGGTATCCCTTGAACCTAACCCTAACCAAAATAGGGGGAAAGGACTTGGGCACCCACACCCTAGTCCTACCCTATTTTGGGTCAATCCCAATTTTTTAGTGTCAGCTTGTGACCACTACTTAGGTCCCATGCCGACACGGTAAGTTTGAATTACAAAATTCTTGGCAAGAGTATTTGTAGTTGCATATATAAGCATGTTTAGTATTCATTTGTAAACTAGATGGCTATTGTGAACTTTATGTATTCAAGAGGTGACTCAAGGCATTCATTGTGTGGCAAGAGCAAATTTATGTTTTTATGTGTTTGTGTTAATAGATTTGAGCATCCATCTCCTCATGGCATGAAGAGCTTCTTCCTTCCATGAGATCTTCACTACAAGGTGATATCATTTATGTTTTGAAGCATTTATATTTGGTTTTGCCTCTGCCTCCAAGGGCACACACTCTCTATCTGACAATGGTGTTCAGAAGACTTGAATGTCCCTCCAGGGCTTGACTGAGGCAAGCCTCTAAACACCACAACCCCCTCCCAAAGTTTCTGTGATTGGAAGCTACAGGTTGAAGATAAAGGAAAAGTGGAGTTGCAGGAGGGTATTACAGAGTGTCAGATTTGTAGATCATAGTTAAAAATAGCACCCTAGACTTGGGTGCCCTCCCTTTAGTCCTCTAGATTCTGTGACAGGAAAATCTCTGAGACAAAAGGAACAGGTTGTAGATCAAGCTTCCAGATCTTGACAAAAACCTTGGCATTAGACTTGGGCGCCCACTCATTAGTCCTTGACTGCTCCGCTTCCCAAATTGTGAAAATAGGTGCACATTTACCTGTCAGTTTACATCTCTCTATGACAACATTTTTAGTAATTTGTCTGTTTGCTTCCAGAATTGCATAAATAGGGTTTTGAGGTATAATTGAGCATAATTGGACACAATTGGCAATCAAATCACATAAATCCAAGTTTCCCTACATCTCATAGTGATCAAGGGCCTGATAGTGCATTGCCACTTGACCCAAGATCCTTGAATGTAAGTGGTGAAAAGAGGATAGACATCAAACTAATCAAACACCAACACTATCCTTAAACTCTCTTTTTCCACATTACAAAAAACATTGAAGATTCAGGATCTAAAAAGAAGTAGACATTGTTTGGGATTTTGGGACAAGGGCACCATCAACCTTGTCCTCCATTGTCAAATCATGAAAAATAGAAGATATAGTAGAGATTAGTGTTAGAAGGAGATTGGGAATCCCCAGAAAAATTAGTACCTTGGACTAGGGCACCATCACTATTGTCCCCAACTTTCTCATTTTTTGGCCTATGAAAAATAGTGAGTTAAGGCTCTCTGCCCTTTGCTTGATTCCTGTAGCATTTGTCATGATTCACAAATTTCATTACTGTTTTGCTTAAATTAGAGTTTTAAGAATATAAAAGCATTAATTAGCAACATTGTGTGATAACTTCTAAATTTCCCAACAGAAAACCAAGTGACAACCCTTGGACTATTTTGTGGAAAGGAGGATTCAATCTAATAGATGACTCTCCTCTTGATAGGAGAAGCACTCGGTTGGAAAGCCCTTGGACTGTTTTGTGGAAAGGAGGATTCAAACTAAAACAACAACCCCGTTATTCCCCTTTTCATATAAAATAGGTACAAAGAAGAAAATCTTGTATGTAGATGAAAATAGTAGTTTTGATGATAACTCATATGCTAGTGACCAAAATCAATGTGTATTTATGGCATTTGAAAAAGAAAAGGAGTCATCTGATAAAGAAGAAGAAGACAACATTAATGTCAAATAATATGACGATTTTGAGGTAGAATAAGTTGATTTTGAGGGAGTGTTGACCTTTACACTTGTTGACCTGAAATATGAAAGGAAAAGAAATGAAAAACTTAAGGTTAAACTTGAAGAATCTGATAAAGACATTGCAGATCTAAAATTACAGTTGGAAGAGTCAAAGAATTGAAGAAGTCACAAAATTGGACTTGCAAATAAAAGTAGAGGACTATCAGAAGTTAGAGGTAGAAGTTATGTCCTTCAGAAAGAAGTTAGAGAAAAATCAGAAGTTTGAGGATAGCACCAACAAGTTGTATGAGATATTGGGCAAACAAAAATTTCATAAGGATACTACAGGCCTAGGATATGA
The DNA here is from genome assembly GCA_027924645.1 of Cunninghamia lanceolata. NCBI lineage: Eukaryota > Viridiplantae > Streptophyta > Pinopsida > Cupressales > Cupressaceae > Cunninghamia > Cunninghamia lanceolata. The sequence goes on from BSBN01000537.1 coordinate 2,734,095, forward strand.
AGAAGGGCAGACTTCTAAAATCAGAAATGCACCTAGTAAAAAGATAGATTTGAATCATCATACTACTCCTAAAACTAATGATAAGAAGAAGACACAAGATAAATTTTCTGATGAAGGGAGAAGCACAAATAGGTCCTCAAGATCTCTACCTACCAGACATTATCAAGCAATAAGGTACAACTATTCACAATTTCCTAGTTATTGTCATTTCTATCATAACTTTGGTCATAAGGCTACAACTTGTCAATTTATACATAGGAGAAGGCCAAATAGAAGTCCATTTGCATCCTCTAGACATATGAATGTAGTAAATTCTATAATTGTAATAAAGTTGGTCACATAGGAAGAGACTGTAGAGCATATGAAAGACATAGTCATGTTGTTATGTCAAAAAATGTCCCCTTGGGGGCTTTTCCCTCCTAAGGTTTAGCTCCCGGGTCCTTTAGAATGCATTTAGGTCATCTTGCATGTTAATGGTGATTCTCGATGAGAAAACCTTGAAGTTTCATGGAAAATGGGACTTAGGGGGTGTGGTTAACATAAATCATACCTAATATAAATGGAAGGACTTGGGTGCCCATGCCCTAGTCCTACCCCATTTTAGGTTAGGACCTATTTTTGGGTGTCAGTTTTATGATCGTTATTGGGTCCTATGACGACATCCTACATTTGAATTGTGAAATTCTTAGCAGGAATGTTTGTAGTTGCATATATAATCATGATTAGTGATTCATTTGTAAACTAGAGAAGATGATTGTGAACTTTAGGCATACTGGTGATTTCAAGATATTCACTGTGGCAAGAGCAAAGCATTCTTATTGTGTTTTTCATTGCAGATTTGGCTTCATCTTCTCATGTGATTGAAGAGCCTTCATTTATGTGAGATCTACACTACAAGGTGATATGAATTGTGTTTTCTATCATTTATCATTTGGATTTTGCCTCTATCCCATAGGGATACATGCTCTTTATCTAATAATGGTGTTTGGAAGACTTGAATGTCTCTCCAGGGCTTGACTGAGGCAAGCCTCTAAACACCACAACCCCCAACCCACTTTTCTGTGATTGTAGGTTATAGGTTTTGGAAGAAAAAGAAGTGGAGTTGCAAGAGAGTAGTGCAGAATATCAAAATTACAAATCTGAGAAGAAAACTAGGGCTTGGACTTGGGCACCTTCTTATTAGTCCTCCATATTCTAAAGCAGTGAAATCTCTATGACAACAGGAATAGGTTGTAGACAACATTCCCAGATCTTGACAAAAACTGAGGCACTAGACTACGGCACGCACTCAGTAGTCCCCAACGTTTCCACACACTAAACTTTGAAGTCTAGGTATGTATTTGGTTGTCAATTGGTACCTCTGTGTGTGATCATTTTTTGTAATTTGTCTGTTTGTTTACAATTTCATGAAATTAGGGTTTTGAGCATAATTAGACTTAATTAAGCAACAAATTCACACAATTTCAATCTTCCCCTATGTTCCAAGTGATAGGAAATCTATATTAGAGTTCTCTACTCATTTGAATGTCCTTGAATGTTTAGTGGTGAAAGGAGGATCAACACAAACCCTTTAAAAACATCATTTGGACACGTTTCCCCCCTTTTCTACAAAACATTTTGGTGAACCCATGTTTTTTGAATTTTGCACCTTGTTGAGTATTGTACTTCATATTTACATTCATTTCTTTCATTAATTTTATTTTTCATCTTATTGCATTTGAAAAATTACAAAAAAATTGAAAAATTGGAAAAAATTTGAAAAAATTGGCACTTTTAGCTTGCATTGTCAAATAATTTGAATTAGTTGGGATTTAATTTTTTGTCGTTATCATCACTTCTAATTTAAAATACAAAAAAAATTCATTCATCATTCATTTACATTAGATTTTGATGCTTAAATTGATATAAATTGCTTGAAATTGTGCATTAGCTAGGGTTTGTAGTAATTGCTTTAGATTTTATTATCCTTTTAAAAATCTCATTTAGGACTGATTTCTAACTGTAGTGTTTCATCATAGTGGCTTTCTTGCCAAATTTCATGTCTAGGGTTTGAAAACCTTGCATTTTCACTAGATTTTGGCCTTATCGTCTCTCTAGAATTGCATCATAGGCATGTTGTGAAGGATTTTTCTGCATTAATTGGCTGTTAATAGGGTTATAATCTTCTTCCCCTCCTCAAATTATTTACAACACCCTTTTTATTGGGCATTTACATTGAAAATTGGTGAAAAATTGCATGTTTTTTGTGTATTTTTACTAGGTTTTGACTTGTCATCGTTATATGATTACATAAAAGGTGTATTGTAAATGATATTATTGATTTATTGGATTTATATTAGAGATATTATTTTCTTCCCCTGATAAATTTCCTTACAACACCTCTTCTTTCATTCATTTTCATTGAAAAAAGTTGAAAAATCAAGCATTTTAGGTTATTTTCACATGTAGTTTTACACTTGTTTCTTGCATAACTTTTGAAAAGCTTTTAAAATATGATTTTACATTGACGTTACAAGACATTTCACCATGGCATATTCATCTCGTTGCTCTTTGGTATCTTTACATGCATATATCAAAAATTTTGAGAATTTCTACAAATTTGTTAATTTAAACCCTCATGTTCTCACTTATATACAAGCTATATATCACAAGGATATATTTAAATACTCTTCATCTAAAATCCTTGACTATGTATCTGATTATGACAACTTCATGTCTCTCATGAATACAAACCCTTTGTTAGTAGAAGATTTAACAAAACACATTGAGAATAATGACTATGAAACTCCTCTTAATGCTTTGGAATTAATAGCTAAAACATATGGTGATGATGATGATGATTCCATAAGTTATCCTCCTCCTATAGTTGAATGTCCAAAAACCTTAGATGTGAAGATTATGGATAACTCTATTGATGTTACAATGCCTAACCTGTTGGCAAGAGACACTATATCGATTCATGAATGTTGTCATTGGTGGCAACAAAAGTTATCCCACACATCTGCAGGACATAATGAGTCTTTATCAGAAGTCAGATTGAAGAAGTGTTGAGGTCTGGTAAGTAAGAACAGAGCAGTCAATAAGGTCCGACAGAAAGGTCTGGATCTCTCAGAAGAAGTATCTCAGTGAAGTGCAGATTTGGGGAAATCAAGAGGAGTACCTTTACTTACAGATTCCAAGGATTTAGCCTCCAGTGATAGATTAAGGAAAAGATATGAATACTTGAGTGATGGGTTCCTGATTGGTAGTGTGGACAGAGGAAGAACTGACTGACAGAACATCAAACATTATTCTAGATGTATTACTGATGATGGTAAAGGTTCTTAAGACATAAGTTATGATTGGCCGACATGATTGATTACTTCTACAAGTATATCCTTAATCTGCATTACTTGGTATGCAAGGATTCAGCCGACAGATCAGAGTTTGAGGAAAATTGATCATTCCAGATGCTGACTAGAAAGGTGATGAAATCTCTTGTGTGGATGTATATACAAGATGGATTTAGATGTGAAGGTGTGTGTGTGGGAAATAGTGTACAAAGAAAATCAGAAGAGAAAAGTGAAAACAGGTAGACAGGTCCGGAATGTGACAGTACAGCAGCATCAAAAGTGAGTTAGAATGAAGTGCAGCAGATCAGTCTATTGAGCTTAACTGGAACTGAACCTCAACATGTGTGGATGCTTCTCATCAGTTCAAACATTAGGTTACTTTCCTTTCTTATAGATAGTGAGTCTCTTGTGAGTAGTGTGCTCAAGCAGTGAGCCCTAATTGGCAAGTGCCATTTTGTATCTTCTATTCTTCTAACAGAGAATATTATCTTGGGTTAATGACCCTGTGTTTTTTTCCCTCAACAGGGTTTCCACGTCAAAATCATTGTGTCATGTGTATTTGTGTTATTTCCTTTTATGATTGTGATTGCTTATTTGATTTGGTGTTGCATTAACTATTAAGGAAGCACTGAAAGTTGAAATTATTAGGATAACTGATTCAGCCCCCCTCTCAGTTATCAACAATTGGTATTAGAGGGAAGTTCCTCCAAACTGAGCCTAACAGCTTGAGGAAGATCTGGGAATTCAAATGGATGTGTATAGTATGAGGGAGCAACTTAAGTCTGCCCTTGATGATCTTGAGCAGTCAAATTCTGAAGTTAATGAATTAAAAGAAAGACTCAAACAGGCTGATGATTTCATAAAAGAACTAAAAGATAAGCTGATTCTCTCTATGAAAGAGAGAAAGGAGCTACTTCAACAATTGGCAAGTCAAGGTGAAGCCAATGATACAAATGAAGATCTGAAAGAGAAAACCAAGTTATGTGAAAAGTTATCAAAAGAAATCATCATGGTAAGACATGAAATGGAATTAGGAGTTATGAAGTTTACCCAAGAAATTGAAGAGAAAAGAAAATCTGAAGATGATCTAAGACAATCTCTCAAGGAAAAATTAGAAGACTGCCACAAGATGGATAGAATAATCAAACATCTTGAATTTGATCTTGAAGATACTAAAGACAATGAAGAAAAACTTGAGGATCAAATTGTCTCTCTTAAAAGGGATCTTCAAACAACAAATGAATACAAAGAGAAATTCAAAATAAGCTCTGCTCAACTTGAAGTTCTCCTTGAAAGCCAAAAGAGGGTAGATGACAAGTGTGGCCTAGGATATGAAAAAGGTGAAAGCTCTGGATCCAGTCAGAAGAATTTTGGATCAGAAAATCCAAGGAAATAGCCTAGAAGACCTCCGGTAAGGCAGCCTAATGCTCAAAGATATCCATCCTTCAATGGATACTGCCACAACTATAATAACTTTGGTCATAAAGCTAATAAGTACAGAAAGAGAATGAATCAGACTAATACATCCTTCTCCAGACAGTGTTTCAATTGTAAAAGGGTTGGTCACAAATCTCATGAATGCAGGAATATGCAAATGAACAGTTCATTCAATGGTAGATGCTTCGCATGCAATAAAATGGGTCATATGGCTAATCAATGCAGATCAAGAGGATATCAATCAAATATGCAAAGAAATGTTGTTTGTCAAATTTGCAATAGATCCGGTCATATTGCCAAATTTTGTAGAAGCAAGAATCAAGACAAAAGAGGTCTGGTACATCATAATTAGAATCAAGACAAGGGAAAACAAAAAGTGAATGCGGATGAAGTTCAAAGTGAGATGAACAAGATTTGGGTAAAGAAAAGTACAAAGAATGTAGGGGATAGATCTGCACAAAACTCTGGTGCTGATATTCCTTCTGGTAATTAAAAAGTGAGCTCTGGCTCAAGGGGAGACACAAAGAAAACCATTTTCCCCCAGCCAGTCAATTGGTGCCGGAACTGGCACAAGGAGAGCTACAAATAAAAGGGTTCCTAGAGAAACATCTAAAGAAGGTTTGATCAAAATTTGAGAGATCTGCAAAAAGATTTGAAGAGTCTAATCCTTCCAAAATTGATCCGGTTAAATAATCTTTCGGTAAAATAGGTTTTTCACAAAGTTTGGTCCGGTATGAATCTAAATTAAAACACCTTGATCTACGGACATATGGGATGATCAAAAGAAGAAGTGGACAATATGATTCATCACTAACATCAATCATACAGGTATCACAATGATCCGAATAAATTTCTCCCTCTTTAAACAAGGAAAACAGAGCAACCAGAACAACTTAAGATATGCATTTATTGCAACAAGGAATTAGGGTTTTGTACAGAAATATAAGGCTTCTTTTGTTCATCATTTGCACATTCACATTCAAGGAGAAGACAAAAGGAGCTCTGCAACAAATTCTCCCAAAGATCAAGATGATTCTTCCTACAAATCAATCAGGATTCCATCGTGTGCCCTAGACAATGTAAAAAGGTATTCTCCACTCTCGATATCTCTCAGTAAAATTCTCTGATGATGGCTACTCCGAATATAGTAAAGATCTCTGATAGGCCTCACCCAAAATTCAAGAAACATCCATAGAAATCCTTGGAGGTAGATCCCCTAGGAGCATTCTCTAGTGTTCCTCATGGTGTTTTGCACACAGAAGACATTAGGGTTTACATACGTGCAAATATTGAAGAGTTTGGGGAATTCAAACTAAGAGACATCTATCACAAACAATTGATAGATGATGCTTTTGAGCTTAAACCATAATATAAGGGCATCTAGGAGAAACATTTTGATCAGTTCATTCATTTCCCCTACTTTGAAGAAGATGAATGGGTCCAGTATGTATTGACTAGGGTGCATGATAACTTCCTATAGCTGAACAAACCTTGCAAAATCACTAAGGAGGCAATTAGGGCAATAACTGGTTTACACTCCTCCGGAGGGATACCTGTCCTCAAATCTATCAAAAACAACATTGTAATTGAGGCCATCGGATTAAAATTTGATAAGAGGGCAATGACCATTGAAGATATTACTGGCCCAGATATCAAGTTTGCATCTATGATAATAGGATATAAGATATATCACTCCAGTAGGGAGAATTCAGTATTCGGAACTATAGTATATACTGCCTATGAGATGCTGAGAAAGAATGCAGAGTATGATCTCTATGAACTCCTTCTAAGTCAATTGATGGAAAACATATAGAAGATCAAAAAGGACAAGAAGAACTCCTTTAAATATGGTGGACTAATATTGTGCTTATTTTTCTACTTCATGAATGAACTGCCCGGATCCAATGGATGGGTATGGCAAAATAACAAACTGATAGCAATTCAAATCAGAGATTACTTGCATGAACTTGGGGATGCCAAGGAAAGGAATACAGCTCTGTGGGGGTACTTTAAGAACTTCCAAAATACTATGCAAATCAGAGAAAGAATTCCAAAATCATTGGTTGAGAAATATAAAGATACAATGTGCTTCATGATAGACACTGATCAATGCCTAATGGAGGCAGTAGAGCCAAGGACGGTCTAGATCATGCCTATGGGGTATGAAGTTGATGAACAAATTGTGGAGCTACATGTTCAACACATGCTAAGTTAGCCAAAGGATCCAAAGGTAGAAAGGTTTGGAACCTTTGAAGAGCTAAGTGTATGAATTCATGTGGAACTTAGACAACCAGAAATAAAAAGAAAAGTGAGAAAACAAGTTGAAAAAGTTGCCAAAGGCTTAGGCATCTCAAAAGAGGCACTTGATGCCAATAGGGAAAAGATGGAAAGGGCTGAGGAAAAGAAGAAAGAGACAAAAAAGGGAAGTAAGGAAAGTGCTTCGGTAGAATCCTTCACTCGGACAAGATCATCAAAGAGATCTACACCTACCACTGCTAAAAGCCCAAGGACATCAAAACCGGAAGCAAAATCATCTAGCAGAGGAGAGAAAAGAACTAAAACAAAGGCTATAAGGTCTTATGTTAGTCAGAAGGATGATGAAAAAACTGAATCAGATGAGGAGATAAAGAAAATGAAGAAGTAGAAGAAGAAAACGTCCAGTGAACCCTCTACCGGTCAAAGTGAAGAAGAAAAGGCAGAGGAATTTGTAGAAAAGCCCACTCTGTCTTTAGATGATGTCATCAAATCAGTCATTATGGATGGAAATCTTCAGCCAATGGCTGAATTCTATGATGATTACAATGAAGCAGACCAAAAGATCTTGCAGGAAGCAGCAGTTAAGTATCTGAACATATATAACAAGGCTTTTATTGAAATTATATCTCTTATTCCCAAAAGCCTAGAAAAAGAGTTAGAAATAAGAAAGAATAATGCCATGGCAAAAGATCTTAAGATCCAAGAATAGATAGCCATTCAGCTATATCCTTCAATCGATTCAAAGCAAATGAATATGATCTTCAAAGACTGCAAGGATGAGTTTTGGAGCAAAGCAAGAATGAATCAGCTCATGCTGGGAGAAACTGATAAAGTGGGAAATGAAACAAAAGAGATCCTCCTAAAAGCCTTCAAAAGATTCAATCTTCCTATTATAGAGGACTTAGGTGTTCATCCTTTAGCCACAAGTGTTGAGGAAAAATCTATTGAAGCAATGACAGAAGAAGTATTGGACACCGGTGAAGATAAGGGCTTGGAATCCTCTACTCCATAAGAGGTGGCCCATGAACAAACAAACATCACTCCTCCGGTTTCCCCTACAGTCTCCAGATCTAAAGGAGAAGAAAGAATAGAGGAGAAAGAAGAAGAAATGAAAGGAAGAGAAGAAAGTCAAGCTGAGAAGAACATAAGTGATAGTACAGAAAAGAAAAAATCTCTGTCTCCGGTAAGAGAACTACAGAAACTGTCAAGGACTTTTTAACAAAAGAAATGATGGAGATTGATGAACCAGAGTTACTTCAAGGTCCATTTAACTTTGATTCTCTCTCCCCGGTTCAAACAATGAAGATAGCTTCATTTGCTAATGCAAAGGCTAAAGAAAAACTCCTGAAGTCTCACATGGAAGATTGTGAGCTTATAGAAGCTGCATCCAGCGTGCTTGAAAAGATCATGCCATCTTTTCAGAAGGATCCCTCAGTCTCCTCATCCGGTAATCTCAAATCTCTAGTCAATAGTGTTAGCACACATTTTGATTCCGTAGAGAAGTCAGCAGAGGCAAAGGTCTGGAAAGAGTTCTTGGATAAAAGATTCTCTGAAGTACTAAGTCTAATATCAAATGATAGGAGAAATATGGATATAGGGATAAAGAGCTTAGAAAATGCTCTTAAAGATGGTGGTGAACTATACAAATTTTGTTTATCATGGTCCAAAGTAACATTGGATATAGAGAAGAAAGTGAAAGAATAGGAGAACCAACTGACAAAACTCTCTAAGAATTTTGATCCTCTTACCTCATCCATAACAAATCAAGAATGTCAGACTATTGCAGTTTTGGATGAAATCAAGAAGCTAGAGAAAGAAAAGGAAAACAAAATTAGCAGGTTAAGTGAACTTAGAAGAATAATCATTCCTAAGTTGGAGGCCATGCATGAGGCCCTAAGTGAAGCTCAGACCACAACCTAGACCAGCGATCTGATAGATCTAAAAAGGGCAGATGCATTTGCATTACTGTTGAGCGGTCATATATCAATTTTGGATAGAATGAAGCAAAGTTGGGCAATAGAATTTGTCCAATTGATGACAACTTTTTTAGATATTCTTCAGTATATGTAAGTATACTATATGTATACACTTATGCGGCTAAGTATAGTTGAATTTTTTGAAAATTTTGGTGTGCGGACCCTACCCTTTGCCATTGATGTCAAAGGGGGAGTGAGGAACAGTGAAAAATGAGGAATCCAACTAAGGGGGAGCTCTGAAAATGTATATAAAAATAGAGCATCAGCCAAGGGGGAGTATAGTGTGACACTTAGTCATTTTTCACTAAGTGTTGCCATCAATGCCAAAGGGGGAGATTGTTGGCAAGAGACACTATATGGATTCATCAATGTTGTCATTGATGGCAATAAAAGTTATCCCACACATCCGCAGGACATAATGAGTCTTTACCGGAAGTCAGATTAAAGAAGTGTTGAAGTCCGGTAAGCAAGAATAGAGCAGTCAATAAGGTCTGACAGAAAGGTCCGGATCTCTCAGAAGAAGTATCTCAATGAAGTGCGGATCTGGGGAAGTCAAGAGGAGTACCTTTACTTACAGATTCCAAGGATTTAGCCTTCGGTGATAGATTAAGGAAAAGATATGAATACTTGAGTGACAGGTTCCTGATTGGTAGTGTGGATAGAGGAAGAACTGACTGACACGTTAGACATTATTCCAAATGTGTTACTGATGATGGTAAAGGTTCTTAAGATATAAGTTATGATTGGCTGACATGATTGATTACTTCTACAAGTATATCCTTGATCCGCATTACTTGGTATACAAGGATTCAGCTGACAGATCAGAGTTTGAAGAAAATTGACCATTCCAGATGCTGACTAGAAAGGTAATGAAATCTCTTGTGCGGATATATATACAAGATGGATTTAGATGTGAAGGTGTGTGTGTGGGAAATAGTGTACGAAGAAAATCATAAGAGAAAAGTGAAAACAGGTAAACAGGTCCAGAATGTGATAGTACAGCAGCATCAAAAGAGAGTTAGAATGAAGTGCAGTAGATCAGTCTATTGAGCTTAACTAGAACTGAACCTCAGCATGTGTGTATGCTTCTCATCATTTCAAACATTGGGTTACTTTCCTTTCTTGTAGACAGTGAGTCTCTTGTGAGCAGTGTGCTTGGGCAGTGAGCCCTAATTGGTAAGTGCCATTTTGTATCTTCTATTCTTCTAATAGAGAATATTATCTTGGGTTAATCACCCCGTGGTTTTTTCCCTCAATAGGGTTTCTATGTAAAAATCATTGTGTCATGTGTATTTGTGTTATTTCCTTTTATGATTATGATTGCTTATTTGATCTGGTGTTGCATTAACTATTAAGGAAGCACTGAAAGTTGAAATTATTAGGATAACTGATTCACCCCCCCTCTCAATTATCAACATAACCTTCCTAACAACACTGTACTTTCTTCTCATTCCAATGTTCTCCCTGGCCAAGATGTAGCATTAGTGGATGTGAAAAGGTCTCTCACATTAAATCCTTTAGGGCTAAATGTTGGGTATAATCAAGAGGGAAACAATGTTAATTCAATCTTAACTAATAGACTTTGTAGCAATATTCCTAAGATGATTGTGTGGGGGGCACCTAGTGCACATTCTTGCTTAATGACGGTGATTATGGTTCAAGGTGCTCAACAACCATCCAGACACCCTGATTACATCTACAACTATGCAAAGCAAATTACTCAAAGAAATCAAGGTGTTCAAAATGTGTCGCAACACCCCATGATTGCTCACACATACAACACTTGTAATAACAACCAAAGTAAGCAATCACCTCATGCACTTGTCTCTCTTCCATGTTCTCAACCTATGCTCCCTCCACCACCTCATCTTACTCATAAAAGTGGTCAAGAATATGATCTTGTTGAGCAGCTTCACGCTACTCCAGCTAAGATCTCTCTTTGGGATTTAATACATATTGGGAGTTAAGGTGTCTCAACCTTGGTAATTCCTTGTATTATTTTCATTGTATTTATTTATTTATTGCATATGTTGTAAATTAAATTATAAATTCATATTGTCATCTTGTGAGATATGGCACGATGATGTGTCATCCTACATGGAAGATGACAACTTGTAATTTTGTCCTCACATGAGGAGATAGGTGTCCCACTTTGTGGTAGGGATATTTTGCCATGTGTCAACATCTTGGATGTTGTGTAAGGGAATATTGATTGAAATGGTCATGACAGATTCTTATGATGAAGTTATGACATGTAAGAGTGGGAAATAGGAGATTCTATTATAGGTGAAGATGTGTCAAAGAGCATCTTTGAAAAAGGCATCTTTGGGTGCCCCAAGGTGGATTATGACATGTAAGAGAATATGCTATTTATATCTTGTGTATGACAAATTCTCTTATAGCTATAAGTTATGACAACTATGACAAATTCTATGATGGTCGTAAGAGTCATAAGAGCATCTATCATAGCCCATTTTGGAAATAGGCGACCTCTTTGGGATGGGGTGTGTGGACAAGCATCAGAAGCATATTACAATTTTGACCAAGTGTCCATAGGCATGAGTTTTGGGCCATGAGGCCAAGTTGGACGCCCATTCCAAGATAGAGGTAATTTTTCCTTGTATATTCTATATAAATAGGTGCTTAGAGGAGGAGTTGTATTATGTGATTGACAGGTACTGTTATACTGCCTAAATACCTCCATATACTAGTGTTGAAGACTCCTGAGAGCTTGCATTGTAAGTGTATTGTAAACACATTTAGATTTGTTAATACATTGTGCAGGTTTTGGAGTGTGGAGTTTTTCTCCTGAAAGGGTTTGCCCACATTAAATCTTGTCTGTCTCTTCTTCTATGTCATTTTATGTGTATGTTGTTTGCTGCAATATCTCTGCTATTGGGTTGATAACACTGTAGTTGTAAGGATTTAAAAGAATTGGCACTCTACTTCCCTCATTAGATTAGCATAGGAAATGTGTTTTCCATACCTTGCTTCCTTTCAATACAAACATCACCTACATACCATGGATTGCTCCAAGAAGATTTACAAAAGGTGATTGTACCACCTGTTGTTAATCTAAATGATGTAGTAGCTCTATTGGATTGTATGAATGTGACAAAAATAGACATTCTATTTCAACCACATGAGATACCATCAATAAAGGATGAATATGATCCACTTATGATCTATGTCACAATAAATTAAATGTTAATAAAATGAGTAATGATGGACAATGGATCGACTCTTAATGTTTGTGGCATTGACCTACTACCCAAAATCAATGTTGACACATCTTTATTCAAATTGGATAGGACTATCATTCATGGCTTTGATAGTGTTGCAAAACAAACTATGGGCACGATAACTTTACCTGTACTGCTTGGACCCGTGACATTAGATACTCTTTTTCATGTTATGTCAGGTTCTCTCTCATATAATATGATTCTTGGTAGACCATGGATCTATGCCATGGGGGCAGTTCCATCTACCCTTCATCGATCAATAAAGTTTATTTATCAAGACAAGCTCCACAATGTGAAAGCCGATCCTAAACCACATAGTTGTTTACATATTGAAAAGCAAAAATAATTTAACAATTATACAAATCTAAATAGCTTATGAGTTGATTCATCAAAACCTCTTTCCATAGATAATGTTGTGCAAGACCCTCAACCATCGAATGCACTCTTCGGTGATAATTGGGGTTCATTAGATTTTTAACCCTTGCAGTATAGGGGAATATAAATTTAATAGCCCTAACACATCAAAAGTGGCATAGATCTCATCTAAGAAATCTTTTGAAGCACCTAAGAAACCTAAAGTTTCCTTGATATAAAACAAAGACAACACTCTAATTTATACTACAAATTATGAGACCTATGAGGCTTCACCATCTTCTAAGGAAATGACATCCCTCTACGGTCAAGGATTTAAAATCCTTTATAACAATTGTGACTATGTAGGTAAGGGATGTGGTGTAAATCAACAAGGGATTTGAGTACCTATAGAATTCGCTTCAAGACATTACTCAAGTGGCACTGGATATAATCCTTTTAAAGAAAAGAAATCCTCTCATCATCCTAATCTCAATGTTAATGCAATTTCAACAAAACCAAAATGACATGTGAGATATCCTGGACTGATAGATAATAATTGTCCACCAAGAAGCATCCCTTTGAATCAGGTAAATATTTCTCCATCCTTAAGCCACACTCATTGTAGTGAATAATATAATTCCTCTGAAGGGTGGCCTCTTCCTAGATATGTATGTTCTTAACATTGGGATGAAACAAGTAAGTATTTCTAACCCTTTACCTCCATGTTGTGCTTCCCTCGTGATGTGTTATGTGTTGTTTAGGCCTCCTGGGATGACCCTTGATTCTCTTGTAAGGTCAATGATACTAGGAGACCACCTCTATTGTGACCCTTCTTCTATTTGTATCATAATTCTTCTATATTACTTCTCCTCTATTTTCACCATTGAGTGTTGTGTCTTAAGGACATAGCATTGTGGTTGGTGACTTGGGGGCACCCTCCTACATGACTATCCCTATGTAATTTGTTTCTCCTCTCTTGATATATTGTTTACCTTTCTCTATTGGTTCTATCTAGCTGGTCGATGACAAAAAACATATTATACTAATACAAACCAAGTGTTCCTTCAGCAAGAAATCAAAAAATGGACCTAGCCCATACATGACGACGAGGTTGTTATATATTATCCAATGCTTAGCCAGTAGAATCACTCCATGTGATCTTGATGTTGTCTTATCACACTTACAAAACATAACAATACTACTGCTCTGTGCACTTTGTTTATATTTGAATCTTGCCTTGGTTACACTCAGTTTTGAGTTTTCTACAATATAGCCTCATGGCTATACTCGGTCTCCAAATCTCTAGTATAACCTTAGCTCTTTATATGAATGATTACATGCATTTTTTTTTATCATGATTATATGGATGCTAACACCTTTTCTTGTAGGAAATTGTGTGTTTGTGGGAACATTTGGTGATCGTAAAGAACATGTCACCTCTAGGGTGCATGGGCTTTGTGAGAGCTTATGTTCCCTTGTATGTTTTATTCCTACCTTAACGTGCTTGATATCGCTACATGATATGAACCACCTTAAGGTGGGGTCATATATAAAGTAAGCTATCTAATTTAGATGCTAACAAAGCGTGTTTGTAAAGCATGAAATCTACTACAATCACTTAAGCCCTCTGTGGAGGTGGGATATCGTGCATATACTTTTTATCTTAAGCCCTTTGTGCGAGGTGGGGATGGTGTATTTCTCGAGGAGATTGCACAATCTTGTCATTTTCAAAAAGTCCTCCAAGTAGGCGAGGAGCAGATCTGAGACTATCCTAACCCTTAAGCATGTCTTTGGCAATTGTTGTGGTGAAGCGCAATCGTCAGTGTGTGCTTGTAATGTGCCTAAGATGGTTGTGAACCAAGCAATAGGTTTCTTCCCTCACTTGTCTAATGTGTTTTCTCCATGTCTTCCATGTGTGTGTGCATGTCGTGTTTGTTCCCAAGCATAGTCTAAAGACTGATGGCGATGAGTCCCTCCTATGCTTTGGGATTTGTATGCCATGCTTGATTTGTATGGCGTGTTTATTCTCAAGTGTAGTCTTAAAGACTAGTGGTGATGAGTCCTTCCTGCACTCTTAGATTTGTTTTGCGTGTCTGTTGCCCCATATGTAGTTTGAAGACCGGTGGTGATGAGTCCCTCCTACATTATGGGTGGTGTGTTTATTTTCCTTGTACTTGCATTCTACATTTTATATATGAGAAAAAGGAAAAGACAATAATCACTGTATTCACTATTTTTTGCATGTCTTCAATGTTGTATTTTTTGTGTTTTGCGTGACTATAACTATCTTCTCCGTGTTTTGCATGCCTGTTACTGTCTTTATTGTGATTGGCGTGTCTTCTCTATGCTTGGTGTGTTTGCTATGTTTGTTGGACTTACTTTAATGTATGTATTGGGCTTGTGTTTATACATACATTAAAGTGGGGGCTAAATGTTATGTTGGAAAATGTCCCCTTGGGGGATTTTCCCTCCCAAGGTTTAGCTCATGGGTCCTTTATAATGCATTTAGGTCATCTTGCATGTTAATGGTGACTCACGATGAGAAACCCCTAAAATTTCATGGCAAATGGGACTTAGGGGGTGTGCTTAACATAAATCCTAACTAAAATAGGGGGGAGGACTTGGGCGCCCGCACCCTAGTCCTGCCCTATTTTAGGTCAGGACCTATTTTTAGGTGTTGGTTTTATGACCATTATTAGGTCCTATGCTAACATCCTAAGTTTGAATTATGAAATTCTAAGCGGGAATATTTGTAGTTGCATAAATAAGCATGATTAGTGATTCATTTATAAACTACAAAAGATGATTATGAACTTTAGGCATACTTGTGATTTCAAGATATTCATTGTGATATCAATTGTGTTTTCTATCATTTATCATTTGGATTTTTCCTCTATCCCATAGGGATACACACTCTTTATCTGACAACGGTGTTCAAAACACTTGAATCTCTCTCCGAGGCTATATTGAGGCAAGCCTCTAAAAACCACAACCCTAATCCACTTTTATGTGATTTCAAGTTACAGGTTTTAGAAGTGAAAGAAGCAGAGTTGTAGGAGAGTAGTGAAGACTGTCAGAATTGCAGATCTAAGAAGAAAACTAGGGCTTGGACTTGGGCACCCTCTCATTAGTCCTCTGGATTCCAAAGTAGTGAAGTCTCTGTGACAATAGGAATAGGTTGTAGACAACATTCCCAGATCCTAACAAAAACTGAGGCACTGGACTAGGGTGCCCACTCATTAGTCCTTGACTTTTCTACATACCGAACTTCAAAATCTGGTATGTATTTAGTTGTCAATTGATATGTGTGTGATCATTTTCCATAATTTGTCTGTTTATTTACAATTTCATGAAATTAGGGTTTTGAGAATAATTAGACTTAATTGAACAACAAATTCACACGATTCCAATCTTCCCCTATGTTCCAAGTGACAAGAGATCTGTAGTAGAGTTCTCTACTCAATTGAATGTCCTTGAATGTTTAGTGGTTAAAGAAGGATCAACACAAACCCTTTAAAAACATCATTTAGACACATTTTCCCCTCTTTCTACTAAACACATGTATGTATGGAACACAAGAAGACATGATTCCTTTGCCCCTCTAGTTGGTAATAATATCACTTGCTTTAAGTGTCATAACATTGGGCGTAATTCACAACATTGTAGAAGTAAGTTGAGGAAATCATCTAGAAACAAAAGAGAACATATCTTGGGCAAGAAGTTAGATGTGAAAGTCTAGAGATTGAAACAAGATCAAGAGAAGAAGCAACCTAATCTTGTGCACAATGCACAAGAAACATCATTGTTTGCATAATTAGACTCATGAAGTTAGGGGGAGATACTCAATGCCCTATCGTTTACCCTCAAGGTGAAAATCAAGAAGTTGTAGTTGCAAGTGATCTGGATGAAATGGATGCAATATGTAGAAGTACAGTCAAGTGATAGTTGTTACAAATTGGTTTATATTAGATTTTACATATCCTTCTTATTGACAGTAATTTGTCAAGGTACAGATTGGTTATGATCTTCTTAGGGTAATTTGACACTTGTTATGTTTTTGCATCACTGATGATCTTGTGATCAAGTGTGGTTATGCATTAAATAAAAAAGAGAGTCTGTATATCTAAGACAAGATAGAAATAGTGGAAATTCATGTCTCACTCAATGGAATAAGTAGTATAGTAGCATTATGCTAAGTATGATCTTTGATATTATTATGCCAATGGTATGGTTTCAAGGGAAGTGAAGCATTGTATGGATTGTTTATTTTAGATCAGAATGTATTCTATCAATGAATGCATTGTTACAGAGTATAAGAACAAGTCTAATACAACATTGCTTGGATAGTCTCCATTTATACATGTTCAAGTGCTATGACAGTGCAGTAATACTATTCTTTGTTGCAAGACATAGTGGTAATGGGCAAGACATAGTGATCCTTTGGCAGTGATAGCAATACATGGCAAGTAGTCTTGTAGTGAAAGACAATGCAGGTAGGATAGTAATATCATGCCTAACTATGTTTAAAGGACAATAGTATAGATCTTTGCTTTAGTGACAAGATAACGATGAAGAGTTTGATGATGCTTTGTCAAGTACTCCATAGGTGCAGTGAAGGATAGATGTTGCATGGAGTACTATAATTTATGTTGTGTGTTAGGATAGGTGCAATGAAGGAATAACTTTGTTGAATGGAGAAGATCTAACCATGATAATAGTCATGATAGTGCTTTTTTTTTACGACAATACAGTGATCTTGTTGTTAAAAACAAGGCAGATAACTGAGAGGGGGGTTGAATCAGTTATCTCAAAATTTCCTTTATTTTTATTTTCTTTTGTTATCTCAATATTTAGTGTTATATCAAAACATGAAAGCATATGTAATCATAAGAATAGAAATAAAATCAACACACATAACACAAGGATTTTTATGTGGAAACCTTGTTAAGGGAAAAACCATAGGGTGACTAACCCAAGATTGTATTCTCTATTAAAAGAATAAATGAGTACATAATGGCACTTGCCAATTAGGGCTCACTGCCTGAGCACACTGCTCACAAGAGGCACACTGCCTACAAGAGAATCATTGTCTACAGAACATACAGAAGATATCCAAGTGTTTGAACTAATGAGGAGCATCTACATATGCAAGAGTTCAGTTCCGGTTAGGCACAATATACTAATTTGATGCACTTCATTCTTCTTCTATTCAATGTGGTTGTTTAGTCACATACCGGACATGAATTTTTGTTCTCACACTTATCCCTGCTTTTCTTCACACCTTATTACTTTTTCCATTTTTCACACATGCTTACATACTAGAATCCATCTAGTATATATATTTGCATCAAGGATTTCATCAACTTTCTAATCGGCAACAAGAACACTCAAGATATTTGCAAGTTATTGATCTGTCAACTGAATCCATGCTTGATTTGTGATCTTCATCAAAAGCTTAAGCATAGAATTCATTAATCATGTCAACCAATAATGTATAATCCCACAAATTGCTTGATCAAGACCTTTTACACATCTGTATTGAAGTCTGATACTCTGCTGGTTTGTTCTTCCTCTGTCTGCTCTACCTGATTCGAACCCAACACTCAGATGCTCATATCTTTTACATGCTTTACCACTGGAGGCTAAATCCCTAG
Source organism: Cunninghamia lanceolata (assembly GCA_027924645.1). Classification (NCBI taxonomy): domain Eukaryota; kingdom Viridiplantae; phylum Streptophyta; class Pinopsida; order Cupressales; family Cupressaceae; genus Cunninghamia; species Cunninghamia lanceolata. The sequence continues at coordinate 2,752,346 of BSBN01000537.1, forward strand.
AATACACTAGTCATACGACCCCTCTTGACTTATCCAAGTCTGCAGCTTACTAAGTTACACCATCTGAGAGATTCGAACCTGATTGTTAGATTATGTAGCATGCTCTGTTCTTGTCTACCAAACCATATTGACTTCAATCTAACTTCCAATATGAATGAATTACCGACTACGGATGTCTAGGATACACTTTATTGCCATCAATGACAACACTTGAATGTCCTAGCAGTGTCTCTTGCCAACAATCTCCCTATTTGGTAATGATGGCAACACTTAGTGAAAAATGACTAAGTGTCACAGTAACTCCCCCTTTGCTTGTGCTTTGTTTCTTTATACTATTTTACCAGAGCTCCCCCTTTGCTGGATTCCTCATTTTTCACTGTTCTTCACTCCCCCTTTGACATCAATGGCAAAGGATGGAATCCACATATCAAAATTGTGCAAAAATTATTATATACATGGCTGCATATGTACATACAATCCATAAGATAAACTTACATATACTTAGGTATGTCTGCAAAGGTTGTCTTCAGCTGTACAAACTTTATGGCCCAGCTCCTCTTCATCCTATCAAAAATGGAGATGTGACCACTCAACAAAAATTCATATGCTTATGTCCTTCTTAAATCTACTGGATCACTGGTTCGGGCTGTGGTCTGAGCATCCGTCAATGCCTCATGCATTGCCTCTACCTTAGGGACAATTATCCCTCTGAGTTCACCTATTCTCTTCATTATGTTCTTCTTTTCTTTGCCCAGTCTCTTTATTTCATTTATTATAACAATAGACTAGCATTCTTGATTCATTAAAGAGGAGGAAAGAGGGTCAAAATTCTAAACTAGGCTTGGCAGTTTTTCTTATTGTTCTTTTACTTTCTCCTTGATATCTTTTGTCACTTTAGGCCAAGTCAGACAAAATTTGAATAGATCCCCACCATCTTTGAGAGCATTTTTGAGGCTCTTTATTCCAATATCTAGAGTCCTCCTATCATTTACAATAAGTCCTTGTACCTCAGTGAATCTTTTCGCCAAAAACTCCTTCCAGACCTTTGCTTCTACTAATTTCTCTAGAGATTCAAAATGAGTGTTAACAGAATTTACTATGTTTTTCAAGTTACCAGATGGTGAGGCCGAAGGATCCTTTAGATAGGATGGTATGATCTCCAATATCCTAGATGCACTCTCTAATAGCTCACAATCCTCCATATGTGATTTCAAAAGTTTCTCTTTAGCCTTGGCTTGGGCAAATGATGCTATCTTCATCATCTGTACTAGAGAGAGAGAGTGTCCAGATTTAGGGGCCCTTGAAACAACTCTGGTTCATTGAACTCTACCACCTCTTTATTTAGGAAATTGTGTACTATCTCTAGAGTGTCTCTTGGAGATTCAGACTTCTTCCCTTTAGAAATATGAGGACTGGCCAGTTTGGATGTGTCATCAAAAACCTTTTTTGCCTATTCTTTTGCTTTAGCTTTACCTCTTTTTCTTGCATCTCCTTCTCTTCTCTTATTCTATCCCCTTTAGCTTTAGTGTCCAGAATGTTTGTCTTGGTAGTTGTGGGATCCAGAGGAGTGATATTGCCAGTGTTTGTTTCTTTGTAAGCTTCCCCTATCGGAACAGAGGAGTCTAAGTACTCAGACTTCTCTTCATCTATTTTCTTTAATCCTTCAACATCCTTGTCAAAAAATTCTTCAGTGATTACATTTAATCCTTCAACATCCATGGTAAAAGGTTCTTCATCTGTTTCCTCTACAATAGGAAGATTAAATCTCTTCAAGGCATTCCGGAGAATATCTTTTGTTTTATTTGCTACTTGGTCTATCTCTCCAAGCATGAGTTTATTCATTCTTGCCTTACTCCAGAACTCATCCTTACAATCATTGAAAACCATGTCCATTTGTTTTGGAGTGATGGATGGGTAAAGTTGTATCATCATTTGCTCCCAGATTTGCATTCACTTTTCTTTGTTCTAATACTTCTTCTAGACTTTTCGGAATTAAAGAAATTATTTCAATGAATGCTTTGTTATAGATATTCAAGTACCTTATAGTGGCTTCCTCCAGAATTCTCTTGTCAGCATCATTGTATTCATCATAGAACTCTGTTATCGGCTACAAGTTCACATCCACAGTGACTACCTTGATGATGTCATCAATGGAAAGAGTGATCTTTTCAACAAATTCCTCTGCCTTCTCTTCCTCATCTCTGCTAGCAAAGAACCTTCGGGATGTTCTCTTCTTCTTCATTTTCTTGATTTCTTCATCTGATTTTGTTTCTTCATCATCCTTGTGACTTGTATATGTTCTTGAGGCTTTGGGCTTCATTCTCTTTTCACTTTTGTCAGATGGCTTGACTTCCAATTTAGTAGCCTTTGAGCTTTTAGAAGTGACAGGTGCAGAGCTCTTGGAAGATCTAGTCTGGGAGGAGGCTTACACCGGAACATTTCCTTTCTTTGCTTCTTGTTTAGCTTGCATCATGCTTTGGAAGTTCCTAAAGTACCCCCCAGAGGGCTATGTTTTGGGCTTGAGCATCACCAAGTCCATACATGTAATCTCTGATCTGAATTGCAACTAGTTTATCATTTTTCCAGACCCAACCAATTGATCCAACAAGTTCATTCATATAATAGAAGAACATACATAGTATTAGACTACCATATTTAAAGGAATTTTTCTTATCCTTTTTGATCTTTGGCATGTTCTCCAACAACTGATTTAGAAGAAGCTCTCATAAATCATAATCTGCATCTTCCCTCAACATTTGATATGATGCATAGATTGTTGTGCTAGACAAAGAATTCTCCTTGCTCGAATGATAGATTTTGTAGCCGATTATCATTGAGGCAAACTTGACATCTAGATCTGTGATGTCATCTATGGTCATTGCTCTTTTGTCAAATTTAGATCTAGTGGCTTCAGCTACTGTTTGGTTCTTCACCGATTTGAGTGCAAGTAAACCACTAGATGAATGCAGTCTGATCACTGCCCTAATGGCATCTTTAGTTATCTTGAATGGCCTCATTAGCCAAATAAAATTATCATGCATCCTACTTAGAACATACCAGACCCAATCATCTTCTACAAAACATGGATAATGTATGCGGGTAAAAGCATAAAGTTACGTCACACTTTGGGCCAACAAAATAGTTCATAGCGAGTAATTTTTGCATGAATTAATTTGGGGGCGAGATGGTTTCACCCAAAAAAATGTAGCCATTGCATGGTGCATATGTGGCAAGCTATTTTTGGGTGAGTCAATCTAGGGGTGAGATGGTTTCACCCAAAAAAATGTAGTTGTTGCATGGCACATATGTGAGAAGCTATTTTCGAGTGAGCCAATCTAGGGGTGAGATGGTTTCACCCGAAATTATCCAGTTAAAAACAAAAAAAAATGATTTCACTCAAAATTGTCTATGTGGCATCTTACTTGGTAGCCACCTCCTCATTTTCTATGTTTTCTAAAATTCTCAACTTAAACTGAATATTTCTTCAATTAGAATGGATTATTTCAAAAATTAAAAAATACCCTTTTGTAGAGCTCTGAGTCTAAAATCCAAATATGTTTTTTTTTAATATTTTGATTAGTTTTAATATTTTTTTTAAATTATTACAAGTAGGTTGTTAAAATTAGAGATGACGCTGATTAGAAATTTAAAAAAAACATCAAAATACATCTATTTTTTTTCAAAATTATATGGTGCACTAGAGGAAAGAGTCCTCTCCAAAAGGGTATAATTGGTTTTGTGATAATAATAAAAAAATTATACAAAAGTTGATGTGGAATGAAAACTATCAGATTCTGTAAAGTTTGACTTTAAATGATATTATGGAGAAAATATGCATTGAAAACTAATTTTTTTTTCTCCATGCACTGGATATTGAACTCCTCTATTTGGGAAAAAAAAATTAGGGAAAAATAAGAATGTTTGCTCTTTTTTTTGTGACGTGGAGTCAAAGTTACTTTTTCCTAAAATTTTCAGCAATTCAAAATTTGCTCTTAAATTTATAAAAAAATGTCAAAATAATTTTTTAAGTTTTTTTTAAAATTACAAGCATAAAATTCATGAAGAGATCTATATTTCATTAGTTTACATCATTTTGAAATTCAAAATATAAATGCCACTTTTATAAGGTCGAAGTTCAGAATGGCTAATTCCTTTATAAAGTGTGACACATGTTTGTGCTTTTACCCATGCAATGTTCGAAGTGTTTTTCTTGAAGGACCTTGAATTTAGGTTTGAGTTTGAAATTCTCATCTATTAGCCGTTTGTGATAAATGTCCATCAATTTTGAGTCTCCAAATTCTTCAATGTTGGCATGGATATAAACCCTAACATCTTCTACATGCAACACTCCATGCGGAATGCTAGAAAATGCACCTAAGGGATCAACTTCTAGAGATTTGTAATGGTGTTTCTTGAATTTAGGTCTTGGCCTATCAGAAATATTGACAACCATTGGAGTAGCCATTTTACAAGAGATTCAGAGAGAGATTTTCAAAATGGAAGTACCTTTTCACGCTTTAGGGTTTGAAGCAGGAGCTAAAACAAATCGCTGGTTGAATTTAATTTTTAGTTGATCTTGAGTGAATTGCAGAATCTGCTTTGCAGAGCTCTTCTTTTCTTCTTCATGAGTGTAAGTGTGTAAATAATGAGTGAAAGAACCATTTTATCCTTGCGCAAACCATAATTTCCTTTTATAATAAATGCACAACGTAAGTTATCCAGTTGCCCTATTTTGAGAGAGATCTTGAATCACTACGTTGAACTTAGAATCATTGTCAGTGAGAGAGATCTAGAATCATTTACAGAATCTTCTAAGTGTAAGTGTGTAAATAATGAGTGAAAGAACCCTTTTATCCTTGCGCAAACCCTAATTTCCTTTTATAATAAATGCACAATGTAAGTTATCCAATTGCCCTATTTTGAGAGAGATCTTGAATCACTGCGTTGAACTTACAATCATTGTTAGTGAGGATTGACAACATATCTTCTTTTCTTCAATCATGCCATGGGCCTACAGATCAAAGCATTTGAATTCTAAATCATACCGGATCTGTCTGTGAAATTCTGCTTTACCAGATAGTTGTCAGAACTGGATTAACTTGAGTAGTTATAAATCTTGCAAAACTCCATGCGGATCTTTCACATTTTGACTGAAAGTTATTTGGAGGTTTTCCTGAGAACCCTTTAATCTGTAGTGTCAGATGTTTACTTAATGTGCCAAATTTAGGCACTAGTTGATTGGCTGGGGGAAATTATTTTTCTCTGTGACTCCCCCTGAGCCAAGGCTCACCTTTTTAGTTTTTGGAAGGAATATCAGCACCGGATTATGATGTAGATCCATCCCCAATACTTTATGTACTCTTCTTTACCCAAATCTTTCTCATCTCCTTTTGAACTTCATCCTCATTTACTTTACCTTTGCCCTTATCTTTTTTTTGATCATGTTCCATCAGACCTTCTCTATCCTGAGTTCTACTTCTGCAGAATTTGGCAATATGACCAAATGTATTGCAATTGTAATATATAACATTTCTTTGCTTATTTGATTGATATCCTCTTGATCTGCATTGATTAGCCATATGTCCCATCCTATTGCATGCAAAGCATCTACCATTGAATGAATTGTTTATTTGCATATTTATGCATTCATGAGATTTGTGACCATACCTTTTGCAATTAAAACATTGTTCGGAGAAGGATGAATTACTCTGATTCATTCTCTTCCTACACTAAGTTGCTTTATGACTGAAATTGTTGCAATTGAAGTAGTATCCATTGAAAGATGGATACCTTTGAGCATTTGGTTGCCTTACCAGAGGTCTTCTAGGCATGTTTCTTTAATTTCTTGATCCAAAGTTCTTCTAAACAAATCCAGAGCTTTCACCTTTCTCATACCCTAAGCCATGCTTATCATCTACCCTCTTTTGGATTTCAAGAACTTCAAGTTGGGCTGATCTTATCTTGAATTTTTCTTTGTATTCATTTGCAGATTGAAGATCTTGTTTGAGAGAATCAATCTGGTTCTCAATTTCTTCTTCATTGTATCTGGCTTTCTCAAGATTAGATTGAAGATGTCTAATTATTCTATCCATTTTATGGCAGTCCTATGCTTTCTCCTTGAGAGATTGTTTCAGGGTATCTTCAGTCTTTCTTTTCTCTTCAATTTCTTGGGTGAATTTCATAGATCTTGATTCCATTTCATGTCTCATCATAATAACTTCTTTTGAAAGTTTTTCACATAGCTTGGTTTTTTCATTCAGATCCTCATCAGTAATTTTGGCTTCATTCTGATTTGCTAGTTTCTGAAGTAATTCCTTTCTCTTTTTCATAGAAATACTGAGTTTCTCTTTCAACTCATTAATGAAATCATTAGCTTCCCTAAGTCATTCTCTCAAATTTTTGACCTCAGAGTGAGATTGCTCAAGATCATCTAGGGAAGACTGTAGATGTTCTTTCATACCATATTCATCCATTGAGATTCCTAGATCTTCCTCAAGCTGTTAGACTTTTCAGAGGAACTTAGCTCCGATACCAATTGTTAAAAAGAAGGCAGATAACTGAGAGGGGGGCTGAATCAGTTATCTCAAAATTTCCTTTATTTTCTTTTCTTTTGTTATCTCAATATTTAGTGTTATATCAAAACATGAAAGCATATGTAATCATAAGAACAAAAATAAAATCAACACACATAACACAAGGATTTTTATGTGGAAACCGTGTTAAGGGAAAAACCACGGGGTGACTAACCCAAGATTGTATTCTCTGTTAAAAGAATAAATGAGTATAAAATGACACTTGCCAATTAGGGCTCACTGCCTGAGCACACTGCTCACAAGAGGCCCACTGCCTACAAGAGACTCACTATCTATAGAACTTACAGAAGATATCCAAGTGCTTGAACTAATGAGAAGCATCTACATATGCAAGAGTTCAATTCTGGTTAGGCACAATATACTAATCTGATGCACTTTATTCTTCCTCTATTCAATGTGGTTATTCAGTCACATACTGGATGTGAATTATTGTTCTCACACTTATCCCTGCTTTTCTTCGCACCTTATTACTTTTTCCCTTTTTCACACATGCTTACATATTAGAATCTATCTGGTATATAATCCGCATCAAGGATTTCATCAACTTTCTAGTCAGCAACAAGAACACTCAAGATATTTGCAAGTTATTAATCTGTCTACTAAATCCATGCTTGATTTGTAATGTGCATCAAAAGCTTAATCATAGAAGTCATTAATCATGTCGGCCAACAATGTATAATTCCACAAATTGCTTGATCAAGACCTTTTACACATTCAGATTGAAGTCTGATACTCTGTCAGTCTATTCTTCCTCTGTCTACTCTGCCTAATTGGAACCCAACACTCAGATGCTCATATCTTTTACATGCTTTACCACCGAAGGCTAAATCTCTGGAATACACTAGTCATATTACCCCTCTTGACTTATCCAAGTCTATAGCTTACTGAGTTGCACCATCTAAGAGATCCGGACCTGATTGTCAGATTATGTAGCATGCTTTGTTCTTGTCTACCTGACCATCTTGACTTCAATCTGACTTTCGATATGAATGAATTACTGACTGTGGATGCCCAAGATACACTTTATTGCCATCAATGACAACACTTGAATGTCCTAGTAGTGTCTCTTGCCAACACTTGTTGTGTGATGAGTCATGTTCAGGAGTGTTGAGACAGTGAGGAGTGATCTTGTTTAGTGTTGAGATAGTAAGGAGTGATCTTGTTTAGTGTTGAGATAGTGAGGAGTGATCTTATGGTAGTGAGTCTGATAGTTGACAGTGTTGACAATGTTTTGTTGCTTGATCCTGACAATTGATAGTGTTGACAATCTTTTGTTTCTTGATCAACAATGTCAATAATAGCAACATCTACTGACAAGATAGTGTTTATATTGAACTTCATTGGACAGTGTTATAAAGAAGTTAGCCCCTGTGGCAGTGCTGTGAAATGTGATTTTTTTTTAAAACTTTGATTTCCATTTGGCAGTAATATTTTTTTTAGATATAGAGGTTTGAAGTATGTTTATTGAAAGGGGGAGTGGTAGTCTATATCACTGATAGAAAGTGCCTATATCTATGTGGATAGACAGTCTTAATTGGTGTGTGCTATGATCATATCAAAGGTTTGTCAAGTGGAGTGAAGACAAGTGGTTGAGGGTTGGTTGTTAGGCAATGAAATATTACATCAGGACTACCACAAGCTTGTTATATGTCTTTTAATAGGACAATGATCTTGAAAACTTGTAGAATAGAACAATGATCTTGGAGCTTGTAGAATTTGGCTTGTAGAACAGGAAAACGATCTTGGAAGATTGTAGCATTTTATTTTGTTGTTCATTGATCCTGAAGGGTATTGGAAATGGTCAAGTGATATTGTCTAAGATTAAGTTCATAATGTTAATACAAGACAATCAATCTTTAGGACAATATGGCAGCATAGTCTGCAGTCTTCTATGTTTGTGATTTCCATCTCTATTTATTAGCAGTGACCTTCTTTGGTAATTGACGATAATGAAAATAAAAGGGTATCCCAATGTGTAAACAAAGTGACAATGTTGATATCTAACACACTCATCTTAGTCACATCTTATTTCTTCTTTGTTGTCAGTTTCATTACATTGGTGGTGATGTTTTGTATCCATGCTAAAGTCTAATGCATGCTTCATTTCAATGATCTTGTCCTTGATATCACTTATGCATGACATGGTCTTTTGCAGGGGGAGTTCATGACTTTCTTACGTATCCTAAAACTAGATTATCTTGAAATCAATGATAGTTCCTCTTTGAGTAATCACTATTTGAATTCACTTATGTACTCCAGTCCAATGAAGATTAATTTGTATCATATTTATTGTTATGTAAGTTTTGAACAGTAATATTTTACAATGGATGTAAATACTGACCTTGGTTGGTTACTATGATGTCTAATTTTAGAGTAGATGCATACTAGTCATGGGGAGTACATAACCCTTTATCTTTGATGTCAAAGGGGGAGAGAGAATGGAGATGAGGAGGTGAGATTTTGCCATCAATGAAAAAAGGGGAGATTGTTGACAAATGTTCATCATTGATGTCAAAAGTATTGAGGTTGTTTGTGTTGATGCTTCAAAATCTCAGTGGCTATAGGAGTTCTTGATTTCATATTGTTGATTGTTGATTGATGATGTTGAGAGATCTCAGTTTGTATCAAGTAAATCTTGTTCATGCTTCAAGATTCATTCATGTTCATGCTTCATGTGTATGGTGGCTACAATGTCCATTATGTTTGATGTATGCTTGTCATTACTAAGAGTTTCTTGACTTGATGGTGTTGATCATCCAGGAGATCAAGAGATCTTGGATCAGGATATCTTGACTTGGTTTCTATATGAAATAGAGTTTTGAAGATGGTGGTAGAATTTGATGTCTATATTAGCAAGTTGATGTCTGCATTGTACAAAACAAATCTTGTCATCATCAGGACTGTGAAGTGTAAAACCATTGACCCAATAGTTAACTACCAGTTGGAGTGACCAAAGGTTCTTGATAAGCACAAGGAGTTCATTCATTTAGTAATGAAATTATGTACACATATTTAAACATGCTCTTCATTCATCCATTCTATATGATAATTGTTGTGCAAAGGGAATGGTAGTTTTGTCAGTATGTTGTTGTTGATATCCTTGTTGTTCCCTTTTCTCAAGTTTTCATTATTGTGTCTGCATATTATCAGGAGTTCAAAGTAATGTCTCATCCCTTGAGTTCATTTTAGGGTTTGTCATGTTGATCTTTAAATGTTAAATGTCCCCTTGTTTCAAAATTTACATGTCCTTTGACTCAGTTTAGAGTATTTGGTGTTCTAGAGTCAATGTTGGTTGGTTGAAATATTAAGGGTTTTATCTCTAATACATAGCTTATTCTAGGAGTTTAAAATGTCCTTGAAACCCTAAGTTATACTTTCTTTAAAACCCTAGAATTTCTTATGTGTTGTCTCATTTTGTATGTCATGTTCCTATCTTTGCTGATCTGCATCAAAAATAAGGTTTAAACCTTATCTAGATTCATGTTCTTTTCTAAGTTCTATGATCTTAGAAACCCTAAAAACCTTAAGTTCAAACTCAGTCTTAAAGCCTAAAACAAAGCCTTAAACCTTTTAACACTTGTCATATATTGAGTTACCTTTTTTTATGTTTAAGCATTAACTAGCTATCGAGAGTCAGTGTTCACTTAAGTTGTCAATTAAAGGGGTCATCTTTGTGAGATGACCGGACCCCTCTTCTAGGGAGACCAGTCCTTGCAGGTGGAAGGTTTTTGAATGGGTGACAAAAGATAATCTATGGTTATTATTTAATTTCCACTTCCCACAAAATCAAAGATCAATGCTCCAGGTTTAAAGGAGTTTGCAACCCTAATGGCTCTTCGATGTGCATAGCATTTGAGGGTTGTTTGGATGTATTCCAATGTAGAGCAGTTTGTTAACTATTTTGATTAACTTTTTTGTAGAACCGTAGATAGTGGTGTTAAATCCTATCCTCCATGAGATCTTGGCGGTTATTTTGGTGAAGAGTAGAGAGTTTTTGATGACATACATACTGTGAATTATTAATAGTGTTGTCAGAGTATAAGCTAGGGGTCTGCAAAGTATAAAGTATACAGAGTTTGCATAGTGATACAAAAGAAGAATCATAGTTTTTTTTGTAATGATGTGCTTGGAAGATTAGATCAGAATGTAAAATTGATACACTAAGAAATATCTTTCTTTTAGAGAGGGTTATTTTTATTGGTGCAAATCAGATTACTTAAGAATAATAACTTGCACATTCATTTGTCTTTTAAGGGTTTTGTGGTGTTTGAGGTGGGTGCCTCATTGAAGTGGGTGCTTTAGAAGGTGTTGGATGTGAACTAGGTGTGCATTGTACCTGTGTTAAAAAATAGTGATATAGGTGTCTTTTGTACCTTGGAGTAGTGCTTGAAAAAACAAATGTACTTTTCTCTCTTTTGAGGTTGGATTTGAGTAGTAGACTCGAGCAACTCTTAGTGGCTTTTTCCCTCATAGGGTTTCCACATAAATCTAGTGTCATTTGTGCATGTTTGGCTTAATGTTTTCATTATCTTACTTGATTTGATGTGTCTTTAATATTATTAAACAAAGCATTCAATTTAACTACACTGATTCACCCCTCTCTTAGTGTAATTGTGCTCTTTTCAACTTCTATAGTTTAATCTAGTCATGATAGATGGTTTTTGGATTCAGGAGCATCACATCACATAGGTTTTTCTCCCTATCCTTTTTTGGTTCTTCATCCTATAGATGCTTCTAAGATCTTGTTGGGGGATATTAAGTTTTTAGATGTTGTAGGGATAGGCAATGTTAAGATTGGTGATGGTTGTTTCAAAGATGTATTTTGTATTCCTAATTTGTACACAAATCTTCTTTATATTTATTAGATTACTCATGGTGAGGTACCTCAGACTGTAGAGTTCATTGTAGATTCTATTTTCATTAGAGAGGTTGATACTGGAAAAGTCATTGCAGTTGGTGAAGCTGATCATGAGTCTCATCTCTATGCTTTTTCTCATTTTGTTGAGGATGATGATTTTGAGCCTCGCACTTCACTTGCTAGTGTTGACAACAATTCCTCGGGAGAGATTGGTCATTTGAACTTTGGAGTTCTTCAGATTGGTGTTGATTCTTCTCCTACTTTAGATCCTATTGTTTAAGAGGTTGGTTCTTTAGTACAACAGGATGTTCTTAATCCTTCAGATCGTGCTTTGTTGGATAGTCACTTGATAGGTCTTTCAAAGTTGTTTTGTGAATCTCACATTGCTGGTTTGGATGATGTATCTAAGGGTATATCCGTTCCTTTTTATGACAGTATCAACATTGTTGTCACACGATCTATGTCTTTGGAGATTGTTGCTTCAGAGTTTCCACATGGTCTTGTTGATCCACCTTCTTCAGTTGAGGTTGCACCTGATCATGATGTGACATTTGGTTATGTGGAGACACTGGGACAATTTTTAGAGGCATCTTTCATGCTAATTCTTCCTCTCCCTTCTCTTGTTTCAGAGTTGGAGTTTCTTTTGCATCGGTGGTTGGACTTGTTTCTCCCTAAAGGGAGGCATGTTATTTGTAAACATTGGATATTCTTTTATCTTCAGGGTTCTAGGATCGACATAGGAGCTTCTTCATCATGGGGGGAATCTTCAACATTTCCATTCTTTACAATGGGGGGCTACATAGTCTCTCTCCTTTTGTATTTTATTAACATTAGTGATATAAGTTGTCCTTGGGGGGTCTTGTGGAGTCCTCCTTCCTTTCACTCTTTTTTAGCTTTTCTTCTCTCTTTTGGAGAGGAGTTTTCTCCCACAGGGTTTTTCTCCTTTTCTCCACTTGTGAGAGATTGCATTGAATTTGTATTGTAAATGGGTACCTAACATGGTTGTGTAGCCGGGACCCATATTGCATCTTGTTCATATTGCATAATAATCTCCCTAAGTTGCACTTAAGTGGGGGTGTTGGAGTAAATGAGTACATACCATTTACCCATGCTTAAGTTTACTTAGGCATCAAACACAAATATTAAATTAGGTGCATATTAGATAATTAGTTGCATTTACCGTTCGAGTAGTTTTTACCTACTGACTCCCAAACACACTTGTATATTGTATATTTGTTAATATTTTTGTATCTCAATACATTTTTCATCCTTTGGTGAAATAGCTTTTTTTTCTCTCATATTGTGAAGGTTATTTTCTATAGGTTGTGCTCCTGTGAGGTGGATGACACCAACAATTAACCTAGGGTTTGATAGAAAGGCTGAATTAAATCAGATTCCTCTATAGCATACTTGAGTACAAAATTTGTAGTTGAGTCCACTTTCATTTGGTAGTGATTCGGCTCGATCTTGTCCTTGAATGTTATATGGAAAAGGGTTTGAACTACTGTGCATTCTAATTGTCATCATTCACCTTTTTCATACTAAACAAATCTATATCACAATTATATATATTATATATTATATTCTATATAATATACATTATTAAATATACAAATATATAATGTATAGTTTATAAATGTATATTTTAATATAATACTATTTAAATTAACTTATAAGACACCTATTAAACTTAACTAACCTTTAAAGTCATACACATGTTAAGTAACTTTGTTATAGTATTCTTCTTTCCTTATAACAAATGTGCTAGATAGTAGTTGATGTTAGTAACTGATAGTTTTTACTATTATGTATAATACGCATGTTCATTAACATTTGTCTTAGGTTAATACATGCAATATGAAGGACATGATATTGGCTAATTGTTAATGAAATGTGGAGTATGTGATCTCGCTGAACTATCATTAACATTTAGTTTTCTTATATGGATTATGGAGAACTCTCAAAATATTATGATAAGTCAAGAAATATATTTGGCTATTAATGAGGTTGCAAAGAATATTGTCTCTTAGAAGAATAATAGGAGTAAAATATTGTCCTTGTATAGGTTGATTGGATGAAATTGTTCAAAGTGTAAGGTGGTCAAAAGAATATAAAATGATTTCTTGTTACTAAGTGTTGGCATTTGTTATTATTTATATACGTTTCATTTACTTTCTTGTGTTTACCATGATCATTTTAGCTTATGTGTTAATCAACAAATTTGAAGGAGAGAGAGAGATATATATATAGAGAAGAGATGAAGAGAAAGATAGGTACATAGATAGAGAGGGAGAGAGAACAAGGGGAGGAAGGGAGAGGTACAATATAGAGAGAAAGAGAGATAGAGTGAGGAAGAGAAAAAGGAGATGGAGAGAGATGAAGTGAGAAATATAGTAGGAGAGAGAAAGAGAGATAGAGAAGAAAGAGGAAGAGAAAGAGAGTTACAAAGATACAGAGAGATTAATTGATATAGAGAGAGGAAGAGAGAGATAGAGAAAAGAGAAGTAGAGAGAGAGAGAGAGAGAAGGGGGGAGGGAGACAAATACATAGAGAGATAGAGAAATAGAGAGCTAGAGAGGGAGACAAAGATGTATATAGAGAGAGGCAGAGACCTAGGGAGATAGAGGAAGAGAGAAGGGGAGAGTAAGAGAGAAAGAGAAAGAGAGGATAAAGGGAGAGAGGTAGAGTAGGATACAAAGAGATATATAGACAAAGGTATCTAGAGATAGAGAGATAGAGAGGGGGAGAGATAGAAATATAGAGAAAGAGACATAAAGAAAGAGAGAGATAAGAGATATAAAGGGAAACATAGATAGAGAAAAGAGAAACTAACTTTTGATCGACCATTTCATGATAACAATCCAACTATGACACATGTCCATGGGGAGCTATGCTCAAGGCAGCGTGTCAAAAGGCATGGACATCATACCAATTGCATGGAAAAGCTTATTGTCTCTCATCATGAGGTGGCATCTACGTCTCCCAAGGGGAGAGAGAGAGAGAGAGAGAGAGAGAGAGAGATTCTCTTTTCAATTCCCTATGTAGTCCTTATTGCTTCTCTTAAAGGAAATTTAATAGAGCACTCCATTTTGTTATCCATCAAATGCTTTGCTAGACATTCATTCACTACAATGGCATTTTGAACATACATGAGAGGAGATGCTCACTAGCTCTATATCCACCAAGGCTTTATCTCCTCTACAAACACAAAATTTGCAAGGAAGCCCTGTTGGCTACATTGCACAACATCAAGACAATTGTCCCTGCCACTTCTCCATTTCATGCAAGGTGCCTCAAACAAACAAATTCAAGTATGTTATATATAGTATGCGTAAGTGACGATTAATGGAATTATATATAGAAAGCGCACAAATTTGAAGTAGCTACTAAGAAAAACATAAGGATCTTGAAATCCATTAAGATTATACAAAGTAATTCATAACACTTTAGCAAACAAAAAATGACATGAATCATAGCGATACAAGACAATCTGGCAATTGAAATTCCACAGCTCTTTGGCGTACCCATTGCACATCAAGGTTTGATTGCTAGTAGGTACTTGTTACGATTGCTCTACGTTTGAAGGCAGGTGTTCCTGTGAAAGACTGAAAACCATCGATATCAGTGGCCAATGCGATGAGGGGCAATGGATTAGATGGGCAGCGCAGGGTGTGCAATTTTGAAAGCAATCACCACACGATGAGTATGCGCGGTAGCAATAGAAAGTCCACACGCGTCCATAGAAGCCTGTAGGTTACGTGTCTGTCACGTTAAGTTTTTATCAATGACCGATGTGATGGGGGCCAACGAATCGGATGGGAAGTGCCGGGCGGGCAATTTGAAAGCAATCGCCATATCCAGTTGCTTTTAAGACAGGCTCTACTTGTTGACTTTCCTCCACTTCAACAGTCATACGTTACAACTCTGTAAGATTTTGATTCGTGGTCATTAAAAAATGCATCAAATTTTTCAAACTATTTGAGTAATCTGAGTTGTACTACATTTCAATGAATGAAAATTTTTAATGATATTTATGAGACAAGACACTCTATGGGAGGCGGAAGTAAAATTGAACCACCCAAAATAAACCAACCAACTAACAACTACAAAAAATTATTTCTGATGATATCTATGAGACAAGACAGTCTATGGGAGGCAGAAGTAAAATTGAACCACCCAAAACAAACCAACCAACCAACAACTAAAAAAAAATTATTTCTGGCTGTCCTCTTAACTCTTTGCTGATCTTGAGTCTTTTGCTATAAATTTTGATGAGTCAAAACTGTAAACGCTATTGACAATAGGAGTGAGTACAACAGGTAAGACAATTGCTTTTACTGAAATTTATGAAATAAAAATAAATTATGAAGTCTATAGAATAATTTGTAAGACAACATAAGCAAATTGCACAAAAGTTCATTTAATGAACAATATAAAGTTTATAATAAGAAACGAGTTTCTTTAACCTATAAAACTGCCCATAAATTTTTTAAAAATATTTTTTATTAATAATTTGTAGGTTTACTTTATAGAAAGTAAATATTTGTTTTAAATTAAAAAAACATAACATTTAATAAATAGTTCATAAGGCACAATACTTACTGAAGGTTTTGTAAATGGTGTAGCAAGCTAAGTGGGTTTGATCTTGGAGAAACTCCATGGTTAAGCACACTTGAGTTGAGTAGTATTGGGATGGGTGGCCTCTTGTGTCAGCATCACCTAGAGGCAATGAATGCTAAGTGGACCATTCATTCTCATGAGCGCTGGGTTGGTGTGACCCACTACTCATAAAATATGGGCCAATGAGTTTCACTCAAAAACTACAGTACAAGAATTAATACCCAGATAAATAATTCTAGTTACAATAATATCTCTTAGTGAAGTTTTGCATAAGCAATAGTTAGTACACTCAGCATCGTTGGGGTCACTGAATATGTGATTATAGAAATATTTGCTTATATTATTACTCACAAGAAAAACTAAACATATCGTTAAGGTCAACATGTAATGATTTGATAAGGTCACCATTGCTACACAACAAGGAACCTTGTGGTGGCATACCCACATCTCATGGCTCCATGCAATAGTTCATGGAGCACTCATTATCTATCCTAAGAAGGGCAACTCTTATGCCTTTACAACAAGAATGTGTTAGATTTAGGGTAGACAACTGAGAGGGGGGGGTGAATCAGTTGTCCAAAACTTTCTTCCAAATCAAATACTTAACTCCACACAAGCATAATAGTAAATCAATCATGAAAGCATAATGCAACAAGTTAAGAGCAGATACACATTAACACATATAACACCAAGATTTTTGACGTGGAAAACTCGGTTAAGGGAAAAACCACGGGGTGATTAACTCAAGATAATATTCTCTGTTACAAGAATAGAAATAACAAAATGGCAGATGCCAATTAGGGCTCACTGCCCGAGCACACTGCTCACAAGAGGCTCACTGCCTACAAGAGACACACTATCTACAAAAGAATAAGTATCACATACTTGAACTGGTAAATAACATCTTCACCATGCTTGAGTCAGTTCCATTTAAGCCCAAACCTCCTGCTCTACCTTTCGCTCTTCTCCTCGCTACCACACTCTCATCTTCACAAGTCACACCATGAAATGACTTCGCAATCCCTTATTTATATATGACATCAACTTAAGAACAAACATCTAAGTTGGCAAACATCCACAAGAACATCCGTAAGATGTATAATTCATCCGGTCAGCCAGTCACATAAAGAACACCATTATCTGAAAGTTATTCTTCATTTCCAAGACCCCAATTCTTATGCGGACCATAAACATGAACTGAGCATAATCCAAGGACCTCCACAAACTTGCCTGAAACACCAAGAACATCCGCACTTCCTTTATTTACTAAAATCCTTCTCTCCTTCATCCGGAACCTCAAGAACACAGTCTGCCATTACTGTCACAAAGGAATAGATACTTGTGGACCTTCAAACCATGAACCAATCGAGTTAGCACACCACACAGACTTCCCCAACACTTCCTCAAATCTGCAGAACTGGAGAATGTATTTCCAGATCTCACCGGACCTATCTGTATCATTCTATCATCACTGAACATCTGCCAGAACCGGTTTCACTTGAACTGCCATAACTTCTTCATATCTTTATGCGGACCTCTAAAATCTCTATTGCAACATCTTAAGACACATATCTGCAAACCCTTTAATCCGCATCCTCTGATCCTCATCTTATATTTGTCTTTTACCTTATGTCATTGTTGTTCCCGATTGAGACTAATTTTCTCAATATCCTCAACACACAACTCATCCAACTTTATCATTAATTTAATAGGAGTATGTTGACATCAATGACAACACCGGTTAGGCCCATACTTGCAACAATCTCCCCCTTTGTCATTGATGGAAACATATGATGTGAAAAACTGTTTTAACCATCAAGACAAGAAAAACACCTTACTGTCACAACTCCCCTTATCAACAATAACCATTCACATGTCTTCTCTCCCTTTACTGCTCCCCCTTTGATCAGCAACCACTTATTTTTCACATGTCTTCTCTCCCCCTTTGACATCAATGGCAAATGGCACATACTCGCAGTTCCACTACTTCAAAACCATGCCTGCTGCTCCCCCTGAGTAGCAGCTCCCCATCATCAGTCTGGACCACAATATGTGACTGTGATATCCACCGGACTGATGCACATTAGTGCATCTTAGTTCACCACCGGAGGGGTAATAACCCCTAACTTCTCCCTAAGATACTCAAAAGAGTCTGTAGGTAGAGGTTTAGTAAAGATGTCTGCAATCTGATCCTTTGAAGGCACAAACTCCAATCTGACTTCATTCTTGTTCACTTGCTCTCTCAAAAAGTGGAATTTGATGGATATATGTTTAGTCTTTGAATGCAACACCAGATTCTTGGATATGTTTATTGCACTTGAATTATCACAGAAAATTGTGATGGGTTCCTCATACTCTACTCTGATGTCTCTTAACATCTGTTTCATCCACAAAACTTGAGTACAGCTACTTGCTGTAGCAATATATTCTGCTTCTGCAGTAGATAGAGATATTGCTTCTTGTTTCTCGCTTAACCAAGAAATCAATCTCTTCCCCAAAAAGAATACTCCACCACTGGTACTCTTCTGGTCATCCACATCTCCTACCTAATCAGCATCTGTATATGCATGAAGAGAGAAATCATGATCTCTAGGATACCACAACCCATACTCAACTGTCCCCTTTAGATATCTAAAAATCCTCTTGATTGCCATAGCATGAGATTCTCTAGGATCATCTTGGAATCTAGCAACAAGACCAACAGCCTGCATAATATCTGGTCTTGTTTGAGTGAGATACAACAGTCCTCCAATCATTGACCTATATTTTGTCTGATCAACCTTGGGAGAGTCATCATCTTTGCTTAACTTACATCCAGTTGCCATTGGAGTAGTCATTGGCTTAGAGTCTTCTATCCCAAATTTTCTCAACAATTCTTTCACATGTTTTGATTGAGAAATGAAGATTCCTTCCTTTGTTTGAGTAATTTGTAGACCCAAAAAGAAATTCATTTCTCCAAGCATGGACATCTCAAACTCACTTTTCATTTGACTTGCAAAAGTTTTACACATACTATCTCTTCCTCCAAAAATGATATCATCAACAAATACTTCAACAATTAAGATATTGTCATGATCAATTTTGAAATACAAATTACTGTCAGCAGTACCTTTGTTGAAGCCAATCTTCAAGCGATGCTTATCCAATCTTTCATACTAGGCTCTTGGAGCTTGCTTCAGTCCATACAGTGCTTTTTTTAATTTGCAGACCATGTCATGATGATCAGACAATTGAAATCCATCCGGTTGCTCAATGTACACTTCTTCTTCCAAATTACCATTTAAGAAGGTAGATTTGACATCCATCTGATACACCTTCAAATCCTTAAAGGCAACAAATGCAAGAAATAATCTGACTGCTTTAATTCTTGTCATTGGAGCAAAAGTCTCTTCAAAATCAACTCCTTCAATCTGAGAGTAACCCTTGCAGACCAATCTAGCTTTATTTCTGATTAATTCACTAGCTTCATTCAGTTTCTTCCGAAAGATCCATTTGGTTCCAATCACATTTTTGTTTCTAGGTCTGGGAACAAGATCCCAAGTGTGATTTTTCTCAATTTGGATTAGTTCTTCCTCCATTGCTTTTGACCAATTTTCATCATTGCAAGCTTCATTCACTGTCTTAGGTTCAAGCTTTGAAATTAGACAATACTCATCTGAATTTTGAGCAATTCTCCTCCTTGTTTGCACTCCTTTGCTTTTGTTACCTATGATCTGATCTTCAGAGTGGTTTAGGGTTACATACCTTGGAACTTTGAGAGTTTCTTGCACCTCTAGCTCTAGATCACTCTCATTAAGACTTATCTCTTCTTCCTGACTTGCCAAATCAACTTGACTTTGTTTCTCAGAAGAGGCTTGGATACTTTGAATATGAACACCATTCTGATCATCTTCATCATACTCATGAATTCTTGAGAGTCTTCCAATTTCTTCATCAACCTTCACATTTACACTTTCTACAATCTTTCTCAGTCTCTTGTTGTAACACCAGTATGCTTTGCTTTGAGTAGAGTAACCCAAGAATATTCCTTCATCACTTCTAGCATCAAACTTTCCTAGATCTTCATCCCTTTTAATGTAACATCCACTACCAAAAACTCTGAAATATCTCACAGTGGGAGTAAGTTCATAAGGAGTCTTACCGGTATTGTTTATAATTTGAACTCGATTGAGAGTGTAAACTGCAGTGCTCACAGCTTCTCTCCAATAGATCTGAGGAACATTTGCTTCTATCATCATGGTCCTGGATGCTTCCTGGATGGTCCGGTTCTTTCTCTCAACTACTCCATTCAGCTGTGGAGTTCTAGGGGTAGACAACTGTCTCTTTATTCCATGTTTCTCACAGAAGTCTATGAACTCACCGGATGTGAATTCCCCACCTCTATCAGACCTCAGACATTTCAATTTTAATCCAGTTTTATTCTCCACCATGGCCTTGAATATTTTGAATTTCTCAAATGCTTATGATTTTTCTTTTAGAAAGGTTACCCACATCATCTGGGAATAGTCATCAATTAGCAACATGAAGTATCTATCACCTTGGATACTCCTAACTCTTGCCAGACCACAAAGATCAGTATGAACTAAGTCCAACAGTCTGGTAGAAGACAAATCCTTACTTTTGAATGTGACTCTGCTCAGTTTGCCCAACTGACATTCTTTGCACAAGCTATTAGTAGGTTTCACTAATTTTGGAAGATCTCTTACAGCCTGAGTATTGCTTATCCTAATGATATTATCAAAATTCACATGACACATCCTCCTATGCCATAACCAACTCTGATCAATTTGAGCAAATAAGCAACTTTTACCAGTACCAACCAAGTGGAAGATATTACCTTTAGTTTGAGTACCTGATGCAATCTCTGTTTCGAAACTTTCAAATATTTTGCATTTTCTATTCCTGAATATGAGATCATAGCCTTTATCCACCAGCTGTCCAACACTGAGAAGATTATGCTTTAATCCTTCAACATACAGTACATTACTAGTTTTGTTCTTTCCATCAAGAGAAATAGTTCCTATACCTTTGATTCTGCCAGCAGAATTATCTCCAAATTTTACAATTCCTCCTTCATACTTTTCCAAATTTAAGAACTTATTCTTATCACCTGTCATATGGTGAGAGCATCCACTGTCAATGACCCAATCATCCTTTGCTTCAACTTGGGCAACCAGAGCTCTTTCTTCCATTTTATGATTGACAGATACAGAGGATATTGGTTCCTCTTCTTTGATGGAAATAAACACCCATTCATTACCGGATTTGTTTCCTGTCTTTGATTCATCATCTGTTACTCTTTCCTTATCATCTTCTTCATGAACATAGTAACAATTCTTTTGAAACCTTGGTCTGTTAGGATTTGGTCTTGAAAATCTTTCCAAACATCTTGAGGCAAAATGACCAGTTTTATTGCAGTTAAATCACTTAGAAGGTAATTTCCCTTCATACTTACCAGATCCTCTTGGCAGTCTTTTTGCAATAAGAGCTTTAAGATGAGCAGTTTCAACTTCTTCTTCTTCCAAGTCTTTTCTTACTTTTTCATACCATGATAGGTTCCTTGAAGATTTTTCTCCCAGATCAAACCTTTGTTTCCCTTTTACAGAGGCACTAGCTTTGAATGCAGATTTAGTCTTTGGAGGATCATCTCCAAACTTGGCCATTTCAAAAGCAGCCAACTTACCAACCAATTGATCTCTTGTGACTATTGTGTGAGCTCTGAATTCTTCGATTGCAAAAGCCTTGATTTTATAAGAAGCAGGAAGGGATCTGAGAACTTTTCCAACGATCTCATCTTCACTCAGGGTTCCACCTGCATTTCTAATCTCACAAACCAGCTCATTCACTCTTGGCATAAAAGAGGTGATATTTTCATCATCTCTCATCTTTAGTTTTTCAAATTTCCCTTTTAGACTCTGTAACCTTGCACATTTAACATACTGGTCTCCTTCATGTAAAAGTTCTAGTTTATTCCAAATCTCAAAGGCAGTTGGTAGATCAATGACATTTGAGAGTTCTGAGTCAGATAATGTGCTTAGAAGAGCCTCTTTGGTCCGCAGATTGTTTTCAGCATCTATGATTTCATTTAGGGTTGTCGGACCACCCTATGGAGGTACATACTATTTTGTAACTATGGACCAGTACGCCATTCCCATACACTGCAAGTGACATTTCATGCGACCTTTCCAAAGAGCAAAGTTAGTTCCATCAACTTCAGACTATCCTTCTTGTAGGACATCCTGGATCTCCTCAAGCGGTTAAGCTCCTTTTAGAGGAACTTGGCTCTGATACCAATTGTTAGATTTAGGGTAGACAACTGAGAGGAGGGGTGAATCAATTGTCCAAAACTTTCTTCCAAATCAAATACTTAACTCCACACAAGCATAATAGTAAATCAATCATGAAAGCATAATACAACAAGTTAAGAGCAGATACACATTAACACATATAACACCAAGATTTTTGACGTGGAAAACCTGGTTAAGGGAAAAACTACGGGGTGATTAACCCAAGATAGTATTCTCTGTTAGAAGAATAGAAAGAACAAAATGGCACATGCCAATTAGGGCTCACTACCTGAGCACACTGCTCACAAGAGGCTCACTGCCTACAAGAGACACACTGTCTACAAAGAATAAGTATCACATACTTGAATTGGCAAATAGCATCTTCACCATGCTTGAGTCAGTTCCATTTAAGCCCAAACCTTTTCTGCCTTTCGCTCTTCTCCTCGCTACCACACTCTCATCTTCACAAGTCACACCATGAAATGGCTTCGCAATCCCTTATTTATATATGACATCAACTTAGGAACAAACTTCTAAGTCGGCAAACATCCACAAGAACATCTATAAGATGTATAATTCATCCAGTCAACCAGTCACATAAAGAACATCAATATCCAGAAGTTATTCTTCATTTCTGGGACCCCAATTCTTATGCAGACCATAAACATGAATTCAGCATGATCCAAGGACCTCCACAAACTTGCCTGAAACACTAAAAACATCCACACTTCCTCTATTTACTGAAATCCTTCTCTCCTTCATCTGGAACCTCAAGAATATAGTCTACCATTACTGTCACAAAGGAATAGATACTTGTAGACCTTCAAACCATGAACCAATCAAGTTAGCACACCACACAGACTTCCCCAACACTTCCTCAAATCCGCAGAACTAGAGAATGTATTTTCGGATCTCACTGGACCTATCTGTATCATTCTATCATCACTGAACATCTGCCAGAACCTGTTTCACTTGAACTGCCATAACTTCTTCATATCTTCATGCGGGCCTCTGAAATCTCTACTACAACATCTTAAGACACTTATCTACAAACCCTTTAATCTGCATCCTCTGATCCTCATCTTATCTTTGTCTTCTACCTTATGTCATTATTGTTGTTCACTATTCCTGATTGAGACTAATTTTCTCAATATCCTCAACACACAACTTATCCAACCTTATCATTAATATAACAGGAGTATGTTGACATCAATGACAACACCGGTTAGGCCCATACTTGCAACAGAATGTTCTAGTACTAGCTACCCCTTGAGTCAGAATCCAACATTCATGAGTCCTTCTTATGCTACCTTTGACAAGGGAAATCAGGTTCATCCCCTATCTTGATATTCACCTCCATCCATGTCCCAACAACCCTTTTCATATATACTTCCTTCATCCCCTAGTTCCTTTGATCCAAATCCATCAACCTTCATCTTTTTATCAACCAAATCCTCTATACTATCATTTACCATCCCCTCAATCTAGTTCACCATCCAATCCACTATCAACTCCTCATCCTAAATGTAAAGTGCCTCTCTTAAATGACCTTTATAGACTCTATGAACAACATTTTAGAAAAAAACCTATGGATTCATCCAACTCCACCCATCCAATGTCATCCCCCTCTAGCACAAGCACTCCCAATCCTAATCTGTTTCCTCCTATTATTCATCCACCCAATCCTAATCCTAATCCTATAACATCTTCCGTTATTGTCCATTCATTATATTGTCCATCTAGCCATGAAGTTGTGAAGGATGTGATCCAATGACTATTAGCAAGGAATCAAACACCATCATGCATTTGAATATCTATACTTGTGCCTATTAAAGAGCTTCCACATATCATTCCTATTCCTCCATTACCATCCCCTAGTCTATACTGATCATGTCTCTTGAAAGACCTCTTACCATACATGTAAATCAAAATCCCTAATGCAATCATGTTGTTAATTATCCAAAGCCTATCACATGCATCCAAGATACCTATGAGCTATGTCAAGAGTCAAATCCAACTCATGATCAACCTTGTCCCTCAGTACGACAAGGTCCAACCATCCAAAATCCTCAAGATCACATTCCGCAAGTTACCCAAGAACTAACTACTCAAGCTACTCCCCCTTATGATTATCCACTTGAGCATGAAAACCTTGTTGATAAAATTGCACACTCACCTCACTTCATGGCCTTTCTTTGAAATGAAGAAACATCCACTTCCCATGATGAGAAACTTGGTCCCCAAGCAAACATAGAAAATCACAAAACTAATTTTGATCCTAGTGAGTATAATTCTAATCAAAGTCATCCATCATCCCCTATTGATCCCTCACCATCTCCCATTGATCCCATTCTAAATCCATCTTCCTATCCTCTTGGTCCTGCTACATTTATTTTTGGTAGTTCTTTCATACAAGAGGAACAAACTCTTTCCACCACTCACCCTCTGCACCTAATGATGGACTTATGTCTTGTGTCCTAAATAAAAAACATCCCATTGCAAATTGTATGTTTCAAAACATGACCTATCAAGGAAAAGTTTTAGGCCTTCATGAACAAGGTATCCTTGAGTCTATCCATGTCAAAGTCCCTCCATGATCACATCACCTTGGCTGTACATCTCAATGAAAATAATCCAAAGATATTGGCACCACCCACATGCTTTCTAACCCCACTTCTTTAATCCCAAAACCCATGTATCCCATCGCACAGGTCCAAATCATATGTCACTATCCCTCCTCCATTGTCATACCATTCTCACAAGCATGGGACTATACATCTTCCTCCATCCACTCTACCTCCACTTCTCCCAACATCTAATATCCCCATCCTCACATCCCCTCATCTTTTCATCTACAAGTTCATTAACCTTCCATCCATAAATCTTGTTTCCTTAAATTCCCCAAAATCCCCAATCACAATCAATGAATGCACACATTGACTAAACCTGAGTCTATCACAAAACTTGTGGGATTCAAAAGTAAAAATTCCATCAAAGCCTAAGAATGATCATGCCACAAGGCATCAATCCCTAATGTCAAAGAAAAATCCATCCAAAAGGACACAAAAACCCACACCTCAAAAAGCACAAGCTAAAACAAAAATGGTGTGGGCACCAAAGAAAAAAGCATTAAATCCAAGTGGAGCATCCACATCCCACTACACCCCCAACTCACAAAAATCCCACACCCAATGCAAAACTCATAAAAATCCTAAGTCTATTTGGGTTCCTATCCAAATCTCCATTGCTTCCTACACCTCCTCCAAATCAAAAGCTTCAACATCCATCACAGTGTGTGAAACCGTTGGTATTGGTTCATATCCATTCCACAATATTCCCACATACCTCCATCTTCCCACCTTATAATCCTACCTATCTCCTCCGTCACATCCCTATGGTCCATGCTTTTGCATAATCCTTTCTTCCATCTCCATCCATGTATCCATCTACCATTCATACTATCCACCTTATCCATTCCATTTTGCCCCATCCATCTATAATCCACTATCTTCATTTCTACTTCATGTAATCATCTACCAACATCCATGTGCATAATGATACTCAATATGATCCATGTGTGACATCCATCTATAATGGGACACTATCACCTTGCTATGAAAATAGATGCTTAAGTCCCCGTCCTCCATCTATCTCTTTCTCCCCATCCACCTATCCCATCCAAAAAAGAAAAAAATAAAATAAAATATCAAAATAGTAAAGAGAAATCCTTCATCCAATGGTGAAAACCACCTCGATGGTGCCTTGGATAAGTACCATGATGAAAACTTGGCAAATAGGCATCATGTGTAGATTGATTGTCTATGTGTCTTACACTTGGGGGCATGTTGTCTCATCTATCCTATCCTATCATTTTTATACTATCATTCCATCCATCCATTATATCATCCTACCTATCCCATTGCATCATCCTCTCCTACCTTCCTCCTTTTATCTTGATAAGGACATGGGTAAAATATTGAAAAATGTGTTGGACATCTCTTGATATACTTAATCCTTGATACCCAATCCTATCACCCTATTGTCATGAGAATTATCCTGCAAAGTCTTGAATATCATACTGGTGCGGGAGCACCAAGGCTCAATGCAGCCGTACATAGTTTTTGGTTTGTCAATTTTTAGTTTGCAGCTTGTGTTTTTGTTTTTGGAGTTTTTCAAGCATTTTGAAGGTGTTCGGCATTTTGTTCAACAGTTGAACCATTTCATTGAACCTTGTGATTGAAACTCACTGTTGAAGTTCAATGGTTCAACGGGTTCATTCCTTTTGTGTAGTGGAGTTGGAATCACCAGTCATTTTGTTTGAGGTTGAACCTCATTGTTGAACCTTGCATTTTGAACCGCTGTTGAGGTTCAATGGTCCAGCGAATGGAGTAGTGGGTTTATCGGAGTGAGATGCCTATCGGGAGGAGATCGGAAGGTTAGGCCGAAGACACAGGTCTGGCCGATGGCACTAACCATCGGGAAGATAATGGATATCGGCAAGCAAGGAGAACGTTTCACCAATGGAGGCAAGTCTTACCGATGTGTGATGTCCATCGGCATGAGGGTGGTCATCAGCAGAGTCTGTGGTTGTGTCTCCGATCGCTTGGTGTTACCCCGATGGAGTGGTAAAGGTTGGTGAAGTCCATCGGCATGAGAATCACTATTGGCGATGGCTGTGAAAGTCACTCCAATAGCTATGTGTTTCTCCGATGGAGTTGGACGTCGGTGCAAGGATTTCTATCGGCGTAGCTGGAAGGTGTATCCCCAATAATTCATGTTATACCGATGAAGGGTTGGCATCGGCATGAGAAACACTATCGGCCAATCCTAGGGATGTTGTTCTGATGTCATCTGTCACCCCGATGGAAGTTGGTGAGGCACTGGCGTCAACATGAGATACTTGGTCGGTCTGAGATTTGGGTGTCTATCCGATGGTTGTCTGTTATTCCAATGAAGGCATGTTGTCTTTGGTATCGGTGGGATGTGGAACCGTCAGAGTGAAAGATGGAATGTTGGCCGATGGTTTGAGTTGTGCCGATGGGGATAGACTGGGGTCGTCGGCGGCAAAAGTGCCGACAATAGTCTTACCGTGTCATCAGACATATAAACTGGAAATCCTCCGACGCCAGATGCATGTGGGACTAAAGGTCCTCACGAATATGCGAACGGTTTGGTAGTTTTGTAACGATTGGAAAAGAGTGATGCCAGTTGGAATGAACGGTCGTTTGCATGAGAATCGATGAGATTGCAAAAGCAATTTGGGAATTGATGGGAGTCTACAGATCACACAGGCCATCAGGAAGAGATGACACATCGGTGGAAGGACTTCGGGACAAACCGATAGTTGTTTGTCACAACGATAGCACAGAACTGAACCGATAGTTGGAATACCAACCAGTATGGAAGTTGAACCATCCTGTAACGGACATGAGCAAATACATAAGATGTAGCATTCTTTCTGTAGAGGAGTTCAGCAGGAGAATTAAAGAAGAAAGATTTTGATGTAAGAAGAGTTTTGAATAAAAATCAATTCAGCCATTCGATCAATCTGTGTATTTTTATTCTATTTTCAGTTGTTTTATTCTAAAGTAGATTAGTTGTTTCTGTCTCTACAATTTTGTTCTTTTCTACAAACCATGACTCTGCATTGATGTTCCTCAAGTTCCACTGTACAGTATGGAGGTCATCAAGCAGAGCCATGATTTTTGTTTGTTTTTCTTTTGTGTGGTGGTTGGATTTCTAGCTAGAGGCAATGCATGCTTGTTCTAGGTGAGCTCAGTGAGGAGTCCGGCTAGATAAACAAGTAGGTAAATAGATTTGTAGGGGTGGAAAAATAGAGAGAAAGAAAATGAGCACCAAGCAGTCCAAACCCTTGAATAGAGTGAGAAGGGTGGGCAACGGGCTCAGAAAGTTATGTGCCATTTAGGCAGCATCTTGGAAGCAGTGAGGACAATGTATGTGTCCCACACCAAGCAAAGAAGTAATGTTTTCCATCTCTGCAAAGAGTATGTCTTTTAGCACTTTGAATTGGTAGGAAGGCTAGAGTTGTCAAACAGTCTTGTATACCTACAGGATGCAGAAGCAGGCAGCCTAGAGTCCTCCCTATCAAATTGGTATCAGAGCAGTAAGATTTGGGTTATTCCTAGATAGGAATAGAAGAGTTTTATGTCATCATCGAGTTCCAGTGAGTCTATTAGTTCATCCAAGAAAATGGTGACTAATGCAGAGTTAGCAAAGAAAGTTGAAGATCAAGAGGAGAATAGACTCCTACAAGAAAGACTAGCAGAAATGGAGAGTAAGCTAGGCTTAATGTTGCAAAAGACTGAAGAAGTCAGCCAGAGAGTTAAATATTTTGAGGATAAGGGAAAAGGTGTGTCTGTAGAAGATGAAGAGCCCACACCTGATCCTAAGTTGGAAGAAGAACCATTCTTGAAAGCTTTGAAAGCAATGAGTGGTAAAACATTGGAAGGAGTACCACTTTTCAGTGGGAAAATGGACCCAGATTTGGTCATGGAGTGGATAGAAGGACTTGAAAATCACTTTGAATGTGATGGTGTAAGCGAGGCACATAAAGTAAAGGTGGCCAAATCTAGACTCAGGGGAGCTGCCTTAACCTGGTGGAAATTTGTGCAGACTGAAAGAGAAAAAGAAGATAAGAAGCCCATAGCTACTTGGAAGGGAATGGTAGCTAAAATTAAAGAAGCATATATGCCAGAAGATTATGAAATACAGCTGCACAGGAAGAGACAGAATCTGAGA
This sequence comes from Cunninghamia lanceolata, assembly GCA_027924645.1. Classification (NCBI taxonomy): domain Eukaryota; kingdom Viridiplantae; phylum Streptophyta; class Pinopsida; order Cupressales; family Cupressaceae; genus Cunninghamia; species Cunninghamia lanceolata. The sequence goes on from BSBN01000537.1 coordinate 2,781,463, forward strand.
CAAAAGGAATTAGATGTCAGTGCATACACTGAAGAATTCCAAAAGCTATGCTTAAGGTCCAAAGTAATGGAGGATGAAAGCATAAAGGTAGTGAGGTACCTTAATGGTCTAAAGTGGAATATACAAGAGGAAATCAGTTTGCTGTGCCTTACCACAGTGCAAAAATGCTATCAGCTGGCACTGAAAGTGGAGGAAAAGAACAAGAGGAAACAAGACTCAAATAGCAGAGGAAGAGGAAGAGGTAGAGATAACAGAGGACACAGAGGAGGTTTTGGTGGAAGGAATGCTGACAATAGATCCCAAGCAGAATCCAAACTCACAGAGCAGAGTGGGGAGTCAAGTGGTAGAGGAAACCACAGAGGAAGAGGATCTAACAGAGGAAGGTTAGGAGGGTCAGGCAGAGGATACTATTTCACCAACATGAAGTGTTACAACTGTGGCAATCTTGGCCATCCAGCATAAAGGTGTCCAGAAAAGACCACATCCTCTTCTCAAGGAGGTGATAAGAGGAATCACTATGTCCAAGACAATGCATCCAGCAGCCAGTTACCTGAGGTCAATCTGAACTCAGAAGATGGAGAGAACCTGATGATAAGGAGAACCTTGATGAAGGAACCAGTAAAGTCTAAACCAAGCCAGAGGAGAGCACTATTCAGAATCAAGTGCAAGATTTTGAATAAGGTATGTAAAATTATCATAGACTCAGGATCTACTGATAATATTATTTCTGATGAAGTAGTTAAGAAACTGAATTTGAAAAGAATTACTCATGCAAACCCATATAGAGTCACATGGTTGAATAAGGGTCAACATGTGGTGGTGAATGAACAAAGTTGGGTAGAGTTTAGTATAGGTGGCTATAAGGATAAGGTATTATGTGATATACTACCCATGGATGCATGCCATCTCTTATTGGGCAGACCATGGCAGTATGACTGAAAAGTAGTACATGATGGTGAGAAGAATGCCTATTCTTTTCAGAAGGATGGTGTCACCTATACAATTTAGTCATTGGAAGATGAAGATGCAGTTCAGACAAAGAGTCCTAATATCTTGGTTGTGAGTGGAAAAGAGTTTCTAAATACTCTTAAGGAGGATGGTATTGGTTATGCCATCATAGTAAAACCAAAAGAAGGGCAGCAGGATAAGAAGACAGAGATTCCCAAAGAAATGCAGCCTATACTGGAGAAGTATAAGGGCATAATTAGTGATGGTACACCAGCCACATTGCCTCCACAGAGAGCAATAAGCCATCAGATAGACCTGATTCCAGGGGCATCTTTGCCAAACAAGGCACCTTACAAGATGACTCCAGATCAGCACAAAGAGATTTCCAGTCAAGTGCAGGAGTTGCTAGATCAAGGATTGATCAGGAAGAGTATTAGTCCTTGTGCTGTGCCCATAGTGTTCGCACCCAAGAAAGGAGGATCATGGAGATTATGCACAGATGCCAGAGCCATAAACAAGATAACTATAAGGTATAGATTCCCAATTCCCAGAATTGAAGATCTCATGGACTGTATTGGAAAAGCAAAGTATTTCACCAAGATAGACCTGAAGAGTGGTTACCACCAAATAAGAATCAAGGAAGGAGATGAGTGGAAGACAACCTTCAAGACCACAGAAGGACTGTATGAGTGGCTTGTTATGCCATTTGGTCTATCAAATGCACCCAGCACCTTTATGAGACTCATGAATGAAGTCCTAAAGGATTACATTGGTAAATTTGTTGTTGTTTTTCTAGATGATATTCTAATTTTTAGTCAGACCAAGGAAGAACATCTAGAACATGTAAATACTGTTTTGCAAAAATTACATGATGAACAACTAACCATAAATCTGGAGAAGTGTGAATTCATGAAGCAGGAATTGGTATACCTTGGTTTTGTGGTGTCCCAGGGAGAGTTGAAGATGGACAAGTCCAAAGTAGAAGCCATATTGAGCTAGCCTACTCCCAGAGCAGCCACAGAGGTGAGAAGTTTTCATGGCTTAGCCCAGTTTTACAGAAAGTTTATCAGAAATTTTAGTGGAATATGTGCACCCATGTTGGATACAATCAATGGTGGAATGAAAGAAAAATTTAGATGGACACCAGCTGCAGATAGAAGTTTTGAAAGGTTGAAGAAAGAGGTAGCAACACAACCTATTTTGTTGTTGCCTAGTTTTGATAAGCTATTTACTATTGAATGTGATGCAAGTAATATAGCTGTAGGAGCAGTGCTAAATCAGGAAAATAGACCTGTAGCCTTTTTCAGTGAGAGGCTGAATGAAGCAAAGAGTAAGTACTCTTCGTATGACTTAGAGTTGTATGCTCTAGTCCAAGCATTGAGGAAGTGGAGACATTATCTCCTGCCTAAAGAATTTGTTGTCTACACAGATAACCAAGCTCTGAGTTTTCTAAACTCACAGGATAAGTTAAGCAGCAGGCATATCAAATGGATGGAGTACCTGCAATCTTATACCTTTACAATTAAGCATAAGAAGGGGTAGCTGAACAGAGTTGCAGATGCTTTGAGCAGAAGATTGCTCACAGTGCAGGAAGTGTAGTTGAAGAGCATTGGAGTTGAAGATTTCAAGAATCTTTACCAAGATGATGAAGATTTTGCTGAGGCATACAAGGTATGTCAAGATTTTGAGAATCACTTTCACAGTGAGTTTGCAGATTTCACCTTACAGCAGGGATTGCTATTCAAAGGTGGACAATTATGTCTGCCAAGAGGATCTATGAGAGAAAATCTCATACAGGAGAAACACAATGGCAGTCTGAGTGGCCATTTTGGTCTGAATAAGACACTAGAGCTAGTCCAAAGGTTCTATTATTGGCCAAGGATGCACAGAGACATTAGAAGGTATGTAGAGCAGTGTATCATATGTCAGAAGGCCAAGGGAACCACTTCAAATGCAGGACTGTACCAACCCTTACCCATTCCTTCCAGACCATGGGAATGTGTAAGTATGGATTTTGTAGTTGGTTTGCCTAAGACTAAGACTAGTTATGACAGCATATATGTAGTTGTGGATAGGTTTAGCAAGATGAGTCATTTCATTCCCTGCAAAGTGACTCATGATGCCAGTCATATAACACACGTGTTTTTCAGAGAAGTGATCAGAATTCATGGACTTCCAGCAAGCATTGTGTCTGACAGAGATGCTAAATTCATAGGGCATTTTTGGAAAACATTGTGGCAGAGATTGGGAACAAATTTGTCATTCAATTCAGCATATCACCCATAGATAGATGGTCAGACAGAGGTGGTAAACAGGACATTGGGCAACCTATTAAGGTGTATAACCAAAGAATATGGACAGAGTTGGGATCTTGTCATTCATCAAGCAGAATTCACCTATAATGATAGTGTGAATAGGACTACTAGTAAGAGTCCATTCGAAATAGTCTATGGAATGCATCCCAGAGGTATATGTGAGCTCAGAAATATGGGAAAAATGGAGAACAGAAGTGGACATGCAGAGGATTTTGCACAATCCATGAAAGAAGTGCATGAGCAGGTGAAGAAAACCTTGGCAGAGAACACACAGAAGATCAAGGACATAGTAGATGCCCACAGAAGGGATATTCAGTTTGAGGTTGGTGATCTGGTTATGGTGCACTTGAACAAAGCCAAAATGCAGAAAGGAATGCCAACCAAACTGCAGATGAGGAGAATTGGTCCTTGCAGAATACTGAACAAGTATGGAAACAATGCCTACAGAATTGAATTGCCAGAAGATTTGGCAATCTCACTAGTGTTTAATGTCCAAGACCTGGTGCAATACAGGGGTCCTCAGTCAGTAGCAGATGGATCCATTTCAAGGAAGGAACAGACAACAATAGATGTGACTTTGCCATTACAACCCAAACTACAGGCAGAACGAATACTAGATTCCAGAGTACAGAAGCAAACCAGACATGGCGTCTACATGGAGCATTTGGTAAAATGGAAGCAATTGCCTGAAGCAGAAGCTACCTAGGTTGCAGAGTCAGAATTCAAAAAGAGGGGCATTGACTTTGCCTCATTGTCACCAGAGGTGACTTAGTTTCTTTCCGCACAGGGGGAGTATGGTGCGGGAGCACCAAGGCTCAATGCAGCCGTACATAGTATTTGGTTTGTCAATTTTTAGTTTGCAGCTTGTGTTTTTGTTTTTGGAGTTTTTTGAGCATTTTGAAGGTGTTTGGCATTTTGTTCAATAGTTGAACCATTTTGTTGAACCTTGTGATTGAACCTCACTGTTGAAGTTCAATGGTTCAACGGGTTCATTCTTTTTGTGTAGTGGAGTTGGAATCGCTGATCATTTTGTTTGAGGTTGAACCTCATTGTTGAACCTTGCATTTTGAACAGCTGTTGAGGTTCAATGGTCCAGCGAATCGAGTAGTGGGTTTATCAGAGTGAGATGCCTATCGGGAGGAGATCAAAAGGTTAGGCCGAAGACACAGGTCTGGCCAATGGCACTAACCATCGGGAAGATAATGGATATCGGTAAGCAAGGAGAACGTTCCACCGATGGAGGCAGGTCTTACTGATGTGTGATGTCCATCGGCATGAGGGTGGTCATCAGCGGAGTCTGTGGTTGTGTCTTCGATCGCTTGGTGTTACCCCGATGGAGTGGTAAAGGTTGGTGAAGTCCATCGGCATGAGAATCACTATCGGCGATGGCTGTGAAAGTCACTCCGACAGCTATGTGTTTCTCTGATGGAGTTGGACATCGGTGCAAGGATTTCTATCAGCGCAGCTGGAAGGTGTATCCCTGATACTTCATGTTATACCGATGAAGGGTTGGCATCGGCGTGAGAAACACTATCGGCCAATCCTAGGGATGTTGTTCTGATGTCATCTGTCACCCCGATGGAAGTTGGTGAGGCATCGGCGTCGAGATGAGATACTTGGTCGGTCTGAGATTTGGGTGTCTATCTGATGGTTGTCTGTTATTCCGATGAAGGCATGTTGTCTTTGGTATCGGTGGGACGTGGAACCGTCAGAGTGAAAGATGAAATGTTGGCCGATAGTTTAAGTTGTGCCGATGGGGATAGACTGGGGTCGTCGGTGGCAAAAGTGCCGACAATAGTCTTACTGTGTGATCAGACATATAAAATGGAAATCCTCCGATGCCAGATGCATGTGGGACTAAAGGTCCTCACGAATATGTGAACGGTTTGGTAGTTTTGTAACGGTTGGAAAAGAGTGATGCTAGTTGGAATGAATGGTCATTTGCATGAGAATCGATGAGATTGCAAAAGCAATTTGGGAATCGATGGGAGTCTACAGATCACACAGGCCATCAGGAAGAGATGACACATCGGTGGAAGGACTTCGGGATAGACCGATAGTTGTTTGTCACACCGATAGCACAGAACTGAACCGACAGTTGGAATACCAACTGGTATGGAAGTTGAACCGTCCTATAATGGACATGAGCAAATACATAAGATGTAGCATTCTTTCTGTAGAGGAGTTCAGTAGGAGAATTAAAGAAGAAGGATTTTGATGTAAGAAGAGTTTTGAATAAAAATCAATTCAGCCATTCAATCAATCTGTGTATTTTTATTATGTTTTCAGTTGTTTTATTCTAAAGTAGATTAGTTGTTTCTGTCTCTGCAATTTTGTTCTTTTCTGCAAACCATGACTCTGCGTTGATGTTCCTCAAGTTCCACTGTACAGTATGGAGGTCATCAAGCAGAGCCATGATTTTTGTTTGTTTTTCTTTTGTGTGGTGGTTGGATTGCCGGCTAGAGGCAAGGCATGCTTGTTCTAGGCGAGCTCAGTGAGGAGTCCGGCTAGATAAACAAGTAGGTAAATAGATTTGTAGGGGTGGAAAAATAGAGAGAAAGAAAATGAGCACCAAGCAGTCCAGACCCTTGAACAGAGTGAGAAGGGTGGGCAACAGGCTCAGAAAGTTATGTGCCATTTAGGCAGCATCTTGGAAGCAGTGAGGACAATGTATGTGTCCCACACCAAGCAAAGAAGTAATGTTTTCCATCTCTGCAAAGAGTATGTCTTTTAGCACTTTGAATTGGTAGGAAGGCTAGAGTTGTCAAACAGTCTTGTATACCTACAGGATGCAGAAGCAAGCAGCCTAGAGTCCTCCCTATCACATACCTAGAGTGAATCATGTCCTACCTATCCAACATATGCCTTAAAGATCATATCCTGATGGTCCCCTTCCTCCATCCATTATGTATCCTCCATCCTTCCCATCTTCCATCCATAATCCTTTTGTATGGATCTATTCACTCCTTTCATCCTTGTCCTTTGACTTGGATTTCCCTTCTCATTGGTATCTAGCATCTAGGCTATCCAGATTGCAATCCAATGCCATCCCAAGACATATCAAAATTCAACAAAATAAAAATATTTGAAATACCAAAAAAATATCACATATCCAAAAAATCCAAGCAATAAATCCAAATGCAAGCCATCCTTAATCCATAGCAATCTTATCAAATTATCCAATCACATCCTTGGTTTGTTCCAACCTTATCGTCAACCCAATCAATCAATCAATCATCAATCCATCATCATTGGGATATATCATTCCCTCATCCTTGTGTTGATCTAGTGATATATCATTCCCTACAATGACAACACTATCTTAATCATTATTTAATTGATCATCAGTTTATAACTTGATAGGGGTAATACTATTGAATATAAGAAATGTAATGAAAATTTTCAATTATATGAAGTAGCAAATATATATACAAAATATTAGTGGTTGGAATAACCACTTAGTTAGCCATACCCCACCAACTAACTATAACTATCAAAGACAGTTATAAGTTGGTAATGTTAATAATAGTCACAACATTATTAACATAATATAAATGATGTAATATAAATAAATCTAACACCCCTCTTATTATATCATATGTTCAAGAGACCAAAGCATGAAAGTTGAGAAGCTTCAAACTTCATAGCTACAATTGATTTAGTAAAGATGTTTGCACGCTGCTCTTGAGTCAAATAAAACTAGAGCTAAATATTTTGTTGTTGAACATGTTCATGGGTATAATGGTACTGAAACTCAATATGCTTGGTATGCTCATGAAAAATTAGATTGCAAACAAGCTTCAACACACTCTGATTGTCATAGAACAAAGTGGTAGGACCTATCTTAGGAACACCTATGCCTGTCCAAATGCGAAGTAACCATATCACCTCATAGGAAACCCCCTATGGTGTTATATTTTGCCTCTGTGGAAGAGTGAGCAATAGTGAGTTTATTTTTTCTCCCTCAAAAAATTAGATTAGATCCTAGAAATAAAATGAATCCTGAAGTAGACTTCTTGTCATCCACTAAACCTACATAGTACTATGGATGTATTCCAGGCCATATGTCACTCTACCACAGATGTATCTAAAAACCCTCTTTTATGCCTTCCAATGAACTCCTTTATGTTCCTACATAAACCTAGAGAGATAGATGACATCATAGATGATATCCAACCTAGTATAAGTTAGGAAGATGAGACTCCTAATCAACTATCGATAAAGAGCAGCATTCACGTAAGGAGATGGATTGTGGTGGAAATGATGCAAACTTGTCCCATGGGAGTCAACATTGGTTTGTAATATTCCATTTTGAACTTCTTGAGTAGTGTCTTGGCATACTTCATCTAAGAAACATAAATCTGATTCTTCTATTTCCACACTTCAAGTCCAAGACAATAATGTAGGAGCCCAAGATTTGTCATGTCCAATGATCATTTGAGATCATTCTTTGTTGCCTCAATAATCTATGGAGAGCTCCCCATGATGATGAGATCATCAACATATACAATCATAATTACAATCTCCCCCATTCCTCTTTGAGTTAGAGATTGGCATCATATGGATTTTTGATGAATCCATGTTTAAGAAGATGCTCATTGATCTTTATGTACTAGGCTCTAGGGGCATGTTTGAGACCATGGAGGCATTTGATGAGCCTGCATACTTTGTCTTGTTTCTCAGGTGTAGTGTATCCCTCTGGTTGAGTCATGTAGACTTCTTCCATGAGATCATCATGAAGAGAGGGTACTCTTGACATCCATCTAGTGAACTTTCCACCCAAACTATGCTTCCATAGCCAATACCATATGGATAGTCTTGATCTTTGTTGTAGGGGCAAAAGTTTCATCATAATCAATGCCTTCCTTTTGTGCATAGCCCTTAACCACAAGTTATACCTTGTACTTGTCAATGCTACCATTTGCCTTATATTTGATTCTGAAGACCCATTTGCATCCAATAGCTTTCTTCCTTGGTGGAAGATCAACACATTCCCATGTATTATTCCTCAATAATGCATGATACTCTGCATCCATGGTATCTTTTTAAGGTGGTGACTCAAGAGATTTTTACCCTATTTCTAGTTTTGAACTTGGCATAACTATACACATAAGGGTCATGTTTTCCTCTTCATGAGACTTGTTGTGAGTTTTAGGCCTACTAAAAGATGTGTCTGCAACTACATCATATTTAGCATCCTTCATAGTGGCTTGATACCACTTAGGAAGATTTTTGTGTATAAGAGATGAGGATTGATGTGGTGAAACAAGGGGAAACTCATCCAATGGAAACAAAACCTCTTCTTGAGCTTCTTCACCAAGTTCCTCATCTTCAAGTTCAAGAATTCTTGGTGTTTTTGAACTAACAGGTGATGAAGAGGAAGAGGTGATGCAACAAAATTCCTCATCATCTAAACAACATCCCTACTAATGTACACCTTCTTTGTGACTACATCCATACGTTGATATCCCTTTGAACCTAAATTGTACCCAAGAAAATACATTTCACAGAGTTATCATCCAATTTTGTTCTCTGAACCTTGGGGACATGCATGAAGGCGATACATCCAAACACTCTGAAATGTGAAATAGAGGGCTTCTTCCAAATCCAATCTTTTGTTCGTGTGATATTATCAAGCACTTTAGTGGGTGCTTGATTAAACAAATACACTACTGTATGAACTAATTCATCCTAAAGTGTAGGAGCAAGATCTACATCCTTCAACATGCATTGCACCATTTCCACAATAGTACGATTACACCTCTCTACAACACCATTTTATTGAGGCGTATACACAATGGTCAAATATCTTTGTATTCCATGTTTTTGTAAGTAGTTTACAAACTCCTTACTTGTTAATTCACCCTACAGATCTGTGTGAAGGGCTCTGAGAGTCCCACCTGATGACCGTTTTGTGAGGGATCAAAACTCTTTGAATTTCTCAAAGATTTGTTCTTTGTGAGTTAAACAATAGACCCACATTTTTATTGTATAATCATCCACAAAGAGAATAAAATACTAACAATTCTGATGACTTGATGACATAGGTCCTCATAGATCAATTTGAACCAACTTGAGGCTCTATTTTCTGCAGTAGGAAATGGAGCCCTATTTTCTTTTCTAGAAAGAAAATGTGAAAAAAAAATTGTTTTATGAATGGGGTGAAGTCCTCTCACCATATTTCTGTTACTCAATGCAAGAAGATAACCAAAACTAAGATGGCCAAATCTCCTATGCCAAAGATTTGTGGATACATTTGTTTTCACTACAAGGGCTTGATCTTCATTTAAAACATCAACTAGTCTGAACATCTTTCCTACCCTTGAAGCATGAGCTACGACTGCTCCATTACGAGTTTTGTCTTTGATAAGATAAATTTTCTCACCATTGTGTTGATCAAATTCAACTTGCAAGTTGTGCTCTAGAAACTGACTTAGAGAAAGTAGGTTAGACTTTGTGAGCCCTAGAACATATAGAACCTTTGTAAGTTAACATTTGCAAATTTTTAGTGGAAGTGAAATAACACTAATTCCCTAAAATTCATATGAGGTATCATCAGCCAATGAAACATACCCATAGGAGGTGGATGGACTAAGGTCACAAAACCATTCTTGTTCCCCTGGTATATGTCTGGGTGCACTAGTTTATCAACATACCATACTAAACTGTTTGATGTGGAGGCCTTAGTTTTGCAGCATACAGGAAATATTATTCATTTAAATTCCTTGTAGATGCAACATTGCCTTGTTGTTTATTTATCTTTTTATTCCAATGGAGATTCTTCTTATTGTCCCCTTGAAAAGAGTTATGTGGCTTTCTGTAACTGGATTCATTATTATCATAAGAATTATAGCAACACTCTTTGAGTTCATGTCCCTTTCTTCCACAAATTAGACATTTCATTTTCTTGTTAGAAGATTTGTCTTGATTCAGTCTAGATTAACCTTATGGACCACTCCAACATTCAGGTTGTTTTCCCTTCTACTTTTTTGTGAGGGCCTGATTGTCTTAGGAGTTTGAAGTCCCACCATGGATTGCTTCTTCCTGTTCAAACAAGTTGACCAATTATTCAAATAAAGTGTTTTACTAGTCACATTTAAACATGTGACAAACACTTGAAACAAAGTGGGTAATGCTCTCAATAGAATTGGTATAGGAGTAGAATCTATGAATTCTTCCCCTAATGCTTGAAGTGTTGTTCTAATTTCAGAAAATATTCTAAAAATGTCTCTACCTTCTCACCATTTTGCATTTGTAGACAATGTAACTGATGCTACATATGGAGGATTTGGTTTTGATTTTTGGCCTCATAGACTGTTTTGAGGTGATCCCAAGCCTCTTTAGTAGTGGTAGCTATACGAATGTGAGGTTAAAAATTATCTATCATTATAAACAAAATGATCAATCTAGCCTTTTGATTGGCCTTATCAAATTTGTTTTGATCATCACCAGCTTGCTGAGGTCTAGTTGTGTTTCTGAAGATTACATCCCAAAGGTCTTCAAACTCTAATTGAGTTTGCAGTTTGGTTTTCTAGGTGACATAATTATCTCCTCTTAAGAGTTGAGAGTCAAAAAGCATTATTTTAGGTACACCAGGAGCCATTGTTTATAGTTTTAAATATCCTTATATCTCTAATATAACCCTTATTTCTCCCTAATGTTTTACAAGGTTGATGCCACATACATCATTGTTGTAGCTGTGAAGCATAAAATTGCATACGAAAACTAATTAAAGAAGATAAACCAAACAAAAATTACACCTTCCTTCACAAGTAGATTTTACCTCATCAATTGAGCGTATTGATGTGCACCTGAACTCCAATGAACATGCTCCTTCGATTTGCATGGATATGTGAATTTCTTAGCATAATAGCATAATTGTGATAACGGAAAATGGATGAGTCAATAAAGCAACATAAGTTTACGAAAATGAAAAGATCATTTGGCTTGGAGGAAGCTTTATTTATATATTTCTTGATGAAAGAGGGAGAAGAATTTGATTTTGGAGATAAGATTTGTTTTTTTCTTTATTTGATAATAGAGGAAACAAATCAGGTAGAGGATAAGATTTGAAAGAGGGAAGGGATTTGATTTTTATTTAAAAGAAATAAATCCATAAGAAAGCAAGATAAGATATGAGATGATTTATCTAATTAATTTAATTAATTAGATACACACATAAGTTTAAAAAAGGAAAGAAATTGAGAATGAGGTGTTATTAGGATTTATTAATTAAATAATTATAGATTATTTAATTAATATTAGAAAAGAAAAAGGGATTAATTAAATAATTGTAAATTATTTAATTAATGCTAGGAAGTGGGAAACTTAACTAATTAATTAATAAAGATTTTAATAAGGTAGAGTGATTTTAATAAAGATAGATGAAATTAATCAAATAATTGAGAATTATTTAATTAATGTGAAGGGATAGCAAATGAATAACTAAGTCGAGAAGTGAGGTTAATTTTAGGTGTCTACATTTTGCCCCCCTTTGAGATGGTGTTTTGAAGTAACATCATTTCAAAGAAGTTTAAAACATAGTGTTGTGTTGGATAGAAAAAGAGCTTGGTTTAGAAGAATATGATTGGATTAATAATGATGTGCTCTAGTTAGGTGGAAGAAGTACTTAGTAGTAGACATCAAACTTCCACAGTTCATAATGATTATAGTTCAATATTTTAGGATTTAACTATTTGCGAATTTTTCCCCCTCAACATTTCAGATCAAACTCCATGATCCATCATCAGGAGAAAGGAGAAGAGAAATAGTGAAGGTAATTTTTAGACTAAGAAAGCTATATAGGAGGGAGTGGCACTGGAGCCAAAGGATAAAAGGGAGAAAAATAAATGTTTACTCCTACATAAAAAAATAAACATGCATGCACATACTCACCCTAACACAAAGACACAAAAATAAAAGAGAATAAGAGTAAGAATAGTGAAAGAAATTAAATATTAAATGATATATAATTAAAAGTATCATAAAAATACTCACGATAAAAAACAAGGAAGCATTTAGGTCTAATCAATAGGGAAATAAAAACAAACAAAATGAAAAAGATATATGTGGTCAAATATGCAAAAATGAACATATGTATGCATACAAATATGTATATCCATATATGCATATATGCATATATCAATATATACATATAGTTACGATTCAACAAGAGAGAGTAAAGGAAAATCCTACACTATAACGAATAACAACATACACAAAGAACTATGAAGAACAATAAGAAAATAAAAAATACACCTATAAATATAAATAAAGAGATATAAATATAGGTTAAATATTGATGTGAGTAGTAAAAATGCAAAGAAGAGAAATAACATGGTAACAAACAAACAAACAAACAAACAAACATGGAACAAATATGTATACATAGAACAAATACATCTGCACAAAATACATAGGGAGAGAACACAAATACACACACACACACATATATACATACACACACACAAGCAAGAATACATATACAAAGAACATATATATATACATGTCGATACATCCCTATATACTACTGTATATATAGAATGTATATATACATAAATACATTTCTATAAATATAAGTAAAAATGGATGAAAGTAAAAAATTCAGTAGATGGAAGTAACATGGTAAAAAACATACATACATATAAATACATACATACCTGATGTACATGTACATGGAGTATATACAAAATACCAATACATATAAAAAGAACAAATATATACAAATAATTAAAGTACATATATACATATATCCATACATACAAACAACATACATACATATAAATAGGTACGACTCAACAAGAGAGAAAAATGGATTAGCCTACCTAGAATGACCGACAACATACATAGAGGACTATGAAGAACGGTAACACAACAATTAACACTTAAATATGTAAAAAAGAAATACATATACGTTTAAAATTGCTGCAAGTAATAGAAGTACAAAGAAGAAGACAACAACATAGTAAGAAAAAACAAACAAATAAACATACACACAAATACATATGCATAGATCATGTACATACACAATAAATGCATATACTGCAAACAAGTAAATACAAGCATATACATAAATACATATACAAAGAACATATGTACATATAAATACATACAAGTAAACATTTGTGTGTGTGTATGTATAAGTATAATATTGAGGTAAGTAATAATAAAAAACACAATACAAGAGAGCAACAAGGTAAAATACATACATACATACCTATAAATACATACATACCTACAGATACATATACATACATATAAATGCAGTTGTATATATACATTCTATATACGGTTGTATATAGGGATGTATTGACACACACACACACACACACACACACACATGTTCTTTGTATATGTATTCATGCTTATGTATATATATATTTGTGTTCTCTCCCTATGTATTTGGTGCGTATGTATTTGTTCTATGTATACATATTTGTTCCATGTTTGTTTGTTTGTTTTTTACCATGTTGTCTCTTCTTTTCATTTTTACTACTCACATCAATATTTATCCTATATTTATATCTCTTTATTTATATTTATAGGTGTATTTCCTACCCTTTTATCATTCTTCATAGTTCTTTATGTATGTTGTTGATCATTCTAGTGTAGGCTTTTCCTTTACTCTCTCTTGTTGAATCATATCTATATGTATATATTGATATATACATATATGCATATATGGATATACATATTTGTATGCATATATATGTTCGTTTTTGCATATTTGATCACATATATCTTTTTCATTATGTTTGTTTTATTTCCCTGTTGATTATATTTGAATGCTTCCTTCTTTTTTATCACGAGCATTTTTATGACAATTTTAATTATAATTTTAATTATATCTCATTTTATATTTAATTTGTTTCATTGTTCTTACTCTTATTCTCTTTTAATTATGTGTCTTTGTGTTTGGGTAAGTATGTGCATGCATGTTTATTTGTTTATGTAGGAGTAAGCATTTATTTCTTCTCCCTTTTGCCCCTTGGCTCCCACGCCACTCCCTCCTATTTAGCTTGCTTAGTCTGCAAATTACCTTCACTATTTCTCTTCTCCTTTCTCCTAATGATGGATCATGGAGTGTGATCTGAAACGTTGAGGGGAAAAAATTCACACACAGTTAAATCTTGAAATACTGAACTATAAGTACTTAGTAGATTAATTAGTGGGTTGAATGATGCCCCCTTAAGAGGATGGGCATGTTGGAAGAGTATATGCATGCTCTCAAAATGAATGGATAAATGAATGGATGTAAAGAGAAGGGGGAGATAAAAGAACATTGGTGGAAGAAGAAGAACAAAATAGAGGAAAATGGAGAAGATAAAAAATGGATTTAAGAAGAAATGGATTCATTATGAGGAGTAGTTATGCTGACTTGAGTAGAGTAATCCTTTATTTTATATAGAAAAATGGATATTATGCACCAAGGTATAAGGAACTAGAGTGACTTTGTATCTTTTGCATGGACTTGATACTACAAACAAAAAGGGTGTCCTTATACACACCCAACGTAATAAAATCTTGTCAAAAATATACGAGGAAGAAAACTTAGAGCATGATAAAGTCCAATTGCATGAAAAGTATTAAGTGACCTTATATGCAAAGGACAATTGGAATGAAAAAAGCTTATTTCAACAGACACAAGATAGATATTAGCTAGAGTAATAAGAACATCCAACAAACATGGCACACAAAAAATCAATGACTATAGCCCATTCTATGTCAATCTTAACACACCAAGATATAGAAAGATCTAGGTGGCTTTTGAATAAGAATTGATAGGAGACAAAAGATACATCAAAAAGAAAAATACCAACTAACAAAATAAAACCAACCATCGTAATTTCTTACCCCAAAATGTGATTGATATTGGATTATGTCAGATGCAGGAAAGATCTATCATGTTGTAGGTATGATTATGGATGATATCTATATATGTTCAGGCAATGGGTACTTAGGTGTCAAGGTGTTTCAAAAGTTAGTCTTACCGATGATTTTGCATGAAAGCTCTATTGGTTCTTTCTCCCCAAATTTTCAAAGGGTTTGCCAATTCCAATGCACAGGGAGATTCGGCCAACAAATACAGGAGGTTACGTGAGCTGCCTCCCCTTCACTTTTGGTTTTACTACACCAAGGGGGGTATCCCTATAGCTAAAGATTTTTCTTTGACTCACCCAATGACAGAAAGATTTAGCTTTACAACAACAGGCAGAATACTCTCATTTTAAGACCAAGATTTGCATGATAAATCAAAAGTTTTGCAGTGTTCTTGGATGTATCTAAATGGTTAGGAATGAGAGTATGCAGGGGTCCTATTTCTAATCCTACAAACTAATAGGTTGGAACTATGAAAGGATTTGTTTTGATATTTTGGATGCAAGATAGGGGGTTTTGGATCATAACTCCTACACAAGGGCAGACCGGTGCCTATCTCAGGGCAAGGAGTCAACTAGATGTATACAAGTGAATGATTTGCACTGGAATTCAAGTTTCAAGGGGTAAGGATTGGCATTTGCCTTACAAACACCACCCAAGACTGAGTATTTAGCTGCCTCTGCTTATGAATATCCCAGTTGACACATTCTTCTTCATACTTAACCTAAAACAATTTAATCCACTCCTTGAATGAAAGTCATAGATCAAGCATGCAATATAGAAAGTCTATATTCTAGAATCTGAGGAACCCTTAGTAACCAAATTCAGAAGAAGAGATACATACAACAATGGAGATAAACAACTAAACACATGCAACAATGCATTTTTCATATAAAACAACAATGAAACTGAAAAAATGTGCAACATGCACTCAGATGCAACTCATAAACTCCAAAAGAGATAGAATAGCCAAAAAGCTCTATTTTTCGTTATTTCCCCAAAATTTTTGCCCAAGTCTTCAACAACCATTAGAATGGCCATGGATTCCATTTTCAAGGAGCACACAAGCTTTCGGCCACCTACACACTAACAAACTTCATAAATGCAAAGATCACTTCTTTAGATTTTTGATGCAACAATTAGATCTTTATTAAATTTTGGTCACTAAAGCCATTGGATCCTCCATGAAAGCTAGTGGTACAAGCAACCTGGACCTTGATCATACTAGTAGATGTGACATTTTTTCTTGGCGTCGTGCAGCAAGGTGAAAGGAAGCTAGGTATGCGGAAACGCTTCCTACACTAATCTATTGAGGAGAGTGCTATGCAAATTCAAATTTATCCTAACTATTACAAGAATGTTAAACCATTAACATGAGATATTGTAGAAAAACACAAGAGCCAGAAAGAAGATAGAAGAAGATAGACAAAGATTTACAGTGGGGAAAACCCTTATTGGATGAAAAACCCCACTCAGAAACCTGCACAATGTATTAACAAATCTAAAAGAATGTTTACAATACATTTGCAATGCAAGCTCCAATGGTCTTTGACACTCGTATCTGGACTCAATCTAGTAGCATAACAGTACCTATAAACCTGTGATACAAACTCCATCTCCAAGAACTTGTTTAAATAGAACATACAAGGCAATTTTGGACCTTTCTTGCAATGGGCGTCCAATATGGCATCTTGGACCAAAACCCATGCCTAGGGACACTTGGTCAACATTGTAGAATGTGTCTGACACTTGTCAACAGTTCCCATCCCAAAGAGGTTGCCTATTTCCAAAATGGGCTATGACAGATGCTCTTACGACACTTACGACCGTCATAGAATCTATCATAGTGGTTACAACTTACAGCTGTAAGAGAATCTATCATACACATGCTACAAATAGCATATTCTATTACAACACATCATATTCCACCTTGGGGCACCCAAATATGCCTCATTCAAAGAAGCTTCATGACACATGTCATTACCTGTCTTACAACCTTCTATTCTCGACTCTTACATGTCATAGATTTGTCATAGGAATCCGTCATAACCATTTTAGTCAAACATTCCTTACATAACATAGAAGATGCTGACACATGGCAGAATATTCCTACCACTAAGTGGGATGCCTATCTCCTCATGTGAGGACAAAATAACAAGTTGTCATAATCCATGTAGGATTAACACATCACCGTGCCACATCCCACAATATGACAAAGTGGAATTTCCAAGGCAGAGAATTACCAAGGTTGAGACACCTTAATTCCCAACATTCTCCCACTTGTCGAACACCTTGTAAGAGCCAATAGAAAAATAGGATTTAACCGCTATAGGCCGAGAGGCCCATAGACTCCGAACACCATCTGAACTTCTCTATGCCCACTGGCTTCGTCAATGCATCTGCAACATTCTTCAAAGTATCTACCTTCTCCAAATTTACCTTCCCATCCTCAACCATGTCCCTCACGAAGTGAAACTGAACATCAATGTGCTTGGTTCTAGTATGGAAAGTTGGATTCTTTGCAAGGCAAATTGCACTCTGACTATCACAACTGATCGTGATCTGACCTACATCAACACCAATATCAAAACATAATCTCTTAAGCCAAATGGCTTCCTTACAAGCATGAGTTTCTACCATATACTCAGCTTCTATCGTGGACAAAGCAAAAACTGGTTGTCACTTACTCATCCAACTAATAGCACCACCAAACAGTGTAAAAACATAAGCACTGGTGGATCTCCTACTGTCAATGTCACCTGCCCAATCTGAATCCAGAAATCCATGAATATCAACAGAATGCAGAGGTCCTAAAACATTACCATGATAACAAATGGAATACTCGGAAGTACCCCTCAAATATCTAAACACTCGCTTAACTGCATCCCAATGAACTCATCCAGGATTAGCCATAAATTGACTAAGGACTCCCACTACTTGGGCAATGTCTGGTCTTGTGCAGACCATAGCATACATCAACTGCCAACAACACTAGCATAAGGTACTCTGCTCATGTCCTCCACCTCACTAGGAGATTTTGGACAATCCTCAATAGATAAATTTGTCCCCAAAGAAATGGGAACACACAATGGTCTACAATCTCCCATGTTGAGTCTGTCCAACATGGTCTTAACATACTTACTTTGACTTAACCAAAGTTTTCTGTTGGTTCTGTCTCTTCTAATTTCCATTCCTAGAATGTACCTGGCTGCCCCTAAATCGTTCATTTCAAATTGAGATGACAACTAAGATTTAAAATCAAAAATCATATTCTTACCCTTCCCAATGAGCAACATATCATCAACATACAGTGCAACAATGAGAATACGATCACCATCAAATTTATAATAAACATAGTCATTCGATTTCGATCTCACAAATCTAATTGACAACACAAAGGCATCAAACTTCAAGTACCATCTCCTAGGGGATTGCTTCAAACCATACAAAGACTTCTTAAGTTTGCAAACCATATTTTCTTTACCTTTTACCATGTAATGCTCTGGCTATGACATATAGATTTCCTCCTCCAGGTCACTGTGAAGGAAAGTTGTCTTCACTGTTCTACCTCCAAGTCATAAGCTACTACGAGAGACAACAGGAATTGAATGGATGTAAGCTTTGCAATGGGAGAGAAGATCTCACCATAATCTATACCCTCCACTTGTGAATACCCCTTTGCAACCAATCTGGGCTTATACTTCTCAATACTGCCATCTGCACCAATCTTCTTCTTGAACACCCATTTGCATCCAACGAGTTTTTGTCCAGGAGGCAAAGGTACCTAGTCCCAAGTTTGATTCTTTTCCAAAGAAGCCATTTCTTCCTCCATGGCCTCCTTCCAAGAACCTGCATCCTTCATATCCAAAGCCTCTGATACAGTTCTAGGTTCATCACTGTTAGTGAGAAAAGCATAAGCACAACTAGAATCAAGCAATGTAAAATCAAACCTTTCAGGTTGCTTCCTTATTCGTGTAGACCTCCTCAAGCGCTGAGGTTGAGGTTCAACTTCTTCTTCTGAGCTTTCAGAGCTGCTAGAGCTCTCCTCATCATCAGGTCCAACATTGTCTTTATGTTTAGGCTTCTCAAGGGTGAGAGGAAACTGAACAACATCCTCTTTCTTTTCTTTTTCTTCTGGCTGCAAAACAGTGAAAGAAGGTGTACACTCTCTGAAGATGACACTTCTTCTATACAACACTTTTTCAGCCACGGGATCCCAAAGCTTGTATCTTTTCACACCAACACCATAGCCGATGAAGATACACTTAACAACTTTGTTCTCCAACTTTGACTACTTCTCTCTAGGCACATGTGCATATGCCTCATAACCAAAAACATGAAGATGCCTTACTAAAGGCTTTCTACCAGACCACACCTCCATGGGTGTCTTTCCAACAAGAGTTGATGTAGGAGATCTGTTTACTAGATAGCAAGCAGTGGCAACAGTTTCAGCCCAAAACTTTTGTTCTAGACTAGCTCCACTAAGCATACTCCTAGCCTTCTCCATCAGTGTCCTGTTCATCCTCTTTGCAACTCCATTTTGCCGTGGGGTGTATGGAGTTGTCTTGTTGTGTCTTTCAATCCTAAGTTCCTTACAATACTTATCGAATTCTATAGAATAGAACTCACCACCGTTGTCAGTTCTCAAACATTTAATCTTTTTACCAGTCTGATTTTTAGCAAAGGCTTTAAACTCCTTAAACTTGCTATAGACTTCAGATTTCCTTATGAGAAAATAAATCCATGTCCTACTGTAATCATCTATAAAAGATACAAAGTATACAGATTTTGATAATGAAGGAACATTAATAAGACCAAACACATTAGAATGAATGAGGTCCAACACACCAGAAGACTTATGAGAACTCGACTAAAACTGAACACGGTTTTGTTTTCCATAAATGCAATGTTCGTAAAAGTCAAACTCAAGATTACAATCATCTAACCCCTCAATGAGGTTCTTATTTTTTAGGGTATGTAGACCCTTCTCACCAATGTGGCCAAATCTCTTATGTCATAACATTGTCTTTTCTGCAATAAGTTTAACTTCCAATGCATGATTACAACCATCAAGACTAGAAACAATAGATTTCTTCACTGCTCATTCAGATGGTGGGGATGAAGTGACTGCTGCCCTCTTC
The DNA here is from genome assembly GCA_027924645.1 of Cunninghamia lanceolata. Lineage (NCBI taxonomy): Eukaryota > Viridiplantae > Streptophyta > Pinopsida > Cupressales > Cupressaceae > Cunninghamia > Cunninghamia lanceolata. The sequence goes on from BSBN01000537.1 coordinate 2,801,744, forward strand.
CTTGAGTCAGAAGAACTATTGCATTGTGAAATGCATGCCTCCAGCTGAAACAGAGTACCTCTCGAAGTACCCTTAGCAAGTACCATAGATCCTCTAGTCATCTTGCATCCTTCTTTCAAAAAGACAACCTGCACACCTGCATCATTCAAACTACTTATAGAAAGTAGGTTCTGTGCTAAGCCTAGGATGTGCATAACCCCAGAGATCCCCTTTACTCGACCATTAGGGAATCGGATAGAGACTCTTCCATGACCAACAATCTTCAGATGAGAGTCGTCACCCAGATACACCTTTCCACTATCGAACTCCTCATACTTAGTGAACTAGTCTCGATGCGAGGACATGTGGAATGATGCACCAGAGTCGATTAGGCACACATCATCAGATGCATGGGTTGCCAGGTTTGCGATGAAGGCATCACCATCATCTTGTGATTTGTCAGAATCTGAATTAGGAGCTTTCTTCTTTTTCTTCTTCTCTTTGCATTGCTTTCAGAAATGCCCGGTCTTGCCACAGTTCCAACAAAGAGCCTTGGACTTTCTAGGAGATTTGGATCTCCCACGGGATTTGGATCTACCCTTCTCATCTTTCTTGTCCTTCTTCTTCCCTTTCTCCTTGGGTCTTCCATGAACTGCAAGGGCTTCTTTGGCTGCCTCAGAAGACTTTCTCCACATCTCTTCAGATAATAGTGAAGAAACCACCTCTTCCATTTTGAATGTGGATGTGGTGCTTCCGATTGCCATGACAAGATGATCCCATGAGTCCGATAGAGAACAAAGCAAGGTCATACACCGATCCTCCTCCTCCATCTTTACACCAATAGATGTCAATTGTGCAACCAGCATGTTAAAGGCATTCATATGCTTAGCCACGGATCCTCTATCCTCTATTCAAAGAGAATACAACTTCTTTCTTAGAAAAAGTTTATTGACAAGGGATTTGGCTTGATACACATCCCCTAACTTCTTCCAAAGGAGTTTTGCAGTAGCTTCCTCATGGACATTTAACAACACAGAATTGGCAAGACTAAGTCTTATGAGACCCTTAGCCTTCTGATCCTTGAGATCCCACTCATCTTGAGTCATTGTATCTAGTTTAGTTCTGTTCACACTTTCCCAAAGGTCTCGGTCAACTAACATGTCTTCCATCTTGAGCTTCCATAGCTCAAAATTACTGTCGTTGAACTTCTTTACTTCAAACCTTCCTGATGTGCTTACCATCTCCTTACTGCAATAAGATACAGAATGCTCTGCACAGAATCCCACTCAACCTAAGATTAGCTTCAAAAACCCCTACCCAACAACTAGGACCAAAGGTGATCAAGCTTTGATACCAACTAAAAGGAAGCTAGGTATGCGGAAACACTTCCTACACTAATCTATTGAGGAGAGGGCTATGCAAATTCAAATTTATCCTAACTATTACAACAATGTTAAACCATTAACATGAGATATTGTAGCAAAATACAAGAGCCAGAAAGAAGACAGAAGAAGAGAGACAAAGATTTACAGTGGGGAAAACCCTTTGTTAGGGTAAAATGCAGATTAATCAATTTAACAATAATAAGCCCAAACATCAATAGAATAATGAAACTAAGAAAGATTGAATGAAATGAAGCAATGAATAACATAGTGCAAACCTTCCTTGAATCGAAGCTTCTATTGTTTGCCTATTAAAACCGTCCTTGAATGTAATGAAGTTGGGCCCTCAGTGAGTGCACTCCTTTTTGCTGTGTTGTAGGATGTCGGTAGTAAATGGCTGTGTTGATAGATATTGCTATGAAGAGGAGCTTCAAAGCAAATGGTGATCTCAAGTAGATTGTATTAGGGGTGCCAAAGGTGTGCTGGTGAATTTTTGCAGAGTAACAATACAAATAACCTGGATGAATAGAATGGGAGGATGAGGCTTCTTTTATATACTCAGAAGAATGAGGATCAACGGTTGAGAGGAGATATGAAGATCAATGGCTAAGAATGGTTGAGGAATGTGCAACCAGTAGAAATATGACAAGTGTCTCACCTCCATCATGAAAGAGGGGATTTGACAAAATTGATTGGTTAGTTAACTCCTTTAACTAATTAGTTAACAAACTTGATTAGTCAGTTGGAAGAATGGATTGAGGGATTGACTGAATTGATTGATCAGTTACCCAAATAGATTGAGGAGCTGACAGAATTGATTGGTTAGTTAATATTTTTGATTGGGAAGTTAACTAATTTTGATTTAGAGAAGAAATAGGACATGTGGGTGAGGGAATATTAGGTAATTAAATATTTAGAATATTTAATTACATGTGCAACATGGTGAGGTGGAAAGATGAGGTGGATTTATGAAATTAGGACTTAGGATAGAGGAATTTATGAATAATTAAATAATGTAGGATTATTTAATTATGTGAGACATTAGAAGAATTTAGGGAATTTAATTAAATAAATTGATTTTATTTAATTATGGAATAGTGAATTGATTAAATAAATTTAGAATATTTATTTAATTGATAGAAGAAGAGAATAAATATTTAGAATATTTATTTAGTTGATAGAAGAAGAGAATAAATATTTAGAATGAATCATGTCATTTTTAGGCTTATACATTTTGCCGCTCTTTGATGCAATGCGGTTTACAGCATTGCTTCAAAGAAATTGATAGTCTGATAGTGATACATGCCCCAGTTTGCCCCTGGTACAAGTTTAATGACGATAGGATGCCCCCTCGGGAGATTGGACGGGAAAAAGGTAGAAGGCGTGAGACAGACAATCTCACGAAGACGAAGGGGTGTAGGGTAGTTTTGAAGAAAAATGATGCGTTTCAGAGAAACAAGAAGAAAACTGGAAGGAAAACAGGCGCGGGAAGTAGTCACAGTCATCACCTAGCCAGAATTAGGGTTTGCAAGCTATAAATAGGAGCTGGGTCCACAAGATAATTCATTTGGACACTTGGTTGATCTGGATTTGATTTGGAGAGCTTAGAGAAAAGTTAGAGCAGCATGGCAGCGAGAGTGGCAGACATTCCATGCGAGGAGCATCGATTTGAGCGAGTCTATCAATTCAGGTGGCCAACAGAGGCAGGACCCCCGGTATGTGTTTCAAAAAATTTCCCCTAGGGTTGAATTAGGGTGTCATAAATGCTAGGGAAAAATAGTGCAAATAGATGCACCGAACTGCAGAATGGTGCATATGCTGCGTGAAACAGAGTATATGTTATTTTGCGGCGCATATGCCGAATTTGGCAGTGCATATGTTAAAGCTATGCATGCGTGAACTTTAGTGGCGCATATGTGATTTTGCAGCGCATATGTGATTCTGTGGCACATACGTCAAATGTAGCGGCACATACATTGAAGCTGCGCATATGTAGTTTGGCAGTACTTTTGCTGAATGCAGTGGCACATTTGTTTTAGATAGCAGATTACTTAGCAAAATTGACTCGATTGGCATATTGTTTGACACGTCAATCGATAAGCTATCTCTGAGATTGCAGGAATCTAGTCAAGAGATGTAGTGTGTTGTTTTGATCAATTTGAAATGCTAAGTTTAGTTGATATAGTTCTATAGATATGTTGAGTATGGTACTTGCGGCTTTAGATTGATGCCTTGCTTTACGTGCTTGCAGGAGGAGATACGAGAGACATTGCAGTCTAGGGAGATGTTCCCCATGCCCCTATTGCAAAGATATATGCTCACAGAGATTGACAGAGAGGCGCTTGGTGCCATGGGACTGGACTATGTATGCTTCATGCCCAAGGTTTGGGCGAACCGTGGACTGTTGACTGTTGCCGTGGAGAGATTCCATAGTGAGGATGGGACCTTCCACTTTCCTATTGGAGAGTGTTGATAATTGAGAGGGGGGGTGAATCAGTTATCCTAATTATTTCTTCTTTTGAACTTTCTTATTAATCAAAGCAGCATTGAATTAAACAAACAAACATTATCATGAAATGAGAAACACATGACATAGTATTTTTGACATGGAAACCCGGTTAAGGGAGAAAACCACGGGGTGATTAACCCAAAGATTATTCTCTGTTAGAAGAATAAGGAGTTACAAAAATGGCACTTGCCAATTAGGGCTCAATGCCCGAGCACACTGCTCACAAAGAGGCCCACTGCCTACAAGGAGACACACTGTCTACAAAGAATGTTATACAATACTTGAATTGATTGGAAGCACCTACATATGCTAGGGTTCAGTTCCGGTTAAGCTCAGTACACTGATCTGTTGCACTTCATCTTTCCTCTGTTCTTTATTCTGCTATCTTTTCACATACCGGATCTTTCTTACTACTTCTGCTCTACTCTGTACTTGTTCGCATACCTAATCACACAATCACACTTTTCACAACTAAATCCATCCTCTATATATATCCGCACAAGTAATTTCATCACCTTTCTAGTCGGCATCCGGAACAGTCTAGTTTCTTACAAACTCTGTTCTGTTGGCTGAATCCTTGCTCACCAAGCAATGCGGATCAAGCATATACTTGTAGATATCATTAATCATGTTGGCCAAACATGATTCATGCCTTCACAACCTTTACCATCAATAGTAACACATCCGGAAAATATTCTGATGCTTAGTCAGTCAGTTCTTCCTCTGTTTTCACTGTCTTTCAGGAATCCGGTACTCAGCTATTCATATCTTTTTCTTTGTCCATCACCGGAGGCTAAATCCTTGGAATATACTGCTCAAAGTAGTCCTCTTGACTTCCCCAAATCCGTACTGCACCAAGACATTTCCTCTTAGAGGTCCAGACCAATCTGTCAGACCTTGCCACATGCTCTGTTCTTGTTCACCGGACCACAACAGTTCTTCATTCTGACTTCCGGTAGAGGCACACCATGACTTGCAGATAAGTGGGATGACCTTTGTTGCCATCAATGACAACAACCATGAATCCATATAGTGTCTCTTGCCAACAATCTCCCCCTTTGGCATTGATGGCAACACTTAGTGAAAAATGACTAAGTGTTTACACTATGCTCCCCCTTTGCTGATGCTCTATCTTTATATACAATTTCTGGAACTCCCCCTTAGGAACTCCCCCTTAGTTGGATTCCTCATTTTTCACTGCTCCTCACTCCCCCTTTGACATCAATGGCAAAGGGTAGGGTCCACACACCAAAATTTTCAAAATTTTTCTCTATATAGCCGCATATTTACATACTCACATAAACTGAAGAATGTCTGCAAAAGATGTCTTCAGTTGGATCAATTCTGTAGCCCAACTTTGCTTCATTCTATCCAAAATTGAAATGTGACCACTCAACAAAAATGCAAAAGCTTCTGCCCTCTTGAGATCTGTCGGATCATTTGTTTGGGCAGTAGTCTGAGCATCACTGATAGCCTCATGCATAGTTTCTAACTTAGGGATTATAATCCTTCTAAGTTCTCCCATCCGGTTAGTAATATTCTTCCTTTCCTTCTCAAAGTTCTTTATTGCATTTGTGATTGCAATAGTTTGACATTCTTGATTTACTATGGATGAAGAGAGAGGATCAAAACTTTGAGACAGACTTTGTAGTTTGTCCTGTTCCACTTTTATTTTCTTATCAATTTTTACTGTTGCCTTTGACCAGGAGATACAAAATTTGTAGATATCACCGCCATCCTTAAGAGGATTTTCTAAGCTCTTTATTCCAATACTCATATTTCGCCTATCATTAGAGATTAATCCTAATACTTCTGAAAATCTTTTATCCAAAAATTCCTTCCGGACCTTTTCTTCAGCTGACTTTTCTAGAGAATCAAAATGTGTATCAACACTGCTGACTAAGGTTTGGAGATTACCGGAAGAGGAGGCTGTCAGATCTATCTGGATTGATGGCATAATCTTTTCAAGCACTCCGAAAGTAGCCTCTATCAACTCACAGTCTTCCATATGAGACTTTAGGAGTTTTTCATTTGCCTTAGCATTTGCAAATAAAGCTATCTTCATTATCTGTACCGGAGAGAGAGAGTCAAAGTCGAATGGGCCTTTTAGAAGCTCCAGTTCATCAATCTCTAAAGTTTCTTGGCTTAGAAACTTTTGAACAGTTTGTGCAGTGTCTCTTGCCGGAGACAGATGTTTCTTTTCTTCTGCAGTTTTGTCCTTAGGAGTCTTATCTCCTTCCACATTTTTACCACTTACAGTTGTGGTTTTCTCTGTTGGATTCTTCTCTTTCTCTGTATCCTTGGTGCTGTCAACCTCTTTTTCTTTTTCTGCTGCTTCTTTCTCCTGTAATTTTTCTTCTTCTTGGGATCTGGAGACTATAGGAGAAGCCGAAGAGGAGATGTTAGTCTGTTCAAGTGGCACTTCTTCGAGAGTAGATGATGCAGCTGTTTCTGCACCTAAGTCCTCTGTAATAGGAATGTTGAACCTTTTGAATGTATTCCGGAGGATCTCTTCAGTGTCCTTGGCTACTTTGTCGGTCTCACCAAGCATAAGCTGATTCATCCTTGCTTTGCTTTTGAATTCATCCTTGCAGTCCTTGAATATCATGTTCATTGTTTTGTGATCAATTGAAGGATATAGCTGAATAGCTATCTGTTCCCTGATCTCAAGGTCTTTTGCCATGGCATTGTTCTTTCTTATTTCTAATTCCATCTCTAGGCTCTTTGGGATTTCAGAGATAATCTCAATAAAAGCTTTATTGTAGATGTTCAAGTACCTTATTATAGCTTCCTGCAGGATCTTTTGATCTGCCTCATTGTAGTCATCATAGAATTTAGCCACCGGTTGAAGGTTCCCATCCACAGTGACTGATTTGACTACACTGTCTAGAGACAGGGTGGGCTTTTCAGAGAATTCTTCTGTCATTTCTTCCTTGTCTCGGCCAGAGGAGGGTTTACCGGATCCTTTCTTTTTCTATTTCTTTATTTCTTTCACTCCCTCATCTGACTCAGTTTCTTCTTCATCCTTTTGGCTTTGATAAGCTCTTGAGGCTTTTGTCTTGGATCTCTTACCGGATCCCTGGACTTCTGGTTTTGAGCTTTTAGTTTTGATAGGTGTGGATCCTTTAGATGATATGGTTCGGGTTGAGGATTCCACCGGAGCACTTTTCTTGCTTTTCTTTTCTACCTCTTTCTTTTCTTCCTCAGATTTTCTTCTCTTTTCCTGGCTGGCATCATGTGCCTCTTTTGAGATGCCTAGGCCTTGAGCAATATGCTCTACTTCTTTTCTCACCTTCCTCTTTATCTCAGGTTCCCTGAGTTCTACATGTATCTTTACACTCAGCTCCTCAAAGGTTCCAAACCTTTCTGCCTTTGGATCTTTGGGCTGACTTAGCATGTGTTGAACATGCAACTCCACTATTTGTTCATCCACTTCATACCCCATGGGCATGATCCATACAGTTCTTGGTTCTACTGCCTCCATTAGACACTGATCTGTTTCTACCATGAAGCATACTGTGTCTTTGTACTTTTCAACAAGGGATTGGGGTATTCTTTCTCTTGCATGCATCATGCTTTGGAAGTTCTTGAAATATCCCCATAGAGCTGTATTTCTTGCTTTAGCATCCCCAAGTCCATGCAAATAGTCTCTTATCTGGACTGCAACAGGTTTGTCATTCTGCCATGCCCATCCACTTGATCCGGGAAGCTCATTCATGAAGTAGAAAAATAGACATAATATAAGAGTACCATACTTAAAGGAATTCTTTTTGTCCTTATTGATTTTCTGTATATTTTCCATTAATTGGCTTAGGAGCAGTTCGCAGAGATCATAATCTGCATTCTTCCTTAGCATTTCATAGGCAGTATATACTGCAGTTCCGGATACAGAATTCTCCCTGCTGGAGTGATAGATCTTGTATCCTATTATCATGGATGCATACTTGATATCCGGATCCAAAATATCTTCAATGGTCATTGCCCTCTTGTCAAATTTTGATTCGGTGGCCTCAGTTACAATGTTGTTTTTGACAGATTTGAGGATAGGTATCCCTCCGGAAGAGTAGAGACCAGTTACTGCCCTAATTGCCTCTTTTGTGATTTTGCAAGGTCTATCCAGCCATAGGAAGTTGTCATGCATTCTGCTCAATACATACCGGACCCATTCTTCTTCTTCAAAGCAGGGGAAATGAATGAATTGATCAAATTGTTTCTTCTGGATACCCTTGTACTCTGGTTTAAGCTCAAAAGCATTGTCTATCAGTTGTTTGTGATAGAGATCTCTTAATTTGAATTCCCCGAATTCCTCAATGCTTGCATGTATGTAAACCCTAATGTCTTCTGTGTGTAAAACTCCAGGAGGAACACAGGAAAATGCTCCTAAGGGATCTACCTCCAATGACTTGTATGGATGTTTCTTAAATTCAGGTCGGGGCCTATCTGAGATTTTTACTATATTTGGAGTAGCCATTTCTTCAAAAGATTTGTAGCAAGATATCGAAAGTGGAAAATACCTTTTGCATCTTCGGTTACACGGAGTGGCTGGATTGATTACTGTATGTAATGACTTTGGCAGGAGATCCTCGGTGAACTTGATGAATTTCGTTGCAGAGCTCCGCTTTTCGCTTCTTCTTGGATGTGGAATGATCAAGTAATTGTTGAGAAATCCCTTATATTGTTTCGCAAACCCTAATATCTGTTTGTAATAAATGCTCCACCTGCATTATTCCGGTTTGCCTTATCCTAATAGCTTGGAGTATCCCGGATCAGTCCTGATCTATGAACATCATGCGGATCTTTCAATCATGAACAAATCAAGATGACACATTACAAGAACATCCCAAACACTCTGTCCAATCCGCAGAGTGAAATAATGCACTTCCGGATCTCTCCGGACCCTTTTGTAATCCTCTGTGATTTCGGAGCATCTCCCGGAACAGGTCTTACTTGATCGATCACAACATCTTTATATATTCATGCGGACCTCTGAAACCTTATCTGGATTATCTCAAGACTTATCTCTTCAAACCCTTTACTCCGCATCTTGTGCCATATTCGGCACCACTTGATTGGCTGGGGGAACAGGATTTTCTTTGAGTCTCCCCCTGAGCCAGAGCTTACTTTTTAATTTTCGGAAGGAATATCAGCACCAAAGTCTGGTGCGGATCCAGTTTATGTGTTCTCTGAACTTTTCTTTACCCAAATCTTGCTCATCTGATTCCTAACTTCATCCACATTCATCTTTTGTTTACCCTTGTCTTGATTCTGATTATACACCGGACCTCTTTTGTCCTGATTCTTGCTTCTGCAGACTTTAGCATTATGACCGGACCTATTACAGATTTGGCAAATAACATTTCTCTGCATATTTGACTGATAACCTCTTGATCTGCATTGATTAGCCATATGACCTACTCTATTGCATGTAAAGCATCTACCATTGAATGATTTGTTTACTTGCATATTTCTGCATTCATGAGACTTGTGTCCATACCTTTTGCAGTTAAAGCACTGTCTGAAGAAGGATGGATTAGTTTGATTCATTCTTTTTCTGCACTGATTAGCTTTGTGACCAAAGTGATTGCAGCTGTGGCAGTATCCATTGAAAGATGGATATCTTTGAGCATTGGGCTATCTTACTGGAGGTCTTCTAGGCCTATTCCTTGGATTTTCTGATCCAAAATTCTTTTGACCAGATCCGGAGCTTTCTCCTTTCTCATATCCCAAACCGTACTTGTCATCTGTCTTCTTTTGACTTCCAAGAAGTACTTCAAGTTGGGCAGAACGTATCTTGAATTTTTCTTTATATTCATTTGCTGTTTGAAGATCTCTTTTGAGAGAGACAATTTGATCCTCAAGTTTTTCTTCATTATCTTTGGCATCTTCAAGATCAGATTCAAGATGTCTAATAATCCTGTCCATCTGGTGGCATTCTTCTAATTTCTCTTTAAGAGATTGTCTTAGATTGTCTTTAGCTTTTCTTTTTTCTTCAATCTCTTGAGTAAACTTTATAGTTCCTGATTCCATTTCATGTCTTAACATAATGACTTCTTTTGATAACTTTTCACATAACTTGGTTTTCTCAGTCAATTCTTCATTTGTATTGCTTTCTTCAGTTTGGCTTGCCAATTGTTGGAGCAGCTCCTTTCTCTTTTTCATAGAGAGACTTAATTTGTCTTTTAGTTCTCTCATGAATTCATCAGCCTATTTGAGTCTTTCCTTTAATTCATTGACTTCAGAATTTGACTGTTCAAGATCCTCAAGGGCAGTCTTGAGTTGCTCCCTTAAACCATATGCATCCATTTGAACTCCCAGATCTTCCTCAAGCTATTAGGCTCTATTAGGAGGAACCTAGCTCTGATACCAATTGTTGATAACTGAGAGGGGGGGGGGGGTGAATCAGTTATCCTAATTATTTCTTTTTTTGAATTTTCTTATTAATCAAAGCAGCATTGAATTAAACAAACAAACATTATCATGAAATGAGAAACACATGACACAGTATTTTTGACGTGGAAACCCGGTTAAGGGAGAAAACCACGGGGTGATTAACCCAAAGATTATTCTCTGTTAGAAGAATAAGGAGTTACAAAAATGGCACTTGCCAATTAGGGCTCACTGCCTGAGCACACTGCTCACAAAGAGGCCCACTGCCTACAAGGAGACACACTGTCTACAAAGAATGTTATACAATACTTGAACTGATTGGAAGCACCTACATATGCTAGGGTTCAGTTCCGGTTAAGCTCAGTACACTGATCTGCTGCACTTCATCTTTCCTCTGTTCTTTATTCTGCTATCTTTTCACATACTGGATCTTTCTTACTACTTCTGCTCTGCTCTATACTTGTTCGCATACCCAATCACACAATCACACTTTTCACAACTAAATCCATCCTCTATATATATCTGCACAAGTAATTTCATCACCTTTCTAGTCGGCATCCGGAACAGTCTAGTTTCTTACAAACTCTGTTCTGTTGGCTGAATCCTTGCTCACCAAGCAATGTGGATCAAGCATATACTTGTAGATATCATTAATCATGTCGGCCAAACATGATTCATGCCTTCACAACCTTTACCATCAACAGTAACACATCCGAAAAATATTCTGATGCTCAGTCAGTCAGTTCTTCCTCTGTTTTCACTGTCTTTCAGGAATCCGGTACTCAGCTATTCATATCTTTTTCTTTGTCCATCACCGGAGGCTAAATCCTTGGAATATACTGCTCAAAGTAGTCCTCTTGACTTCCCCAAATCTGTACTGCACCAAGACATTTCCTCTTAGAGGTCTGGACCAATCTATCAGACCTTGCCACATGCTCTGTTCTTGTTCACCGGACCACAACAGTTCTTCATTCTGACTTCCAGTAGAGGCACACCATGACTTGCAGATAAGTGGGATGACCTTTGTTGCCATCAATGACAACAACCATGAATCCATATAGTGTCTCTTGCCAACAGAGAGATGGCTGTTACCTTGGAGGATGTTTATAGGATACTGCACTTGCCAATTTAGGGCGAGCTGGTGGAGTATGATGCACAACAAGATGCGGGACTTGCTGAGTGTAGGTGAGTATTTGATGATCCTGAGTTGGTTGGACAGGTCATCCCCTGGCATGATATTTACGAATGCTATGACTACTTCCCTGGGATTGTGGTAGGATTGATCGGAGGCGTTGTATGCCCCCACAGGAGATCGCACGGGTTCCCCATTGGATGGGGCAGGATCATGGAGTAGATGGTGACAGAGGGCACCTGATATGCATGGGGTGTCTATGTGCTGGTGCATCTATATCATGACATGCATCAGGTAGTGTACCATCATAGCACGAGTCTATCAGCTGGGGTACTACTGTTATAGTTTTGGCTATGGGAGCACGTAGCGGTGACTAGGCCGATATGTGTGTTTACGAGACAGCGAGGGGAGCCATATAGTTATGGCTACACAGGGGTGATTTCGCAGCACAGGCTGGGGAAGTTGGAGTACTGGAGACATACTCTAGATGGTGTAGATGTGGTCGTCTGGCGACCATATCTAGATTTTGAGCCATGGGATGATGAGGGAGATGACCTACCTTATTGCTTTCAGATGAGGTGGTTGATAGGGCAGACGCGGCATATACCGGAGAGGCAAATGGTAGGCCGGGTACTGAGATAGTTTGGTAGGAGACAGGGCATGCCATAGGGGCAGGCACTATTTGTATAGACTCACACAGAGCGGGTGAGATGGGGGCTGATGGCTTCCTATGAGGAGGCCCTGGTAGAGTTCCGACAGACTCCCTATGTTGCTTGGGATATGAGAATAGAGATAGCTGATGCCGGGATTATGCAGGATTATGAGGAATGGGTTACTGCACAACCTTTCTTGAGATATTCAGGGCTAGGTATGTTGGTGCCTCACATTGATGAGGCAGATTCAGAGGAGGAGGGCCAGGTTGGCCAGGGGCAGAGGGAAGTAGAGGCAGAGGAGGACGAGGTCGAGGAGGATAGGGTGGTGGCCAAGATGGTGGAGATGATGGGGGAGGGGGGGAGGACATGGAGGAGGTGGAGATGGAGATGGGGAGAGGCTAAGACAATGGAGGAGAGTAGGGGAGGGGTCACCTCATGCCTAGCAGGTAGCACAACAGCAGGTGCCATAGCAGGCACCACAGGCACAGATGCCACCACCTCAGCAGGTGGCATAGCAACAGGTGCCCCAACCATAGGGGCCAAGACAGGCAAAGGCATCACAGGGGCCAGTGTAGGTAGATGTGTATGAGCGGGCCATAGCCACCCTGAGGGGACAGGTGAGAGAGATGTGGGCACAGCTTAGGAGGGCAGATGGTCGATGAGAGATAGATGCAGTAGTGATCGCAGGGCTGACCTGCGAGAGGGATATGGAGGACGCACGGGTACATGTTATCTGTGTAGAGCAGGATACTGCAGTGGCAGCTCTGGGGATAGATGTAGCCAGCACCTTTTTCATTGGGCAGGTGTAGCAGGCACAGGCACAGTTAGGCCAGTCATAGACATAGCTAGCATAGGTGAAGATAGAGCTTGCTAGAGCACAGGCACAGGTTCAGTATTACCGGGGTCTATATCATGGGGCAGTGCCAGTGAGGAAGAGGGCTTCGAGCTTCAAGAGTCAGTCTGGGGCTTCTCAGAGAATAGGTCCATCATGGTCAGGGGCCTCTGTGATGGGTCCATGGCAGCCAGGGGTGAGTGGAGGAGATTCGGGTGGGAGCAGTGGTTCCCAGCAGCACGGATAGACTTGTAGCACACTTGTATATATGTTGAGACATGTATCACCATCCTTTGGGATGTACTTTTGTATATGACATTGACTTAGAGACAAAAACTATGATATTGTACATTTAGACATGTTTTATGGATATGAGGATGCAGCTATGCGACTTTGCTCTATATGTTATGAGTCTATGGTTCCTTTTGATTTGTACGATGTGATGCACATGTAGATTTAGATGTTTTATATGATGTTATATGAGATGTTATCTGGATGCAACTTTTGATATGATGCTATGTAATGTCTATGTGATCTAAATGCATTTTCTTGAAATGAGTTATCCGATGCATTTCAAATGTATGCCAATGTAAAATGATATTCATATGATGATGCACTTAGCTATGTTTTTGATTTCTCTGCTATTGATACTATGTGATGTTGATATATAGATGACCTAATGTCTGTTATTATGTATGCAACTGATTTAATCATGTTTATGACTATCTTGGATGTGATATGATATGCACCTATATGCTCTGTTGTTGTGATGTCCAAATGTACTCTATCAATAAAAATGCCAGAATGAATGGATAGAAGGATTGACTTGAAAGAATGACTTGATTAGAAAGACTTAGAAGTTGTATTTGATACTGTTACTCTGCATAGTTCAAGTATTGATTATTGTATGGGATACAGATGAATGGAATTGTGTATGGAGATATAATGGATGTTTTTCTTTTGGAGTGCTATATTTAATCATTGGGTAATTTATTATTTTTTTTTGTACTTTTCCCGATATGTTGTAAGTTAATACAAGCATCTAGGTATAATTGAACCAAGATGACCTAAGTACTGGTTACATGGATTTTGATTTAGCAAGTTAATACAAGCATTGAGGTATTATTGAACCGAGATGACTTGAGTACTGCATACATGGATTTTGATTTAGCAAGTTAATACAAGCATCGAGGTATAATTGAACTGAGATGACCTAAGTACTTCTTACGTATCAACAAACAAGGATTGCCCCCGTTCATGTTAGACTTTTGATGTCCTCGATGATCTTTTTACTGATCATGTCCTTAGACAAGGCTTCACATTACTAAAGATTAATCCACAAACAACAAATAGAGAAAATAATCATGCCCCCATCATAGCGTCTCTAGCTTTTGGCATCCTTGAGTAGCATAGAAAGATATGATAACAAAAGTCAAGACTCTGTAACTTAACCATGATTCCAATCCACAAAACATTCTTGCATTTAGATGTGTTTTTCTTGCCATAATTTAGATAGAATCAGTTAGAAGGCCTTGGGTACTTTTCTTTGCTTTTGGATAGATTAAACTGTGTGGAGTCAAGATTCCTGCTTGGAGCGTGGGTTCTGCTTGCACTTGCTTGCTTGGTGAGAAGATTCCACAATCTTTATTGGTGAGATGGACCATAAGGGACTGACCTAGTGCCTCAGGGGTGCATTGCTAAATGGCCTTGCCTATGTGACGACGCAGAGGCAACGTAGTTCAGGGTAAACCCTAACGGACCTAAGACCTAGGTGAGAGAAAGTGGAGATGGACTCAGCTAGATAGAAGGACAAGATATGGAGCAGATGGGATAGTGGAAGCCTCGGGGCACATTTGAGAAATGGCCTTGCCTACGTGACAACACAGAGGCAATGTAGTTCATGGACCTAGACCATGGAGGAATAACGAGAGACACTATGCTAGGCTCACACTGAGGAGACAGTATGGGATAGAACCTTGGTTGACAAGGCCACAAAGAGGGAGAGTGTCAAGCCACGATAGGTAACTGTCAAGTATTTATTATGGGATAGATATGGGTCAAATGGAAAACGAGTGCAGGAGGAATGGACTCAAGGTGATTGGATTCCTAAAGATGGAGAAGGTGGTTTATCACAAGTAACACCTGTTTACTAGGTTTTTATCACTTGCTTTTATTTGCACGAGAAGCTAGAAAGTAAACATGACGCCTAGTTGCCAGGTTTTCATCATGATACCTATCCCAAGTGCTTGTTTTCCAAGTTTTCACCAAAGGACAAATTTTTTGTACTTTTCTGATTTTCTAATTTTTTTTTTGCTTACTTTTTTCATTTTTTGATTTTTTTGTATTTTTGTGCCCCCCTCACAGTGGGGTTCTCCTAGGTGTAAAATCGGCGAAGATGCATGCTGTTGATTGGGTCATCGAACAGCTCACCCTCTGACATTTCCAACTGATATTCCCTCGATCCGTAAGCAGCTACAATCACATAGGGCCCAAGCTAGTTGGGTTTGAACTTGCCTTTCTTTTCTGTCTTGTTGATTGCAAGGATTCTCCTTGAGAACGAGGTCCCCAACCTTAAAGATTCTTGGGCAAACTTTGTGGTTATAGCTCCTTGACATCATCTGTTGATAGGCTTTGAGATGATCAAAGGCTTTCTGTAGCCTTTCTTCTAGTAACTCTAGTTCTTGCAACCTGGAGACCCTGTATTCTTCATCTAATATGAGACCTTTTAGCGACACCCTGAGGGATGGTAATTCAACTTCAATAGGGAGGATGGCTTCTGAACCATAGACAAGGGCGTAGGGTGTAGCACCTGTGGGAGTGTGTATGCTAGTTCTATAGGTCCACAGAGTGGGATTGAGTTGGACATGCCAATCACGGCTAGCATTGTTGACTGTCTTCTTGAGAAGTTTCAAGATGGTCTTGTTAGATGCTTTAGCTTGACCATTACCTTCGGGGTAGTATGGAGTGGAGAAATGATGTTGGATTTTGAAACATTCATAGAGTTCTTGGACATCCTAATTTTTGAATGGTCTTCCATTATCCATTATAATGGATGAAGGAATGCCATATCTACAGATAATGTAATTCAGGATGAATGAGGAAATTTGCTTACCTGTGACGGTGGTGAGGGGAATGGCTTCAGTCCACTATGTGAAATACTCTGTGGCAGTTATGATGACTTTGTGGCTGTTGGATGAGGGTGGGTGGATCTTTCCCACAAGGTCAAGTCCCCACTGGCAGAAGGGCCAAGGTGTCGTTAAAGGTCTCAACTCTTGTGCTAGTGCATGTATCAGGTTCTCGTGTATTTGGCACTGTTTGCACTTTTTGACATTGATATGAATCCATCACCATGTTTGGCCAGTAATAACATAAACACATGGGTTTCTTGGCTAAGGCAGGACCACTGGAGTGTGTTCCACAGATCCCCTCATGTACATTTTGCAAGGTAGTTATGGATTCTTCTCGTTCTAGACAATGGAGCAAAGTACCATCGAGACCATGTTGGTACAGGGTATCGGCTATGATGGTATAGTGAGAGGTTTGGCATATGAAAGTATGTCTTTGGTTAGGAGAGAGGGCAGGTGGGAGAATGTTGTCCTTGAGGTAAGTGTAAATCTTACTGTACCAAGGTGAATCAGATCCAACTAGAAGGCACATGGAATGGGTCTCAGGTAGATCATAAGTTGGTTGCCGGATAGTTTCCACTAAGAATTCGTACCATGACTCATTTTCAGGTATTTCCAGAAGAGAGGCAATGGTTGCCATTACATCCGCTGCTTTGTTCTTGATCCTAGGTATCTGTTCAAAAGAGATGATCCCAAAGTGTTCTTTGAAGTCGTCGACTATCCACTTGTATGGGATTAGCTTCTCATCTTTTGTTTGGTATTCATCATTGACCTGATTGATTATGAGTTGAGAATCACCGTAGACATGTAGCTCTGGGATTTTCCATTTAGTTGCCATCTTGAGACCAATTACTAAGGCTTCATATTCTGCTATGTTGTTGGTGCATGGAAATAACAAACGGTAAGACTTCAGAATTGTGTCACCTTGAGGAGTTACAAGAAGGATGCCTACCCCCGATCCATGGTTTGTGTAAGACCCGTCAAAGTAAAGTTTCCAAGAAGATGTTGATACATTGAATAAGGACTCATCTGAAAATTGAAACTGCATTGGTGTAGTGTATTGTAATGGTGCATCTGCTAGTTGATCAGCTATGATTTGTCCCTTGATGGCTTTTCTGTCTACATATTCAATGTTGTACTCACTTAGAAGCATTACCCATTTTGCTAGGCGACCTGTGAGAGCTGCTTTGTTGAGGAGATACGTCAGTGGGTCTATTTTTGCAATGAGTTTAACTAGATGTGCAAGCATGTAATGTTAGAGTTTTTGTGAAGCAAAAACTACCGCAAGACATGATCTTTCTATCTATGAGTATTGTAGCTCATAGCCCACTAAGGTTTGGCTGATGTAGTAGATGGCTCTTTCTTTGTTCTCATAATCTTGCTGTGATAGAAGAGCCCCAAGAGCAGTAGGTGTAGTAGATATGTAGAGAATTAGCGGTTTCCCTTGGATATGAGGCATGAGAATGGGTGGATTCATAAGGTATTCTTTTAGTTTGTTGAATGCTTCTTCACACCGCTTATCCCATCTAAATGGAATTTTCTTGTACAGGAGATGACTGAATGGTTGGCATTTGTCTGCCAGCTGTGATATGATTCTATGGATTGCTTGTAGCTTACCTTGTAGCGATCTCAGTTGAGTTAGAGTCTTGGGTGGTGGCATGTCCATTATAGCTTTGACCTTGGCTGGGTCCACTCTATTCCATTTGCTGACACGATGAAGCCTAGCAGCTTACCTGAAGTGACTCTGAACACACATTTCTTTGGGTTCATCTTGACATGGAATTGGTCTAATCTTTGAAAAACTTTTTCTAATATATCCAGGTGTGAGTCCCTCGTGAGTGACTTTGCTAAGATATCGTCGACATAGTCCTCCATTGTTACATGCATCATATCATGGAATATAGTTGTCATAGCCTGCTGATATGTGGCACCTGCATTTTTCAGCCCAAATGGCATGACATTCCAACAAAAAGTGCCCCATGGACAAGTAAAAGTTGTCTTGTGTTGGCCTCTAGTGCTATTTTGATTTGATTATACCCTGAGAATCCGTCCATGAGAGATAGCATGGTATGTCCTGCAGTTAGGTTGACTATGATATCAATATTTGGCAATGGAAAATCATCCTTGCGGCATGTTTTGTTTAGGTCTCAAAAATCATTGCATAGTCAGACTCGGCCATCTTGTTTGGACACTGGTAAAATGTTGGATATCCATTCTGGGTAATCTATAGCTTTGATGAACCCCACATCCGATAATTTCTTGAGTTCTTCTTTGACCAAAAGTGCTATGTGAGGATGCATCTTTCTAAGCTTCTGCTTTACTGGTTTTACTCCTAGATCCAATGGAAGGTGATGTAGAATTAAGTTTGGGTCTAGACCCGGCATGTCTGCATATGACCAAGTGAAGTTGCCTCTCTTTTTCTTAAAGAATGGTACAAACCTGGTTTTCTCTAGCAGAATAAGAGATTTAGCAAAGTGGATAACCTTAGGCTGTTCCTCTGTTCCAAAGTTAACAAGCTCTGTCGGTTCTACAACAATCTATGACCTTTCCTGGTACATATCATTAGGGAGAGTGTCAAGCCTTCCATCGTCAGGTGCCACAGTTGGGTTTTCACCTCGGATGCATCCTTTCTTTTTACTGTTTTGGGATCTGACACTGCCGCGAGGCAGTTTTCAACGTCAGATCCATTTTTGACCTTGATATTTTTGTGACTGGAAGGTTTGGCACACTCCCTGAAGTAAGTCACGGTATTCAGTTCAATAGCAAAACTAGCTTTATGATCTCCCTTGGGTAAGTGGTCCCTAAGTTCCATATAATCAATGTAAGCATCATCGTTTTGGAACATATCTAGTTGGGGAGTTCCTCGCAGATCCCAGTCAATAAGCTCAGGGTGCATGAGGGGGAGGGAGTCGGATGATAGACCTAATTCATTGATGGTGTGAATGGAAATGTTAGGAGCATTGGTGGGGGTAGTGTTTAGAATGGTACTTTCCTCCAAGTTGTTTATTGTGATGGAATTTAAACTTTCCTCGAAAGCCATAATCTCAGGGATGGGCAAATCAGATTCTAGTGGTCTATTCCATAGCATTTGTCCCTCATGGTAGGGGCTAAAAGTTTGAATGGTGTCGACCTCCTTGTCATCATAGGAATGCTCTATTAGCTCCTCCCATTCATACTCATTGGAATCGGTGTCGCTATCTTCTTGGAGTGTTTGGATCATTTCTACAAGACAAGCATTTTCTTTAGCTTTACCTTTGCCTTCGTATCCTAGGCCACTTGTGTTTCTAGCCAATGAGGATGAAGAAGGTTGGACAAGTTCAATGATTCCTTCTTTTCTGAGGCCGATGGGGCCTTGTCCTTCGTACCCCATTCTGTGCAGAATAGTCTCACCTCGCCCGTAGAGTTCTATTGGGAGTCTAGGCAAATTTTGGGGTGTGCTCTCTTCTTTAGTGTAAAGCCATTGTAGGATATCTCTCTCCTCTGTTTCATTAGATAAGGTCCCCCATTTTACAAAGGGAGTTGCGAGAGCTACAGGAGGAGTAGATGGCTTTGGAAAATGCTTGGGTTGGCCAAAAGATCTAGGAGACAAAGGCATCTTGGCAAGATTGAGGCTGTGCTCAATGGAGTATTCTCCCACTCCCGTTTCTTTTATGGTAATTTTCTGTTCTTTGGGCCTTGGTGAGGAAGTTTCAGCGGTATGATCATACTGTGGGATAGGGGATATGTATGCTTTATTATTTGGGATGATGTATTCGGGTTTTGTAAGGAAAGAGTTGCAATGCTGATAGGGGTCGGGGTCGCCTTGAATGGTGACTTGCTTGCCATTGTGTGGGAACTTTATGCATTGGTGATAAGTAGAGGGAACAACCTTCATGGCGTGAATCCATGGTCTCCCTAGAAGAATATTATAAGCGAGCTCCCTCTCCAGGACTTGACACACAACATCTTTTATTATGGGTCCCACTTGAATGGGTAGGACTACTGTTCCTTTTGTGGTTCTTTCTTCTTCGTCATATGCTTTGATGGTAATTTTCCTCCTTGGATCAACCGCCTGTTTAGAGAATCCCAGTGCAAGGACTAGCTTTAATGTGCAAATATTTAAACCGGCACCCCCATCAATGAGAACCCTCTTGATGCGGTGTTTGTGGATGAAGGTGACGATATGTAGAGGGGTGTTATGGGGTTGAGATACAGAGAGGTCATCTTGCTCAGTAAACGATATGGTGTTGGAGGAAGTCAGATTGCCTACCATGGTCTGGAACTTCTCTTGGGCCAAGTTAGTAGGGACAGTGGTTTCCACCAAGGCTTTCTCAAGGATCTCCTTATGGGAAGGAGATAGATGTAATAAATCCAAGATAGAAATGTAAGCCAAAGTTTTTTGTAATTGGTTGATGACATTGTACTGACAGAAGTTGGATGGAGAAGGTGATGACCTTAGAGGGGTGGTATTGAGCATGACTTTACCACTGCGGGTAATTATACTACAACCAGTTTTGTTAGGTCTTGATTGTTGGTTGGGTGTGATGACATTGATTTGCAGAACATGCTCAGAAATGCAATTTATGGTATAGTCAAATGGCACACTTGCATAGTTGGCATTACTAGTCGCGCTATTCTAATTTGGCTTGTTGCGATTGTTGTTGTTGTTGTTATTATTATTGCCATTATAGTTGTTGCCGTTGTGGTTGTTGCCATTGTTGTTATTGTTGTTGTATGACCTGTTGTGATTCAGAAGTGGATCCCTGTAGGCCACATGAGTTTCATTGGAGGTATGCTGTTGGGTTCCTCCCTGGTTCTGATCTAGTACATCTTGTATGACATTTTTGAGGCAGATGCAATTGTTGGTTGTATGTCCTTTTCCTCGATGATATTCACAATAGTCTGTGTCCTTCCAGTAGGGAGGTTTGACTATAGGCTCGTAATCACTTGTTGGAGGGAGAGAGATTTCATTGTTAGCCAACAACTTTCTTAATGCAGACTCTTGAGACTCACCCAATGGTGTGAACTTTCTCCTTGGATTTGAACTGAACCATGGTCATGGCTCCCGAGAGAATGGTTTGTTGGGCATACCATTGTTTGTTTCTCCTTTAAGAGTGAATATGGGTTGTTGCTTGGGAGCTGCCGCCTTGGCATCCACTACCCCATCGTTGACCACATTCTTATTCTTGGTCCAAAACTTTGATTTATCCATTGTGTAATTAGATTATAGGTGTGTCCTTGTATATCTTGATTGCGCCTTTAGTGATCATAGCCTTTTCAATGAACAATCCCATTTCAATGACTTTTGAAAATGATGTAGGGCATTGTATCTGTATTTGATAGCTAAGATCAATGTTTAGGTTATGGACAAACATCTCCAATAGCTGCTTCTCAGGAATATCGTAAGAACACTTACTAGCTAGTCATCTCCATCATTGTAAGAAGGTGGTGAATGACTCAACACTCTTTTGTTTGGTGTTGCATAGATCTGGCATAGATACCTCGTGTTCGATGTTGTAAGAGAAGTGCGTGATAAATTTGTTGACAAGTTCATCAAAAGTTTTGATTCCTAGTGGGAGACGTGAGAACCACTCCATAGCTTGACCACCTAAAGATCTTGGGAATAGTCTCATCAAGTAGGTCTCATTGTGAGCTACTTCTAAACATGCTGCATTGAATTCCCTAATATAATCTCTAGGGTCCCCCTCCCTTTGTACTTGTCAAACTTTGGAACTTCGAACTGATAGGGGAATGGTTTCATGACCAAGTTTTTGTCAAAGGGGTACGGTGCTATATCTTCCAAGGAGTAGTTCTTGGTACTTGTACCTATCTTAAGGTTTGATATTTGTTGTGTGAAGCTCTCGAGTTGTTTTCTCATTTCTTCCATAGGAGCATTTTGATCTATGGGTCTCTTACCTCTATCATTTGCATTTGGGTCTATAGTATTCCTTTCTCTTTCATTTGTGTGTGGGTCTGTGTCATTCTTTCCCCTTTCGTGATCATTGTCTATATTTTCCATGATTGAGCTTATATCAAAGCCTGCGGGGAGTTTAATTCTGAGACTACCAAGATGATAGAAATACTTATGAGGGTCCACATGGAGCACCTTCTCTACTAAACGTTGGAATTTCTAATCTTAGATGCTCCCTTCATAATCTTCGTGAGAGATCTCTTCATCACTATCATGAGGTGTGACGATACGATTGGATGAGCCGGCCATTTCAAGTTGCTTGTTGTACTGAGATCAAGTAAGAACCATGCAAGGTGACGTGGGATGAAGTGGACTAGGATTAGAAATTTTGGCAAGGTGCCAACTGAGACTGTTGTGAATAGGATACCTAGGACAAGACTTGGACAAAGGACTTTCTCACTCAATGACTTCAAGTAAGACAGTTGACACAAGACGGTAGCCACTAGTAAGGGTAGTCGATACCTGTCTTACTGTGTAGGGACTAGTCGTGCAACAAGACTACTAGCAAAGTTTTGTGACCTACTAGGCTTACGTGAATTTCACAAAGGATACGAGAAAGGGACCTATATCAAACTGATATGGAACAATCTGACTTCGGGACAAGAAAGGTTTCGACAGAAGGTGAATGGGATGATCGACAAAAGAGAGATACTTGGGTGAAATGGGTGAAGACTGACTGCAAGGTTGAGCCTGATCTTTGAATGTGAAGCTAGGCTGAAAAGGGTACTCAAAATAGGTAAAATTTTTCTCTCAAAAATAATGTAAATGCTCACTGTCGTGGATGCGCCGAAATAGATGCACAGCAGAAATGCACAGATGCACAGGAAGTTGATGCAAATGCGCCGTACTGGTAAAGTATGAGTGCGCAACAATAGTCAATAAATGTGCAGCAAGTCTAAACAGATGCACCACTAGTCAACACAAATGTGCAGGAACATAGAATGGATGCACAGCTCTGGCTTTTTCTCAATGTTTTTTTTTTTTTTTGCAAATTTTTGAAATTTTATGTTGTTTTTGGTATTTTTGGCTAGAAAAAAGGGTCTCCTTGATCTGATTTTATGAATTAACAGCAAGAAAACATAGCAAGCACAAAGAATATTTTATAGTTTTTTACTTTTTTAATGGTTTTCTGACTCTATTTTGGACTAATAGGAACAAAAGCAAGCACAAAGATCTTAGGCTAGAGGACTACAAGGGTTTTTGGCCATTAGAACAAGAGGTATTTAATGTGGGCAACCATTCAAGTGGTTACACATGTGGTGGCACTACTCTCCGTTATGGAGTCTCCCAGCCTCAAAGGCTTGCGCCTTAGAGGGTTTTAGGGGAGGTTAGCCATTGGTGTAAAATAGCAACACTTGTTGCAGGAGGTTTTCACCTCAAGCACTTTTATTTTAAGTGGATTGGTAGGGCTTGGCTTCTAGCCTATTTCCACTTAGGGTTGTTCCCACTTGGACAAGTGTGCATCCAAGGGTAGGCCCCCCTTAAAGGTTAAACAAATGGAATAACAAGTCTGGCACTCTGATCACCCAGTAAAGGGGAGAACATAAGCCTATTGTCATTCGGCAAGCACAAAAGACACTGATTGATCTAACCTACTTAAAAGTAGAAAAATTAAATGGGCTAATCTACTTGGGCAAGCACAGAACTTTGAAGTGATTTAGCAAGATAGCATTGGTTTAGTTTTTAACCCAGAAAGCAATGATGAGTTTAGTTTTAATCCACGTAGCATGGATAGTTAACTTTGAAATTTTGGTCAATTCAGATAGCAATGGTTCAATTTTAACCCAGAAATTAATGATGAGTTTAGTTTTAATCCACATAGCATGAATAGTTAACTTTGAAATTTTAGTCAATTGAGATAGCAGTAGTTCAATTTTAACTCAGAAAGCAATGATGAGTTCAGTTTTAATACCAGATAGCAATAACTTGGAAAAGATAGCAATGTTACAATGCAAGACAACAATGATCCAGTTACTTCTTTCCTAATTAAAGCTATATGAGGGTTTGAATGAATATTAGTTTTACTATCCCTTTAGAAAGTGAAGTGTGAACTATCAAAATGTAACTATATGGAACTAAACCCAAACCTATCCTAAAAAATAGCTCCAGAGAACACCTACAAAGATGTTAGCATTAGCAAACCTTCTTAGAAAAGCACTAAAATCATTGCCCACTACAGAAGCGCAGCTTCAGGGACTAAATGTGCAGAAATAGTCAACAGAAGCGCAGCAAAAACAAATGTGTTGTAACAGTGCTCAAAAGTGCAATACGAAAGAACAAAAGCGTAGTAGAAACAAATGCGCCATAACAGTGTGCAAAAGTGTAGCCAGAAAGGATAGAAGTGCAGGAATAATATATGTGCTGCAGAAATTGGTATATGCGCCGTAACAGTGTTTAAATGCACCGTAAGATTATAAGCACCAGAACAAAGGCTATAAGCACTAGATTATCACAGAAGCACCATGGACAGATGTGCCGGATTAGCTTGTGTGATGCCTGTATGGAACCTATCTTCAAAAAAGCTTAGATTTTGATGAGAGAAATAGGCAAGGCCCCACGGTGGGCACCAAAAATGTTAGGGTAAAATGCAGATTAATCAATTTAACAATAATAAACCCAAACATCAATAGAATAATGAAACTAAGGAAGATTGAATGAAATGAAGTAATGAATAACACAGTGCAAACCTTTCTTGAATCGAAGCTTCTATTGTTTGCCTATTAAAACTGTCCTTGATTGTAATGAAGTTGGGCCCTCAGTGAGTGCACTCCTTTTTGCTGTGTTGTAGGATGTCGGTAGTAAACGGCTGTGTTGATAGATATTGCTATGAAGAGGAGCTTCAAAGCAAATGGTGATCTCAAGTAGATTGTATTGGGGGTGCCAAAGGCGCACTGGTGAATTTTTGCATAGTAACAATACAAATAACCTGGATGAATAGAATGGGAGGATGAGGCTTCTTTTATAGACTCAGAAGAATGAGGATCAATGGTTGAGAGGAGATATAAAGATCAATGGCTGAGAATGGTTGAGGAATGTGCAACCAATAGAAATATGACAAGTGTCCCACCTCCATCATGAAAGAGGGGATTTGACAAAATTGATTGGTTAGTTAACTCCTTTAACTGATCAGTTAACAAACTTGATTAGTCAGTTGGAAGAATGGATTGAGGGATTGACCGAATTGATTGATTAGTTACCCAAATAGATTGAGGAGCTAATAGAATTGATTGGTTAGTTAACAGTTTTGATTGGGAAGTTAACTAATTTTGATTTAGAGAAGAAATAGGACGTGGGTGAGGGAATATTAGGTAATTAAATATTTAGAATATTTAATTACATGTGCAACATGGTGAGGTGGAAAGGTGAGGTAGATTTATGAAATTGGGACTTAGGATAGAGGAATTTATGAATAATTAAATAATGTAGGATTATTTAATTATGTGAGACATTAGAAGAATTTAGGGAATTTAATTAAATAAATTAATTTTATTTAATTATGGAATAGTGAATTGATTAAATAAATTTAGAATATTTATTTAATTGATAGAAGAAGAGAATAAATATTTAGAATATTTATTTAGTTGATAGAAGAAGAGAATAAATATTTAGAATATTTATTTAGAATGAATCGTGTCATTTTTAGGCGTATACACCCTTATCGGGTGAAAAACCCCATACTCAGAAACCTACACAATGTATTAACAAATCTGAAAGAATGTTTACAATACACTTGCAATGCAAGATTTAATGGTCTTCGACACTCATATCTAGAGTCAATCCGGCAGCATAATAGTTCTATAAACCTGTGATACAAACTCCATCTCCAAGCACCTGTTTAAATAGAACATACAAGGCAATTTTGGACCTTTCTTGGAATGGGCGTCCAATATGGCATCTTGGACCAAAACCCATGCTTAGGGACACTTGGTCAACATTGTAGAATGTGTCTGACACTTGTCCACAACTCCCATCCCAAAGAGGTCACTTATTTCCAAAATGGGCTCTGACAGATGCTCTTACGACACTTACGACCGTCATAGAATCTGTCATAGCGGTTACAACTTACAGCTGTAAGAGAATATGTCATACACATGCTATAAATAGCATATTCTCTTACAACACATCATATTCCACCTTGGGGCACCCAAATATGCCTCATTCAAAGATTTTTCATGACACATGTCATTACCTGTCTTACAACCTTCTATTCTCGACTCTTACATGTCATAGATTCGTCATAGGAATCTGTCATAACCGTTTCGGTCAAACATTCCTTACACAACATAGAAGATGCTGACACATGGCAAAATATTCCTACCACTAAGTGGGATGCCTATCTCCTCATGTGAGGACAAAATAACAAGTTGTCATAATCCATGTAGGATTGACACATCACCGTGCCACATC
This sequence comes from Cunninghamia lanceolata, assembly GCA_027924645.1. Taxonomy (NCBI): domain Eukaryota; kingdom Viridiplantae; phylum Streptophyta; class Pinopsida; order Cupressales; family Cupressaceae; genus Cunninghamia; species Cunninghamia lanceolata. Next base: position 2,828,100 of record BSBN01000537.1, read on the forward strand.
CCACAATATGACAAAGTGGAATTTCCAAATATTTACAACATAGGCAATTGAATAATAAATGCAAACATTACAAATGCAGAGAATTACCAAGGTTGAGAACCTTAATTCCCAACACAAGGTAGCTGATTGTGGAATGAATGCATAAAAAAAATGCACCAATAGACATTCATTTCATCCTTCAAACTCAACCACAGAATCAGCTCCAAATATGCAAGATCGACGGTCCAAATCCACCCATACAGGTTGAAAATCCATGTCAACAACATTGAAATGTCCATTGCCAATGATATCGCGCCATGTAGGCATCTTTTCCTTCGTTGACTTTTTGTATGTTCATGAGATTTAATTATCCCACATTCATCCTATAGCGATCATTTGTTCGCTTTATATACCAGACCATTGGTATACCTAACGTCGCACACTTTTCCCTTAGGTGACCAATGATCTACCTGCTAGCGGTTTATCGCTCCGTCTCCCACCGATGCCAAGACCTTATCAGAGTGACCCCAAGTGTTGCAGCAACATCCTCTAGGCATGCCAATGTCACATATCTCATTGATCGACTTCATCGTTGTGACCCAAATAGTCGGAGTGACATATCCATAGCACGCTGATGAAGACTTATCTCACCGATCAGCGGAATGACCCAACACATCCAAAGGTGACCTTCATAACACACCGATGGCTATTATCACACCAATTGCTCACCTTGCATATCTCATCGGCCTATTAGAGAAGCACTAGACATAGCCACTGATAGGCAAGGTCTCGGCGATGACACTTCTTCATATACCTCATCAGCCCATTAGCAGGACTACGGAATGAGACACCGATGTAGGTTGTCTTGGCAATGATCCCCCTTTGGATGCTTGCTAGAACCTCCATCATTCTATCAGAGGGAACATGAAATGGGACACCGATGTGTGTTGTCTTGGTGATGTAAGGAACAAACCACTATGAACAACATGATCGTTGAGACAAAGGTCTAGTCTTTTCGATGGACTTAGAATTTTTTTGAAGGTTTACAATGAAAATGCTTGCAGATTTTTAGCTCAAAACCCTAATTCTAGGTGCAGGCACCAACATTGGCTCTGTCTGGGGATGCATGCCTCTTGTAGGCATGGAGAGAACTCCAGAACTTTGGGATGTAGACCAGGCCTTATCCATTGGGTACAGAGTCAAAGCTACACCAACCTGCATCATAGATCACATTTTTAAAAGTTTACTTGGTGGCCTAGGGCCACCAAAAAGGAAAAACCAAAATTTCCCTTTATCAAATATCCAATTTTCTTTTGATTTCTTCAGATGAAGCCTCAAAACATTTAACTGCTTGAAGCACCCTGCTTTGCAATTATTTGTACTATTGCCCCTTTCCCTTTCTTTAACAAATCTACAACAAGCTTCATCAGCTATAGAATGCCATCATCATATGAGTCACTAATGTTGCTTGGAAAAATAACAGACTCACATGAATCAAATGAGTCCACATCAAAATTTTGCCCTTCTTCAAAAAATAAGAGCTCTTCTGTATTAAACACGCAATATTTAGGCACAAGCAACATCTCATAATCATATTCATTTTTCTAAACATTTAGATATCCATCATCATTGTGCTTAGCAATTTTATCATTAAGGTCCACCTGGAATGTCTCAAGAGAAGGCATGAATAGCTCAGAGTGCAATCCTATGCTAAGAGCTTCATAGTCACCCCTGCAAGCAAGACTATCCCCATCTGTATCAGCATGAACATCTGCAACTTGTCCATTCTCATCTGAATAGTGACCCTGATTTTCCTCTTCACTAATGCACTGATAATCAATAGTAAATTTTTTAACCTTTGCACTGTAAAGGTAGTCAGAATCTTCAAGGAGGCACTCATATTCAACATCCATACATATTTCATCATATGAAAGGCTCACATATGCATCTGAATGCTGACAATCACTAACATATTCACTGCCATCCCTTGAATCTGCATCTTTTGTATTTAGAGTGAAGCTCTGCATATCCACCTCATATAAATATTCAAGAATAATTGGGATATGCCTATTGCTGCAAGACATAACCTCATGTATATCTTTCATTTCATCATTTGAAATGTGTTTTGTATTTGTAGGCTTCTCTTCTAGAGGTTGATAACAATCTTTGTCTTCACCATTACAGGATTTGCCCACATTTTCTACAACATCTTCTTCATGTTTATGCATCACATCATGACTGCACCCATTGTTCTGAAATACATTCCCCTTTGCAAAATCATCTCTCAATGAACACACTGGGAGAGCTTAAATATATTCACTTTGAAAACTATTTTGAAGGCCTATAGTCATGAAACCTACCGACATTCCATATTTTTTATTGTTTTCAATATCCATAGAAAATTTGTAAGCTTGGTGAAGCGTAGCTGGTTCCTTATCTCTCAATAGATAACTCATTTCTTCATCAAATGCAGCCAAGTAAATTGCCAAGCACAATGCATTATTGCATCTCATAGATTTAGGGATCTGCTTGAGCAACTTAATAAATCTAAGATTGAAGACTGGAACCAGTTCCTCATCTTCTTTTTGGATATTCATGAAATGTATGATCAATGAGGCCAAATCAAATCTTTCACCAAACTGCTCTAGGAATGTAATCTCTAAATCTACCCATGAAGAAACTAAACATACAGGCAGGTCTAAAAACTAGACCATAGCATCATCCTCTAATGACTGGACAAAAAGTCTCATTACTACATCTTCAGCCTCTACCTCATAATCTTCTATCAAATTACAAAATTTTTGCAGGTGTTTGTTTGTAGACTTAGAATTTGATCCACTATATTTTGGCAAACATTTTCTAATCTTATTGGGAATAACATTTGGGTAACCATTTATTCCTTTGAAATTTAGGGCTTTATATCTTTCAATAAAAAATGGTCTTTTCTGAGAGCACAACCAGGACTGTTGCTCTATTTGAATCACTTTGAGTGAAAAAATGGAATACCCAGAAATATGTTGCAGCTTTGGATAGGTTCAATCAACAGAGTCGCCACCTCTCATAGAGAGGACAAAATATCAACAAGGCACTTTATTTTCTGGATTCATCATGCCAGCAGAGCACCACATGGTCTTTATTTGGTCTTGCTGCAACAACTTCACCTGGGTCTTCTAAATCTTCAAGTTGCTTTAGTTCCCCAGTAGAGTCACCACTTTTTTGGTTCTTTCTCTTCGAATCGACAAAGGGTTTGCCAGTTCCAATGCATAGGTAGATTCGACCAACAAATATAGGAGGTTGTGTGAGCTGCCTCCCCTTCACTTCTAGTTCTACCGCACCAAGGGGGTATCCCTATAGCTAAAGATTTTTCTTTGACTCACCTAATGACAGAAAGATTTAGCTTTACAACAATAGGCAGAATATTCTCATTTAAGGACCAAGATTTGCATGATAAATCACAAGTTTGGCAATGTTCTTGGACATATTGAACTAGTTAGGAATGAGAGTATGCAGGGCTCCTATTTCTACTCCTACAAACTAATAGGTTGGAACTATGAAAGGATTTGTTTTGATATTTTGGATGCAAGACAGGGGGTTTTGGATCATAACTACTACACAAGGGCAGACTGGTGCCTATCTCAGGGCAAGGAGTCAACTAGACGTATACAAGTGAATGATTTGCATTGGCATTCAAGTTTAAAGGGGTAAGGACTGGTATTTGCCGTACAAAAACCACCTAAGACTGAGTATTTAGCTACCTCTACTTACAAATATCCCAGTTGACATACATTCTTCTTCATACTTAACCTAAAACAGTTTAATCCACTCCTTGAATGGAAGTCGTAGATCAAGCATGCAATATAGAAAGTCTATATTCTAGAATCTGAGGAACCCTTAGCAACCAGATTTAGAAGAAGAGATACATACAACAATGGAGATAAACAACTAAACACATGTAACAATACATTTTTTATATAAAACAACAATGAAACTAAAAAAATGTGCAACATGCACTCAGATGCAACTCTTAAACTCCAAAAGAGATAGAACAACCAAAAAGCTTTGTTCTTTGTTATTTCCCCAAAAAATTTGCCCAAGTCTTCAACAACCATTAGAATGGCCATGGATTCCTTTTTCAAGGAGCGCACAAGCTTCCGGCTACCTACACACTGACAAACTTCATAAATGCAAAGATCACTTCTTTAGATTTTTGATCCAACAATCAGATCTTTATTAAATTTTGGTCACTGAAGCCATCAGATCCTCCATGAAAGGCAGTGGCGCAAGCAACTGGACCTCGATCATACTAGCAGATGTGACATTTTTTCTTGCCATCTTGCAGAAAGGTAGTTGATTGTGGAATGAATGCATAAAAAAATGCACCAACAGACATTCATTTCATCCTTCAAACTCAGCCATAGAATTGGGCTCCAAATATGCAAGATCGACGGTCCAAATCCACCCATACAGGTTGAAAATCCACGTCAGCAACATTGAAAAGTCCATTGCCAATGATATCGCACCTTGTAGGAATCTTTTCCTTCACTGACTTTTCCTATGTTCGTGAGATTTAATTATCCCACATTCATCCTGTAGTGATCCTTTGATCACTTTATATACCAGACCACTGGTATACCTAACATCGCACACTTTTCCCTGACGTGACCAGTGATCTACCTGCTAGTGGTTTATCGCTCCATCTCCCGCCGATGCCAAGACCTTATCGGAGTGACCCCAAGTGTTGTAGTGACATCCTCCAGGCACACCGATGTCACATATCTCTCCAATCGACTTCGTCTCTGTGCCAAATAGTCAAAGTTACATATCCATAGCACGCAGATGAAGACTTATCTCGTTGATCAGTAGAATGACCCAACACATCTGAAGGAGACCTTCATAGCATGTCGATGCCTATTATCACACCGATGGCTCACCTTGCATATCTCATCAGCCTGTCGGAGAAACACTAGACAAAGCCGCTGATAGGCAAGGTCTTGGTGATGACACTTCTCCGTATACCTTATCAGCCCATTGGCGGGACTGCGGAATGAGATGCCGATGTAGGTTGTCTTGGTGATGATCCCCCTTTGGATGCGTACTAGAACCTCCATCGATCTATCGGTGGGAACATGAAATGGGATGCCGATGTGTGTTGTCTTGGTGATGCAAGGAACAAACCATTGTGAACAACGTGATCGCTGAGACAAAGGTCTACTCCTACTGATGGACTTAGAAATTTTTTGAAGGTTTACAATAAAAATGTCTGCAGATTTTTAGCTTGAAACCCTAATTCTAGGTGCAAGCACCAACAAGCTCTATGTTTTTGATGTGTAGTTTTCTTTGCTTGGGTATCAAGTCTAATGGGTGCACATTTATTATGGGTGATGGATAGTGAAATTTTTTATTATGGTTTGTGGTAGGTGACTAGTTTTTACTATGAAATTGATAATAAACTCCCTTTAGGACAAGAAGGTATATACAAAGAATGCCCCCAGTTAAGTACAAAAGTATTTATTATGAAATGGGATAGGCGGTGCTTATTATTAAAATTAATGAGGGTTGGATACTATCAATTTATATCAATTATCAAGCCATAGTAGTGGGATAAGTTGATTAATGGGAAAGATAATATATGGTGGATTTGATGGGATGGGTGAGAACTTGATTATAGATGGTGGATAGTAACCTCTACACATGGTACATATTTGCCAGGTTTTCACCATGGTACTTTCCCAAGATGCCACTGAAGTGGTTTTCACCTTTGGATGAATTATTTCTCTTTACTTTTTTGTATAGATATTTTTTGTTATTTTATTATTTTATATTTTATTTTTCAATTTTTTTTACTAGCTAGGATATCGGAGGGTCAAGTATAGAATTGCTTGAGGTAAATGATCTTTATCGGTTCTTTAAGAGGTTGTCCCTCTATTGTTGCAAGCTAGCAGGTACCTGATCCATAGTTAGTTGTAATGAAAAAAGGTCCTTGCTAATTTGGTTCAAAATTTCCCATTTCTCTTGTTCTTGTAGATTTCATTGGTTCTCTTTGAGGAAAAGGTCACCAATTTCAAAATGGTGGATCTTGACTTTCTTGTTGTAACTTCACCGAAGGTGGTTTTGATATGCTTGAATATGGTTTATGGCATGAATATGCCTTTCATCCAAGAGTTCTAATTCATGTAACCCCGATGTACGATACTCTTCCTCATCCATGATGTTCTGTAGTGAAATCCATAGAGAAGGGAGCTTAACCTCGATTGGTAAGATGGATTCAAAACCAAAGACACATGACTATGGATTAGCCCTGGTAGGTGTGTGAATACTAGTACGGTATGCTTGTAAGTCTTGATTTAATTTTAGATGTCAGTCATAACCAACATCATTGACGATATTTTTCTAGAATCTTAGGTTGGTTTTATTTGACACGTTAACTTGGTTGTTACCTTATGGGTAGTAGGGGGTGGAAAAGTGATGTTAGATGTGGAATTTATTGAAAATGGACCAAAACTATCAATTCTTAAAAGGCCTACCATTAAGTTATAATGGCGAGGGGAATTCCATACCAGCAAATGATGTAATGTAAGATAAACTTAGCTATTTGGGTATGGTAATGTAAGTGAGTGGAATTACTTCAACCCACTTAGTGAAGTATTCAGTAGCAGTTATGATAAATTTATGGCTATTGGAGGATGGAAGGGTTATTTTATCAACAATATAAAGGCCCCACTATGAAAAGGGCCAAGGAGTTGTTATTGGATGCAATTCTTGAGACAACACATGAATGAAATCACCATGTTGTTGGCACCATAAACATTTCTTAGAAAACTAATGTGCATCTTGTTCCATACTAGGCCAGTAGTATCATGTTCTCAACAAATTCTTTACAAGGGTAAGACCACTAGCATGTGTGCCAAAGATCCCCTCATGTAGCTAATGTAAGGTAGTTTTGGCTTCTTATGAGTTTAGGCACCTAAGAAGAGTACCTTTGAGACTCCTTCGATATAGTGTATCACCTAGGATGATAAAGTGAGATGATTGGTGAATGAAGTTTTTTCTTTGGTTGGTGGATAGGTTTGGTGGAAGGGACTGTTCATGAAGGTAAATTTCTTGATACCAAGGGGAAGCCAATCCAATTGTTTCATAGACAAGTTCAGAATCTAGAATATTATATGTGGGGATAAAGAGTTGTTCCACAAGAATCTCACCTCGTTGGCTATTTGTTAGCATGCCAATGAGTGAGCCAATGGTTGCCATTACAATTGCAACTCTATTATTTAATCAAGGCACTTGTTCAAACTGAATCTCTAAAACATACTTTTTTAAGTTATCAACCATTTTCTTATAGGGGATTAACTTGTCATCCTTGGTTTGATATTCATCATTAGCTTGTTTGATAACCAATAGTGAATCTCCATACATGTATAATGTGTCAATCTTCCATTGAACAACCATTTTTAATCCTATAATTAGATCTTCATACTCGAGAATGTTATTAGTGCATAGAAATGCAATCCTATATGCCTTAGGGATGCAGTCACCTTGAGCTCATGGTGTAGGGGCACCCTCATGCACATGTTAATCAATTTTGGGTTTTGTCCTGTTTTGATAATGACTGATGTAATAAGGTCATTGTAGACCATATCATGTGTGTTTGAGTCAAAATTAGGTTATTAGGTGGATTGGTGAGTCAAGTTGCATAAAGTTGTCAAGTTTGTAAAAATGTTGCAAAAGTGCAAAAACATGGAATATGAAGAGTCATAAGTTGTAAATGAGAGAAGTTGAACAATTAGAACTTGAAAAATAAGTTATGAACCATTGGGAAAGATTTTGAAATGTTTAAAAAATGCCTTGGGAGGTTGAGGCAAGGGAGAGGAATTGTAATTTTGAAGTTTGAGTAATAAAGTTCCTTTGATTTCCTACAAATCTAAATGTTGCATCACTGTTTCTTAATGTAGTATGGTAATGTACGGCCATATCTTCACTCTAAATCAATTGTGTTTGGTAAAGATATGAATATAGTTTCTTTTGGCATTGGTTTCATGTAATTTCATCAAGTTTCAAGTAAATTGTGTTCATTATAATAAAACACTGAAACCCTAGTAGGGCTAATTTGAGTGAGAATAGTCCAAATTTGAGAATCTCTATACAAAATAACCTACCCTAATTTTGAGATAAGTTAAATAAGGGCCAAATGAGTATTTGAATCAAGTTTTATTTTTTGAATATCAGTTTTGGTTGAAAAGTTATGACCAAAAACACAAATTGCTGCTCTACCTTAAGCCTAGTCAAGAAGTAGGACAATATACTTTTGAAGGGTTCTGTACAAAAGGACCCCCCTGAGATTTTGATATATTGTTAAATGTCCAAATGGGTATCTATAACTATGTTGATAATTAGTGTATCATGTCTTCCCTGAGAATTGTGTTGGAAAAACCTCTTTTGAAGTACTACTAGGGGAATAGGAAGATTGTGAGAGAAACCCTCCAAGTTAGGGTTCTAAGTTTGTAAAGTTTGGTTTGTTTAATTAGTTTTGAGTTGATTTGAGATCATCTACCCCTTCTCTACATCAAATTGGTATCAAAGCTAGAAGATTTTGGGAAGTGATTTGACTAATTTGGATAACATGGTTCAATAGATTTGATGTTTAAGGATGGCTCTTAATAAGAAGAAAGATGGGAAAAAGGCATCATCATTGTTAAATACATTGTTCAAGTTGGATAAGAAGATAGAGGAGGAATAAATGGTGGAGGAAGAAATGGCAGCCATGAAAGCAAGCAAGATAGCAAAAGAAAGATTATTCAGGACTACTTGTAAATCCAAAGGTAAATTTTGTAAAGTTGTGATTTTAGATATCTACATGGATAATATTGTTTCCGAGTATATGGTAGATAAATTGGGTTTGAAAAGAATACAACACCCCACACCCTATTCAGTGACTTGGCTTCAAACATGTACCCAGGTAACCGTAAGTGAACAATGCAAAGTTGAGTTTTAAATAGGCCCTTATAAGGATGAAATAGTTTGTGATATTATGCATTTGGATGTATGTCATATTTTGTTTGGAAGGTTGTGGCATTATAACAGTGCAGTGAAGTATAACAAGAAAAACAACACATATGAGTTGGACTGGGATGAAAATTGCATTAACTACCTTAAAGGATAACTGCATAGGAATTGAAAGCTTGTTGTTAAGTGAGAAGACAACAATACAATAATATGAAGCAAAGCCAAATGAGGTAACATTTGGTTGAGATAACAAATTTTGAAAACAACATGTTGTTTGAAAAATTAGTTGAACAAGAAATGGAAGAGTTTTCTTCTGAATTTGCTCAAACTTATGAAATTAATAGTGATATTGATGTTGAAGTGGGTGACGTTCAGGAAGAAGAAGAAGAGATAGCAAAAGAATCTATAGAGGACTCAAGGATAGTCCAAAGAGAGAAGATAGTTATGGAGGATAAGGAGATAGCATGGTTCTCAGGAGAAGAATCAAGAGTTGAGAATGTTGATGTCAAGGAGAATGGAAGAATGGATGAGCAACTCAAAAATGAAAATGAATGGCTGAGTATGGTTGAGGTGTAGCCAAATAATTTGGAGAATAATGAAGAAAAAATAATGTGTGGAAAACAACATGAGGTGGATGAAGAAGTGAAGTATGACGAAGAAAACTATGATTTATTTAATATGTTTGTTTCCTGTGTAGGTAAAGAAGACAAAGAGGATGAAAGAGAAAATAAATTTATAATTGCAATCCAAGGTCAAGTTAGAACAAGAAAACAAAAAAAATCACATGGCTACATTGTACCAAGTTGGCCATGGCTCAAGAAGCATGTTGTTGGACCAAAAAGCACAAGTGCACTAGTAGATACAAATGTACTTGAGATCCAGCTAAATGAAAACAATGCACACATGCAAAGGAACTAGAAGACAAGAAAGAAGATCCATATTTTAGGTGGAACTGAAATTTCTTTTTTCCATGGGAGTATGGTGAAGGGGCTGATGGAGATTGATTGTCATTGATGTCAAAAATGTGTTGTCATATGATTCAGGAGATGATATTGATCATACATGGGTTCACATGGTTCATATGCATGATGGTTCATGTTTATGCAATAATGATGCAGGTATAATGCAATGCATATGTGTTATATGTTTATGCAATGATGATGTAGGCATGATGCAATGCATATGTGTTATATAAGATGCAAGGAAGAGAAGTCACAAAGATTCTATATTATGATGCTCTTGATCACCTTAGTGTTGGTATTGGTTCAGGATTGTTCATAATGAGGTTATGATTTATACTGCTAGAGCTATTTTATGATAGTCTTCATGATGAGTTAATATTATGGTCTTCATGTTGTCCAAGGCACAAAAATGTCAAAAGTTATTTTGATCTTCATGCCAGGTGTTGTATGTCATGTTTGATATCCTTCATACTCTAGGATGCTTTGTGGATTTGATTCATGCTTGCCACAGATGGAGATGATATTATATTAGGATGTCAAAGATTTTCATTTTCTTGTTCATGATGTTTCATTGCTCAGTTGATGTGGATACCTCACTGTCTTTTGAATGGATGCTCATATATCTTCATGGTGTTCAGTTGACATGCCTTGTTATTCATCCTAGTTAATCAATGATGTTGAGAAAATCTTAGGAGAAGTTTGATTCTCATTTCAAATGTTTCATAAACATGGTTGTTAGTTTTATCTCATCTCATGAGTTCAGTGTTGATATTGCTTTGATGATGATATTATTCTTTAGAGTTAAAATGTAATGATGATGTAGGACATCAAGAGGATAGATCACAACAAAAAGAGTGATCATCAAGAGGATAGATCAGGAAGGTTCTTATCATTCCATGGTATTATAAGTTTGGTGTGGTGATTGTTACAAAGCAATGAACATTGTGAAGACTAGATGTTACAAGTTGTTTAATGTTACAAGTTGTTAAAATCCTAATGTTTCAATGTATAAACCTCAAACTATTCACTCCAATCTTTGGCCATCATAAAAGTCACACCTTTTGTTTTAATTATCAGTTGACTTGCACTCACAGGTAATATCACTTAAAACTACCTTCTAAGGGGTTTAAAACATCCTTTTACCAACCCCCTTAGAGCCTCTTTACCTCTTTAGATGGTTATCTTCTAATGTGTATGAGTGCCAAAAAGCTATCAATGGTCTATTTTTAAAGATGAATGGGTACCCACATTCAAATCAATGGCCATAATTTAAAACTATGATCCTGACCTCTATGTATTTTTTTGACGTGTATTAAAAAGTCATATCATTGTGTCGGTTTGAAAAGGATAAATTTTAGTCTTTTAAAAGGAGATTTTTAAGGAGATTTTGTCATATATTTAGTTGAGTTTTTTAAGGAGATTTTTTTAAGAAAGAATTTTTCTTAATATTCGTGCATATGGAGATTAAATTCTTTTTAAGAGTTTTTATGCAATATTAATTGCATTTTTTCTTTAAGGGAAACTTTCTATTATAATTTTTTTTCTTCTTGAAAAAGAATGTGAACATGTGATTGAAGAAAAAGAAATGAAAATTGTGTTTTTTCATAGAAGACAAAAATTGCAAGTTGAAAGTGAAATTGAAGAGTTTTGAAAAGGAAAAGGTTTACAAAGAGAAGATGAATGGATTTTCTTATGTAGAGAAAATAAAATGGTAGAATGAGTTTTTAATGCAGATAAGATGAATGGTGTCTTGAGTAATATTGAAGATTTTTCATAAATGCAGAGAAGAGATTTTATATTTTTTATATGCAGGTTTAAATGAAGGAGAATGGATTTTTGAAAATAATGAAGATGGAAGATCAAAGGTCTTTTTGTTTGAGATCTATATATTTACAGATGGTAAAAATGAGGATGGATGAGTGTGGTTTTAAATGGCACAAATTGAAATGAAATTTTCTGTGAATAAGAGGGTTTGAAGGACATATATTTTGTACAGGATTTGAGGGTTTGAAAGTTTCAATGTAAATAGAGATGTTCAGAGACTTCAACATAGAGGATAAAAGAGACTTGATTTTATTGTATTTGAAGTATGTATTGACAAAAGGAGATATAAGGTTCTGATGAGTTGTAGAGAATCAGGGTAATTCCCTAAATTACTTCTTTTCTCTATTATGTTCAGATATTTGTTAGTGAGACAAATTTATGCTAGTGAGGCATTTTGTAAAGCTAGTGAAGCTTTCTTGGTCAGTGAGACCTATTTGTAACTAGTGAGGTTTTGAATAAGCCAGTGAGGCAATTTTGAAAGGTTTTTCTACTCTAGGAGGGTTTTCCTCTCGTATAATGTTTTGTGTCTTGGTCTTATGTCGTTTTAATTTATAATTGTACATATGTGTTTAACAAATTATTGATGTCCTCATCTATCTTTGTCTTGTAATTTAAAAGGTGCAAAAATTTGTAAAAGTTCACACAACACTGACTCACCCCCCTCTTAGGGTTGTCCTAGACTCCAACAGGGGCACCCTCATGCACATATTAATCAATTTTGGGTTTTGTCTTGTTTTGATAATGATTGATGTAATAAGTTCATTTAAGACCATATCATGTGTGTTTGAGTCAATATTAGGTCATTAGGTGGATTGGTGAGTCAAGTTGCATAAAGTTGTCAAGTTTGTAAAATGTTGCAAAAGTGCAAAAACATGGAATATGAAGAGTCATAAGTTGTAAATGAGGGAAGTTGAATAGTTAGAACTTGAAAATTCTGTTGTGAACCATTGGGAAAGATTGTTAAAGGTTTAAAAATGCCTTGGGAGTTCGAGGCAAGCGAGAGGAATTGTAATTTTGAAGTTTGAGCAATAAAGTTCCTTTGATTTCCTACAAATCTGAACATTACATCACTATTTCTTAATTTAGTATAGTATTATACGGCCATATATTGACTCCAAATCAATTTTGTTTGGTAAATCTATGAATCTAGTTTCTTTTGGTGTTGGTTTCATGTAATTTCATCAAGTTTCAAGCAAGTTGTATTCATTTTACTAAAACAGGTCTGAAACCCTAGTAGGCTTAATTTGAGTGAGAACAATCCAAATTTGAGAATCTCCATACAAAATAACCTACCCTAATTTTGAGATAAGTTAAATAAGGGCCAAATTGATATTTGAATTGAGTTTTCTTTTTTGAAGATCAGTTCAGGTTTAAAAGTTATGACCAAAAAACATGAATTGTTGCTCCACCTTAAGCCTAGTCAAGAAGTAGGACAGTCCACTTTTGAAGAGTTCCATACAAAGGGACCACCCCTGAGATTTTGATATGTTGTTAAATGTCCAAATAGGTATCTGTAAATATGTTCATAATTTGTGTATCATATCGTCCTTAAGTAGTGTGTTGGAAAAACCTCTTTTGAAGTACTACTAGGGGAATATGAAGATTGTGAGAGAAACCCTCCAAGTTAGGGTTCTAAGTTTGTAAAGTTTGTTTTGTTGAATTAATTTTGAGTTGATTTGAGATCATCTACCCCTATTTTTCATCAGCCTAGTGATGAGAATTCCTGCTCCGGACCCATGAGAAGTGAATGATCCATCAAGCTATAGTTTCCATTATGTTGATGGGACGACTGAGCATATGGATTCATCTAGGAACTCTAAGGTAAGTGGGTGATCTAAATGAATAGGAGCATCAACAAGATGATCTTCTATAACCTATCCCTTGATAGATTTTTAGTCCACATACTTTATATCAAATTCATTGAGAATTATTACCCACTTTGCCATTCATCCTATGAGTGTAGCCTTTGACAATAGATATTTCAATGGATCTACCTTGGAAATGAGCTTAACTTGGTGATTGAGCATATAGTGTATTTGTTTCTAGGAACTAAAGAAAACCGCTAGGCATGCTTTCTCCATGGGAGTATAATTAAGTTCATATTGTACCAAGGTTTGATTGATATAACATTATAGCTTTTTCTTTGCTTGATTGATCACGTGTTGTGATAGTAGAGCCCTTAATTCTACTGATGTTGTTGAAATATACAATAGTAGTTTTTCTTGAATAGGAGGCATAAGAATTAGAGGAGATAAATATTCTTTCAATTTATCAAAAGTTGCTTGGCATGGAGCATCCCATTGGAATGTGACATTTTTCAGAGAATATGTGTAAAGGGATGACATTTGTCTACAAGTTGAGCAATAAAATGATGAAGGGCCTGAAGTTTCCCTTGTAAACTATGAAATTACTTTAGTTTCTTTGGTCAAGGCATTTCAACTATGGTCTTTACTTTTGTTGGATCTACTTCAATACCTCCCCTTGATAATATATATCCCAATAATTTCTAGAAGTTACACCAAATACACACTTTTCTAGATTGAGTCATACTTGATACTGTTCTAATTGATCAAAGATTTTTGCTAAGACCTAGAGATGTTCTTTTCTTGTTGTTGACTTACCAAGGGGGTCATCCACATAGTCCTCCATAATCTTATGAAGCATATCATGAAATATCACTGTCATCGCTCATTCATAGGTTGCATTGGCATTTTTGATACCAAACAACATGACTTGCCAACAGTAGGTACCCCATGGACAAATGAAGTCTATTTTATGTTGATCCTCTTTAGCGATGAAGATTTGACTATAGCCTAAAAATCCATCTATGAGTGAGAGCATCTCATGTCTGACAGTGAGATCTACAATAATGTCAATATTTGGCAAAGGAAAGTCATCCTTAGGACATGCTTTGTTTAGATCATGGAAGTTTGTGCAAACATGGATTTCCCCAGTTGGTTTGGAAACTAGGACTATGTTGGGTACCCATTCTAGATAGTCAATAGGTCAAATGAATCCCACTACTAGCAACTTTTGAAGTTCTAGTTTTACCAAGAACTTGCAATATGTGGGTGCATCCTTCTTAGTTTCTTCTTAACTATTTTAGCATTAGGATATACTATGAGATGCTGCACCACTAAAGATGGGTCTAGACTAGGCATATCAGTATAAGACCATGCAAAATTATGGGAGTGTTTCTTAAAGAATTTATTGAAATCCTTCTTTTCCTCTGATGATAAAGAAGTAGCCAAAATGTGATTTTGAGGCCTCTACTATGCCCAAATTTAGCTTCTGATATTTTTCTATGAATAGTGGAGATTTTCTAGGATAAAGAGTGTCTTCAAGAAGGTCAAATCTCTCATCCTCTGGTGGCTCAAAGAGGTTTTCACCTTTGGATGCATCCTTTCTTTTTTTACTTTTTTAGGGTCGAATAGCACCACATGGTGGTTTTCACTAGGGGACCTTTTTATTATATTACTTTTGTAACTAGGGGATTTGGCCTTCTCATTGAAGTATGTTGCAGTGTTAACCCTATGATGAAACCAAATCTATGAGCCCCCAAAGGAATGTGTTCTCATAGTCCCTTGAGTTCAGCAATTACTTCATCATTTTGAGCGGTATCCAAAATGGGGGGACCTTTTTATTCCCAATCGATTAGTTGGGGGTAGATGAGTGGTATGTCGATGGATGTAAATGAAATAGTGGAGGATAGGGTACATATGGAAGAGTTGTGGAAGAGTTGAGAATTGTGTTTGAAAGAGTCTTTGTCAGTATCCTTATCAGTGGTGTCCACAACATGAAAAGCTTTGGCTACCTGACTGAGAATAAATTTGAGATCTAAGGACACACACTTAGTGGATCCATACCCATGTCCTTAAGATCCATTTCTTTTATTTTCAACTATAGGTACGGTAGATGAATAACTAAGTTGAGAAGTGAGGTTAATTTTAGGTGTCTATGGAAGCTTTATTATGCATTAGATGTAGTAATTCAACATGACAACATTACCTGTAAATGTGAATCAGAGGCATCATTAATACGCGACATTGGTAGTTTGTTTTGGTTTTTGAGTTTCCAAAACTTAATATGTGCTTTCAAAAACAATAATTGCTCAGAATTTTGAATTTTAAGTACAAGAAAATAATTAATTCTACCCTTTTTGATTTTTTTAATGTTTAAACTATAGAAAAGAAAAAGTATTTTAAAAATAATTTAATATTTTTGCATTATTAATAAAATACTTTTCAAATTCTAAACTTAACTTTACAAAAAATTTAGGCCTTCTTAAAAAAAAAAAAATTGCACCTTTATATGCCTGATTCTGCTCTTTTGTTTGCAAATTAACTTGAGTTGTGTTAGAATAGAGAATGCATTAATTTATATTATCATATATGAAAATAATAATTGTCTATGACATTATTAATATGCACATGATTTAATAATGTTATGTAGTAACTGCCATTGTGTAACTAAGGTGGATGTAAGAACAATGTTTTTCCCTCTGACATGAGGAGAGAGATTATCATTGTGGAGAGGGTACTAGATCATGTGAATACAATGATCCTTGTACTACCTAGAAACACACACACACTCATATTAGAGGTTAAGTCAATATTTAATTGAGTCTTTATCTATATGTGGATTAGTTGTGTCAGTAATTTTATTGAACATTGTGATCTTTACGTACTAGATTAATAATATTTTCTTCTTTTCGATGGCTTAGTCTTTTGTGTCGAGAAAGGTTGTATACATCTACAAATGTCAAGTCAACATGACTAATTGACCAAACAAGTCAAACCTTATCGTCAAGATTGAAGTCAATTTTGTTAAACTTCAATGTTAATAATTGTGCTCGTAAATAGCATAATTGAAGCATTCAAAAGAATACAATAATGGTATTTAAATAATAGGTATTTTTTTAATATTATTATTTATTTAATAAGTTTGATGTGGCTAAATTTAAAAACTCAGTATAAAGTTGAGATGGTTAAGTCTTGAAAGACTACCATCGTATTCTCCCCTGTATGCTAGGAGGAGTGGGAGGGAGAAATAGCTCCATAACTCCTATATTTGAGATCTTAAGAACCCACATTGATGAGAGAAGGTAGGGAATAGTTAATACAATAGTTTTGTTTGTAACTGATAGGGAGTATGTTTTAATAGTGGAGATTAGAGAGAAAAGGATATCTTTTTTTGGATCAACAGATTAGAGAGGATAGAAGGAGCTTGAGGAAAGTATATCTACTCCATAATAAGTGATAGGTATGTCAATAATAGTATTTTTCATATGATAATAAGTTTATTCTATGTATTTGTATACTGTATTTGTGTATGTCAAGAGGCTGCAAACATTAAAGGAGAAAATGATAGTTCTATGGCAAAATGAAGCCTTTGTATATATTGAAAACTAATGATATTAGTAAGCGGATACCATTGGTATGGTATTCCATTGAGGATATATGTCTATAATATGTTGTTCCAGTAGAATATAATGAATTTAAATAATAGTCTTTTTTCTTAGAGTCAGCCTGTAAATTGATAAGAATATCTAATTTTAAAAAGATTATTGGCAGTTATGTTAAACCTATTCTTTATTGTCTTTTAATACTTGGCCAATAGGCGGCCATATCGATATAAACATTATGGGCATAGATGCAAAGTTGATAGGCATAAATCTTATTGAAAGAAAGTTAGAATGTAATTGAAACCTAAGTATAGGCCAAGCAATAAAATCATGGCCAATCATTTAAACTTGAAGGTATCCTTGTTCTTTTATGAATGATACTATAAGTGGGATATTATCTATGTATATCTTTTATATGAACATTGGTTATAAAGTTATATAAGACCAAATGCCTTGGTGTGGTCAACTACACAAGATTGATTGGTTATACACATTCTAAACCTATCTAGATAAGGAATGAAACTCTTTAGCTAGTCTAGAATAGATTGAGAGCTTAGATAGTCTACAATAGACTAAGAACTCAGATTAGTCTAGAAAAGACTAAGAGCTCAGATTAGTCTAGAAAAGACTGAGAGCTCAGATTAGTCTAGAATAGGTCATGAGCTCATGTTAGTCTAGAAAAGACTAAGATCTTAGATTAGTCTAGAATAATCTGAGAGCTCAGATTAGTCTAGAAAAGATCGACAGCCTAGCTAGTCTAAAATAGACTAAGAAGTCTAGTTACTCTTGAATTGATCAAGACTCATATGTGTTAGACATCTTAATATCTTTAAAAAGGAGTTAAATAGTTTGAAGTTTTGAACGAATCATTACTCTATGTTTATTATTAAAGCTTGTAGTTTATGAAGGATCAATGATTTGATTATTAGACTTTAACCTGAAAAGATTTCATAATCAGGTGATATACAAGAGAATCTATTATAGTTATGCTATATAACATATGTATTATCACTTTCACTATTTTGAGTAAATGAAAGTTCTCATACACTACTTTTAATCTGGTTAAGAGGAAACCATTCTTTTATCTTAATATGGTGATATTATATGTTTACTTCAATGGTAAATAGTTGAATATATTAGTGGTAAGAGTCTTAGAAGTCTATAGACATCAAATGTATTGGCTATTTGACATAATTGAGTATACCTTGAGAATTTATGTTTAGATCATGGAAATGGGTCGATAATTCTTTGAGTAGAATGACAGGTCATCATAGACCTAGGATTGAAAGGATGGAAAGAGGGGCTCAATGCATGCTTATAAGTCACCTAAATCTCTCACTCTACACTTTTCTTATAATAACAAAATATTCTAAGTCATATAGACTGGTATTGAGTTAACAAATCAAAATATGTTGATATATTATTTACTAAGTTATAAGAATGCAGTCTCCAAGTCAAGAAAAGAGTGTGTGAACATACTAATTATTATATGAAACTTTAGCCAATGTATTGGAAAAGTCACTGCTTGCATTGTCAGTTCACTATGTACCAAATAGCTAAACCATCAAAGTGGTTATACATAGCTAGAGCTAGACTAAAATTGTAAAGCCGATTGTTATTAGCTAGGACATTGCACTAGTTATTAGATGGCACAAGGAATCACTTGATTCTCATTATCTATACCCTCACGATGGGAAGGGCCACTTCCAAAAGTAAGGTGTGTGGAGGACCACTAGTCTATGGTTGGAGGACAAGCACCAAGGTGATGCTCTCTCTCTCTCTCCTGTTGTTGACTAGCAAAGACTTGTGAACATGAAATATTACTTATTATGTACATGGAAATTGAAACATGTTGTAGTCACAAGGAAAACGGCCATTTATTATTATACTTAACAAATATGTAAGAATTTGTAAGTTGCATGTGAAGTGACCATATATTGTAATTATTTATTGAACTTTGGATTAGCATGTTTATTAATGATGGAATCAAGTTCATTTAATAAAAAAATGACATTTATTGTGCATTAATTGTAATGTTTATTTAATATTCTACTTGATTTGTTAGACATGGTATCAAAGCTACTAGGTTTAGCACTTGGACCTTGGAGTTCATTGTGAGGTTTCAGAAATTAGCAAGATATGCTAATGATAAAACATTTGTTCTCCTGCTAGAATGGTAGGAAAGAGAAAGACAAGAAGGCAAGCCAAGAAAACAAAACCTAGGAATATGCTTAAGGTCTCTATTAAGAAAGAGTTATCTCTTGAGATAGTAATGAAGGATCTAGTGAGTTACACAGAAGGGGCTTGGCTCACTGATTCTAAAACACTAGCTGACACACTCAAGCGTATCCACCTCAAGAGGAGGAAATGGTTAGAGGCAGTGAAGAATCTATCATCCCTCACTATTGTAAAGATTATTAAACCTTCTACACACTATGACATGCCCTTTGGGTGTGGTCAGGATGCCCTAGCCATAGAAATGGAGGTGATGATGGAGTACCTACGTGTACACAGACCCTCCAAATTTTTGTTAGTTGATTATGACAGGGAAGAGGAGCCTGAAAAAATTCCTCTATTAGACAGTGACTTGTAGTCACCTAAGTATAAATATATGTACATAAATAGATAAGTTTGTATGGAAATAAGGATGTCAATCCACTATGTGAATAAATTAAAATTGTGGTTTTCTGTACAAAAATAATATATGTGAAATATCTAAGTATTTTGTATTTAACATATGAAGTTTTATTTCAAGCATAAAAAAGTTTATTCTTAATGAATATTTATGTAAATGATAGGTGTGGATAAAATACCATCATGGATTACTCTAGAAACTATCCAAGAGGGAGCTAGGACTACCAAAATCCTGAAGATAACCCAATGGCAAAATTAGACAAAATCTTGTCTGTTTTTGTATACGCCTAAAAATGACATGATTTAGTCTAAATAAATATTCCTAATATTTATTTCATTCTAAGTCTTCTATCAATAAATAAATAAACAAATTTATTTATTTGATTCATACTCCTCTAAATTAATTAAATATCAAAATATTTAATTACCTCTTCTAAAGTCAAAATTAAATAATACCAATTATTTAATTGTTTCTTCCAATAATATCTTCTCTAAATTTAAATAAATCAAATATTTATTTAAGTTGTCTATTTCTTCTAAATTGAGTTATCTCTAAATATAATTCAATCTTTGTGCACATCCAATTGAATATTCTAAATATTTAATTGAGTTAAAATATCTTCTCATCATCATGCAATTTCTATTCTCTTAACTGATTAATCTATTCTTTTAATTGATTAATAACTTCCGTTAACTCATTCTTCTATTTTATTAATTCCTCTCATGCAAAATATAGCCAGACACATGTCTTCTTCCTATTCACGCACATTCCTCAACCATTCTATACCGTTGATCTCTTCTTTCCCAAGTCTATAAATTAAACCTTATTCTTCCATTTCATTCATCCAAGCTTTAAGTATTGTTACTCTACAGGAATTACAGCGCGCCTTTGGCACCAATTCCTTCATTGCTTGCGATCACACTCGTTACTGCATACTACTATCTTTGTTGTGAAGCTCCTCTTCATAGTGAAACTATCATAGCCATTCCCATTTGAACATCTTGGAATCATAGCAAGGAAGTGCACCTTCTGAGGGCCATATTCATAGACAAGATCATTTGTGATAGGCGATCAATGGAAGTTGTGAATTAAAGGAGGTTTGCTTTGTATTGTTCATTGTTTGATTGAATCTCTTTTGTTCATTATTTCATTGAGTTTTGGGTATTTTGATATTGATATATTGATTATTCATGTTGAATCTAATTTTTCCTTAACATTTTTGGCACGCACCGTGGGGCCTAGCCCCAAATTTTACCCAAAAATTGAGTTCTTGTGTCTTAGAAAGTCGTACACAGGAGGAAATGATGCATTTGACACATTCTAACATGCATATACTATCTGTTATAGCGCATACATTTCCATAGCACGTACAGTCTCTAATCTAACGCATATATTGTCTGTTCAGGCGTATACATTCCTGCGGTGTATACAGTCTTTGTTACAACACATTTACCCTATGATACTTTGCATTTATTAGATCAATGCATATACACTATTTTCCAGCGCTTTTGAACTCTATCTTAGCACATATGTACTGTGGCACTTCTATTCTCTATTTCTGTGCATTCAGTCTCTGAAGTGGTGCATCTATTTTAGGCAATGATTTTTAGGGTTTCCTTGAAGTTTTTGCTAATGCTGACATCTTTTGTACATGAACTCTCTTGATCTATTTTGCAGGCTAGGTACTAGTTTAGAATCATATAGTTGCACTTGTTAACTCACAATTTGATTACTAACAGGAAAGTAAAATGGATGCTCATGCAAATCTCACATAGGTTTTAACTAGGAAAGCGGTAATTGAATCATTGCCATCTTGCATATCATTGAATCATTGCTATATTGCTATCTTTTCAATGTTAACAACTCATCGCTATCTAGATAAAATTGAACTCATCATTGCTATCTGGGTAAAACTAAATCATTACTATCTCGATTATCACTTCAAAGTTAACATTCATGCTACGTGGATAAAATTGAACTCATCATTGCTATCTGGGTAAAACTAAACCATTGTTATCTCGATCATCACTTCAAAGTTAACAATTTGTACTATTTGGGATGAAATTGAACACATCATTGCTATCTTGGTAAAATTGGACCATTACTATCTTATTATCACTTCAAAGTTAACAAAATTTCTATGCTTGCCCAAGTAGATAGCTCATCTAGTTTTCCTCATTTTAACTAGGGGAAAAGAACCACTGTATTCTGTGTTTTGGGAATGATAACAGGCCTATGCTCTCCCCTATATTGCGTGACCAAAATTCTAGACATATCATTTTTGCATGTATTTTTCCTTTAGAGGGGCCTACTCTTGGATACCGTTCATCCAAGTAGGAATGACCCTAAGTGGTAATAGGCTAGATGACAAGCCCTTCCAAGCCTCTATAAATAGATTGTTTTTGGAGAGAAAGATTTAAACAATGAGTGCAGTTGTGTTATACCGATAGCTAACCTCCCATAAAACCCTCCAAGGTGCAACCCTTGTAGGCTGGTAGACTCCATAATGGAGAGTAGTGTTGTTGCATGTATAACCACTTGAATGGTTGCCTTTATTACTCATCCTTTATTTTAGTAGACCAAAAACCTCTATAATCTGATGTAGGGAAGGGCGATTATCACCTCCTGAAGATGCTTCACTAGAGATAGTGAGAATTTAGTTTTATACTGTCCTTTGAAACCTAGGGTGTACTTACTTTTCTTTTTAGTCCAAAAAGAGTAAAAAAATCACAAAAAATAAAAAACCATAAAAATATTCTTTGTGTTTGCCGTGTCTTCTTGCCATAATTTTAGAAAAATCAGATCAAAAAGACCTTACAACCAAAGTACCAAAAACATCAGAAAAATTCTAAAAAAAACAAAAATTGCAAAAATACTGAGAAAAACTAGAGCGGTGCATCCATCCTCTGTTACTGTGCATTTGTGCTCACCTACGGTGCATCCGTACTAACTTACAGTGCTTTTACTACATGTTATAGCAAATTGGATTTTTACCAGTGGGCACTTGCACAATCTTTGAGAGAAAATTTTTGTCATTTATGGGTACCTATTTCAGTCTAGTTCCAAGTTCTAAAATCAAGTCTTACCTTGCAGTCATTTTTCCATCCATTTCGTGTCAAAGTCTCTCTTTCGTTGGTCATCCCATTCACCTTCTATCAGGTCCTCCTAGTCCAAAGTCAAAGTATCCCATATCAAATCAGCATAGGCCCCTTTTTCATATCATTGTGGATTTAAGTAACCCTAGTAAGTCACAAAACTTCACTAGTGGTCTTGGTGCACGACTAGTCCCTACATAGTAAGACAAGTATCAAGTACCCTTACTAGTGGCTATCATCTTGTATCAGTTGTCTTACTTGGAATCATTGATCGAGAAAGTCCCTTGTCCAAATCTTGTCATAAGTATCCTATTCTCAGTAGTCTCCATTGGCACCTTGCCAAAATCTCTAGTTTCATCCCACCTCATCCCAGGTCACCTTGCATGGTTCTTACTAGATCTCAATACAAAAAACAACTTCAAATGGTAGGATCATCCAACCACATCATCACACCTCATGATAGTGATGAGGAAATCTCTCATGAAGAGTATCAAGGAACCATCCAAGATCAAAAATTCCAACCCTTTCTAGAGAAAGTGCTCTATGAGGACCCTCACAAGTATTTTTATCATCTTGCAAATCTTGGAATTAAACTCCCTGCTAATTTTGATCTAATCACAATCTAAGAAAACATAGAGGATAATCATGAAAAAGGAAAAAAAGCCATGGACCCAAGCACTCCTATGGAAGAAATGAGGAAACAAATAGAGGGTCTAACACAACAAATGACGGATCTCAAGATGGGTACAAACACTAATACCTACTCCTTGGAAGATATTGCATTGTACCCCTATGATAAAAGTTTGCACATGACATCGTTTCCCTATCGATTTGAAATTCCTAAGTTTGACAAATATAAAGGGAAAGGGGATCCTAGAGATCACATTAGGGAATTCAATGCAACATGCTTGGAAGTAGCTCACAATGAGACTTACTTAATGAGACTATTCCCTAGATCTTTAGGTAGTCAAGCCATGGAGTGGTTCTCATGGCTTCCACCAGGCATCAAAACTTTTGATGAGTTAGTCAACAAATTCATCACGGACTTCTCATACAATATTGAACACGAAGTCTCTATGCTCGACCTATGTAACACCAAGAAAAAGAGTGGTGAATCATTCACCACCTTCCTACAAAGATGGAGACAACTAGAAAACAAATGTTCATACGATGTACCTAAGAAGCAATTAATGGAGATGTTTGTCCATAACCTCAACACTGATCTTAGCTACCAAATACAAATTCAATGCCCTACTTCATTTTCAAAAGTCATTGAAATGGGATTGTTCATCGAGAAGGCTATGATTGCCAAAGGGAAAATCAAGTTATACAAGGACACACCTACCTCCAACTACATGACTAACAAATCAAAGTTTTGGACTAAGAATAAAAATGTCATCAATGATGGAGTAGTTGATGCCAAGGTGGTGGCTCCCAAACAACAACCGATATTCACTCTCAAAGGAGAAGCAAGCAATGTTACACCCAACAAAATGTTCTCTTTGTTGGCAAGAGACACTATATGGATTCATGAATGTTGTCATTGATGGCAGAAAAGGTTATCCCACACATCTGCAAGACATGATGAGTCTCTACCAGAAGTCAGATTGAAGAAATGTTATGATCTGGTAAGCAAGAACAGAGTAGTCAGCAAGGTCTGATAGTCAGGTCTGGATCTCTCAGAGGAAGTATTTTAGTGAAGTACGGATTTGGGGAAGTCAAGAGGAGTACCTTGACTAATAGGTTCCAAGGATTTAGCCTCCGGTGATGGAAGGGTGAAGAGCTATGAGCACTTGAGTGTTGGGTTCCTATTTGGCAGAGTAGACAGAGGAAGAACTGTACCGACATAGTGTCAGATCCTAATCTGAAAGAGATATTGCTGATGAATAAGTTTCTTGAGGTATCATTCATGATTAGCTAACATGATTGATGACTTCTACAAGCATCTCCTAAATTTGCATCACTTGGTAAGCAAGGATCCAACCGACAGATCAAAGCTTGGAAAAATATTGACTATTTCGGATGCCGACTAGATAGGTGATGAAATCACTTATGTGGATATATATACAAGATGGATTTAGATGTGAAGGTGTGTGTGGTGTATTGTGTGGTGCAAAGAAAAATAGAAAAGTAGAGTGAAGATAGGGGGACAGGTCCAGAATATGAAAGTACAGCAGCATTAAAAGAGAGTAAGAATGAAGTGTAGTAGATCAGTTTATTGAGCCTAACCAGAATTGAACCTCAACATGAGTAGATGGTTCTCATCAGTTTAAACATTGAGTTACCTTCCCTTCTTGTAGATAGTGAGTCTCTTGTAGGTAGTGAGCCTCTTGTGAGCAGTGTGATCGGGCAGTGAGCCCTAATTGGCAAGTGCCATTTTGTTCTATCTATTCTTCTAATAGAGAATAATATCTTGGGTTAATCACCCCGTGGTTTTTCCCTTAACAGGGTTTCCATGTCAAAACTTTGTGTCATGTGTATTGGTGTTATTTCCATTACATGATTATGCTTGCTTATTTGATTTGATGTTACACTAACTATTAAGAATGTTTAGAAAATTGAAATATTAGGATAACTGATTCACCCCCCCTCTCAGTTATCAACAATTGGTATTAGAGCCAAGTTCCTCTGAATAGAGCCTAACATCTTGAGGAAGATCTGGAAATTCAAATGGATATGTATGGTTTGAGGGAACAACTTCAGTCTGCCCTAGACGATCTTGAACATTCCAACTCTGAAGTCAATGAATTGAAGGAAAGACTTAAATAGGTTGATGATTTCATAAATGAATTCAAAGGGAAACTAAGCATCTCTATGAAGAAGAGAAAGGAACTACTTCAGCAATTAGCAAGTCAACGTGAAGCAAATGATACAAATGAAGATCTGAAGGAGAAAACTAAGTTATGTGAAAAATTGTCAAAAGAGGTCGTTATGGCAAGACATGAAATGGAATTAGGAGTTATGAAATTCACCCAAGAAATTGAAGAAAAAAGAAAAACTGAAGATGATCTAAGACAATCTCTCAAGGAGAAATCAGAAGACTGCCACAAGATGGATAGAATAATCAGACATCTTGAATCTGATCTTGAAGATGCTAGAGATAATGAAGAAAAACTTGAGGATCAAATTGACACTCTTAAAAGGGATCTTCAAATAGCAAATGAATACAAAGAGAAATTCAAAATAAGCTCTGCTCAATTTGAAGTTCTTCTTAAAAGCCAAAAGAGGGTAGATGACAAGCGTGGTTTAGGATATGAGAAAGGTGAAAGCTCTAGATCTAGTTAGAAGAATTTTGGATTAGGAAATCCAAGGGACAAACCTAGAAGACCTCTGGTAAGGCAACCAAATGCTCAAAGATATCCATCCTTCAATGGATATTGCCACAACTGCAATACCTTTGGTCACAAAGCTAAT
The DNA here is from genome assembly GCA_027924645.1 of Cunninghamia lanceolata. Taxonomy (NCBI): domain Eukaryota; kingdom Viridiplantae; phylum Streptophyta; class Pinopsida; order Cupressales; family Cupressaceae; genus Cunninghamia; species Cunninghamia lanceolata. Next base: position 2,854,413 of record BSBN01000537.1, read on the forward strand.
CAATGTAGAAAGAGAATGAATCAAACCAATTCATCCTTCTTCGGACAGTGCTTCAACTACAAAAGGTATGGTCACAAATCTCATGAATGTAGAAATATGCAAATGAATAATTCATTCAATGGTAGATGCTTTGCATGCAATAGAGTGGGTCATATGGCTAATCAGTGTAGATCAAGAGTATATCAGTCAAATATGCAAAGAAATGTTGTCCGCTACAATTGTAATAGATCTGGTCATACTGCCAAATTCTGTAGAAGCAAGAATCAGGACAAAAAGGGTCCAGTACACCATAATCAAAATCAAGACAAAGGAAAAGGAAAAGTGAATGCGGATGAAGTTAAAGGTGAGATGAACAAGATTTGGGTAAAGGGAATTACAAAGAATGTAGGGGATGGATTCGCACCAGAATCTGGTGCTGATATTCCTTCTGAAAATTAAAAAGTGAGCTCTGGCTCAGGGGGAGACACAAGGAAAAACATTTTCCCCCAGCCAGTCAATTGGTGCGTGTAATCGGCACATGAAAGGCTACGGATCAAAGGGATTTCAGAGAAATACCTAGATAAGCCATGGTAAAGATTTGAAAAGATTCACATGAAGATTTAAAGTGTCTAGATCCCTTTAGACTTCTGGTAAAAGTAGGCTTCTTACAAGTTTGGTCTGGTGTGATTCTAAAATTGAGACATCTTGATTTGCAGATAAATCAAATGGTTAAGGAAAGTAAGAAAGCTCGTTGTTATTCACCAAGGATAACTCTAAGCATATTACAGTGATTCAGAAAGAGATCTATTTCAGAATAAGAAGAACAGAGCAACTGGAATAACTTAAGTTGTGCATTTATTGCAGTATGAATTTAGGGCTTTTTCTTGCAAATAAAAGGGTTCATGTGCTCACCATTTACACATTTGCATTCAAAAAAGAAGAAAGGAGAGCTCTGCAATGAATTGCTTCAAACTTCTCAAAGACCAACCATTGGAGTTGATTCAATCAGAAAATCACTCAAGTTCACTTCGTGAACCCTACAAGCGCAAAAGGTATTTTCTGTTATCAAAAATCTCTTTGTAAAATCCTTGAATGATGGGTACTCCGAATATAGTAAAGATCATTGATAGGCCTCAGCCCAAATTCAAGAAACATCCCTACAAATCTTTGGAAATAGATCCCCTAGGAGCATTTTCTAATGTACCGCATGGTGTATTGCACACAGGAGATATTAGGGTTTACATTCACGCAAACATTAAAGATTTCACAGAGTTCAAATTGAGGGATATCTTCCACAAACAACTAATAGATTATTCTTTTGAGCTCAAACCCCAAATCAAGGCCATCCGAGACAATCACTTTGCACAATGCATACATTTCCCCTATTTTGTTGAGGATGAATGGGTCAGGTATATTTTGAGCAGGATACATGACAATTTCATATGGTTAAATGGACTATTCAAGATCACAAAAGATGCCATTAGGGTAGTTACCAGATTGCACTCATCCAGTGGGATTTCTATTCTTAAATGTATCAAGAATCAAACTGTGAGTGAGGCTACCAGATCAAAGTTTTACAAAAGAGCAATGACAGTAGATGACATCACTGATCCGGATGTCAAGTTTGCCTCCATGATCATTGGATACAAGATATATCATTCTAATAGGGAGAATTCAGTACCTGGAATGACCATCTACACTACTTATGAAATGCTAAGAAAGGATGCAGACTACGATCTTTGTGAGTTCCTTTTAAACCAACTCTTGGAGAATCTGCAAAAAATAAAGAAAGATAAAAAGAATTCATTCAAGTATGGTGGATTGATACTGTGCATGTTTTTCTACTTTTTGAATGAGCTTCGCGGATCTAGTGGTTGGGTGTGGCAGAATGATAGACCAGTAGCTATCCAAATTAGGGATTATTTGCATGGACTTGGTGACAACAAAGTACAAAACACAGCCCTCTGGGGTTTCTTTAAAAACTTCCAAAACATGATGCAAGCTAGAGAGAGAATTCCTCAATCTCTAGTTGAAAAGTATAAAGACACTGTATGTTTTATGGTAGAGACTGATCAATGCCTAATGGAGGCAGTGGAACCAAGAATAGTGTGGATCATGCCAATGGGGTATGAGGTAGATGAGAAAATTGCAGAACTACATGTTCAGCACATTCTAAGTCAACCAAGGGATCCCAAGGCAGAAAGGTTTGGAACCTTTGAAGAACTAAGTGTGAAGATCCATGTTGAGTTAAGGCAACTGGAGATGAAGAGAAAGGTAAGAAAAGAAGTAGAGAATATTGCCAAAGACTTTGGCATCTCAAAAGAGGCACTTGCTGCCAATAGAGAAAAGATGGAAAGAGCAAAGAAAGAAAAGGAAGAGGCAGAAAAGGAAAGTGCTCTGGTAGAATCTTCCACCTGGACCAAATCGTCAACAAAATCTGCACCTGCCACTACTAAAAGCTCAAGGGCATCAAAACCAAAAGCAAGATCATCCAACAAAGGAGAGAAGAGAACTAAGACAAAAGCCACAAGATCTTATGCTAGTCAAGTAGATGAAGAGAAGACTGAATATGATGAAGAAGTCAAGAAAATGAAGAAATAGAAGAAAACATCTAGTGAACCCTCTACCGGTCAAGGCGAAGAAGAAAAGGCAGAGGAATTTGTTGAAAAACCCACTCTTCACCTTGATGACATCATCAAATTAGTTACAGTGGATGGAAATCTTCAGCCAATGGTTGAATTCTATGATGATTATGGTGAAGCTGATCAGAAGATATTGCAAGATGCCATAGTCAGGTATCTAAACATCCACAACAAAGCATTCATTGAAATTATATCTCTGATCCCCAAAAGCTTGGAGAAGGAACTTGAAATAAGGAAGAACAATGCCCAAGCTAAACATCTAGAAATTTGGGAGTAGATAGCTATTCATCTCTATCCTTCAATCACTCAGAAACAAAAGAATATGATCTTCAAAGATTGCAAGGATGAGTTTCGGAGCAAAGCTAGAATGAATCAGCTCATGCTTGGAGAAACTGATAAAGTAGCAAATGAAACAAAAGAGATCCCCTTGAATACCTTCAAAAGATTCAATCTTCCAGTTATAGAGGACTTAGGTGTTAATCCCTTGGACACAAGTGTTGAAGAAGGATTTACTGAGGCAATGATAGAAGAGGTAGTGGACACTAGTGAAGATAAGGGCTTGGAATCCTCTGCTCTGGAAGAGGTGGCCCATGAACAAACAATCACTCCTCTAGTTTCCCCTACTGACTCTGGATCCAAAGGAGAAGAAAGAATAGAGGAGAAAGAAAAAGAAGTGAAGGAAAAAGAAGGTGATAGCTCCAAGACTGTAGAAGAGAAGAAGAATCGGTCTCCAGCAAGAGACATTGCAAAAATTGTCAAAGAATTCCTAAACAAAGAAACAATGGAGATTGATGAACTGGAACTTCTACAAGGACCATTTGATTTTGATTCTCTTTCTCTAGTACAAACAATGAAGATAGCTCCATTTGCTAATGCAAAGGACAAAGAAAAACTCTTAAAGTCTCACATGGAAGACTGTGAGCTTATAGAAGCTGCATTTGGTGTGCTTGAAAAGATCATGCCATCTTTTCAAAAGGATCCCTCAGCCTCCTCATTCAGTAATCTCAAATCTCTAGTCAATAGTGTTAGCACACATTTTGATTCCCTAGAGAAGTCAACAGAAGATAAGGTCTGGAAGGAATTCTTGGCAAAAAGATTATCACAGGTACAAGGGCTAATAACTAATGATAGTAGGAATATGAATATTGGGATAAAAAGCTTAGAAAATGCCCTTAAAGATGGTGGAGAAGTATACAAATTTTGTTTATCATGGTCCAAAGTAACATTGGATATTGAGAAGAGAGTTAAAGAATAGGAGGAAAAACTAACAAATCTATCTAAGAATTTTGATCCTCTCTCATCCTCCATAATAAATCAAGAATGTCAGACTATTGCAATCTTGAATGAAATCAAGAAGCTTGAGAAGGAAAAGAAAAATAGAATAAGTAGGTTGGGTGAACTTAGAGGGATAATTCAAGAAGAGAGGGAGGGAGAAAGGATGTTGATTTTTTGCTCTGCATGTCGAGCTAGGGCTTTCTTGCCCTAGCCCGATCCTCTAGTTTTTTCTTGGTCATGCGAAGTGTGGGGAGTGCATGCATTTTGGGGAGGTCTGGGGTTGTGTTTTTTATCAGTGCAAAGTTTTTTCAGTGGCATCGGTGTCTCTTTCTCCCTGAGCGTGCGGGGGTTTGTGCCTAGTTGGAGGTCGTGGGTGGGGTTTTTGTGCCTGGTTGGTTTGGGTCTGCAGTTCGAAGGCAGTGCTGGGTGGTGGATCGGTTAAACCCTAGTGGTGGTTCTTTTTTCTTTGGGGCCTGCTTGCCCGCCTTGGATCTTGTTTAGTTTCAATGCCGATCGGGGAGTCTTCAGGGGCTAGTCCCAAGATGGATTTTCGCTCAGCAGCAGTTGGTGCAAATTCTCCTTTGCACGCTTCGAATGTTTTTAATAATAACTTGTTCTCACCAGATCTAGGGTTGGTTGGTTCGGGTTTGTATGGTGGTACTCGGATTACAAAGATCAATGGATGTCTTGAACGTTGTGGGGAGAGGCCAAAATTGGTTATCCCGCTGGAGATGATTGCGGAAGATATTGATTATTATTCGAAGCATGCATTGCTATGCAAGTTTATGGGGATGCAGGTTTCTTTACAATTTCTTGAATCATGGGCCCAACGGACTTGGATGCCAGAGGGAGAAATGTAGGTTATGCTTTTAGCAAATAACTTTTTCATGGTTTCATTCAATTGCTTGGCAGATCGCAATAAGGCCTTTGAAGGAGGCCCCTATTTTCATAATCAGATTGGGTTATTCATTAAACTTTGGCATGCGGGATTCAATCCTGTTGAAGAGCTTCCAAACCGGTTTCCAATGTGGGTTCGGCTTCCAAGGTTTCCTGTGGAATGTTGGCGGGATGATGTTTTACACTTGTTAGCTTCAATGCTAGGAAAACCAGTTGGTGCTTCACAGCAGACTCAAGTTAAAAAGGTGATGACTTTTGCTCGTATATGTGTTGAGATTGATTTAAGTAAACCCTTGCCAGATTCGGTGGATATGTGTGCGGGTCCTTACTCTTGGGTGCAGTAGTTGGACTATGAGACTCTTCCTTTTCGGTGCCGTCTCTGTCATGAATATGGACATTTACAGAGGAGATGCCCTAAGGCTAGGCCTGTGGACTCCCAGCCTTCGCAGCCTCCCCGCAATCCCCCTAGAGTCGAAAAGGGGAAGGAACCCATTCCTAGTGATGTGGATGGGGCTGATGGTTTCATTCCTGTCAAGGCTCGAAATAGGAATCGAGGTCAAAAGAGGACTTTGAAGGAAAGGCAGGATGAAGATTCTTTCAACAGATTTGAAGTTTTAGATGATCTCAGCCAGCAGGAAGTGAATCCAGGCTTGGTGAATATGGATCAGGGTGCTTCAGGTACAGGACAGGAGGGCCTTCTTTCTGAAGCTACTCAGGTTTTGCAGGATAATAGGGCTTTGCAAATGGACACAGACGTTCAAATGGAAGTCCAGGTGGAATCGGTTCCTATTATAGTAGGGAAGAAGGGTGGTGAGGATGGATCTCCTCTTGTTTCAAATGTAGGTACTGAGGGGCTGAAGATTAATAAGTCTTCTTCTTCTCATTTGGGTCTTCATCAAAAGGGTCCAAAAAAAGGGGCTGGGGAGAAGTCTTCCAAGCTTGGTAGAAAAAAAGATTTGGATAAGATTAAATTAACAGGGGAAACTTTGGTAGAGTCAGGGTCTGTTAAGACTCTGGATTCTCATTTTTCGAGCCCCTTGAAATGATTGTTCTATCCTGGAATGTAAGGGGCTTGAACAGTGGCCCTCGACAAAAAGCTGTTCGTGATTTGGTTAGAAGTCAATCTCCTGATGTTCTTTTCCTGTAGGAGACTAAGTTATCAGTGGAGTGTATGTTTGGTTTAGTGCCTAAGTTGTGGGGGAGTGGAGAGTGCCAGTGTATTGGTGCTCAAGGGTCTGCTGGAGGAGTGACTTGTTTATGGAATCCTCGGAAGATCCGCCCTCTTTGGTGGTTGTCCTTTCAGTCTTCTATCTCTATGATTGCTTCTTGTTTTGAGACAGGGGATTCTGTTCTCTTCTCCAATATCTATGCACCTACTGAACTTAAGGGTAAACAACTGTTGTGGTCCCATATCTGGTTTGTTCGAAGCATGGTTCCTTTCCATCCGTGGATTATGGCTGGAGACTTCAATGCTATTTCTGAGTTGGCTGAGAAGAGGGGTGGTATTGCGAGGCTTGAGCCTTCTGCACTGCTACTTTAGGATAACATTTCAGCTTTAAATCTGGTGGATATCAAGCCCATTAATGGCCAGTTTACTTGGAATAATCAGAGGATTGGGAACAACTGCATTGCGGAACGACTTGACCACTTTCTGGTTTCTTGCTACTAGGTTGGTGGGTTGTGGTCTTCTAGCTCTAAAATTTTGGATTGGAGGGGATCAGATCATTGGCCTATCAAGCTGGCTATTTCTTCACCTTGTGTGCCTCGGTCTCCTTCTTTCAAGTTCCAGCTTATGTGGTTGCGTGACTTCTCTCTCCATGACTATATTGTTGAGTGGTGGAGGTATGGTAGACCTGCTTATGGTACAGCAATGTATACTTTTGCTAAGTTACTTCAATTTGTCAAGTATCAGCTTAAACGTTGGAATCGGCAGTGCTTTGGAAACATTTTCCATGCTAAGACTGCTGCCCAGGCTGAGTTGGATGGTATTACGAGATTGATCAGGGAGGATGGAGTGACTGAGGACCTGCTTCGGGAAGAGACTAGGGCTTTGAAAGCATTGGAAGAGTGTGAGCTACAAGAGGAAGTTTTTTGGAAACAAAAGGCTCGGATTGAGTGGCTTCAGGAAGGGGATAAAAATACTGCTTTTTTCTTCAACTCGGTGAAAGCCAGGAGACATGGAAATTCTATTTCTACTCTAGTGAATGATAGGGGTGAAACTCTTTCTTCTTTGCAGGAAATCACATGTGAAGCTATGCAATATTTTGCTTCTTTATTTAGGGAGGACTCGCAGGGGGGTTCTGATGAGGAAGCTCAGGTCCTTTCTTGTATCCCTTCTTTGGTTTCTAGGGAGATGAATGAGCATCTTATGAGTGATATTTCGATTAAGGAGCTAGAGGGGATCGTGTTTCAAATGAAGAGGGGGAAAGCTCCTGGCCCTGATGGTTTCCCGATTGAGTTCTTTCAAGAATTCTGGGAGATTATCAAGTTGGACTTGTTGGCAGTTGTTCAGGAGTCTCATAAGAATAAACAGATGTTACGGGCTTTGAATTCTACCTTCCTTGCTCTCATCCCAAAGTGTGATGGGGCGGATAGGTTAAGTCAATTTCGTCCTATCTCTCTTTGCAATGTGATTTATAAAATTATCTCTAAATTGATTGCTGATAGGTTGAAAAAGTGGCTTAAAGTGCTGATTTCTGAGGAACAGAGTGGTTTTGTGGCGGGACGTCAGATTCTGGATGGGGTTGTTATTGCAACTGAAACCATTCACTCTATGGCTAATTCCAAAGATAAGGCAATGTTCATCAAGCTTGATATGGCTAAGGCTTATGACCATGTTCGATGGTCCTTCCTTCAGAAGGTTCTTGGTGCTTTTGGTTTTGGGGATGCGTGGATTTATTGGGTTATGAGTTGTGTTACTTCAGTCTCCTTCTCAGTGTTAGTAAATGGTGAGCACTCTGAGCTTTTTGGCACCTCTCGGGGTTTGCGGCAGGGTGACCCCCTCTCTCCTTACTTGTTTCTTCTTCTTGTTGAGGTTCTGGGACGCTTGATAAGAAGGAATGTGGAGTTAGGTTTCATTCAGGGCTGGGGGTGGGGAGGTGGTTTACCTCCACAATCTCACTTGCAATTTGTTGATGACACTGCTTTGATGGGTATGGCTACAATTAGGGAAGCTTTGAATTTGCGTAAGGTGTTGGATGTTTATCTTCTAGCTTCAGGCCAATTGATCAATGAAGATAAGTCTTCCATCTTTTTCTTCAATACTCCAGGTTCGATTCAGAGGCGAATTGCTCATATCTTGAGATTTCAGACTGGGGTTCTCCCTTTGACCTATCTTGGTATTCCCATCTCTATTGGATGACTTCCCAAGGAGTCTTGGTAGAATATTCTAGATAAATTTCGTGTGAAAGTTAATCATTGGACCCATCGCTGGTTGTCCTTTGCGGGTCGTGTTTAGTTGCTCAAGTCTGTGGTGCAGGCCCTCCCCATTTATAGATGTATGATTCAGGTGGCCCCTTTGGGTTTTGTTAGGGAATTGGATTCCTTAGCAAGACAGTTTTTATGGGCTAGTAGCTTATTGTCCTCTAAATGGAGCCTTGTTAGATGGGACATTGTTTGTAGCCCGAAGTAGTTTGGCGGCCTCGGGTTAAGGCAGTCGTTGTTGTCAGGGATGGCGTTGGCTGCTAAATTGTATTGGTGGTGGTGTGTGGAGCAGGATGGGATCTGGGCTAGGATATTAACGCAGAAATACTTCCCAGGGATCCCTCAGATTGATATTCCTTGGTATCCACTAGTGGGGAAAGGCTCGATGATTTGGAGTACGCTCAAGAAAGGGGCTACTCTGGTCAAGGATGGTTTATTTTGGATTTGTAAAAGAGGGACAAAAGCTCATTTTTGGTCTGATTCTTGGGATGGTTTTCCTCCCATTGTTTCTCAGTTTCCTAATTTGGTGACTCTGTGCCAGAGGTTCTGTGAAGTTGGTTGGTCAAGGGTGAGTGACTTCAAGTCCTTTTCTTCTCATGGGCAGTTGGTGGTGGCAAGATGGAAGAATCCTGATGAGTGGCCTGTTGTTGGTATGGAGGAGGAGTGTGCTGAGCTTCATAGTATCCTTTCTCGTAGACGTTGTAGCTCCCTCCAGGAAGGGGATGTTCTTTCTTGGTCTCCTAATTCTAAGGGTGTCTATACTGTTGCTTCTGGATATCAGGTGTTGTTATCTAACCAGCTGGAGGGGGTGGAGGTTCACTGGTGGAAGAAAGTGTGGAATAAGCTTTCTTGGCCGAAGTGTAACTGCTTTATTTGGACTTTGGCTTGGAATAGGTGCTTGACTTGGGATAATATTCAGAAGCGGGGTTTTCAAGGTCCTTCTATGTGTGTTATGTGTGGATGTGGAGAGGAGGACTCCTCTCACTTGTTTTTCTGTTGTCCCTTGACTTTGCAGCTTTGGCATTTTTGGTGGGATGTTTGGAAAAGCCCCTGTGTTCATGCTTCATCCCTGGTGGATTTTTGGAGTAGTCTGGGTAGACCTCCTTCTATGGCCTCTTTCTTGCAAGATGTGTGGTATGATGGGCCTTCCTTCATACTATGGCAGATTTGGTTGGAACGGAATTGCAGAATATTTCGAGGTGAGAAGTTGTTGATTCAACAAGTTTGGCACAAAATTATGAGTATGATTCGGGAGACGGTGGAATCTAAGTGTGATGTGGTGTTCCCTTTGGAGAAAGGAGATGCTAAGTTGGTGGATAGATTGGGTATTCAGGGGTTGTCTCCAGCTTCTGCTTGTGTCAGGAAAGGAAGGCGAGTGAAAAAAAAAGTGCAAAGGGTGGGAAGATGGTTTCCCCCTCCGTCTGGCATTCTGAAGCTCAATACTGATGGTTCTTCAAGGGGCAATCCTGGGCCTGCTGGGATTGGTGGGACTGGCAGGGATTTTTCGGGATTGGTGGTTTTTCTCTACTCTGTTCATGAAGGATGGCAAACTATCAACCTTATGGAAGGTTTGGCGATCCTCTATGCTTTGGAGAGGGCTTATGCTTTGGGATGGCGCAAGGTTATCTGTGAGTCTGATTCACAGGTTTTGATTAATTTGTTGAATACACAGAAGGTTTCTGATGTTAGTTGGCAGTTGGCTATGATGGTGCAACAAATTCTGCAGATAAGTTCTTTGATGGAGATGGTGTCTTTTGTCCATATTCCAAGGGAGTGGAATAGGGCAGCAGATTGTTTGGCTAAGTGGGCTTCTGAGCATTTAGATGGTTGGAAGGTTGATGAATGGGAGCAGGTTCCTCATGAGCTCTGATATGACTTGGAGAAGATTCTTGCTGAGGATGGGAATGGTATTGGTGAAGGATGATGTTGTTTCATGCTTTGTATGGCCGTTTCTTATGGATTACTAGGGCTTTGGCCCTTTGATGCTTTGTAATGTTCTTTTCTGAATTTCAATAAAGTTTTTACCCCTTTTATTAAAAAAAAAAAAAAACTTAGAGGGATAATTATCCCTAAGTTAGAGGCCATGCATGAGGCCATAAAAGAAGCTCAAACCACAGCCCAGACCAGTGATTCGATAGATCTAAAAAGGGCAGATGCATTTGCATTGCTGTTGAGTGGTCACATCTCAATTTTGGACAAGATGAAGCAAAGTTGGGCAATATAATTTGTCCAATTGAAGACAACTTTTGTAGACATACTTCAGTATATGTAAGTATGCTATATGTATATACTTATGTGGCTAAGTATAGTTGAAATTTTGAAAATTTTTGATGTGCGGACCCTACCTTTTGCCATTGATGTCAAAGGGGAAGTGATAAGTAGTGAAAAATGAGGAATCCAACTAAGGGGGAGCTCCAAAAAATGTACATAGAGACAGAGCATCAGCCAAGGGGGAGTATAGTGTGACAATTAGTCATTTTTCACTAAGTGTTGCCATCAATGCCAAAGGGGGAGATTGTTGGTAAGAGACACTATATGGATTCATGAATGTTGTCATTGATGGAAACAAAGGTTATCCCACACATTCGTAAGACATGATGAGTCTCTATCGGAAGTCAGATTGAAGAAATGTTATGATCTGGTAAGCAAGAACAGAGCAGCTAGCAAGGTCTGACAGTCAGGTCCAGATCTCTTAGAGGAAGTATTTCAGTGAAGTGCAGATTTGGGGAAGTCAAGAGGAGTACCTTGACTAATAGGTTCCAAGGATTTAGCCTCCGGTGATGGAAGAGTGAAGAGATATGAGCACTTGAGTGTTGGGTTCCTATTTGGCAGAGTAGACAGAGGAAGAACTATACCGACAGAGTGTCAGATCCTAATCCGGAAGAGATATTGCTAATGAATAAGTTTCTTGAGGTATCATTCATGATTGGCTGACATGATTGATGACTTCTACAAGCATCTCCTAAATCCACATCACTTGGTAAGAAAGGATCCAGCTGACAGATTAAAGCTTGGGAAAATATTGGCTATTCCGGATGCTGACTAGAAAGGTGATGAAATCACTTATACGAATATATATACAAGATAGACTTAGATGTGAAGGTGTGTGTGGTGTATTGTGTGGTGTGAAGAAAAGAAGAAAAATAGAGTGAAGATAGGGAGACAGGTCCGGAATATGAAAGTGCAACAACATTAAAAGAGAGTAAGAATGAAGTGCAGCAGATCAGTTTATTGAGCCTAACTGGAACTGAACCTCAACATGAGTAGATGCTTCTCATCAGTTCAAACATTGAGTTACCTTCCCTTCTTGTAGACAGTGAGTCTCTTGTAGGCAGTGAGCCTCTTGTGAGCAGTGTGCTCAGGTAGTGAGCCCTAATTGGCAAGTGCTATTTTGTTTTATCTATTCTTCTAACAGAGAATAATATCTTGGGTTAATCACCTCATGGTTTTTCCCTTAATAGGGTTTCCACGTCAAAATCTTTGTGTCATGTGTATTGGTGTTATTTCCATTTCATGATTATGCTTGCTTATTTGATTTGATGTTGCACTAACTATTAAGAAAGTTTAGAAAGTTAAAATATTAGGATAACTGATTCACCCCCCTCTCAGTTATCAACACTCTCGAGAGCCAAGACGATGGTTCACCTCAAATCCAAAGCGAAAGTTCACACTGCTGGATGAGTCCCAAGAATCCGCATTAAGGAAACTATTGGCCAACCATGAAATCTCTCTACCACCAACAAGTGATTATGAGCCTCAAATTAAACCTCACTATTGGAAAGACACCGACTATTGTGAGTATCATAGAGGAAGGGGACATACAACCAACAATTGTATTTATCTGAAACATGTTATTCAATACATGCTTGATCAAAATCAAGGAGGTACTCATCAACATACTTCTAATGAGACACATGTGGCTTATAAAGATCTGTTTCTCAATCATGATAGGCCGTACAACAATAACAACAACAGAAACAACAACAACAACAACAACAATAGGCAAAATTAGAATAATGGGAATAGTAATGCCAACTATGCAAGTGTACCATTCAACTATACCATCAATTGCATATCAAAGCATGTCCCACAAATCAAAGTGGTCATGCCCAACCAATAATCAGAACCCAATAGAACTAATTGTAGTATCATTACTCGTAGTGGTAAGGTCACCTTGAATACCATTCCTCCAAAGGTTGTCACCTTCTCAGTCCAACTTCCATTAGTATAGTGTCATAGACCAACTACGGAAGACCCTAGCCCATGTTTCTATCTTAGAGTTGTTGCATCTATCTCCTTCCCATAAGGAGATTCTCAATAAAGCCTTAGTGGAAACCACTGTACCCACTAACTTGTCCCAAGAGAAGTTTCAAGCCATGGTAGGTAATCTGACCTCCTCAAGTACCATATCATTTACCGAATAAGAAGACCTTTCAGTGTCTCAACCTCATAACACCCCTCTACATATTATCGCTTTCATCCATAAGTACCACATCAAGAGAGTTCTGGCGGAGCTGGTTTAAATATTTGCATGTTGAAGCTAGTCAATACATTGGGGTTCTCTAAAAATGTAGTTGATCCAAGGAAGAAGATTACTATCAAAGCCTATGATGAAGAAAAGAGAACTACCAAGGGAATAGTAGTATTACCCATACAAGTGGGACTGATAATAAAAGATGTGTGTGAAGTCCTAGATAGGGAGCTCACATATAATATTCTCCTAGGTAGACCATGGATTCATGCCATGAAAGTTGTGCCTTCCTTCCACCTTTCACCAATGCATAAAATTCCTTCATAATGATAAGCAAGTCACCATCCAAGGTGACCTTGACCCCTTTTAGCATTGTTAACTCTGTCCTTTCAAAACTTGATTGCATCATACCAAACAATAGAGCATCTACATCCCCTACACCATAGCATGATTCTACCTCTAAAGCTTCCTCATCAAAGCCCAAAGAGCAAAAAACTACCATAAAAAAAGTAGGGGAATATTCCATGGAGCACAGCCTCAATCTAACCAAGATGCCTTTATCTCCTAGATCCTACAGTTGACCCAAGCATTTTCCAAAGCCATTCGCTCCTCCTATACCTTCCACAGCTCCCTTTATAAAATGGGGGACCTTATCAGATGAAAAAGAGGAAAGAGATATCCTACAATGGCTTTACACTGAAGAAGAAGAAAACATACAACAAGAGCCACCTAAGCTCCCAATAGAAATCTATGGGTGAGGTGAATCTATCCTACACAGAATGGGTTATGAAAGACAAGGCCCCATTGGCCTAAGAAAAGAAGGAATCATAGAACCCATTCAACCTTCTTCATACTCATTGGCTAGAACTACAAAATGTTGGCAAGAGACATTGTGTGGCTTCATGAATGTTGTCATTGATGTCAACAAAGTCCATCCCACACATCCATAGGAAATGGTATGTCTATAAGGGAAGTCATATTGAAGAGTATTTTGGTCTGGTGACCAAGAACAGAGCATGCAGCAAGGTCTGACAATTAGGTCTGGATCTCTCAGAGGAAGTATCTTAGAAAAGTACAGACTTGGGGAAGTCAAGAGGAATACCATGACTGATACATTCCAGAGATTGAGCCTTTGATGATGAAAGAGTGAAGAGATATGAGCACCTAAGTGGTGGGTTCCTATTTGGCAGAGTAGACTAAGGAAGAACTGACTGGTAGAGCATTAGACCTTAATCTGAATAACAAATTGATGGCGATCAAGTTTCTTGAGGGATCATTCATGGTTAGCTGACATGATTGATGATTTCTATAAGTATTTTTTTGATACACATCACTTAGTATGCAAGGATTCAGCCGACAGATCAGAGTTTGGGAAAATATTAAGTATTCTGAATGCTGACTAGAAAGGTGTTGAAATCCTTGGTGTGGATATATATATACCAGATGGATTTAGAAGTGTAGGTGTGTGTGGCATCTTGTGTTGTGCAAAGAAAAAAAGAGAGTAGTGTGGAAGCAGCTATACAGGTCTGGTATGTGACTGGACAACAGCACCAAAGAAGAGGAAGAATGAAGTGTAGTAAATCAGTATGTTGAGCCTAATCGGAGCTGAACCTCAGCATATGTGGATGCTTCTCATTAGTTCAATTACTTAGTTACTTTCTTTATACTTTGTAGATAGTGAGTCTCTTGTAGGTAGTGAGCCTCTTGTGAGCAGTGTGCTCAGGTAGTGAGCCCTAATTAGCAAGTGCCATTTTGTACTTCTATTCTTTTAATAGAGAATACAATCTTGGGTTAGTCACCCCGTGGTTTTTCCCTTAACATAGTTTTCCATGTCAAAATCATTGTGTTATGTGTATTGATTTTATTTCTGCTTTCATGGTTATGCATGCTTATATGATTTGATTCTGCACTAGTTCTTAAAGAAGAACAAAAAGTTAAAGTAATTAAGATAATTGATTCACCACCCCCCCTCTCAATTATCAACAATTGGTATCAGAGCTAAGTTCCCCCAAACAGAGCCTAACAGCTTGAGGAAGATCTGGGAATCTCAATGGATATAGATGGTATGAGGGAACAACTTCAGTCTGCCTTAGATGATCTTGAGCAGTCTTACTCTGAAGTCAATAACTTGAAAGAAAGGCTCAAACAAGCTGATGATTTCATAATTGAACTAAAAGAGAAACTAAGTATCTTTATGAAAAAGAGAAAGGAACTACTTCAACAACTAGCAAGTCAAAGTGAGGCCAATAATACTGATGAAGATCTGGATGAGAAGAACAAGTTATGTGAGAAGCTATCAAAAGAAGTCATTATGGTAAGACATGAAATGGAATCAGGGGTTATGAAATTCACCCAAGAAATTGAAGAGAAAAGAAAAATTGAAGATGATCTAAGATAATCTCTCAAGGAGAAGTCAGAAGACTGCCACAAAATGGATAGAATAATCAGGCATCTAGAATCTGATCTTGAAGAAACTAGAGATAATGAAGAACAACTTGAGAATCAGATTGACACTTTTAAAAGGGATCTTCAAACAACAAATGAATACAAAGAGAAATTCAATATAAGTCTTCTCAACTTGAAGTGCTTCTTCAAAGATAAAAGAGGGTAGATGACAAGCAAGGCTTGGGGTATGAGAAAGGTGAAAGCTCTAAATCCAGATAGAAGAAATCTGGATCAGGAAATCCAAGGAACAGGCCTAGAAGACCTCTGGTAAGGCAACCAAATGCTCAAAGATATCTATCCTTCAATGGATACTACCACAATTGCAATAACTTTGGTCATAATGCAAATTAGTGTAGAAGAAGAATGAATCAAACTAATTCATCCTTCTCCGAATGGTGTTTTAATTGCAAAAGGTATGGTCACAAATTTGATGAGTGTAGAAATATGCAAATGAACAATTCATTCAATGGTAAATGTTTTGCATGCAATAGAATGGGACATGTGGCTAATCAATCCAGATCTAGAGGTTATCAGTCAAATATGCAAAGAAATATTGTTTGCTACAATTGCAATAGATTCGGTCATATTGCCAAATTCTGTAGAAGTAAGAATCAGGACAAAAAGGGTCCAGTGCATCATAATCAAAACCAAGACAAAGGAAAAGGAAAAGTAAATGTAGATGAAATTCAAAAGGAGATGAACAAGATTTGGATAAAGAGAAGTACAAAAGTTGGGGATGGATCCGTACTAAAATTTGATGCTGATATTCCTTCCAGAAACTAAATTGATGAGCTCTGGCTCATGGGGACTCACAAAAGAAAACAATTTCCCCCAGCCAATCAATTGGTGCCTAATATTGGCACATGGAAAGTTGTGGATTGAAAGGGCTCTCAGAGAAACATCTAAATAACCCTTTGTAAAGATATGAAAGATCCACAAGGAGTTTGAAAAGGTTAATCATCCAAGATTAATCTGGTTTGACAGTCATCCAGAAAAAGTAGGACTTTCATAGTTAGATCTGGTATAATTCAAATTTGAAATATTTTGATTTGCAGTTAGATGGAATGATTGGAGAAAGGGAGATACTTTGTAATTTATCATTCTAGGTGCATCTCAATGATCTAGAAAGATCTCTCTTAGAACAAAGAAAATAAGGCAACTAGAATAACTTAAGTTATGCATTTATTACAAAATGGAGTTAGGGTTTGTGCAGAAATAAAAGGGTTCTTTTGTTCATCATTTGTACATTTGCATTCAAGAAGAAGAGAGAAGGAGATCTACAACAAAATTGTCTCAAGCCTCTCAAAGATCAACTGCAGAAGTCGATTCATCCAACAATCTGATCTAGCTTGTATCGCGAACCCTAGAAGTGTAAAAGGTACTTTCTGCTCTTGGAAACCTCTCTCTGAATCTTTCGGAAGATGGCTACTCCAAATGTTGTGAAGATTACTGATAGGCCACACCCTAAATTAAAGAAACATCCCTACAAATCCCTAGAAGTTGATCCCCTAGGCGCATTTTCTAGCATTCCGCATGGGGTCTTGCATGTAGAAGATGTTAGTGTTGATAATTGAGAGGGGGGTGAATCAATTACCTTGATTATTTCAGCTTTCTGATCTTCCTTATCAATTAATGCAACATCAAATCAAATAAGCAAACATAACCATGACATGGAAATAACATCAATACACATGACACAATGATTTTGACGTGGAAAACCTTGTTAATGGAAAAACCATGGGGTGACTAACCCAAGATTGTATTCTCTGTTAAAAGAATAGGATGATACAAAATGGCACTTGCCTATTAGGGCTCACTGCCCGAGCAAATTGCTCACAAGAGGCTCATTGCCTACAATAGTTTATACAAGGAAACTAGATACTTGAACTGATGAGAAGCATCCACACATGCTGAGATTCAGTTCCGGTTAGGCTCAATACACTGATCTACTACACTTCATTCTGTCTCTTCCTTGGTGCTGCTGTCCTGTCACATACTAGACCTATATTACTACTGTTATTTTGCTCCTCTACTTTTCTTTGCACTCCACAACACACAACACACACTTCATATCCAAATCCATCTGGTATATATATCCACACAAATGATTTCAACACTTTTCTAGTCGGCATGTGGAATAGTCAATATTTTCTCAAACTCTGATCTATCGGCTGAATCCTTACTTGTCAAGTGATGCGTATCAAGGAGAGGCTTATACAAGTCATCAATCATGTCGGCCAATCATGAATGATACCTCAAGAAACTTGATCACCATCAATATCCAATCCAGATTTAGGTCTGATGTTCTACCGGTCAGTTCTTCCTCTGTCTACTCTGTCAAAGATGAACCCAACACTCAAGTGCTCATGTCTCTTCACTCTTTCATCACCGGAGGCTCAATCCCTAGAATCTATCAGTCAAGGTACTCCTCTTGGCTTCCCCAAATCTGCACTTTACTAAGATAATTCCTCTGAGAGATCTGGATCTAACTGTTGGACCTTGCCACATGCTCTATTCTTGTTTACCGGACCACAACATTCTTCAACCTGACTTCCGGTATAGACCTACCATGCCTTGTGGATGCATGGAATGAGCTTTGTTGCCATCGATGACAACATTCATGAAGCCATATAGTGTATCTTGCCAACAATTTCCCTCTTTGGCATTGATGGCAACACTTAGTGAAAAATGACTAAGTGTCACACTATACTCCCCCTTGGCTAATGCTCTGTTCTTATGTACATTTTTTGGAGCTCCCCCTTAGATGGATTCCTCATTTTTCACTACTCATCACTCCCCCTTTGACATCAATGGAAAAGGGTGGGGTCCGCACATCAAAAATTGCAAAACTCAATCTATACTTAATTGCATAAGTATATTATCTAGTTATACTTTACATATACTTTAGTATATCTGCAAAAGTGTTCTTCAATTGTACAAATTTTGTCACCAACTCAACTTCATCCTATCCAAAATTGAGATGTGACCACTTAATAGGAATGCAAAAGCTTCTGCCCTCTTGAGATCTGTCAAATCACTGGTCTGGGCTATTGTTTGAGCATCATTAGGGCTTCATGCATGGTCTCTAACTTAGGGATAATTATCCCTCTAAGTTCACTCAACCTACTTATTCTATTTTTCTTTTCCTTCTCAAGATTCTTAATTTCATTCAGGATTGTAATAGTCTGACATTCTTGATTTATTATGGAAGTGGTAAGAGGATCAAAATTCCGAGATAGCCTTGTTAGTTTATCCTCCTGTTCTTTCATTTTATTCTCAATCTCCACTGTTACTTTGGACCATGATAGACAAAATTTATACATTTCACCACCATCTTTAAGAGCATTTTCTAAGCTCTTTATCCATATATCCATATTTCTCCTATCATTGGTTATTAGTCCTTGTACTTTAGAGAATCTCTTTTCCAAAAACTCCTTTTAGACTTTATCTTCTGCTGACTTTTCTAAGGAATCAAAATGTGTGCTAACACTATTAACTAGAGATTTGATATTATTGGATGAAGAGGCTGAAGGATCCTTCTAAAAAAGATGGCATGATCTTCTCTAGTACACCGGATGCAATTTCTATGAGCTTGTAGTCCTCCATGTGAGACTTCAGAAGTTTTTCTTTTGCCTTTGCTGAAGTAAAGGATGCTAGCTTCATTGTTTGAACTAAGGAGAGGGAGTCAAAATTGAACGGTCCTTGAAGAAGTTCCAGGTCATCAAATTCCATCATCTCCTTGGTTAAGTATTCCTCAACTGCTTTTGCTGTGTCTCTTGCCAGTGATAGGGTTTTCACTCCTTCTGCAACCTTACCACTGTCATCTGCAGCTTTCTCTGTTGGAGTTTTGTCTCCTTCTATAGCCTTGCTACTGTCATCTTCTTTTTCCTTCTCCTCTACTTCTTGACTGATCTTCTCTTCTACTCTTTCTTCTTCTTTAAATTTGGAGTTTGCAGGGGAGACTGGAGGAGTGATGTTTGCTTGTTCATGAACCTTCTCTTCCAGAGCAGAGGAATCTAAGTTCTTATCTTTTTCTTCACCTGTCTCCTTTACCTCTTCTACCCCTGTCTCAGTTGATTCTTCTTCAACATCTGTAGCTGAGGGATCATCACCCAAGTCCTCTATAATAGGAAGATTAAATCTTTTAAAAGCATTCCGGAGGATCTCTTATGTTTCTATAGCCACTTTGTCTGTTTCTCCAAGCATAAGCTGGTTCATCCTAGCCTTGCTCTGGAACTCATCTTTGGAGTCTTTAAAGATCATGCTCATTTGCGTTGGAGTGATGGAGGGATAAAGCTGAATAGCTATTTGCTCTTAGATCTCTAGATCCTTGGCCTTTGTATTTTCCTTTCTCATTTCTAGTTCCTTCTCTAAACTTTTGGGAATTAGAGAGATGATTTCAATAAATGTTTTATTGTATATGTTCAAATACTTAACTGTGGCTTCCTCCAAAATCTTTCTATCTACATCATTATATGCATCATAGAATTCTGTTATTAGTTGCAGGTTCCCATCCACAGTAACTGTTTTAACTACATTATCAATAGATAAAGTAGGTTTCTCAACAAATTCTTCTATTACTTCTTTAGTAGAAGGTTCACTGGATGTTTTCCTTTTATTCATTTTCTTTACTTCCTCATCTGATTCTATCTCTTCTTCATCATTTTGGCTTGTGTAAGACCTTGTTACCTTTTTCTTGGTTCTCTTTTCTCCTTTATAGGATGATTTTGCTTCCGGTTTTGATGCCTTTGAGCTCTTAGCAGTGGTAGACGTAGAGATTTTAGAGGATTTGGTCTGGGAGGGGACTTCTACTAGAGCACTTTCTTTTTCTTCCTTTTCCTTTTCTTTTTCTACCCTTTCCATCTTTTCTCTATTGGCATCAAGTGCCTCTTTTGAAATGCCATAACTTTTGGCAATATTCTCAACTTCTTTTCTCATTTTTCTCTTCATTTCTAGTTGTCATAGTTCCACATGGATCTTCACACTCAACTCTTCAAAGGTTCCAAACCTTTCTGCCTTAGGATCCTTTAGCTGACTTCGCATGTGTTGAACATGCAGCTCTATAATTTTCTCATCAACTTCATACCCCATTGGCATGATCCACACTATTCTTGGTTCCGCTGCCTCCATAAGGCACTGATCAATTTCTACCATGAAGAAAACTATATCCTTATACTTTTCAACTAGAGCTTGGGGGATTCTCTCTCTTGCTTGCATCATACTCTAAAAGTTCTTGAAATAGCCCCAAAGTACTGTATTCTGTGCCTTAGCATCACCAAGTCCATGCAAATAATCCCTAATTTTTATGGCAACCAGTCTATCATTTTGCCATATCCAACCACTAGATCCGGGTAGCTCATTCATATAATAGAAGAACAAATAGAGTATCAAGCCACCGTATTTGAAGGAGTTCTTCTTGTCTTTCTTTATCTTCTACAGATTTTCTAGAAGTTGGTTTAGAAGGAGCTCACAGAGATCATAGTCAGCATTCTTTCTTAACATTTTGTAGGCAGTATATGCAGTAGTTCTGAATACTGAATTCTCCCTACTGGAGTGATATATCTTATAGCTAATTATCATTGATGCAAACTTGATATCTGGATCTGTTATATCCTCAATTGTCATGGCTCTTTTATCAAATTTTGATTCAGTAGCCTCACTCACAATTTGGTTTTTAACAGATTTGAGAGTAGGCATCCCTCTGGTTGAGTGTAATCTAGTTACTTCCCTAATGGCATCCTAGGTGATCTTAAATGGCTTGTTCAACAACATGAAGTTGTCATGCATTCTGCTCAAGACATACCGGACCCATTCATCTTCAACAAAATAGGGGAAATGGATGCATTGTGCAAAATGCTTATCTCGAATGGTCTTGTACTGAGGTTTGAGTTCAAAGGAATCATCTAACAACTGTTTGTGGTAAATATCCATCATCTTCAATTCCCCAAATTCTTCAATGCTCGCATGAATATATGCCCTAACATCTTCTACATGTAAAACCCCATGCAGAATACTGGAGAATGCTCCTAAGGGATCCACTTCTAATTATTTGTAGGGATGCTTTTTAAATTTAGGGTGTGGCCTATCAGAAATATTTACAACATTTGGTGTGGCCATCTTACAAAGGATTCAAAAATAGATTTCAAGAACAGAAAATACCTCTTACGCCTTTAGGGTTCACGGAATGAGCTGAAAAGATCATCGATTGACTTGAATTCTAGGGTTGATACTTGAGAGAGATGAAGCAAACTTGTTTGCAGAGCTCTTTTCCTCTTCTTCTCTAGTGTAAATGTGCGAATGACGAGTGAATGAACCCTTTTATTTCTGAAAAAAAACCTAATTTCGCATTACAATAAATGCACAACTTAAGTCATTCTGGTTACCTTGTTCTTCTTATTCTAAGACAGATCATTTTCAGATCACTAAGATACACTTAGAGTTATTCTTGGTGAAGAGTGACAATCTATCTTCATTTCCCTAATCATTTGATCTATCCGCAGATCAAGATTCCACAATTTTGAATCAATCCGAATCTAATTGTGAGAATATTGTATTTGCCGGATGACTGTTAAACCGGATCAATCTTGGTAGATTAGATTCTTCAAATCTTCTTGCAGATCTTCCAAATCTTAACCATGCCTTCTTTTGATGTTTCTCTAAGAACCCTTTAATCCGAAACCTTTCATGTGCCAAATTTAGGCACCAATTGACTAGTTGGGGGAATTTGTTTCTCTTAGTGACTCCCCCTGAGCTAGAGCTCATCTATTCAATTTTCGGAAGGATTATCAGCACTAGATTCTAGTGTGGATCCATCCCCAACATTCTCTATGCTTCTCTTCACCCAAATCTTATTCATCTCCCTTTGAATTTCATCTGTATTCATTTTTCCTTTTCCTTTTGTCTTGGTTTTGATTATGATGTACCAAACCCTTATTGTTCTGATTCTTACTCCTACAGAATTTGGCAATACGACCAGATCTATTACAATGGTAGCAAACAACATTTCTTTACATATTTGACTGATATCCTCTTGATCTACACTGATTAGCCATATGGCCCATTCTATTGCATGTAAAACATCTACCATTGAATGAATTGTTTATTTGCATATTTCTACACTCATGAGATTTGTGACCATACCTTTTACAATTGAAACACTATCTGGAGAAGGATGAATTAGTCTGATTCATTCTTCTTCTGCACTGATTTGCTTTATGACCAAAGTTATTGCAATTGTGGCAATAACCATTGAAGGATGGATATCTTTGAGCATTTGGTTGTCTTACCAGAGGTCTTCTAGGTCTATTTCTTAGATTTGCTGATCCAGAGCTCTCACCTTTCTCATACCCCAAGCCTTGTTTGTCATCTACCCTCTTCTGGCTTTGAAGAAGAACTTCAAGTTGAGTAGAGCTTATCTTGAATTTCTCTTCGTATTCATTTGCTGTTTGAACATCCCTTTTAAGAGTGTTAATCTGATTCTCAAGTTGATCTTCATTATCTCTTGCTTCTTCAAGGTCAGATTCCAGATGTCTGATTATTCTATCCATTTTATGGCAGTCTTCTGATTTCTCCTTAAGAGATTGTCTTAGATCATCTTCAGTCTTTCTTTTCTCTTCAATTTCTTGGGTGAATTTCATAACTCCTGATTCCATTTCATGTCTTACCATAATGACCTCTTTTGACAACTTTTCACATAGCTTGGTCTTCTCCTTCTAGTCTTCATTTGTATCATTTGCTTCACCTTGAATTTCCAATTGCTAAAGTAGATCCTTTCTCTTTTTCATAGAGATACTTAGTTTCCCTTTTAGTTCACTTATGAAATCATCAGCCTATTTGAGTCTTTCCTTCAATTCATTGACTTTAGAGTTAGATAGCTCAAGATCATCTAGGGCAGACTGAAGTTGTTCCCTCATACCATACACATCCATTTGAATTCCCTGATCTTCCTTAAGCTGTTAGGCTTTGTTTGGAGGAACCTTTCTCTGATACCAATTGTTGATAACTGAGAGGGGGGTGAATCAATTATCTTTATTATTTTAGCTTTCTGATCTTCCTTATCAATTAATGCAGCATCAAATCAAATAAGCAAACATAACCATGAAATGGAAATAACATCAATACACATGACACAATGATTTTGATGTGGAAAACCCTGTTAAGGGAAAAACTACGGGGTGACTAACCCAAGATTGTATTCTCTATTAAAAGAATAGGATGATACAAAAAGGCACTTGCCAAATAGGGCTCACTGCCCGAGCACACTTCTCACAAGAGCCTCACTGCCTACAATAGTTTATACAAGGAAACTAGATACTTGAACTGATGAGAAGCATCCACACATGCTGAGATTCAATTCCGGTTAGGCTCAATACACTGATCTACTACACTTCATTCTGCCTCTTCTTTGGTGATGTTGTCTTGTCACATACCGGACCTATATTACTACTGTTATTTTGCTCCTCTACTTTTTTTTGCACTCCACAACACACAACACACACTTCATATCCAAATCCATCTGGTATATATATCCGCACAAATGATTTCAACACTTTTCTAGTCAGCATCTAGAATAGTAAATATTTTCTCAAACTCTGATCTGTTGGCTGAATCCTTACATGTCAAGTGATGCGTATCAAGGAGAGGCTTATAGAAGTCATCAATCATGTCAGCTAATCATGAATGATACCTCAAGAAACTTGATCACCATCAATATCTCATCCAGATTTAGGTCTGATGTTCTACCGGTCAGTTCTTCCTCTATCTACTCTGGCAAACATGAACCCAACACTCAAGTGCTCATGTCTCTTCACTCTTTCATCACCAGAGGCTCAATCCCTGGAATCTATTAGTTAAGGTACTCCTCTTGATTTCCCTAAATCCACACTTTATTGAGATACTTCCTCTAAGAGATCCAGACTTGACTGTCAGACCTTGTCACATGCTCTGTTCTTGTTTACTCAACCACAACATTCTTCAACCTAACTTTTGGTATAGACCTACCATGCCGTACGGATGGGTGGAATGAGTTTTGTTGCCATTAATGACAACATTCATGAAGCCATATAGTGTCTCTTGCCAACAGTTAGGGCATACATTCATGTGAACATTGAAGAATTTGGGGAATCCAAGCTGATGGATATCTACCACAAACAGTTAATAGATGAATCATTTGAGCTCAAACCTCAGTACAAAGCCATCCGGGATAAGTATTTTGGACATTGCATCCATTTCCCATGTTTTGTAGAAGGTGAATGGGTCTGGTATGTTCTGAGCAGAATGCATGAGAACTTCATGTAGAATGCATGACAACTTCATGTGGTTGTTGAGGCCATTTAAAATCACAAAAGATGCCATTAGGGCAGTTACCAGATTACACTCATTTAGTGGGTTACCTGCTCTCAAATTTGTCAAGAACCAGATAGTGAGTGAGGCAACCAGATCAAAATTTGACAAAAGAGCAATGACAATTGAAGATATCACTGATTTGGATATCAAGTTTGCATCTATGATAATTGGCTATAAGATATATCATTCCAGCAGGGATAATTCTATATCTGGAACTATAATCTATGTTGCTTATCAGATGTTAAGGGAGAATGTAGATTATGATCTTTGTGAGCTTCTTCTAAGCCAACTGTTGGAAAACCTACAAAAGATCAAGGACAAGAAGAACTCATTCAAGTATGGTGGGCTAATGTTGTGTTTGTTCTTTTACTTTATGAATGAGCTACTCGGATCCAGTGGTTAGATATGGAAAAATGACAGACCAGTAGCCATACAAATCAGAGATTATATGCATGGGATTGGTGATGCCAAGGCATAGAATATAATACTCTGGGGCTACTTCAAGAAATTTTGAAGTATGATGTAAGCCAGAGAAAGAATCCCCTAATCATTGGTTGAGAAGTACAAGGATACAGTGTGCTTTATGGTAGACACTAATAAATGCCTAATGGAGGAAGTGGAACCAAGAATAGTGTTGATCATGCCAATGAGGTATGAGGTTGATGAAAAAATCCTAGAGCTACACATCCAACACCTACTGAGTAAGTGTAAGGACCCTAAGGCATAAAGGTTTGGAACCTTCCAAGAGTTGAGTGTAAAAGTTCATGTTGAACTGCGACATCCTGAGATCAAGAGAAAAGTAAGAAGGGAAGTAGAAGAATTCACCAAGAGGCATGGAATATCAAAGGAGGCAGTTGATGCCAATAGAGAGAAGATGGAAAGAGCAGAGAAAGAAAGGCAAGAAATAGAAAAGGAAAGTGCTCCGGTACAAGCCCCCTCCCAGACCAGATCCTCCAAAAGCTCTGCACTAGCCACTTCTAAGAGTCAAAAAGCCTCAAAACTGAAAGCCAAGACATCCGAAAAGGGAGAGAAGAGGACTAAGATAAAGGCCACAAGGTCTTACACCAGACAAAAGGATGATGAAGAGACAGAATCTGATGAGGAGATCAAGAAAATGAAGAAGAAGAAGAAATCATCTGGTGAACCCTCTACCGGTCTTAGCAAGGAAGAAAAGGTAGAATAGTTTGTTGAAAGGCCTACTCTATCCATTGATGATGTAGTTAAGGTAGTTACTATGGATGGGAATCTGCAACCAATGACACAATTCTATGATGAGTACAATGATGCAGATAAAAGGATATTGGAAGACACCACAGTTAAGTATCTAAACATATATAATAAGGCATTCATTGAAATCATTTCTCTAATCCCCAAGAGTTCAGAGAAAGTACTTGAACTCAGAAAAGATAATGCCAAGGAAAAAGATATCGAGATCCAGTAACAAATAGCTATTCAACTTTATCCCTCCATCACTCCAAAGCAAATGAGCATGATCTTAAAAGATTGCAAGGATGAGTTCTGGAGCAAAGCCAGAATGAATAAGCTTATGCTCAAAGAGACTGATCAGTTGGCTATAGAGGTTAAAGACATCCTCCGAAATGCCTATAAAAGATTCAATATTGCTATTATAGAGGACTTAGGTGATGAACCCTCTGTCATGGATGATGGACTCAGTACATCAAAGGAAGATCCTACAGAGAAAAATGTAGAAGAATCAAAAGAGATGGATAAAGAGAAGGCTAAGGACTTAGATTCCTTTGTTCCAGAAGAGGAAGTCCATGGAGAAGTAGACACCTCTGTTCTAGATCCCCCAGTAGACTCCAGTATTAAAGGAAAAGAAATAAAAGAAGAGAAAATTAATCAAGAAGAAGAAGTGAAGGGAAGAGAAGAAGGTCAAACAGAGAAGACCACAAGTTACAGTGTTGAGGCTGCAGAAGGGAAGAAAACTCTGTCTCCAGCAAGAGACACTATAGAAGTAGTCAAAGACTTCCTGACAAAAGAAATGATGGAATTAGAGGAACTAGAGCTACTTCAAGGACCATTCAATTTTGATTCCCTCTCTCCAGTCCAGACAATGAAGGTAACATCTTTTGCTCAAGCCAAAGCAAAAGAAAAGATTCTGAAGTCTCACATGGAAGACTGTGAGCTAATAGAGATTGCATCCGGTGTGCTAGAGAAAAACATGCCATCCTTCCAAAAGATCCTTCATCCTCCACATTCGGTAATCTAAAGTCTCTTGTTAATTCTGTTAATACACATTTTGACTCTTTAGAGAAAGCAGCAGAAGAGAAAGTTTGAAAATAATTTTTTGGTAAGAGATTCTCTAAAGTACAAGGGCTAATAACAAATGATAGGAGAACTATGGATATTGGGATAAAGAGCTTAAAAAATGCTCTTAAAGATGGCGAAGAAATATATAAATTTTGTTTATCCTGGTCTAAAGTGACAAAGGATATTGAGAAGAAAGTGAAAGAGAAATAGGATAAATTGTCAAGTGTATAACAAAATTTTGATCTTCTCACCACATCCATAATAAACCAAGAATGTCAGACTATTTCCATTCTAAATGAACTAAATAAAATTGAAAAGGAAAGGAAGAATATAATAAGTAGGATGGGTGAACTTAGAGGGATAATTATCCCTAAATTAGAGGCCATGCATGAGGCCCTAATTGATGCTCAGACCACAGCCCGAACCAGTGATCTGACAGATCTAAAGAGGACAAAAGATTTTGCATTCCTGTAGAGTGGTCACATCTCAATTTTGGATAGGATGAAGTAGAGTTGGGCAATAGAATTTGTCTAGTTGAAGAAAACTTTTGCAGATATACTTTAGTATATGTAAGTATAACATGTATATAGACTTATGCAGCTAAGTATAGTTGGATTTTTGGGAATTTTGGTGTGTGGATTCTACCCTTTTCCATTGATGTCAAAGGGGGAGTAAGGAGCAGTGAAAAATGTGGAATCTAGCTAAGGGGGAGCTCTGGAAAAATGTACATTAGAACAGAGCATCAACCAAGGGGGAGTGTAGTGTGACATTTAGTCATTTTTCACTAAGTGTTGCCATCAATGCCAAAGGGGGAGATTGTTGGCAAGAGACACTATGTGGCTTCATGAATGTTGTCATTGATGGCAACAAAGTCCATCCCACACATCTGCATGACATAGTATGTCTATACCGGAAGTTAAATTGAAGAGTATTTTGGTCCAGTGACCAAGAACAGAGCATGTAGTAAGGTCTGACAATCAGGTCTGGATCTCTCAGATGAAGTATCTCAACAAAGTGTAGACTTGGGGAAGTCAAGAGGAGTACCATGACTGATACATTCGAGAGATTGAGCCTCTGGTGATGAAAGAGTGAAGAGATATGAGCACCTAAGTGTTGGGTTCCTGTTTGGCAGAGTAGACTGAGGAAGAACTGACCGACAGAGCATCAGACCTTAATCTAGATGAGAAATTGATGGTGATCAAGTTTCTTGAGCAATCATTCATGGTTAGCTGACATGATTGATGATTTCTATAAGTATCTCTTTGATACACATCACTTAGTATGCAAGGATTCAGCTGACAGATCAGAGTTTGGGAAAATATTAGTATTCCGGATGCTGACTAGAAAGGTGTTCAAATCCTTGGTGCAGATATATATATACCAGATGGATTTAGATGTGTAGGTATGTGTGGTATCTTGTGTTGTGCAAAGAAAAGTAGAGAGTAGTGTGGAAGCAGCTAGACATGTCCAGTAGATGACTGGATAGCAGCACCAAAGAAGAGGAAGAATGAAGTACAGTAAATCAGTATATTGAGCCTAATCGGAACTGAACCTCAGCATATGTGGATGCTTCTCATCAGTTCAATCACTTAGTTAATTTCTTTATACTTTGTAGATAGTGAGTCTCTTGTAGGCAGTGAGCCTCTTGTAAGTAGTGTGCATGGGCAGTGAGCCCTAATTGGGAAGTCCCATTTTGTACTTCTATTCTTTTAATAGAGAATACAATATTGGGTTAGTCACCTCATGGTTTTTCCCTTAACAAGGTTTTTCACTTCAAAATCATTGTGTTATGTGTATTGATTTTATTTCTGCTTTCATGGTTATGCATGCTTATATGATTTGATGTTGCACTAGTTGTCAAAGAAGATCAAAAAATTAATGTAATTAAGATAACTGATTCACCCCACCCTCTCAGTTATCAACACAAAAGGCCTAGGATATAAAGATAAGGACAAAGCTAAAGCAAATTCTTGTCTGGTAGAAATGATCCATACCCTTCAAGTAGACAATGACTCAGATTCCAATGAATATGAGTGGGATGAACTGATAGAGCATTCCTATGATGACAAAGATGTTGATACCATTCAAACTTATAGCCCCTACCGTGAGGGATAAATGCTACTGAATAGGCCAATAGATTGTGATTTGCCTATCTCTGAGAATACGACTTTCAAGGAAGGTTTGATTTCTATCGCAATAAACAACTTGGAGGAAAGTACCATCTCGAACACTCCCCCTACCAATACTCCTAGTATATCCATTCAAACTATCAATGAATTAGATCTATCCTCTGACTCCCTCCCCCTTGTGCATCTTGAACTTACTGATTGGGATCTATGAGGAACCCTATAACTAGATATGTTCCAAAATGACGATGCCTATATTGACTACATGGAACTTAGGGACCACCTACCCAAAGGAGATCATAAAGATGGTTTTGCTATTGAACTTAATACCATGGCTTATTTCAGAGAGAGTGTCAAGCCTTGCAGTCACAAAAATATCAAAATAAAAACTAGATCTGATGGTGAAAACTGCTCTATGGTAGTGTCAAATCCTAAAATAGTAAAAAGAAAGGATGCATTTGAAGGTGAAAACCCAACTGTGGCACCTGACAATGTAAGGCTTGACACTCTCCCCAATGACATGCACCAGGAGAAGTCTCAGATTGTTGTGGAACTGACAGAACCTATTAACATTGGAATAGAGGAACAACCTAAGATCATTCATTTTGCTAAGTCTCTAACCCCACCAGAGAAGACTTAGTTTGTACCATTCTTTAAGAGAAAGAAAGTCAATTTTGCTTGGTCATATGCAGATATGCCAAGATTAGATCTAGATTTGATTCTACATCATCTTCCATTAGATCTAGGAGTGAAACAAAAGCTTAGAAAGATGCATCCACACATAGCACTACTTGTAAAGGAAGAACTCAAGAAATTACTAGATGTAGGGCTCATCAGAGCTAGAGACTGTCCAGAATGGGTGTCCAACATAGTACCAGTGTCCAAACCTGATGCCCGAGTCAGACTATGCAATGACTTTAGAGATCTAAACAAAGCTTGCCTGCAAGGATGATTTTCCGTTGCCAAATATAGATATCATAGTCGACTTAACAACAGGGCATACTATGTTATCTCTTATGGATGGCTTCTCAAGATATAATCAGATCAGGATAGCACCGAATGACCAACATAAGATAGCTTTTACTTGTCCATGGGGCACTTTTCGCTTGAATGTCATTCCATTTGGGCTAAAGAACACAAGAGCCACATATCAATGTGCTATGACCACTATATTCCACGATATGATGCACGTAATAATAGAAGATTATGTAGATGATATCCTAGCAAAGTCACTCACAAGAGAATCACACCTGGATGTATTATAGAAATTCTTTCTGAGATTAGAGAAATTCAAGGTCAGGTTGAACCCAAAGGAATGTGTGTTTGGAGTCACCTTAGGCAAGCTCTTAGGCTTTATTGTATCAACAAATGGAATAGAGGTGGACCCCACCAAAGTCAAGGCTATTATGGGCATGCCACAACCCAAGACTCTTACTCAACTAAGATCTCTACAGGGCAAGCTACAAGCAATCCGTAGATTCATATCACAACTGGCAGACAAGTGTCAACCATTCAGTCATCTCCTACACAAGAACATTCCATTTAGATGGGATGAGAAATGTGAACAAACTAAAAGAGTGTCTTATGAACCCACCTATTCTCATGCCTCCTATCCAAGGGAAACCATTTATACTATACATATCTACTACACCAACAGCTCTTGGGGTTCTTCTAGCACAACAAGATTATGAAAATAAAGAAAGAGTTGTCTACTACATCAGTCACACATTAGTGGGCTATGAATTACAATACTCTCAGATAGAAAGATCATGTCTTGTGGTAGGTTTTGCTTCCCAAAAACTCTGACATTATATGCTTTCACATCTAGTCAAACTTATTGTAAAAAGAGATCCACTGAAGTACCTCCTAAGCAAAGCAGCTCTAACAGGTCACCTAGCCAAATGGGTAATGCTCCTAAGTGAATATGACATTGAGTATGTAGACAGAAAGGCCATCAAGGGGCAAGTCATTACTGATCAGTTAGCAGATGCACCACTACAGGACACCATGCTAATGCAATTTGAGTTTCCAGATGAATCCTTATTCAATATATCAACACATTCTTGGAAACTTTACTTTGATGGGTCCTACACAAAGCATGGATCAGGGGTAGGATTCTTGTTTGTAACTCCTCATGGTGACAACATACCGAAGTCTTACCATCTATTATTCCCATGCACAAACAAAATAGAAAAATATGAATCCCTAGTCATTGGTCGTAAGATGGCAACAAAGTGGAAAATCAAAGAGCTACATGTCTATGGTGATTCTCAACTAATAATCAATCAAGTCAATGATGATTACCAAACCAAAGATGAAAAGATTGTCCCATAGAAGCGGATGGTCAAGGACTTTAAGGAGCACTTTGTGATCATCTCTTTTGAACAGATACCTTGCATTGAGAACAAAGTAGTAGATGCCATGGAAACCATTGCCTCTCTTCTCGAAATCCCAAAGAATAAGTCACGGTACAAGTTCTTAGTGGAATCAATTCAACAACTAGCTTATGCTCTTCTTGAAACCCATTCCATATGCCTACTAGTTGGATCTGATTCACCTTGATATGGTAAGGTTTACACTTACCTCAAGGAAAACAACCTCCCACCTAACTTATCTTCAAACCAACGATGAACCTTCATACACCAAACCTCTCGCTATACCATTATTGCCGACACCCTATACCGACGTGGTCTAGATGGTACTTTACTCCATTGTTTAGAATGAGAAAAATCCCAAACCACCTTGCAAGATGTACATGAAGGGATCTGCAGAACACACTCTAGTGGTCCTTCCTTAGCTAAGAAACTCATGCATTTGGGTTATTACTAGCCGAACATGGAAATAGATTCATATCAGTTTGTAAAGAATTGCAAGAAGTGCCAAGTACATGGGAACCTGATACATGCACCAGCTCAAGAGTTTAGACCTTTAACGACACCTTGGCTCTTTTGCCAATGGGGACTTGACCTGGTGGGAAAGATCCACCCACCCTCATCCAATAGCCACAAATTCATCATAATTGCCATTGAGTACTTTACTAAGTGGACTGAAGCCATCCCCCTCACCACTATCACCGGTAAACAAATCTCCTCATTCATCCTGAATTATCTCATCTGTAGATATGGAATTCCCTCATCCATTATGATGGATAATGGAAGACCCTTCAAAAACTAGGATGTCCAAGAACTCTGTGACTGATTTAAAATCCAACACCATTTCTCCACACCCTATTACCCCCAAGGCAATGGTCAAGATGAAGCATCCAACAAGACCATCTTGAAACTCCTTAAGAAGATAGTCAGTGATGCTAGCTGTGATTGGCACATCCAACTAAATCCCACTCTATGGGCCTATAGAACTAGTATATGCAATCCCATAGGTGCTACCCCTTACACCCTTGTCTATGGCTTAGAAGCCATCCTCCCCATTGAGGTTGAATTGCCATCTCTTAGGGTGTCATTAAAAGTGTTGATAACTGAGAGGGGGGTGAATCAGTTATCCTAATTATTTCTACTTTTTGAACTTTCTTATTAATCAATGCAACATTAATTCAAACAAGAAAACATAACCATGAAATGGAAATACACATGACACAACATTTTTGATGTGGAAACCCTATTAAGGGAGAAAACCATGGGGTGATTAACCCAAAAGATTATTCTCTATTAGAAGAATAAGGAAAAACAAGATGGCACTTGCCAATTAGGGCTCACTGCCTGAGCACACTGCTCACAAGAGGCACACTACCTACAAGAGACTCATTGTCTACAAAAAGAGTGTTATATAATACTTGAACTGATTGGGAGCATCTACATATGCTGGAGTTTAGTTTTGGTTAGGCTCAGTACACTGATCTGCTGCACTTCATATTTCCTCTTTCATACATACCGAACCTTCTTTACTGCTTCTGTTCTACTCTTCTGCTTTTTATTCGCACATCACTCACAACACCAACACATATCACAACTAAATCCATCTTGTATATATATCTGCACAAGTGATTTCATCACCTTTCTAGTCAGCACCCGGAATAGTCAATCTTTTCACAAAGTATGATCTGTCGGCTGAATCCTTGTACATCAAGTAATGTGGATCAAGCATATACTTGTAAAAGTCATCAATCATGTCAGCCAAACATAACTTATACCTTAAGAACCTTTTCCATCATCAGTAACTCATCCAGAATAATGTCTGATGTTCTGCCAGTCAGTTCTTCCTCTGTTCATACTGTCACTCAGGAACCTGGTACTCAAGTATTCATATCTTTTTCTTCATCTATCACTAGAGACTACATCCTTGGAATCTATCACTCAAGGTAGTTCTCTTGACTTCACCAAATCCATACTTCACCAAGATACTCTAAGAGATCCGGACCTGTCTGTCGGACCTCGCCGCATGCTCTATTTACCAGACCACAACATTCTTCACTCTGACTTCCGGTAGAGACATACCATGTCCTGTGGATGTGTGGGATGAACTTTGTTGCCATTAATGACAACAATCATGAATCCATATAGTGTCTCTTGCCAACAATCTCCCCCTTTGGCATTGATGGCAACACTTGGTGAAAAATGACTAAGTGTTTACACTATGCTCCCTCTTGGCTGATGCTCTATTTTTATATACATTTTTCGGAGCTCCCCCTTAGTTAGATTCCTCATTTTTCACTACTCCTCACTCCCCCTTTGACATCAATGGCAAAGGGTAGGGTCTACATACCAAAATTTTCAAAATTTTAACTATGCTTAGCCACATATTACATACTCACATAAACTGAAGAATGTCTGCAAAAGATGTCTTCAATTGGATGAGTTCTGCAGCCCAGCTTCGCTTCATTCGATCCAAAATGGAGATGTGACCACTCAATAGGAATGCAAATGCTTCTGCCCTCTTAAGATCTATCGGATCATTGGTCTGGGCAGTAGTCTAAGCATCACTTATGGCCTCATGCATGGCCTCTAACTTAGGAATAATAATCCTTCTAAGTTCACCCATCCAGCTAATTATGTTCTTCCTTTCCTTCTCAAAATTCTTTATTGCATTTGTGATTACAATAGTCTGAAACTCTTGATTTACTATGGAGGAAGAGAGAGGATCAAAACTTTGAGACAAACTTAGTAGTTTATCCTCTTTCTCTTTTATTTTCTTCTCAATCTCCACTGTTGCTTTAGACCAGGAAATACAAAATTTGTATATTTCATTGCCATCCTTAAGAGCATTTTCTAAGCTCTTTATCCCAATATTCATATTTCTCCTATCATTAATGATCAAACCTTGTACCTCTGAGAATCTCTTATCCAAAAACTCCTTCTGGACCTTTTCTTCAGCTAATTTCTCTAGAGAATCAAAATGTGTATTAACACTGCTGACTAGAGTTTTGAGATTACCGGAAGAGGATGCTGTGGGATCCTTCTGAAAAGATGGCATGATCTTTTCCAAAACTCTAGATGCTACCTCTATAAGCTCACAGTCTTCCATGTGAGATTTTAGTAGCTTCTCTTTGGCCTTTGCATTTACAAATGAATCTATCTTCATTGTTTGCACTGGAGATAGAGAGTCAAAGTCTAGAGGCCTTTTAATAGATCCGGTTCATCAATCTCCATAGCTGCTTTTGTCAAAAAGTCCTTGACTGATTCTGCAGTGTTTCTTGCCGGAGACAGATTTTTCTTTTCTTCTACAGTCACTGAACTGTCTTTTGGAGATTTCTCTCCTTCCACAACCTTTGCACTGATGTCTTCTTTTCCCTTCACCTCTGCTTCTTTCTCCTTTACTCTTTCTTCTCCTTTGGATCTGGATTCAGCAGGGGAAATCAGAGGACTGATGTTAGTCTATTCATAGGCCACCTCTTCCTTTTTTGGAACAAAGGATTCTGAGTCCTTCTCCTTTTCAGTACCGTTGTCCATTACTCCTTCTGCCATTTTCTCAGTGAACTCTTGTACAATATTTGTGGCTGAGGGGTCAGCACCCAAGTCCTCTATGATAGGAAGATTGAATCTTTTGAAGGCTTTCCAGAGAATCTCTTTTGTGTCCTTGGCTACCTTGTCGATCTCACCAAGCATAAGTTGATTCATCCTTGCTTTGCTCCTGAACTCATCCTTGCAATCCTTGAATAGCATATTCATTGTCTTGGGATTGATTGAATGATATAGCTGAATAGCTATCTGTTCTCAGATCTCAAGGTCTTTTGCCATGGCATTCGTCTTTCTCATTTCTAACTCCTTTTCTAGGCTCTTAGGAATAAGAGATATAATTTCAATGAAAGCCTTATTATATATGTTCAAGTACTTGACTGTAGCTTCCTGCAGGATCTTTTGGTCAGCCTCATTGTAATCATCATAGAATTTGGGCATTGGTTGAAGGTTTCCATCCATAGTGACTAAATTGATTACACTTTCTAAAGACAGGGTGGGCTTTTCAACAAATTCCTCTGCCATTTCTTCCTTGTCTTGACCTGTGGAAGGTTTACCGGATCCTTTCTTCTTTTTCTTCTTTATTTCCTTTATCCCCTCATCTGATTCAGTTTTCTCTTCATCTCTTTGACTTGCATAAGCCCTTGTGGCTTTTGTCTTTGATCTTTTCTCTTCTTTGCTGGATGCCTGGACTTCTAGTTTTGATGTTCTTGAGCTTTTGGCTATGACCGGTGCATATTTCTTTGATGATCTGGTCCGGGTTGAGGTTTCTACCGGAACACTTTCCTTGCTTTCCTTTTCTGCCTCTTTCTTCTATTCCTCAGCCTTTTGCCTCTCTTCCCTGTTGGCATCAAGTGCCTCCTTTGAGATGCCTAAACCTTTTGGAATTTCTTCAACTTCTTTTCTTACTTTCCTCTTCATTTCCAGTTGTCTGAGTTCCACATGAACTTTTATACTTAGCTCTTCAAAGGTTCCAAACCTTTCTGCCTTTGGATCCTTTGGTTGACTTAGCATGTGTTGAACATGTAGCTCCACAATTTGTTCATCAACTTCATACCCCATGGGTATGATCCAGACTGTCCTTGGTTCTACTGCCTCCATTAGGCATTGATCAGTCTCTACCATAAAACAGACTGTGTCTTTGTATTTCTCAACAAGAGACTGTGGAATCCTTTGATAGTGATAGATTGTCATTGATGTCAAAAGTGTGGTCAGTTGATGATGTAAGTTGTTGCAGGACATCAGAAGGAGATTTCTTCATGGTTAAAGTGACATGTGATGTCAATCGTCAGGCAATGTTGTGAGTTCATATGAAGCAGGAAGTTTCAGGTGTTCATAATGTTCTTCATGGTTAAAGTAACATGTGATGTCAATCGTCAGGTAATGTTGTGAGTTCATATGAAAGGATCAGATTAGAGAGAGTTCAAATGAAAGGATCAGAGTAGGAGTATCAAAGATGTCATATTTGGTTTGTTATGTTTGATCATTTCTTCACACAGGATGTTGAGTTGTTGCAATATTGATGTTGTGAATTTATTCATGCTTCAGGGTCTTGGTTCATCATGCTCATGTTGTAGTTCACATCATGCCTAATAATGTCATAACAAGTTGTTAAGATCAGATGTGAGGTTATAACTCAGAGATCAGGACATAAGGTTGGTGGTCACTAAAGGTGTTAATTGGTTGATCATTGAGTTGATGTTGATTAATGAGCTTTACAATGATGAGATTTAAGATGTTGCTTCTTGGTTCATACATCTTCAATGTTGGTCATTGTTAGCATGGTGGTGTTGATATCTAAGTTGGTCATTGATGAGCTCTATTTCTAAATCCTAAGTCTTCAAGCTTATTCCTAAAATCCTTAGTGTCATTGTGGTGCCGTAAAAACCTAAGTTCATTTCTTTTGCACCCATCATAAACAAATGTTACTTTTGTTTTAATTTGATAATGACCTGCGAGTGCAGGTTAATCAACTTATGCCACCTGCTAGAGGGGTCATATGTCATAATATATGACCAGTCCTTTCTTAGTTCAACCGACACCCTCGGTCTCTCCCATGAGTAACAGATTAGTTTAAATTTTATAAAGATTTTATTGTTTTCAAAAAGCATCAAAAATATATTGGGGAGGATGTTTCTAAAAATGAAACTAGACTTAAACAAAAGTCATCGAATGATAAGAAGGGAGCCCGAATTTCTTTTAAAGAAATTTATGTCTTATAAAAATAAAAAAAGGGAGGCATCTATATGTGCTTTTGAAAAGCTTTTATAAAGCATAAGGTGCATACAAGTAGGCACGATTTGTGCCTTGTTTTTTTTTAGAGCATTTTTTTTTTTAAAAAGAAAAAGGCATATTTGGCATGATTTATGCTTTTCCTTAAAAGAATTTTTTTTGGGAAATTTGTTTAAATTTCTATTTTTTAAAAGGCATGAGATTCATTATAGAATGCATGAGTTTTTCAAGGAGCCTTTATAGGAGATGGCTGATTTTTTTAAAAGCAATATTTTTTGGAAAAAGCTATTGAAGAATTTAGTGAATTTTTTTTATGTGAGAAGATTGATTTTTGATAAATCATTTTGCATAGAAGATGAACAATTTTTTTTGAGAAAATACAGAGGTTGTTTGCAAAGAAGAATTTGAGGAGTTTTTTGAAGGAAAATATTTATGGAGGATTGGAGATTTTTAATGAAGATTTATTTTTTTGTGTGGGAAGAATTTGAATAGTTCTTTGAAGACAAAGATGATTTTGTTTGAGAAGGTGAAAATATTTATACAGAGGAATATGAAAAATCTTTTGCAGGTGAATCAATTTGTGAAGGCTCTTCATTTTTGACATGGAAAAATTGAAGCAATCCAGTGATTTTTTTAATGGATATGAAGGATCATCCAATAAAGATGAAAGTGAATGCACAAGGAATTTGAAGAGTTATTGTTTTATTTTTGACAGGGGCAAAATGATTGAATTTAATTGAAGTTGTTTTTGGAGATATATTTTTGCTAAATGTTTTATGCAGGGATAATTTTTGAATACAGAAATTGTCCAAATTGAAATGTCAAAGAATATGAAGGATCATGTACAGAGAAGAGGAAGATCAAAAATTAATGAATAGAATCAACGTATATTTTTTTAAGGGAAGATATTTTGTTTATCAAAATAGAGAAGAGTATATGAAGGATTTTGAAAGTGCATTGTGTTGTGTTGTAAAAGTATATTTAGATTTTATTTAATGACATTACAGATGCTTTGATTATAGAGTTGTGTGGATTAACAAGATGAGGTGAGTGATGTTGTGCAGATCTATGATGAATTGACAGGGATCAAATACAGATACAGAGATTGACAAGGTGATCAGAAAGACATTATGCAATTGCAATGATAATCAGGTGCATTGATTGTATGACTGGTAAGGCAGAGATGAAACATACAAAGAAAAGTAGTGTTGTTGAGCATATCTGGATGAAGGATTGATTTTTGAATAGAATGGCCATTTGATAGACACATGAGAGAGAATAAATGTTCTGTATTGAAACAGAGAAACCCTCTAAATTTGTGTTTTTAGTTTGTTCTGTAATAGGGGTTGGTGCTTCTTGAAGCTGGTGCTTCTAAATAGTATGCCAGTGAGGCTTGTAGGTCAGTGAGACCTCAATAGTCAGTGAGACATAATATTCAGCCAGTGAGGCTTTGTAAGATGTTTTCAAAGTTAAGCCAGTGAGGCACTTCATGAGTGGTTTTTCTACCCAGAGAGGGTTTTCCACTCCAGTAATTCTTGTGTTAATGATATGCTTCTATGTGTGTTCTTGCTTCTATGTTAAGATTTATCTCTATGTGATACTGCTCATAATTTTCACTATCAAACTTGTACATAGTTTATTGATGACTTTCTCTTTCTGAGTCTTGTAAATCAAAAAGTTATAATAAGTTGCAAAAATCTACACAACACTGATTCACCCCCCCTCTCAGTGTTGTCCGAACTCCTACATCCTTTCTCTTGCTTGCATCATGTTCTAAAAATTCTTAAAATATCCCCACAGAGCTGTATTTTGTGCTTTGTCATCACCGAGTCCATGCAAATAATCTCTGATTTGGATAGCTACTAGTCTATCATTCTCCCACACCTAGCCACTAGATCCAAGAAGCTCATTTATAAAGTAGAAGAATAAGCACATTATTAATCCACCATACTTGAATGAATTCTTTTTATCTTTCTTTATTTTCTGTAGATTCTCCAAGAGTTGGTTCAAGAGAAGCTGACAAAGATCATAGTCTACATCCTTTCTTAGCATTTCATAAGCAGTGTATATGGAAGTTACAGGTATAGAATTTTCCCTGCTAGAATGATATATTTTATATCTAATGATCATGGAGGCAAACTTGACATCCGGATCAGAGATGTCATCTTTTGTCATTGCTCTTTTGTCAAACTTGGATCTGGTAGCCTCACTCACAGTTTGATTCTTTACAGATTTAAGAATAGGAATCCCACCGGATGAGTGTAATCCGGTAACTGCCCTGATCGCATCTTTAGTGATTTTGAATGGTCCATTTAACCACATGAAGTTGTCATGTATTCTGCTCAAACTGTACCTGACCCATTCATCCTCCGTAAAATAGGGGAAATGTATGTATTGTGCAAAGTGCTTATTCCGAAGGCCCTTGTATTGGGGTTTGAGCTCAAATGAATCATTTAACAGTTGTTTGTGATAGATATCTCTTAGTTTGAATTCCCCAAACTCTTCAACATTTGCATGTATGTAAACCCTAATATCTTCGGTGTGCCAAATGCCATGCGGAACACTGGAAAATGCTCCTAGGGGATCTACTTCCAATGATTTGTATGGATGTTTCTTAAATGTGGGGCAAGGTCTATCAGAAATCTTTACTATATTCAGAGTAGCCATCATCAAACAATCTTACTAAAGGATATCAAGAAAAAAGAATACCTTTTATGCAGTTTAGGTTTCACGAAGTTGGCCGGATTGATTTCTGGATGAATTGACTTCTGCAAATGATCTTTGATGAACTTGAGGAATTTTGTTGCAGAGCTCCACTTTTCGTTTCTTCTTGAATGCAAAATGAACAAGTGATTAATGAGAAAACCCTTATATTGCTCTACAAACCCTAATGTCAGGTTGCAATAAATGCTCAACCTAAATTATTCTAGTTTGCCTTATTTGGATGACTTGAAGAACCAGATCAAAACATCTTGTGGATCCTCCAAATCTTAACCATAGTTTGTTTGGATGCTTCCCTTATGAATCCTTCAATCTGCAACTCTTCTTGTGCCAGTTCTGGCACCAATTGACTAGCTGGGGGAACAAGGTTTTCTTTGTGTCTCCCCCTGAGCCAGAGCTCATTTTTTATATTCTAGAAGGAATATCAACACTAGATTCTGGTGTGGATCCAACCTCTACATTCTATGTACTTTTCTTTACCCAAATCGTATTCATCTCACTTTTAACTTCATCTGCATTCACTTTTTGTTTCCCCTTATCTTGATTTTGATTATGATATACTGAACCTCTTTTGTCTTGATTCTTGCTTCTACAAAATTTTGCAATGTGATCGGATTTATTGCAAATTTGGAAAACAACATTTCTTTTCATATTTCATTGATATCCTCTTGATCTGCATTGATTAGCCATATGACCTATTCTATTGCATGCAAAGCATCTACCATTGAATGATTTATTCATTTGCATATTTCTGCATTCATGAGATTTGTGACCATACCTTTTGTAGTTAAAACACTATCTGGAGAAGGATGAATTAGTCTGATTCATTCTCTTTCTACACTAATTAGCTTTGTGACCAAAGTGATTGCAGCTGTGGCAGTATCCATTGAAGGATGGATATCTTTGAGCATTGGGCTGTCTTATTGGAGGTCTTCTAGGCCTGTTCCTTGGATTTTTTGATCCAAATTTCTTCTAACCAGATTCGAAGCTTTCTCCTTTCTCATATCCCAAACCACACTTGTCATCTACCCTCTTTTGACTTCCAAGAAGAACTTCAAGTTGAGCAAAACTTATCTTGAATTTCTCTTTAAATTCATTTGCTATTTGAAGATCCCTTTTAAGAGAGACAATTTGATCCTCAAGTTTTTCTTCATTTTCTTTAGCATCTTCAAGATCAGATTCAAGATGTCTGATAATTCTATCCATTTGGTGGCAATCTTCTGATTTCTCTTTGAGAGATTGTCTTAGATTATCTTTAGTTTTTCTTTTCTCTTCAATTTCTTGGGTAAACTTCATAACTCCTGATTCCATTTCATGTCTTACCATAATGACTTCTTTTGATAACTTTTCACATAACCTGGTTTTCTCCTTCAGTTCTTCATTTGCATCATTTGCTTCACCTTGACTTGCCAATTGCTGAAGCTGCTCCTTTCTCTTTTTCATAGAGAGACTTAATTTGTCTTTTAGTTCTATCATGAAATCATCAGCCTGTTTGAGTCTTTCCTTTAATTCATTGACTTCAGAGTTTGACTATTCAAGATCATCAAGGGCAGTCTTGAGTTGCTCCCTTAAACCATATGCATCCATTTGAATTCCCAGATCTTCCTCGAGCTGTTAGACTCTGTTAGGAGGAACTTGGCTTTGATACTAATTGTTGATAACTGAGAGGGGGGATGAATTAGTTATCCTAATTATTTTTACTTTCTGAACTTTCTTATTAATCAATGCAGCATTAATTCAAACAACCAAACATAACCATGAAATAGAAATACACATGACACAATATTTTTGACATGGAAACCCTGTTAAGGGAGAAAACCATGGGGTGATTAACCCAAAAGATTATTCTCTATTAGAAGAATAAGGAAAAACAAGATGGCACTTGCCAATTAGGGCTCAGTGCCTGAGCACACTGCTCACAAGAGGCACACTGCCTACAAGAGACTCATTGTCTACAAAAAGAGTGTTATATAATACTTGAATTGATTGGGAGCATCTACATATGCTGGAGTTCAGTTCTAGTTAGGCTCAGTACACTGATCTACTGCACTTCATCTTTCCTCTTTCCTTATGTTGCTTTCTTTCACATACCGAACCTTCTTTACTGCTTCTTCTCTACTCTTCTACTTTTTATTCACACATCAGTCACAACACAAACACATCTCACAACTAAATCCATCTTGTATATATATCTACACAAGTGATTTCATCACTTTTCTAGTCAGCACCTAGAATAGTCAATCTTTTCACAAACTCTGATCTGTCGGCTGAATCCTTGTACATCAAGTAATGCGGATTAAGCATATACTTGTAAAAGTCATCAATCATGTCATCCAAACATAACTTATACCTTAAGAACCTTTTCCATCATCAGTAACTCATTCAGAATAATGTCTGATGTTTTGCCAGTTAGTTCTTTCTTTGTTCATACTCACTCAGGAACCCGGTACTCAAGTATTCATATCTTTTTCTTCATCTATCACCGAAGACTAAATCCTTGGAATCTATCACTCAAGGTAGTCCTCTTAACTTCACCAAATCTGTACTTCACCAAGATACTTCCTCTAAGAGATCTGGCCTGTCTGTCGAACCTCGCCACATGCTCTGTTCTTGTTTACTAGACCACAACATTCTTCAGTCTGACTTTGGGTAGACATACCATGTCCTACGTATGTGTGGGATGAACTTTGTTGCCATCAATGACAACAATCATGAATCCATATAGTGTCTCTTGCCAACAAAAAGGTCTCATATCAGATGAAGAGTACAGAGTCTCTAGATTACAAGAACTAGAGTTGCTAGAAGAAAGGAGACAGAAAGCCTTTGATCATCTCAAAGAATATCAACAAATGATGTCACAAAGCTATAACCACAGAGTTCATCCAAGGGTCTTTAAAATTGGAGATTTTGTACTTAAGGAGAATCCTTGCAATCAACAAGATCGGGAAAAGAAAAGCAAGTTTGAACCCAACTGGCTTGGGCCTTATGTGATTGTAGCTACTATGGATCAGGGGCATATCAGTTAGCAACTTCAAAGGGTGAGCTATCTGATGATCTAATCAACAACATGTATCTTCTCTGGTTCTATACCTAGGAGAACCCCAATGTAAGGGGGCAAACAAATACAAAAAAATACAAAAATACAAAAATACAAAAATACAAAAAAATCAAAAAATAAAAAAAATTCAAAAAAATTGTCCTTTGGTGAAAACCTGGCAAATAGGTGCCTTGAATAGGTATCATGATGAAAACCTAGCAAACAAGCGTCATGTGTACTTTTTATCTTTCATGCAAATAAAATCAAGTGGTGAAAACCTGGTAAATAGGCATTACTTGTGATAAACCACTTCCTCCATCTTTGGGAAACCAATCACCTTGTGTCCATTCTTCCTCATGTCCCATTCGATCCATATCTGTTCCATAATAAAATCCTGATAGTAACCTATTCATGGCTTGATACTCTATCTCTTTGTTGCCTTGTCAACCAAGGTTTTATCCCATATCCTATCCATAGTGTCAACCTAGAATAGTGTCTCTTATTAGTATCCATGTTCCAAGTCCATTAACTATGTTGCCTCTGCATTGTCACGTAGGCAAGGCCATTTCTCAAATGTGCCCCTGAGGCTCCACTGTGCCATCTATTGCATGTCTAGTCCTTCTAGCTATCTGAGTCTGCACCACTTTCTATTGCCTAGGTCTTAGGTCCATTAGGGTTTACCTCGAACTACGTTGCCTCTGCGTCGTCACATAGACAAGGCCATTTAGCAATGAGCCCCCAAGGCACTAGGTCAGTCCCTTAGGGTCCATCTCACCAATAAAGATTGTGGAATCTTCTCACTAGGCAAGCAAGTACAAGCAAAACCCACTCTTTTCAAGTAGAAATCCTGCCACAAGACATTAACCTATCTAGAGCAAAGCAAGCAAACACCCAAGGCATTCCAAATGATTTTACCCAATTACGGCAAGAAACAAACACATCTAAATGTAAAAATGTTTTTGTGGATTGGAAACATGGTTAAAATATAGAGTCTTGATTTTTTTGCTATCATTCCTTTCTATGCTACTCGAGGATGCCAAAAGCTAGAGATGCAATGATGGGGGAATGATTATTTTTCTTTGTTTGTTATTTGTGGATTAAATATTAGTAATGTAATGCCTTGTCTAACGACATGATTGGAAAAAGGATCATTGAGGATATCCAAGGTCTAACATGAACAGGGGCAATCCTTGTCTGTTGATACACAAAAAATACTCAGGTCATCTCTGTTCAATTATACCTAGATGCTTGTATTAACTTGCTAAATCAAAATCCATGTAAGTGATGCTCAAGTCATCTCAGCTCAATTATACATAGATGCTTGTATTTTCTTACAACATTTAAAAAACACACAAAACAAAAAAGCCCAATGATGAAATAAGCACTTCAAAATACTTGCACCATCAAGATGTCAAAAGAAAAGCATGCATTATACATCTGTCATACATCCATACATC
Source organism: Cunninghamia lanceolata (assembly GCA_027924645.1). Taxonomy (NCBI): domain Eukaryota; kingdom Viridiplantae; phylum Streptophyta; class Pinopsida; order Cupressales; family Cupressaceae; genus Cunninghamia; species Cunninghamia lanceolata. The sequence continues at coordinate 2,898,643 of BSBN01000537.1, forward strand.
CATATCCCATGCAATAAAAGATCCAAACAATGCAAAGTAACAATACAAAGTCAAGCTTGTGAATCTTTCTATCAAGTCATTCTTTCAATCAATCTTCTATCTATATCATCTCTGTGTCGATAGAGTACATTTGGACATCACAAAAAAATATAACATATAGTTGCATATCATATCACATGAGATAGTCATCTACATGATTAAATCAATCTCATACATAGTAAGTGCATCGGGTCATCCATTTACAATCATCATATAGTGTCAACAGGAAAAAATCAAAAACTCAGATAAGTCCATCACATAAATGGCATAATCCTATAGATACCATTTGCATTCACACACATTAGAGGCATATCAAGTAAAACATCTACATCTACATTAGGTCATATAGCATCACATATCATCATATGAAAATCTGCATTCGATAACATTACATAGCATCAAGTAAACATCTAAGTTTGCATTAGATAAACACATGCATCACATCATACAATAGAAATGCATCATAACTCATACATATAGAGAGCATCAAAATAGTTGCATCATCATATAAATATCATAAAAACATGTCCAAATGTACAAACTCAAGTGGTCCATCTCTGAATCAATGTCATATACAAAAAATACATCCCACGGATGGTGATATATGTCTCAAAATACAAAAGTGGTACATAAGTATATCCGGCTATCTGAGCCATCAAAAAAGGTGCACATAGGATAAAAAATCTACACAAGTGTCAGCTATCCCTGCTGTTGTGAACCACTGTTACCAGTAATGTCTCCTGAGTCCCCTCCTCTGCTAGCCCCAGACTGCTGTGAGCCCATCACAGAAGCTCTTGACCTCGATCCACCTACTCTCTAGGAGGCCATGGACTGGCTCCTATAGCTCAGAGCCCTCTAACTAAACAACATGGCACCGTGGTATAAACATCGATAATACTCTGTCTGAGCCTACACTCTGGAAAGCTCACCTTGCACCTGAGTCAGCTGTGTCTGTGCCTGCGCTAGCTGTGCCTGTGCCTAATGCACCTGCCCAACCAAAAAGCTACTGGTCGCATTTGTCCCAAGGGTTTCCACTATTGTATCTCGCTCTACTTGGATAACTTGTATCCATGCCTCTGCCATAGCTCTCTCTTGGGTAAGCCCTGAGATAACCTTTGCATCTATCTCTCACCGGCCCTCAACAGTCCTAAGCTTACCCATAGCTGTCTAACCTATCCCCTTAGCATGGCTATAGCCCTCTCCGAAGCATATGATTGTGCTGGACCCTGGGCTACCTGTGCCTATCCCTACCCCTGTGGTTGGGGTACTTCCTACTACGCCACCTACCAGGATGGTAGCATCTGTGCCTGTTGTGGAACCTACCGTGCCACCTATGGTGGCACTACCTACAGAGTATGGGAAGGTCCCTCCTCAGCTCTCCTCCTCTGTTTAGGTTAGCCTCCATCATCTCCACCACCTCCTCCATCACCTCCCCCTCCTTTGCCATCTCCACCATCTCTACCGCCTCCCCATCCACCTCTCCTCCTCCTTCCCCCCCTCTGGCCAACCTAGCCGTCATCGTCTAAATCTACCTTGTCTATACAAGGCACCAGCTCCCTAGGCCTTGAGTATCTTAGAAATGGGTGGGCAACAAACTAATCCTCAAAATCCTAGGTCATCCCAGCATCTGCGATCTCCCTCCTCATATCCCAGGAAACATAAGGTGCCTATCAAAACTCTGCCAGTGCCTTCTCATAAGATGCCATCGGCCCCCATCTGAACCTCTCAGCATGAGTCCGCGTAAATTGAGCCTACCCCTGTGGCATGCCCTACCTCCTCCCAAACTATCTCTGTACTCAGCTGACAATCTGCCTCTCTATAATAAACTGTGTCCAGCCTATCAGCCACCTCGTTTGGTAATAGTATGGCAGCTCATCTACCTCATCCTCTTAGGGCTCACAATCTAGATATGGCCACCAGATGACCACATCTTCTCTATCCAAGGCATGCCTCCAGTACTTGAGCTTCCCCAGTCTATGTTGGGAAATCACTCCTACGTAGCCGTAACTGTATGGCTCTCCCCTTTGCCTATCAAAGACACATATTAGTTTGGTGATTGCTATGTGCTCCCATAGCCAAAACTGTAACAAAGTCATGCCTGCAGATAGACTTGCACCCCTATGGTATACCACCTGATGCATGTCATGGTATAGGTGCACTAGAACACAGACACCCCAAGCATATTGGGTGCCCTCTGTAACCATTCGTTCCATGATCTAACCCCATCCAATGGGGAACCCGTGTGATCTCCTATCGGGGTATACAATGCCTCCGATCAATCCTGCTATTATACCTGGGAAGTAGTCATAATAGTCATGAATATCCTTCCAGGAGATGACTTGTCCGACCAACTCGGGGTCATCGAACACTCACCTACACTTAGCAAGTCCTGCATCCCTCTATGGATCATACTCCACAAGCTCTCCCTGAATAGGTAAGTGGAGAATCCTGTACACGTCCTCTAAAGTAATAGTCATCTCGCTAGTAGGGAAGTGGAAAGTCCCATCCTCGTTGTGTAACCTCTCCACTGTTGCAGTCAGCAACTCACAGTTCACCTGAACCTCAGGTATAAAGCAAACATAGTCAAGTCCCATCATGCCACATGCCTCTCTATCCATCTCAGTAAGCATATGTCTCTACGACATAGGCATAGGGAACTTCTCCCTTGACTGAAGTGTATCTCGTATATCCTCTTGCAAAGCATATAAAGCAAGGCGTCAACCTAAAGCTACAAGAACCATGCTCAACATATCTATAGAAACATATCAACTAACTCAACATATCAAATTTATCATAATAGCACACTACATCTCTTGACTAGATTCGTGCAATCTCAGAGATAGCTTATCGATTAACGCATCAAACAGGATGCCAATTGAGTCAATTTTGTTAAGTAAACTACCTATCTATATCATATGCACCATAACAAGTGGTACATGCACCATTTCCTAACAAATGTGCCATTTCCTAAGCAATGCACCACTTCTAACAAGTACACTGCAAGATTCCATGCATGTGCTGTCCCATACCATAAATGCGCCGCCCAGTCAAAAGTGCCACTTCATACTGTAAATGCACTGTAGAATTATGCATGCCCTGACTAAACTCATGCATGCACAACTTGAGTATATGCGATGTTTTATATCCTATATGCACCGTTGTTTTGCAGATGTGTAGTTTTGTATGTCATATGTGCCAAACTGCAGTCTAGCGCATTTGTCTACCTAGTTTTTCTCCTAGCATTTATGGCTATCAAACTCGACCCTAGGGGAAATTTTTTGAGATACATACCGGGGTTCCTGCCTCTGATGGCCATTCGAATTGTTGGATGCACTCAAACTGATACTCCTCGTGTGGAATGTCCATCCTTGTGCTAATTGCTCTATGCTTTATGCTCTCCTAAGCTCTCAGAAGAAAATCAAACAAAGCCAAGTGTGCAAATGAATTATCTTATGGACCCAGCTCCTATATATAGCATGCAAACCCTAATCTAGCTATGTGGTGACTATGGCTACTTCTTGTACCCATTTCTTCCAATTTTCTTCCTATTTCTTTGAAACATGTCCTGTTTTCTTCAAACCTAACCTAGTTTTCCCTTCATGTTCATGAGATTGTCCATCTCTCGTCCTTCTGCCTTCTTTCCATCCAATCTTCCAAGGGGCATCCTATTGTCATAACCTGTACCAGGGGCATATATCATTATCAGACTATTTATTCTTTTAAACAACGTGATAAAACACATTGCATCAAAGAGGGATAAAATATATACACCTAAAAATGACACGATTCAGTCTAAATAAATATTCCTAATATTTATTTCATTCTAAGTCTTCTATCAATAAATAAATAAACAAATTTATTTATTTGATTCATATTCCTCTAAATTAACTAAATATCAAAATATTTAATTACCTCTTCTAAAGTCAAAATTAAATAAAATCCTTTATTTAATTAAATTCTTCCAAACAATTAAATAATTCTTAATTATTTAATTAAATTGAAATCATTCTTCCAAATTTGAATAAATCAAATCAAATTTATTTAAATCCTCTCAATCTCCAAAAATAAAATATAATAAAATATTTTTTTATTCTTCCAAATCATGCACAAACAATTAAATAAATTTATTTATTTAATTTGCTTTCTTATCTTCTAAATTAAATAATACCAATTATTTAATTGTTTCTTCCAATAATATCTTCTCTAAATTTAAATAAATCAAATATTTATTTAAGTTGTCTATTTCTTCTAAATTGAGTTATCTCTAAATATAATTCAATCTTTGTGCACATGCAATTGAATATTCTAAATATTTAATTGAGTTAAAATATCTTCTCATCCTCATGCAATTTCTATTCTCTAGTTCTATTCTCTTAACTAATTGATCTATTCTTTTAATTGATTAATCTCTTCAATTAACTCATTCTTCTATTTTATTAATTCCTTTCATGCAAAATATAGCAAGACACATGTCTTCTTCCTATTCATGCACGTTCGTCAACCATTCTATACCGTTGATATTCTCATTCTTTCTATATCGCTGATCTCTTCTTTCCCAAGTCTATAAATTGAACCTTATTCTTCTATTTCATTCATCCAAGCTTTAAGTATTATTACTCTGCAAGAATTACAGTGTGCCTTTGGTACCAATTACTTCATTGCTTGCGATCACACTCATTACTGCATACTACTATCTTTGTTGTGAAGCTCCTCTTCATAGAGAAACTATCATGGCCATTCCCATTTGAACATCTTGGAATCATAGAAAGGAAGTGCACCTTTTGAGGGCCATATTCATAGACAAGATCATTTGTGATAGGCGATCAATGGAAGTTGCGAATTAAAGGAGGTTTGCTTTGTATTGTTCATTGTTTGATTGAATCTCTTTTGTTCATTATTTCATTGAGTTTTGGGTATTTTGATATTGATATATTGATTATTCATGTTAAATCTAATTTTCCCTTAACAATTTTAAACAAAATAAAAGAAACATTGGAAACCCTAGAACAAGAAGTGAGAGGGGGACAAAAAAATTATGAACATCACCTTGAAAGAGGGGAAGAACATAGTTTTCAGGGTGAACCAATAATAAGTAAATAAGACTCTTCCATTCATAGTGAGGTAAAAAATTGTCTCACTAATGAGTTAGCTAGAGACATGAAGAAGGTTAATCCCCCCCTAAGTTTGATGGAACCGTGAGTCGAGACGCAGTTGAGGCTTGGCTGATAGAGATGGAAAAATATTTTGAGATAAGGAATTACTCTGAGATCACTAAAACTGTGTGGGGAGCCTACCAGTTAGTAGGAGAAGCATCCATAAGAACACTAAATTAGGGTTGAGTTCCTTAAGTCTAACTTGGGATCATTTTGTGGCAATTGTTTTGGAAAAGATGGTTGCCTTAATTGTATTTTGATTGGAAACTAATAGATTTTCAAAATCTATGTCAAGCATATATGATTGTCACTTATTACTAGGAAAATTTACAAGGTTATTGAAATATGTACCCCAATATTAGAAGGATGAAAGATTTATGATAACAAAGTTTATTATAGTCTTGAATGCTCAAATTGGTGAAGTAGACATCCATGGACCCATTACCATGGATCAAGTTTTTGAGAAAGACAACAAATAGGAACAAAAGATCAAACCTATTTCAACATATCAGGAGAAATGCTGTAAGAAATTCAATTGGAATTGTTCTTTGACACCTTTCAAAAGGAGAAACATAAATCAAGAATCTAGAGGGAGAAACCATGGTAAAGGTTCAAGGTACAATAGAAATGAACCCAAGGATGGGAACAAGGACAATAATTCTAAAAAGAACGATGATAATCCTAACCACCCTTTGGGAAAGAAAGGTCCCAGTGGAGGATGTTTTACATGTGGAGGATGCCACTATGCTAATCAGTGCCCCACTAAGAGCCAAGGAAACCCATATTGTGGTAATCCTTTTCCATTACAAAAACAACCTTTCAACAAAGGATCCATGCTGCTTTAGACAACTGCCAAGTAGAATACCAAATTACTCCCATTGAAACTACAGGTAACTTATTTAGCATTCCAATTTTGATTCTCACAGATACAAGAGCAACTAAGAATTTTATTTCACCAATCTTACTTTGTAAGATTCCTAAATGAACTAGATTCATGGTGAAACCATGGTTAATAGAATATGAAAACAAGGCAAGAGATCAGGTAGAGAAATGCATGTTTGAAGCTAGATTGAAACTACCCACTTTTTCTACTGAATTCAATCTATATGTAGCCTATCTAGGATCATATGATGTCATCCTAGGTATGAACTGGTTATATAGAAATATAGAGCAAAGGTAGACTACTCTTCCAAGATAGTCAAATGTCTAGATGACGTTGGCAATGTCATCCTGATTCAAGGAGTGCAACGGGGAATGAAAATTAGACAAATTTCTGCAATGCAACTAAAGAGAGCTAGTTGAAAGGGTTGCCAAATATTCACGGTCAAAATGGAAAAATTTAATGAAAAAGGTGAGGAATTTGGGAAACCAAAAAGACCTTCAGTAGAAGACTATCCTTTTCTTCATGAATATCACAATGTGTTTCCTAAAGATCTTCTAGGTCTGCCCCTGATAATGGTTTTTGATTTTTCAATTGATATTATTCTTGGTTTTGAACTGGTGTCTAAGGCACGATATCAGATGACAACCACCAAGATAATGGAGTTGAAAGCCCAACTTTAGGAACTATTAACTAAAGGGTTGATTAGACATAGTGTATCACTATGGAGAGTGCTGGTGATCTTTCTTAAGAAGGATGGTACCATACATTTGTGTATAGACTATCGTATGCTTAACAAAGTAATGATAAAAAATAAATATTCTCTACCACACATAGATGATCTTTTTTATCAAATGTGTAGTGCAACAGTGTTTTCAAAGATTGACCTAAAGTTAGTTTATCACTAACTAAGGTTGAAGGATGAGTACATTCATAAGACAACCTTTTGAAAAAGGTATGGGCGTTACAAATTCATAGTTTTACCTTTTGGGTTAACCAATGCCCTAGCAACTTTTATGAATTTAATGAACAATGTCTTCCAATACTATTTGGATAAGTTTGTGTTAGTTTTTCTTGATGATATCCTGATCTACTCCTACAATGAGGAAGAGAATTATCAACATTTGAAGATAGTCTTACAACATATTAGAGAGCACAACTTGTACAATAAGATATCCAAATGTACCTTCTTTCAAAAGGAAGTTCAGTATTTGGACAACATTATACTGAAAAGGGAATTGTAGTAGACCCACCTAAGATGAAAGCTATTCTGGAATAGCTTACACCTAGAAATGTGCATGAAGTTCCTAGTTTTATGGGCATGGCAGGATACTACAGGAAGTTCACTTTGAATTTATTTAGAATTAACCTATTGCAAGTATATGCTATTCGGTGTTGTCATTGATGTCAACAAGCTTGTGTTGTCATTGGTGTCAAATGTGTCTTCTGATGAGGTTGTTGTTGTTTGATTACGTTTTCTTGCTAAAAGTGATTTGGTTGCTTTATGGAGGTGTAGAACATGTTGAGGATATGCTTACAAGAACTGTTGTTGGGTTTCCAAGTTTTTAAGAAAATTTGATTAATTATGGAAATAGTGCATTAAAGAAGTCTTATGGCTTACAGAGTGTTGTTCAAGATTTTACTCTGCATTTCTTTTGTGTTGGAGATCTAAGTATGTGGTTTGTATATGTTGTTTAGAAGTATTTGAGGATGCTAAATCTAGAATTTGATGATCTGGATCATTGTACTATGGAAGTTGTGTTCACTAGTTTGAGAATAGTGTTTGACAATGTTTGCAGTGTATTTGGGAGTGTTGTTATATGGAGCCTAATCAAACTTGAAGGTTAAATTTACCCCACTTTTATCGGCGTGGTTTCCCCCCAAATCATTTAATGGGGTCAAGGGGTAGTGCCCCTAGGATGGGGTCAAGGGGCAGCACCCCTTGCAGGGTCTAGGGACAGCACCCCTGAAACCTCACACGGTCTTTTATTATTTTATAAAGGCATCGAGAGTTATTTTTCTATTGGCCGCCATTAAAAAAACCCTATTTTTGTAATTGACATAATGCTTGATAAAAGTGACTAAGGGTTAGGGTTTCCATTGATATTGTATTGTAGCATTTGTAGTGGTATTAAGTTGCAGGGATTGCTAGTTGTAATTGGTTTGATTTATTGGATAATAATATTGGACTCTCTGTTCGTGGATGTACCCTGGGTTTGGGTGAACCATGTTAAAATTGTCTTTCGTTGTTATTATTTCTGGGTATTTTTCATTCTTCTATTTAATCGTTATTTGCATTTAATTGATGTCTTGTACAGGTTAACCCTAATAGGGAGAAAGTATTTTGCTCCACATTTATCTGTAGAATGGTTTCAAGTGTTTTGGTTCTCGATGTGTGCTTCTAAAGTCTATATTTTCCTTTAGCTCAAGTGGTTCTTGGTTCGGTGCTTTGCAAGTACATTTCTTAAGTTGCAGATGATGACAAAGCATGATATAGCTAGTTAATTACTCTATTGTGAAGTTTCTTTAGGTGAAAGATGTTGTGAAGGAATTTGTGTTGGATCTAGGGCACACAACTGAGAGGGGGGGTGAATCAGTTGTGTAAAAACTTGCTTCTACTTCAAACACTTGATTCTTCTTTGTTAGTTAACAACATGTAAATTAACCATTCATGAAAGTAGAAAGCATAAACACTGGAGCAGATAAACATCAACACATTAGACACCAAGATTTTTGACATGGAAAACCTGGTTAAGGGAAAAACCATGGGGTGATTAACCCAAGGATTATTCTCTGTTAGAAGAATAAGAAAAATAAATGGCACATGCTAGTCAGGGCTCACTGCCTGAGCACATTGCTCACAAAGAGGCACACTGCCTATAAAAGAGACACATTGTCTACAAGATCATAAGTATCACAACCATGAACTAGAGGATGACATCTTCACCATGTCTGGATCAATTCCATTTAAGCTCGAAACACACCTGCTCTACCCTTTCGCTCTTTCTCTATATCACACTCATCCGCTCCACGACACACATCAAAATGGATTCACAAACCTTCATTTATACAAGACATCGACTTAGGAATAAGCATCTAAGTTGGAACTCAACCATAAGAAAACTTGCAAGATCAATAACACATCCGGTCGGCCACCACAAGAACATTTATAGGATGAACAACCCATCCGGTCGGCTAGTCTGAACAAGAACTTCATCCGGAAGACTATCTTCAATTCTAGGCTCTACCACCAATGCGGATCAACAACACAACCTCAACATGATCCAAGAATCTTCACAAGCTTTCCTGAATGACCAGGAACATCCACACTTCCTCTACTCACCGGAATCTCTTCTCTTCCTCATCCGAAACTTCAAGAACACAGTCTACCGCTACTGTCATACTGCAACATGTGCTTCTGGACCTCCAAATCATGAACAAATTGAGGTGAAACATCACAAGAACATCCCAAACACTTCATCCAATCCACAAGATAGGATAATGCACTTCCGGATCTCACCGGACCTCTTTGTAGCACTCTGTCACTTTGGAGCACTTCCCAGAACCGGTTCTACTTGATCAATCACAACTTCTTCAAATCTGCATGTGGACCTCTGAAAACTTAACTGGATCATCTCAAGACTCATATCTACAAACCCTTTAATCTGCATCCTTTGGTCATCAACTTATTGAGTACTTTTGCCTTCTTCTCATCACTGTTCTTTATTGTTCCTATTTGAGACTGATTTTCTCAATATCCTCAGCTCACAGTTCATCCAATCCTTCTTGTCAATGCAATATGAGTATGTTGACATCAATGACAACACTGATTAACCTCATACTTGCAACAATCTCCCCCTTTATCATTGATGACAACATATGATGTGAAAAACCATCAAGACAAGATCTTCTCCTTTCTGTACTAGCTCCCCCTATCAACAACAACTCTTCACATGTCTTCTCTTTCTTTACTGCTCCCCCTTTGATCATCAACCACTTGTTTTTCACATGTCTTCTCTCCCCATTTGACATCAATGGCAAAGGGCTCATACTTGCAATTCTAACACATCAGAATCATACCAGCTGCTCCCCCTTAGTAGCAACTCCCCATCATCAATCCGGATCATAAGATATGACTGTGATATCCACTGGACTGATGCAGATCAGTGCATCCTAGTTCATCACCAGAGGGGCCATGACCCCTAACTTCTCCTGGAGATACTCAAAAGAGTCCTTAGGAAGAGGTTTAGTAAAGATATCTACAATCTGATCCTTGGAGGGTACATACTCCAATCTGACTTCTCCCTTGTTCACTTGCTCTCTCAGAAAGTGAAACTTGATAGATATGTGTTTGGTCTTAGAATGCAACATAGATTCTTAGAGATATTTATTGCACTTAAATTATCACAGAAAATTGTGATAGGCTCCTCATATTCTACTTTAATGTCTTTTAACATCTGCTTCATCCATAAGATCTGAGTGTAACTACTTGCTGCTACAATGTATTCTGCTTCAGTTGTAGACAAGGATATTACCTCTTGTTTCTTGCTTAGCCAAGAAACCAATCTTTTTCCCAAAAAGAATGCTCCTCCACTTGTACTCTTCCGGTCATCCACATCTCCTGCCCAATCTGCATCTATGTATGCATGAAGAGAGAAATCCTGATCTCTAGGATACCATAGACCATACTCAACTGTGCCTTTCAAATACCTAAAAATTCTTTTGATTGCCATGACATGAGATTCTCTGGGATCAGCTTGAAATCTTGCTACAAGACCAACAGCCTGCATTATATTTGGTCTAGTTTGAGTGAGATACAATAGTCCTCTAATCATTGATCTATACTTGGTCTGATCTATCTTTGGAGAGTCATCATCTTTGCTCAACTTACAACCGGTTGCCATAGGGGTGTTCATTGGCTTTGAATCTTCCATTCCAAGTTTCCTCAACAATTCTTTTGCATATTTGGTTTGATAGATAAAGATGCCTTTCTTTGTCTGAGTAATTTGCAGACCCAAGAAGAAATTCATTTCACCAAGCATTGACATTTCAAACTCACTTTTCATTTGATTTGCAAAAGTTTTACACATGCTGTCTTTTCTTCCAAAGATGATATCATCAACAAATACTTCAACAATAAAGATGTTTTCCTTATCTATTTGGAAGTATAGGTTACTATCAGCAGTACCTTTGTTGAAACCAATCTATACAAGATGCTTATCCAACCTTTCATACCATGCTCTTGGGGCTTGCTTCAAACCATACAGTGCTTTCTTCAACTTGCAGACCATATCATCATGATTAGACAATTGAAATCCATTTGGTTGTTCAATGTACACTTCTTCTTCCAAGTCACCATTTAGGAAGGCAGACTTGACATCCATCTGATATACCTTGAAGTCTTTGAAGGTAGCAAATGCAAGAAATAGTCTGACTGCTTCAATTCTTGCTACCAGAGCAAAGGTCTCTTCAAAATCAATTCCTTCTATTTGAGAGTAGACTTTGCAGACCAATCTAGCTTTGTTTCTGATTACTTCACCAACTTCATTTAGTTTGTTCTGGAAGACCCATTTGGTTCCAATCACATTCTTGTTTCTAGGTCTGGGAACAAGATCCCAAGTATGATTTTTCTCAATTTGCATTAGTTCTTCCTCCATTGCTTTGGTCCAATTTTCATCATTGCAAGCTTCATTAACGGTCTTAGGTTCAATCTTTGAAATTAGACAGTATTCATTTGAATCTTGAGCAATTCTTCTCCTTGTTTATACCCCTTTACTTTTATCACCTATGATCTGATCTTTAGAATGATTTAGAGTTACATACCTTGGAACTTTGGGAGTTTCTTGCACTACTAATTCTTGATCAGGCTCATTCAGACAAAACTCTTCTTCCTGATTTATCGGATTAGTTTGGATCTAAATTTCAGAGGAGGATGGAGCTCCTTGCACCAGAGAATCATTCTGATCATCTTCATTACATTCATAGAATCTTGAAGGCTTCTCAATTCCTTCATCAACCTTCACATTTGTACTTTCTATCATCTTTATCAATCTCTTATCGTAACACTGGTATGCTTTGCTTTGAGTGGAGTAACCCAAGAAAATTCCTTCATCACTTCTAGCATCAAACTTTCCTAAATCTTCATCTCTTTTGATGTAACACTTGCTACCAAATACTCTGAAATATCTCACAGTGGGAGTTATGCCAAACCAAAGTTCATAAGGAGTCTTACTGGTATTGCTTCTGATTTGAACTTGATTAAGGGTATAGACTGTAGTGCTGACAACTTCTCTCCAAAACATCTGAGGAACATTTGCTTCCATCATCATTGTCTTGGCTGCTTCTTGGATGGTCCAGTTCTTTCTCTCAACTACTCCATTCTACTGTGGAGTCCTAGGAGCAGACAACTGTCTCTTTATACCATGCTTCTCACAGAAATCTATGAATTCACTGGATGTGAATTCACCACCTCTATCAGACCTTAAACATTTCAGTTTCAATCCGGTTTGATTCTCTACCATAGCTTTGAAGATTTTGAACTTCTCAAGGGCTTCTAATTTCTCTTTTAGGAAGGTAACCCACATCATCCAGGAATGATCATCAATCAGTAACATGAAATATCTATGACCTTGCATACTCTTGATTCTTGTTGGACCACAAAGATCAGTATGGACTAATTCCAATAATCTGGTAGAGGACTGATCCTTGCTTTTGAAAGAGACTCTGCTCTGTTTACCTAGCTGACATTCTTTGCACAAACTATTTGTAGGTTTCACCAATTTTGGAAGATCTCTTATAGCCTGAGTATTGCTTATCTTGATGATGTTGTCAAAATTCACATGACACATTCTTCTATGCCATAACCAACTCTGATCAACTTGAACAAACAGACAACTTTAATTTGAACCAACTAGATGGAAGATATTACCTTTTGTTTGAGTACCAGATGCAATCTCAGTTCCAGAGATTTAAAAGATCATGCATCTTCCATTCTTGAACCAGAGATCATAGCCTTTGTCCACCAACTGACCAACACTGAGAAGATTGTGCTTCAATCCTTCAACATATAGTACATTACTAGTTTTGCTCTTTCCATCAAAAGAAATAGTTCCCCTACCTCTGATTCTGCCAGTAGAATTATCACCAAACTTTACCATTCCTCCTTCATACCTTTCCAAATCTAAGAACTTGTTCTTGTCACCTATCATGTGGTGAGAACATCCACTGTCAATAACCCAATCATCCTTTTCTTCAATTTGGGCAGCCAAGGCTCTTTCCACAATCTTATGATTGACAGATTCAAAGGATATTGAATTTTCTTCCTTGATGGCGATAAACACCCATTCATTTCCGGATTTGCTTCCCATTTCTGATTCATCATCTGTTACTCCTTCATTATCATCTTCTTCATGAACATAATAACAGTTCTTTTGGAACCTTTGTCTATTAGCATTTGACCTTGCAGATCTTTTCAGACATCTTGAAGCAAAATGACCAATCTTATTGCAATTGAAGCACTTAAAGGGTAATTTTCCTTCATACTTATCAGATCCTCTTGGCAGTCTCTTAGCAATGAGGGCTTCAAGATGAGTTGTTTCTGCTTCTTCCTCTTCCATGTCTTTTCTTGCTTGATCATACCATGATAGCTTCCTTGAAGAGTTTTCTCCCAGATCAAATCTTTGTTTGCCTTTCACATAGGCACTGGCTTTGAATGTAGATTCAGTCTTGGGGGTATCATCTCCAAACTCAGTCATTTCAAATGCAACTAGTTTGCCAGCCAATTGCTCTCTTGTCATAGTTGCATGGGCTCTGAATTCATCAATGGCAACAACCTTGATTTTGTAGGCAGCAGGAAGGGATCTGAGAATTTTGCAAACAATTTCATTTTCATCCAGAACTCCACCAGCATTCCTGATTCCACATACCAGCTCATTCACTCTTGGCATAAAGGTAGTGACGTTTTCATCATCTCTCATCTTCAATCTTTCAAATTTCCCTTTCAGACTTTGCAACCTTGCACTCTTAACATACTCATCTTAATCATGCAGAAGTTCTAGTTTAACCCAGATCTCATATGCAGTTGGTAGGTCAATAACATTAGAGAGCTCTGAATCATTCAATGCACTTAGAAGAGCTTCCTTGGTCTGTAAATTTTTTTCAGCATCTGTGATTTCATTTAGTGTTGTTGGACCACCCTGTGGAGGTACATAAGCCTTTGTGATCATGGACAAGTATGCTTTTCCCATACACTCCAAATGACATCTCATGCGACCTTTCCAGAGAGAAATTTGTTCCATCGAACTTCAAACTATCCTTCTTGTATGACGACATCCTGGATCTCCTCATGCGGTTAAGCTCCTTTCAGAGGAACCTTGCTTTGATACCAATTGTTGGATCTAGGGCACACAACTGAGAGGGGGGGTGAATCAGTTGTGTAAAAACTTGCTTCTACTTCAAACACTTGATTCTTCTTTGTTAGTTAAAAACATATAAATTAACCATTCATGAAAGAAGAAAGCATAAACACCGGAGTAGATACACATCAACACATTAGACACTAAGATTTTTGATGTGGAAAACCCGGTTAAGGGAAAAACCACGGGGTGATTAACCCAAGGATTATTCTCTGTTAGAAGAATAAGAAAAACAAATGGCACATGCCAGTCAAGGCTCACTGCCCGAGCACACTACTCACAAAGAGGCACACTAACTACAAAAGAGACACACTGTCTACAAGATCATAAATATCACAACTTTGAACTGGAGGATGACATCTTCACCATGTCTGGATCAGTTCCATTTAAACTCGAAACACACCTGCTCTGCCCTTTCATTCTTTTGCTATATCACACTCATCCGCTCCACGACACACATCAAAATGGATTCACAAACCTTCATTTATACAAGACATCGACTTAGGAATAAGCATCTAAGTCAGCACTCAACCATAAGAACATTTGCAAGATCAATAACACATCTGGTCGGCCACCACAAGAACATTTGTAGGATGAACAACCCATCCGGTCAGCTAGTCTGAACAAGAACTTCATCCGAAAGACTATCTTCAATTCTGGGCTCTACCACCAATGCGGATCAACAACACAACCTTAATATGATCCAAGAATCTTCACAAGCTTTCCTGAATGACCATGAACATTTGCACTTCCTCTACTCACCGGAATCTCTTCTCTTCCTCATCTGGAACTTCAAGAACACAGTCTACTGCTACTGTCATACTGCAACATGTGCTTCTGGACCTCCAAATCATGAACAAATTGAGGTGACACATCACAAGGACATCCTGAACACTTCGTCCAATCCACAAGATAGGATAATGCACTTCCGGATCCCACTAGACCTCTTTGTAGCACTCTGTCACTCTGAAGCACTTCCTGGAACCAGTTCTACTTGATCAATCACAACTTCTTCAAATCTACGTGTAAACCTTTGAAAACTTAACTGGATCATCTCAAGACTCATATCTACAAACCTTTTAATCTGTATCCTTTGGTCATCAACTTATTGAGTACTTTTGCCTTCTTCTCATCACTATTCTTCGTTGTTCCTGTTTGAGACTAATTTTCTCAATATCCTCAGCTCACAGTTCATCCAATCCTTCTTGTCAATGCAATATGAGTATGTTGACATCAATGACAACACTGATTATCCTCATACTTGCAACAATTTGTTGGTTGTCACATGCTTGTGGATGTTTCTAGATCATGTTTGAGCTTAGTTTGCATTTTGTTGTGTGATTTTGAGGAAGCGTGCATTTAAAAGTTCATGGTGTTAACACAAGGATGAGTGACTTGGTTGTTTATACTATTTGTAGTTGTGCTTTGGTGAAAGTGAATGCATGATGAAGCGTGTAAGAGTGGATTTAGGTTCATGCTAACGCATGATGTGGTTTGTATTCATTCCTTTCCTCTACAGGAATGTTTAGGTCCAGACCTAATTTGAATGTTATGGGTTAAGTTATGTTGCTGACCTTGGAGAATGTTTTCATGATTGGTGATTGTATAAACAAGTGTCAAGGAGTTGTGGATGTGTAGGTGCACAAGGGATATGATGTTTGTGATGTGAATCTGGTGTAGTCACGATTAGGAGGGTCCACAAAGTGAATAGTCTAGACCGTGCAATAAGAGTAAGCACAATGAAAACAACTCAATTATAGAATACAAATGTAGATTCAATTATTCAGTATATCATAGATTCAAAATATAAACATGCTTGCTACATGTGGGCTTATAGATTAGGACTCACATGCCTGATTCTTGAGTTACAATATATGCGCAAGATATTACTTTGAAGTGCCTGATCCAAAAGAATTCAAATAATCAAACTATGAGCTATCACTAACTGACTTCCTAAGCATCTATTACATGAATATATATCATCTCCAAATCACAAGATTCCTCTGCATCAGCCAAACATATTACAAACTCCAATGAAAGAGATGCAACATGTGTACACAGATAGGTTGGACCTAAACATAGGGGAATCCTCTACAAGTGAATGGAATAATGCACAGATCTTAGGGAAGGTCAGCCACATCCCAAAGTACCTTGAATGATATGTCTTTTAGATCTGCAAGTCATGGAAGTGCTCCACAAGTCTTCTCCTTTTGCTATCTACCTAAGACTGTCTGAATGCTCTATTATGAGAAAACAACCAATCTTCTGATAACAATATCTTTCCAGAAACTGATCCAAATGATATGAATTTTGGATATGATGTGAATGAAGATGTCAAGATGCTAAGTCGAGGTCCACAAGATCTCAAATGAAACTGTAATAGAATGCAGACCAATCTACTAAAAATTCTACTGACTAAACTGACTGTACTGAACTGGGAAAATGAAAGAAAACAAAATGAAATGTAAATATTTTTGGTTGATGCAAGGTTGCTCTTGAACCAAGGATGCTCCTGCATTAGACACCTAGGGTTGTTGCAAAAGTGAGTTCCTCACTTTGCTGGGGCTAGATGAAAACCAAGATGGTCCACCTCAGCCTAAGAAATCCAAGATGAGTCTTGATCCAGTCTACCTTTCCACTTTACCAAATATTCATTGTATTGCTTTCCTCTAGTACTGCATCTAATTCTATTGTCGAAGATGTCTTCAATCTATTTTGGTGCTTTTTGTGGTAACTGCTTCTTCAAGTCCTCTTCAATGTTGTCACTAAACTCTACTTCATGATACTGATATAGGTTTGCAATGTTGAAAATAGGTGATATGCATAATGTTTCTAGTATCTCCACTTTATATGCATTTCCTGAATCAAACTTGTTAAGTATCCTACATGGTCCAAACTTCTTCATCTTCAACTTGTTATATGTCCCTACTGGAAATTCTTCTTTTCTCAGATATACCATCACTTCATCTCCAACTAAAAATTCTTTGTGTCTTCTCTTCTCATCTGCTTTCTCCTCATACTTACTGTTCATCTCCTCTAAATATTGAGTAACCTGATTATGTACTATATCCATGTGTTCTATAAATTCTTCTACTTCTACACTCCTCTTATCCTCCATGCTGATATCTCTCAATTCTACTACTCCTCTAGGGTTGTTTCTCGTCACAATCTCAAATGGTATCTTTTCAGTGCTCCTATTCATTAAATTATTATAAGCAAACATTGCTTGTGATAGAATCAAATCCCAATTTCCTACCTTCTCCCCAACCAAATATCTCAACAAGTTACCCAAACTCCTATTTCCTACCTCTGTCTGTCCATTAGTTTGTGGATGAAACGATGAACTAAATTTCAAGTCCATCATCATCTTCTTCCAAAGTGTCTTCCAAAAGTATCCAAGAAATATTGTATCTCTCTCTAAAATTATGCTCTTAGGTAATCTATGTAATCTCACAATCTCCTTGAAAAATAGGTCAGCCATATGAATTGCATTAGTTGTCTTCTTACATGGTATGAAATGTGCCATCTTTAAAAATCTATCCACCACTACAGATATAGAATCATGTTCTCTTTGTGTCTTTGGCAATCCTAATATGAAATCCATGCTTATGTCTTCCCAAGGTCTCTTCGGTACTGTCAAAGATTTTTACAACCTAGTATTCTAACTACTTCCTTTTTCAACTTGACATACTCTACAACTTTACACAAACTTCCTAACATCCTTGTATATCTGAGGCCAAAAGTAGTTTTCACTCACCAAAGCCACTATCTTATCAATTCCAAAATATCCTGCCAATCTACCATTGTGTTTCTCTTTTATCAAATTATCTCTCATTGACCTCCTAGGTATGCATAATTGAATTCCTTTGAATAACATATCTTCCTGTATGAAATAGTCCAACCACTTACTTCTGTAATAGCCTAAAATTGGCATAGGTCGAATTAAGTAAATATTCGGATATTTATCTTAATTCTTATTTTCTTGTCAATTAAATAAATATTCAAAGTTTATTTGATTGGTTCATTATCCTACAAAATCCCTAAATTCTTCTAATGTCTCAAATCATCAATCCACCTCACAAAATCCACCTCATCAATCCACCTCATCTTTCCACCTCATCCCTTCCACCTCACCATGTTGCACATATAATTAAATATTCTTAATATTTAATTAGCTAAAATCCAAAATTGAATTCTTAATTCAAT
The DNA here is from genome assembly GCA_027924645.1 of Cunninghamia lanceolata. Lineage (NCBI taxonomy): Eukaryota > Viridiplantae > Streptophyta > Pinopsida > Cupressales > Cupressaceae > Cunninghamia > Cunninghamia lanceolata. The sequence continues at coordinate 2,917,335 of BSBN01000537.1, forward strand.
GTTCCCCATTATTCTCCACCAAATTGAATTCTTAATTCAATGTCCCCCATTATTCTCCACCAAATTGAATTCTAAATTCAATGTTCCCCATTATCCTCCACTCTGAATTTTTAATTCATTGTCATAATCCATTAGCCTCCACCATGGATTCTTAATCCAATTGTCATAATCCATTATCCTCCACCATGGATTCTTAATCCAATTGTCATAATCCATTACCCTCCACCAAGAATTTTTAATTCAATTGTCATACCTCACTATCCTCCACTCTGAAATTTTTAATTCATCCATTAAGAATTAAAGATTCACAAATAATGAGGGCCATTGATCTCATCAGTTGATCCTCACCCTCCATTGCATTTTCAAAAAATCTATAAATAGAACCCTTCTCTAAGCAATTAGGGAGACTTCTTCTAGCATCCTTACTATGCTCAAATTCCTCTAGGAATCTTCTTCTTCTTCTTCTTCTTCTTCTCTTCTTCTGTTCTCCATACTATTGTAATGCAGGAATCATATCACATAGCCATTTCCCCCTTGTCATCTTGAGGAATCGAAGCAAAGAAGCAATCTCACTAAGGGCCCATTTGCATCATTCAAGATCGAGAGAGAATAGGTGACCAATGGAAGCTGACAGGTAAAGGTTGTAAGTATCACTTGTTAGTTCTTTATATCTCCCTTGCTTGCACATTTCATTGTTATTTGGGTTAATTCATCTTGATTGATATATCTGATTTTCCCATTCACATTTTGGCACCCACCGTGTCTAATCCACTTTGTTTGTGAGGTTTTGTCTTAGCTTTCTTGTTGTAGGATACATGTGTTTCAGAAAGCATCCGGGAATCGACTTCCACAAACGGCCTCCTACGCCCAAACTGAGCTCACCACTGGGTCCAGACGACCTTAGAGGTAAGAAATAACATATCATTCTCTCGTGTAGTTACTTGAATTTTTTTTAATTTTTATTTTACTTTTCAACGTATTTTTGCAAAAAATAAAACAAAAAAATACAAAAAAAAAAACACACAAAAAAAAAATACAAAAAAAAAACAACTAGCTTTTTTTTAGATCTGTTTTTTTTAAATCCTTATTGGAGTGCAAGGGTTAAAATAAAAAATAAAAAATAAAAAATAAAAATAAAAAAAATAATTTTTTTTTTTAAAATAAATAAACAAAAAATAAAAACAACAAACAAAACCAAAAGCAAACAACCCCTGACCCCTCCCCCAAACTCCCCCCAACCCACCGCTCAGCCTGCCCACCTAGGCCCTCAGCCCCCTGCGCACCTGCCTCTCCCCCTGACCCCTTCCCCTACACCCCGCGCCCAGACCCCAGGCCTCCCTCTTCCCTCCCACCCCCTACATATTACCCTCCCACTCCCCTCGACCCCGCCTCCCGCGCCCCTCCACCCGCCTCCCCTTCGGCCCCTCCGCCCCTGCGCACCCCCATCCTCTGCGCTCCCTGCCTAACCCTTCCCCCCTACAAATCCCTTCCCCCATCCCACGCACCGCTCCCCTATGCGCCACCACCACACCCCTTTCTCCACCTCTGCTCCGCCCCCTGTGCATTCCTCTGCTCTGCTCCCTCTGCCAACCACCTCCACTCGCCATAGCCGCCTCCCCTCCACCCAAATCTGCCTACGCATCCTCCTGACTCCCGCGCGCCACCACCACCACCGCCTCTTCCACCCACACCACCCAACTCCCCAACCCTACCACCACCACCCTGCCTACACCACAACCACTTTTAAAAAAAAAAAACAAAAGGGAAAATAAAAAATAAAAAACAAACCCATTTTTTTTTAAGGGCACTCAGCCCCTGGTCACATGGAGGACTAGGGGCCTGTTTAAAACCTTAACATTTACCTTGACCGCCAATGAGAAAACTCTCCATGTGACCACAAATTCCCAAACCATTAACATTTGTTGCCAACATTTAGCATTAGCCTCTTGTGCTTCCTGCATGCCGAAGGAGGCTGTTTTTTTCAAACTAACACAACTTTTGCATACGGAGTCAAAAATTCATAAACAAACACTCATCGGAAAGCTGAGAAGATGAACTTCATAGTTGCGAAGACTTTTTCAGGTGACGGTACCATTTTTCCTACTTTTTTAGTAGTCAAAGTCAAAGATGCTTCCAAACTTCAAATGCTCATATCTATTGCAAATTTGATCATTTTTCAGTGAAATTATTTTTCAAAGTGTATGGAATTTCATCTAGAATCTGATTATGCAATTCATTTTCCTGTATCAATTCATTTTTCATCTGATTTTATCAGATTCCTAATTTTCATATAACAATCTCCTTGGCTAGTCTACGTGCTTCGTTTTCGATTTTGTGACTTGCAGGTGATCATACAGGGCTGGAACAACATCCGGATCAATATCTACATCAGTTTGGATAGCAAAAACAATCCAGGTGCATCCATCTTCATCCTTTATCTCTCCATCTTGTTTGCAAAAACACTTCAATTTGGGCTCATAAAACAAACTTTGTTTGATCACACATCATTGAAATTGAGCTTAAAATCAATCAGTGTCTTTCCATCACATCTTGACTTGGGCTATAAAAAGAACTAGTGTCTTCATTGTTTGGTGAATTTGTATGTGATTAGGGGTGTGTATGCTCTTCTCATGTGCTTCGTGTGATCTTGAGAATCAAAAACACCTCTTATCCATTCAATTTTCACACACACATTTCAATTTCTTAAGGGTTAATTTACAACTGGATTTGCTTTCGTTTACCCTTTCCTAGGAGGCCTGCTAGGGGATTTCATCACCCCTATGGATGACCTCATCTGAGGCTGAATCGAAAGACACCCTCATTGAAATCAGAATCTTATCACTCTTGGCTAAGCCCCAAAGAACTTTCTACCTTTGGGAAGTGAAGGTGAAGGGTGGGTTACCCCCTTCTCCCGGCTGTGTGATAGGATTTCACTTTCAATCCCTAGTCAACCTCGTGTAAACATTGCCCGAACCTAATTTGCCATACCCTACATAAAACTAGACATTAGGGCATGTTGGTGTGTTTTCCACGTGTGCTTGCTTGTTTAATCTTCAAAAGTTCAACATTCTTATGTGTCTTGCGTGAGTGAATCATGTTTGTACAAGTGTGATCATTTCATTGAACATTACCAAATCAAGTCAAACACCAAACACATAAGACAAGACATTCAACTCATTCTTCCAAGCACACTTGTCTCGACTTGTGACACATTTGCACTCTGTTCTGATGCATTTATTTTTGTAAATCCACACTAGTAAGCTTTTCCAGTCTTGGGTTAATGGCAAACAAATTAGAATATCTTAATCAAAAAGTCCAATCTCTGTAATTATGAATAAACTTAGGTCCCTCACCCCAAGATTGTATAGCAATTCTTCAACAAATCGACATCTTAGGACAAGAATTGACAAGCTTGCAAGCTGAACGTGCCAGCACTAGCTATGCCTCGCCACCAACTCCTATGTCTTTTTCCCATACTCATGACAAGGCAACCACCACCTCAAGAGGGAAATCATATCCCACTTTGGCTCCTAGTCCTCCACCATATTCTAAGACACCTATCCTAAAGCATACCAGTTCTACAACAATGCCACCATCTAGTTCCTCAAACTTTAAATGGCACACCAAAAAAGAATCAGATGAGTGGTGGGAAAAATGTTTTCCACATTTATACAACAAAAGCAAAGCTAGGGAGAACTCCAAATCCACTCAAACATCCCTTCATCCACCTATCCATACACCTACGAAGGATGTGTTCCAAGGACTACTAGCAAAGAGTCAACTATGTCCCCAAACTCTGGTCCTTGACCTTACCAAAGATTCTTTCAATGTCTTGTCAATGCTTCCAACACCTTCATGTCATCTGCAACCCCTTGAGCTTATCGCAGAACCTCCTATCATGAACCAATGTCAAGGTCCCTCAACCATCCATATTAACCACGAGCCTATCCAAGAGCCTTCTACTTCCATTCAAGCAACCCAAGAGGTATGTCAAGAGCACACTTTAGAGCATGTGGAAACATCTACCCTTTGTCTAAATCAAGATCAAAGCACCCACGTCCAATTTCCCACTAGGCATAACCTATATCTTTTCCCTGATCAAGATACTACCATTGATGAAGAAGCAATCCATGAGCAACTTGATCCTATGCCTGAGCTAGAGCTTCAATTGCTTTTCTATGATCAAGATGATATCCATAATCATGAACCTCTCCATGAACCACTTGATCCTATCCATCTCCCAAGAACCATTCATGAGCAAGCTATCCAACTTCAACCCATCCATAACATTTACCCTCACTATGATCAAGTTCCCATCTATGATGAAGAGCATATCTATGATCAAGCAAAACATGATGATCCTCTAAGCCCACTTTATGTGTCCCATGGTCCTGAGCGTATCACCCCAGCTAGTCCTATCCATCTCCTCACAAGTATACATGAGAAGGAAATCCAATTCCAACCCATCCATAACATTTATCTGTTCTACAATCAAGATATCCCCTATGAAGAGGATGTCCTTGAACAACTTGATCCCATACCCATCCATGAGCAAGAAACCTCCATTACTCCTATCCATATTCCACCTAGTCACATCTGTGATCCAGCAACTTCCACTTCCCTTGATGAGACACTTGCCTCCCAAGCAAGCGTAGAAGATCAAACCAGTAATGATCCCTCACCACTTGTTATTGACCATGCTACAAAGACTCCACCATATATCCTTGGTCTTACTACCTTCATGCATGAATGTTCTTCCTTAGAACACCAGCAACCATTATCAGCTATCAACTCTTCCTCATCTAATAAGGAACTCGCTGCTAGTGCACCTATACATAATCCTGCTGTCCACCACATACTCCAGAAGATGAACTATCAAGGTAAAGGCTTAGGCCTTCATGAAGAAGGTATTTTGGAGCCCATCCATGTCAATGTCCCTGCACCTTCATACGGCCTTGGATACATACCCCAAGGTGAGCAAACTCAAGATGTTGGTACTTCCTCCACTCCTCCTAAGTCTACCACTTTCCATCGCAAACCCTATCATATCCCCAAAACATATGTCGCATTCCACCTCCATCATCCTACAATTGCCAAAAGCATGTGACCATACACCTTCCACCATACAAACTCCCTCTGCTACTTCCAACTCCTAATATCCCACCATCAAATCTACCTCCACTACTTCCAACTCCTAATATCCCACCATCCAATCTACCTCCACTACTTCCAACTCCTAATATCCCACCATGCTTCTTACCACCACTGCTTCCAACACCTTATCCATCCATCTACAAATCTTCTACATATCCCAATCATGGCTGACAAATGCACATATCATCTCAACAAGGAGCTTTCACCAACCTCAATTCTACCATCCCATAGGGATTCAATAACAAATATGTGGATGCCTCTACCTACAAAGTAAAAAATCCTAAGAGTCCTCATGACCTAGGACATAAAAGCCAAGAATCAAAGCATTATCCATATCAAAATTTGCATACACCCCTACACATCAATGCCAAATTGAACAAGATGTGGGTCCCCAAGCAACAACTGATTAATCCAAAAGCTGCACAAAAGCTACATACACCCAAACCCATACCTTCACAGGTACTATCTAACAGCAAAAAGGTTTGGGTACCCAAGCAAAAAGCCTTAAAGTTACATGAGGCATCCACCTCTCAAGAATTCCAACCATCTACTTTCTCCCATTCCATCCAAGAGTCTCAAATTCTTCCATCTCACATGACGAACAAAAATCAAGACAATACTCAACCTATGTGGAACCCTACATACCTACATCATGCATTCACAAGCAAAAGTCTCCGTAGCTTCCTACACTACTTTCCCATCACCAACTTCAATGTTTACCATGGTATGTGCAACCGTTGGTCATGATTCCCTTCCATTCCACAACATGTTCATATACCTCCATATCCCCTTTCTTCCGCTACTATCCTACATATCATCCTATTCCTATGGTCCATGCTTTTGCATAAGCCTTCCCTCCATATTCTGCATCATAATCCACTATCTACCTACACCATATCACTTTCGTACAATCTCCTACCAACATCTGTGAGAACACTTGACATTGTCCATGCGATAGTATCTATCTAGCAGGACTGTCACCTTTCAAGGAACTCTATATTTGAGTCCTTCCATATCCACCTTCTCCAATCTCAATATTCAAAAAAAAAAAGAAAAAAGTAAAGAAAAATCCCTTCATCCAATGGTGAAAACCAGGCAAACAGGTGCCTTGGATAAGTACCATGATGAAAACCTAGCAAATAGGCGTCATGTGTAAAGTCGATCTTCTATATCACCTACACTTGGGGGCATCTTGTCTCATCGGCATATCACTCTTCTCCTACCAGTTTCCTTTCATACCATTTCCTATCCTATCCTCTATCCATTACATACCTATCCTGTCCCATCCATCCATCCAAACTTCCTTTCCTCTATTCTTTGGTCTTGATAAAGATTGGGGGCACAATGTTGACAACTGTTTTAGATGTCTCTTGACATACTGTTGTGTGGTTACACAACACGCCCCATTTTGACTTGGCAAAACAGGGACCCAACTTTTGGCTTGGCTTGTGTTGTCTGCTTTCTGGTGGTTTGGTAAAAGTAAGTCATGTGCATCATCATGTAGAATCAAGATGAGGTAAGTAATCATTATGAGGTCAGTTTGTCAAAATTTGTATTTCATTTCTGTGACCTCATATTTAGAAAGAGCATTAAATTCCATGCAGGTTTGTCTTTTACATTACCCTGATATTCATCAGGATGTGAGAGTTAGGAACAGTCAAAGTTTTGGTCAAACCTGATATTTGTAGGAGGAGGATCATATTTTATAACCTCAGTCATGTTATTGAAGATCATCTTGATCTTGGTACATCACCCGATAAGTCATGTGGTCCAAATATCCGGACGTCAACTTTAAGTGATGGTGACCCTTAACCGTCAAATAGCCTTACATTTCGCGAGCATCATGTTTTCAAATGTAACCTGATATTTCTTAATATCCTCCTGCCATGAAATATCACCCTAAGCCAATATCCTGATGATGTCATCTAACCCTGATAAACGAATAAACAAACATGACGATGACATCATCATCATATTTACCTCTTGGTAGGATATTTTCCAAACATGATCATGTTCGCATAACATGATGATGACATCATGATGCCTTTTTTGATATAATGAATGAATATCTGGATGACGTCACCCTGATATCCCGAGAGTTAGAAAAGAATGACTTCGGTCATCATCATCATCCAAAGGCACAGCTTGATATTTTCAAATATCCTCCTGACGTTTAAAGCACGACCTAATGGCGCAAACATCACCTGATATCTAAACATAACCTGACGTTTTCAAATATCATCCTACCGTTCAGATATCACCTCACTCCCGTTACCACCATTAGCATTAAATGTGCGCAGACATGGTAGGTGGTTCCCGCTGATCATTTAAACCCGATGGAACACCTGGCAAAATCCTGACTTGCCGTGCAGAAAATCAATGAATAAAATCTAATCTGTCAGGATTTGCCCTAAATTTACCCTAATTGCAAGGTTAAAAGGTAAATCTAACGTCATTTTCACATTTACCTTGCGAAGAAATTACTTTTTACAGAGCACAGCTTCCATATCCTCCTGCAGGCGATATTACGACGAGTGAAGTTTGTAAACAGCAGAAAGTGCATGATCATTAGCAAGAATTAAGAGCACTTTCAGAATTCCATTGGTATAAAAAGAAATCAGCATAACCAGGTAAGTAAATGAAACCCTCATCATGTTGTTTCTGTAACAGTTAAGTATGATGTTATAGGTCTGGTTTACGCATCCCCATGATGGACTTATGCTGAATGAATGTAATATGCATGGTGAATATTAAAAATAAATTGTTATAGGTATGCATGTGTATACCCATTGTAAGATGGGATTTCATTAATTGCAAGTACACATGGCTAACAAGAGGTTCGTTAAGTGTCAAGCAGAATTTAGTAAGCCCATGTTCTCATCTCAGAGGGGCGTCCTATTTAAGTACAGTGCAATCACAGATACCCATCAGGGGAGTACCAATTTGGAAGCCTGGTCAGCTAGGCTGAATGGTGAGAATAACAAGAGTCCTGTGCTGGATGCAATTTTCGTATCTGGAATGTGGAACGCCGCCAGTTTTCCATACTCCATGAAATCTCTGGAGCTGGTCATAGAGCGTGCCTGGAACTACAACCCAGAGACAAGGCAAGTGATGAAGCATGGAAGGATATATGCCGACCTATCCATCAAAGGTCTTTCTAAGACCTTTGGATTGCCATTAGGTAACAAGGTCAAAAGTGTGGACCTGAAGAAGTTAGAGAAGGAATATGAAAAAATAAGAAATTAGCCAAGAAGAACATGTATCAATGGAGGGTTGAAAATAGCACGTATCCGACAGCAGCCAAACTTCCTATGCATCTATTCAAATATGATTTTGCTGATGAATATCAGTATATGATTGCACTGCTGAATAGAGTAACAGGCCAGCCTGATGCTGGTAGTTTCAGGGATTGGATGTATGGAATAATAATGATGTGTTTATATTCAGATATCAAGCCACTGTGGGGCCAGCTAATAAGTGATGCTCTGCATGAGCAGCTGATGAACCTAGGAGGTTCAAATTGTGCTTTCTATATGACCTCATATATTGTCTACTCCTGTGCTTATAAAGGCACATTTGATGCACTGGTCACAGATGGGAAAGTCACAGGAATAGTTAATGCTATGCATATCTAGGATCATCATCCCCAGCTGCAAAGAGTTAATTACCTCCAAGACTACAAAGTGGTCAATGATGCATTCTCTATGCATCTGGTGAGGACCATGGAGGAGGACAGAACAAAGAGACTGAGCATGGAAGCTCAAGAAATTATCTACAGGCATGGAGCTTGGTATATACAGTTTGCCACCTTTTCTTACATAAGGATTGAAGGTTTTGAGGGGCATCCTCTCATGCTGCCAAGGTATCCCATTGATGCAGTAATACTAATGGAGTTCATCAGGCAGGGCTCCACAATGATAAAAACGTACAAGGATGCCAAGAAGCTGCCACTGATTTTGTTTCCAGTCACTATTGGCTGGTATATGTGCCTAGATTCTAAACACATAAAGAAGGTGATGATCACCTTAAATAAGATGAATCTGTAGGCTTTTCCACTGACCAAACCATATGATCCGTACGGCAGGATGCAGAAAATAGTAGGAAAGCCTATTCATCAGAGGCACCTAGAGGATTTCTGGGCTGACTGTGAGGATGAAGCAGAAGCAAGGAGAAGAAGGTATCAAAGGTTAACATTGAATCAAATTAGAACCTTTGATTGCATCCCCATCCCCCAACAATTAAAGAAGGATGATGGCAAGATAATTGCAGATGAGTATGAGTAGAAGAAAATATATAACGATACCATCTCTGCACCTGACCTCACTATACAAGGGAATATATCCCTGGACCCCTTCATTGCCAGGACCATGTAACTAACCCAAGCTTGAGTTGATGAACAGATAGAGGCATTGAAGAAGAAGGGTGTTGTCATTACGGTGGACAACAAGAAGAAGGGGCAGGATATTCCCGGGGATGAGTTTGATGACTTCCTGAATGAAAAGAGGAAGACTAAGGGAGATAGACTCCCTCCACCACAACAACAGAGCAAAAGACCCCTAAGGGGCAAGAAGGTAGATAAAGAACCCAAAGGGGTTATCATTGAAAAGGCAGTATTTGTAGCTGAGGAGGCAGCAGCATCAGGATCTGGATCAGAATCAGCATCCCCTCCAAGGACAAGGAAAGAAAAGTCCAAGAAGAGTAAGACAGCAGAGGCTGGAATTACAGAGACCCTAGAAGAGGGTCAATCCTCAAGGAAACATTATAAAGAGGATATCCTCATGGAGGAAGAGCCTGAAGAAGAAGAGGCTCCATTGATAATAAAGAGGAAAAGAAGAGCTCCACAGGTGGTGGTGTCTACCCCACCCAAGAAACAAAGAACATCTATGAGAGGTGAAATAAGACACCCCCCAACATTGTTACAAGGGGCAGGTAGTGAAGTACCCAAGGAACTTCAACACAATGTTCCACTTCCTACCATCGTCAAGTTCAAAACTGAACTTGCAGAGGAATAGATGAAATAAACTTCTCAGGCAGAAGTAGAGCACATCTCGTTAGACGAAACAATAAATTTATCTGATGATGAAGTTGTACAGGAAGTGACTGCACAAAAGATGGAAACACTTGCTGCTAGTACAAGTATGACCCCTCACAAGCCTCCACTAGTTCAAACTATACTAGAGGAGATGAAGCAAGTGGAGGCAGAACAAGAAAAGAGCCCAGAGCAGATAGCTCAGGAAATAGGGCTAGAAACATTAATTACCTAGGTGACAAGTCCTGCAGTAGTTGACCTAATAGAGAAACAAGATATGAATCCTGAACATCCAGTAGGATCACCTGATAGGGGACACCCTGCAGAACAAATAAAAGTGGCGGAACTAGAGAGCCATACTTCAGAAGTAAGCTCACCAATCGCACAAGGTGCATCCACGGAGCCTGCCATAATAGAAGCTCGAGAGAAGGCAGCTGATGAGGAGAAAATAATAGAGATCCTGCCGCCAAAGCTCAGGAGGCTGACAGTACAGGTGCGGAACAAATAATGGCTTCAGAACAAATGCTAGCACCTCAGGCAGACTCCACAATATCTAGTGTGGTGGATATGCAATAAGAAATAGAAAAGCCAAAGGAGGATGCCACAATGTCCATTAGTGAAAATGAACCTCAACAAGGGGAAAAGTTGAAAACAGATGAAGTAATGACAGAAAAGGATCATGATCATCATGATCAACATATAGATACAACACATGATCCCCCACCCCAAGAGGATGCTCCTCCAGAGAAAGAGGTTCTCCAACAGCAAGATGTGCCACAAGATCAACAACAAAGTGAGCATCAGGAAGAAGAATTGAGAAAATCACCATCTCCACCACATCTGTTGATAGAAACAAGAGACACAGGTGAACATCATGATGATGTAGAGAAACATGATCAGGTGCCTCCGTGGTTGGAAAAGGAGGTAAGTACAGAAGAGGATTTTGAAATTCAAGAATTTGATGTGTCCACCTTATTCTCCAAGAATATAATAAAACCCAAGAGGAAGGCCAGAGTGACTTTGGCCATCAAAAGGGATCCAACAACTGGAAGAAGGACTACATAGATTGTGGTACCTACTGTGGAGAAGAGAAAGGTAAAATTACCTTAGATGAGTTTCAAATTAGCACAGTGGATCTAGGTTTTGCCAATGAAGACCAAGAGGATCAGGAGGGCAAAGACATTATTGATTCTTTGATTCAAAAAGTGAAAAGAGAGAAAGAGAAAAAAAAGTAACACAAAGAGCACATTGCTCAGTTGCATGCCTACATAAGAAGGCTAACTAGTACTGAAGAAACTTCAACTGAACATGCAGTCCCATTGACTTCTATTTCTCAAGAGGAGGTGAATAAATTAGACCTCATGAAACATGAGGCATCTGTATTAAGGAAATGGATGTCATCCACATTGGATGATGCAGAGGAAGTAGTAAAGGCCTCTTTGAAGAGGTAGAGCATTCTCAGTGACTCCAGGACCAAAGTAGACAAATTGCAAATGCAGACAGGAAAAAGGTCTTACAAATTGGAAAAGGTACTAAGCATCTTGGGAGAAATAAAGAGGATAAATCCTCAGCTGCTTATCAATAAACAGGTATTGAACAGTAATACCACCCTGTTGACTGACATCTGGTATAAGGACATTCAATTTGAATGTGGAGTACTCAGAAGATGCAATAACAAATTGAGGGATATCAGCATAAAGTTACATGATTTGATGGCTATTGAGGCAGAAATATTGGAAACATTAGAAGGAAAAGTGGAAGGGAAAATAGAAAATCAAGATGAAGAATGTGCCATTAAAGCTTTACATGATAACTTCCAATCAGTAGCAGATGATCCACTTGTCCACTTGACAGAAGAAGTTATAGATAAAATAATGAGGATCAAGGTCAAGATGGAAAAATACAATGAGACACTGCAGGACAGGAAAGACAAACTAGATAGCAGTAGAAATAAATATGAGGCACACAAACACACCATCATCAAAGCAAAGACTCAGGATGGTGGAGGAATAGATCAAATTGTGCAGTCATATGAGCAGATTTGGAGCAGCATGCAGCCTCATATGCGGTGTCATCATCATTAGGATAGTGAAAGTTCGGGAAGTGATGCACATGATGATGATCCACATGAATCAGATGAGGAGCATGATGAGGATACATCATAAAGGGAGATATAAGCATAAATAATCCAGATAGTTGCCAGCTGGCAATTTGTGCCACTTTTGGTAAGGTTGACATAGTCAAAGGGAATGGTGACCGTAGATGTGTATTGATAAATCAAGAGCGTGGATCTTTTTGTAACAGATTCCTCACCTTGTTCTATAAAAGGTGATGGAATGCCTTATTGTAAATATTCAGAAACTTAATTGAAGTCCATCTGCTAGAACATTCAGAGCTCATTTCAAAGTTTTTGTAGACATTTATATTTTTGCATGCTTAATGAATGAGAAGACTGTGTTGAGTACAATTCATAGTAAATCTTGAGTAATTAGTGTATGAATTCTGGATATATGTGGTGATTTGATACGTCCCTTGGAGTGCATGTTTACTTACATGTGTTGTCTTCATACAAATTCCTTTGAAGTTAGCATCAACTATATCTAGCTGTGGAATGTCCTGGTGAAAATATGGTTTGGTTTTCTTATCTTCATGACAGTATCTAATATACATGTGGCTCAAAAACTAAAGGTTCAACTTTAATTTGAAGCATTTCTTCCAATTTCTTTTAAATTTCAAAGCATTTCATCCTCATAATTGCAAATAATTGATGATCTTAAGCAAATAACACAATATGTGGACATCTCATAGATAATTACAAATATTTAGCATATTTGAGTACAGAGTATGCATAATTAAGAATATCATGCAAAGATTGAAGTATTTCTACATCATTTCATCAAAGAACTGTATAATATGACTTCTCTGTAAAGAATTTCTACAAGAGTATCATGATGATGTTGAACTTTCATGTAAGGCCCCAAAATGGAAATAGCAACTCACATTAACCTCTGAGTAATGTCAGACGATTAAGACCTAATCACTGGAGACTTGGGATTATGAATTCTCTAAATTCATCAGATCTTTAAAGATGAATAAAGGTTAATGTGTACTTTTATTCTATGCTTGTTTATGACTAACATCATGACCAACACATACCTTATCCCTCCATACCATGTAGATCATTCATTATCCGCTCATCCTCATATCGTCATTAGCATGGTCATGAAAAATCCTAAGTATTCTACCTACAATGGGGCACGTTATTCTTATGTGACATAGTCCTTAGAGATCACATCCTTGGTTACTTCTACCTCCATATCTACTATCTTCCATCCATCTACATATCCGTGGTGGTTCCTTGTCATAAGTATTGTTTGTTCCATATCAGTTCCATATCACGTCTCATCCGATCCATATCTTAGGTCCATTAGAGTTCTTGTCGAACTACGTTGCCTCTGTGTCGTCACATAGGTAAGGCCATTATCAATGTGCCCCCAAAGCTCTGCTTCCCTATCTATCTCATATCTTGTCATCTATCCTCTAGTCCATCCATGGTCCAAGCCCCAAACTACGCTACCTCTATGTTGTCACGTAGGCAAGGCCATTATCAATGCACCCCTGAGGCTCTACTTTCCCTATTCGTCCCATGTCTAGTCCTATCTATCTGAGTCCACTCCACTTTCCCATCCATCCCATGTCTTGTCGTCTATCCCTCTATCTGTCTGTGTCTGTACCTTTCTCTAGACAAGAGCATGCAGCAAATCAAGCTACCAACAACACACAAAAATCTTGATGCAAAAACATCAACCTGTCCTAAACAAAGCAGTGCACCATACTGAAACATTCAAGCTAAATTCTATATCAATTATGGCAAAAAGACACATCTAATACAAGAATGTTTTGAAAATAGGTTAACTTACAAAGTCTTGATTTATGCTATCGTGCCTTTCTATGCTACTCGAGGATGCCAAAAGCTAGAGATGCTATGATGGGGGCATGATTATTTTCTGTCTACTACTTGTGGATTAAACTTTAGTAATGTGATGATTTCTATCTAACGACATGATCGGTAAAAGATCATCGAGGACTCCGAGGTCTAAACATGAAAAGGGGTAATCCTTGTCTGTTGAAAAAAATGCAAGAAGTACTTAGGTCATCTAGATTCAATTTTGGCTAGATGCTTGTATTAACTTGCTAAATCAAAATCCATGTAAGTAATACTCAGCTCATCTCGGTTCAATTATACCTAGATGCTTGTATTTTCTTACAACATAATAAAGCCCAATGATGAAAGTGCTTCAAAATACTTGCTATCTCAAGGTGACAAATATTCATATCCATATCCATATCTATATCATATCCAACTGCATATCCATATCCATACCGTATCCAATTGCAAGTCTATCCTTAATCCATGTCAATCAAGTCAAATCAATCTTGCCACATGATCCAATCACAATCAATGGTCTTGATCCTTGTCCGGTCATAAACCAACTCGATCAATCAATCAATCAATGGTCTTATACAGGATGTCGCATTGTCGAAATTAGACCAACACACGTGTCTTACACGACATGCTTCATTTCCTAAAACTAGACACTATCCTTCGTGTTGCTCTAGGGATATATCATTTCCTACCATTACAACACTGTTGTATCAAATGTCTTAGATAGGATGTTATATTGTTGAAACCAGACCCAGAGTCTTATATGACATATTTCATTCCTGAAACTAGACATCACCAACCCATATCATTGGTATACCGCTCGACAGGGGCAATACCTTGCTTGTGCTTGTGTCATTTGTGCATACTTGCTTACTTGCTTGTGTGTTATCATTTTATCTTGCATTCCATATCATTCATCCCTTTCTTCTGCATTCAACCATTTCATTCCTGTCAACATATCTTATTGTGAGATTGCCCATCTCACGCCTTTCGTCTTCTCCCCGTCCAATCTAACGAGGGGGCATCCTATCATCATAACCTGTACCAGGAGCAAACTGGGGCATGCATCATTATCAGACTATTTATTCTTTGAAACAATGTGATAAAACACATTGCTTCAAAGAGAGGCAAAATGTAATAGCCTAAAATTGGCACAGGTTGAATTAAGTAAATATTTCGATATTTATCTTAATTCTTATTTTCTTCTGTCAATTAAATAAATATTCAAAGTTTATTTGATTTGTTCATTATCCTACAAAATCCCTAAATTCTTCTAATGTCTCAAATCATCAATCCACCTCACAAAATCCACCTTATCTTTCCACCTCATCCCTTCCACCTCACAATGTTGCACATATAATTAATTAGCTAAAATCCAAAATTGAATTCTTAATTCAATGTTCCCCATTATTCTCCACCAAATTGAATTCTTAATTCAATGTCCCCCATTATTCTCCACCAAATTGAATTCTAAATTCAATGTTCCCCATTATCCTCCACTCTAAATTTTTAATTCATTGTCATAATCCATTATCCTCCACCATGGATTCTTAATCCAATTGTCATAATCCATTATCCTCCACCCTGGATTCTTAATCCAATTGTCATAATCCATTACCCTCCACCAAGAATTTTTAATTCAATTATCATACCTCACTATCCTCCACTCTGAATTTTTAATTCATCTTAAAGATTCACAAATAATGAGGGCCATTGATCTCATCAATTGATCCCCACCCTCCATTGCATTTTTAGAAAATCTATAAATAGAACCCTTCTCTGAGCAATTAGGGAGACTTCTTCTAGCATCCTTACTATGCTCAAATTCCTCTAGGAATCTTCTTCTTCTTCTTCTTCTTCTTCTCTTCTTCTCTTCTCCATACCATTGTAATGCAGGAATCATATCACATAGCCATTTCCCCCTTGTCATCTTGAGGAATCGAAGCAAAGAAGCAAGCTCACTGAGGGCCCATTTGCATTATTCAAGACCGAGAGAGAATAGGTGACCAATGGAAGCTGACAGGTAAAGGTTGTAAGTATCACTTGTTAGTTCTTTATATCTCCTTTGCTTGCACATTTCATTGTTGTTTGGGTTAATTCATCTTGATTGATTTATGTGATTTTCCCATTCACAACTTCTATATGTCACAACAAGTTCCTTACATGTTTTCTAGGGTTCTACAAAATCAAGGTATTCTTCATACATGTTCTTCAATTCCTCAAATCCTAACACTTCAACTCTCATCTTTGTCAGCAAATTCCTTCTCCTACTTAGTGTATCTGCAACTTTATTTGATTTTCCACTTCTATACTTCAATACAAAAGTATAACTATGCATGAGCCCTACACATCTCATATGTGTCTGATTCATCTTTCCTTGACTGTTCAAATATTAGAAAGCTTGATGATCTGTATACAACACAAATTCCTTAGGCAACAAATAATATCTCCACTTCTTCAAGGCTTGAATTATGGCATAGAACTCTTGATCATAAACTAAATATCTTCTTCTTGCATTATTCACCTTCTCACTGAAATATGCTACAGGTCTACCTTCTTGACTTAAAACTATTATTGCATTTCCACTTGCATCATAATCTACATGAAATACTTTGTTGAAATCCAGTAATGCCAATACATGTTGTGTCACTTTCTGCTTCAAAAAATCAAAACTTTTATCTGCTCCTGATGTCCACTTAAAGTCCTTTATGTCACCTCTCATTATCTCTGCCATAGGGTTACACACTGAACTAAAATTTTTTATGAACTTCTGGTAGAAACTAGGTAATCCATGAAACTATCTGACTTCTCTAATACTCTCAAGTGTAGGCTACTCAACAATTACTCTAACTTTCTTAGGGTCCATCTTTAATCCTTTCGCATAAATCACAAATCCCAAGTATACCAATTCTTCCTTCATAATACTACACTTCTTGATGTTTATTAGCAATTTCTCTTCTCTTAATCTCTGCAATACTTGTCTCAGGTGCCACAGGTGTTCTTCTTTTGTCATACTAAAAATTAGAATATCATCCAAATATACAATAGCAAACTTACCCAAGAATTTCTTCAAGACTTCATTCATCAACCTCGTGAAAGTAATCGGTGCATTAGTCAATCCAAAAGGCATCACTAACCACTCATAGAATCCTTCATTTGTCTTAAAAGCAATCTTCCATTCATCTCCTTCTCTAATTCTAATATGATGGTATCCACTCTTCAATTCTATCTTTGCAAAATATTTTGATCCACTCAAACAATCCATAATGTCATCCATCCTAGGAAATGGAAATCTATAATTAACTGTGATCTTGTTTATTGCTCTACAGTCTACATGCATTCTCCATTCTCCATCCTTCTTTGGTGCTAGCACTGCAGGTACTACACAAGGACTCAAACATTCTATGACCAAACCTTTCCTCAATAATTCATGTATCTGTCTATTCAATTCTTCATTCTCTATTGGCATCATTCTGTGTGCTTCTTTGTCAGGCAAACTAGCTCTAGGTATAAGATCCATGCCATGATTGATACTCCTAATTGGTGGCAATCCTTTAGGTACATTATCTAATATGATGTCTTCATACTTTGTCAGTAACTCAGTTATGTCCTTTGATTGTGATTGTTCAGTCTATGTCTTTAGGTTTTCAAGATTCTTATGAATCAAAGCATAACACATATTCTCATGTCTCAAACCATTTAGAAATTTCCTTCCATCTACCAAAGAGATTCTAGCATTCCCACATACTTCACTCTTAGGTTCATCTTCCAAAGGAATCACAATAATTCTATTTCCATTTGAGGTTATAGTGAATGTATTCTTTCTTCCATCATGTATAGATTTTCTATTATACTACCATGGTCTACCCAACAATATAGGACATACATCCATAGGCCTAATATCACACAATAATTCATCATTATAAGATCCAATGTGAAATTTCACCAAACATTGTTCAGTCACCAGTACCTTATGATCATCCTAAATCCATGCTATCTGATATGGCTTAGGGTGTTTCAATCTTTCAAACTTCATCTTAGTCACCATCAACTCTGAAATTGAATTATCATAACTACCACAATCAATTACAACTTTACAACATTTACCTCCTGATTTGTATCTGGTCTGGAACAAACTCTTCCTCTGTGGTGACTCCTCATTTGTCTCTACTTGAAATAGTTCTCTCCTCATGACAAGTGATTCTCTTTTTTTAGGTTTACCAACTAAACTAGGTGATCCAATAGGTTCTTCTTCTACATAGGTTACTCTTCCACTGTGTCCTACTCGCATTTCCCATGCGGTCATGACACACAAACATGTGTGTCATGCCCATATTTGCCATGTGGACATGACATGAACCGCGAAAAAAAATTTCTCCCTATCTCTAAGAACCACCTCACACGCGCTTGCGTGCTTGGTGGCAATACGCCAAAGGCATAAACATGATAGCACTATTGATGAAGGTGAAGACCGACAAGGGAGAATGCGACAAGCAAGGTGTTGCTTCTAGGGTTAGACTAAAAGAAACCTGAACCCTAATTACACTTGAATCGACAAGTGGTAAATTTTGATGACCAAATGGCACGTGATTAAGTTGAAAGATGGATGGGATGAAATCGAAGTGGAAGGTTTAAATTCAATAACATAATGCATGGACAAACCCTAAAAAAAAATCTAGCGAAAATCCGGTAGCATATCACGTTATCAACATGGGTGGAGGTTGTTACTCTTTCGCTATTCTTTGTTGCGTAGTTTGCTAGTTGGATTGATTCCTCTGATTACTTAACGAATCCTGCGGTTCACTTAATGTGTAAACTAATGGTTGTCTTCGGGATACGAAACATACGTAATCTCTACGCAAAGCCCGCAACCTATGTCAAGGATGTTAACCAGAATCTCGTTCGGATCGATTCTCACTTTTTTTTGAAGTGGTTGATTATATTATAAAGATAATTATACCAACCAAGTGTATATATATTTAAAATGAAATTGCTTAATTGATAGCAACAATTTTATTCATATATATCTATGTATATATATATATATGTATATGTACATATATATTTACATATGCATATATATATATATATATATTATACATATATATAAACATTTCAACAATATTATTTATGTATAGATATTTTTAAATCATATATAAATATATATACTATATATATATATATATGTATATATATATATATATACTATATATATATATGTATATATATATATATATATATATATATATATACATATATATATATATCTACAATATGATTCATTTGTTTTAAATAAAAAGGAATTCACTAGTTATAATGTAATATATATGTCTATATATATATATATATCTAAGTATAAATCATATGTTTTAATTTAGTATAATATAAAAGGAATATTTTTTTTCCCCAAGAGATAATATAATACAAAGTGGGATAGAGGTTTTCTTTTTAAATTAAAATTTAAAACTCCTTTCATCACAATTTCCTCTCAATTAAATAAAAACTCCTAGATTTAAAACAAATCCCTATTCTCAAAATTTGGATTTGTTGTTTCAAAAGAGTATAATGCCTTAATGGAAATTAATCCTAAGTTTACCAAAAGAAACCAAATAAAAAAAATAAACAACCCTAATGTTTCCTTATCTCTACATTTGCCCTAAACTACTTCCTCATTTCTTTGTTTGGTCTTTCTTTCTTGTGTGCAGGTTAGGGTTTCTTCTCTTTTTGTGGCAGCCATTGGAGGCCAACGGAAGCTCCCATGCAGGTGTGTTTCCATATGCAAGTGTTTTCTTGAGAGCAATATTGCATTTTCATTTTGTATATTTTGTGACACATATGTTTGTGTTTTGTTTCCAGTGATGGGTATCAAGGGAGAGCCACCGGCACTGCTGTGAGAGGGCAGGAGCAATGGCGGACAGCAGGGAAGGCACGGCCAGTGGTTGGGGGGTGGTAGCCACTGCGGAGGCATGGCAGGCTTGGCGAAGTATTGGAGTGGGTGGTAGCGTTTGTGAGGCCTGTGGCCACGGCAGCAGGGCGCACGGTGCAGTGCGCAGTAGTTTGGAAGAGTGTATTGTATGGTTGCGGGTGTGGGTGGAGGCTCCGCCTCCCCCACACCCCCTGTAACTTGTAAGTCGGCCGGACTATGGGTGCTTCCCACAGTCCGGCCCCCCTCTCTCTTTTTTTTTTGTTATTTTTTTTTAAATATGTAAAATGTAGATATTATAAATATATACTCATATATATATACTCAAACCCAAGATTGCATGAATTTAGTATAATTATATTTAAAACATTATATATATATATATATATACAAATATGAATATATATGTAAATATTTACAACATTCTCACATTTCAAATATCTTTATTTATTGTTACATATATTTTTTTAAAAGAAAATATATTCCAGATTATCATAGATACACAAACATGGATTTTTTTTTGAAATTTTTCAATTAATATGGACATTTAAATAACAACAAAGGTTCCTTTTTTTTTATACATTTGAACTAAACAGAATACTACATTTTCTTTTCTGCTAAGTAAATGAACAACTTGGCAATAAAACCCTTTATTTCTTTTTGTTTTGGACATTCAATGACAGACCATAAATAATTCTTTGGAGCACATCAATTTATGCAGAAATACAACTAATTTTCCCTGACAACAATTAATGTAGTAACTACATCCTATTCCCATTTTAATTTTTTTCAAACACAACTAATGCCATGGAAATTTTTCAACATCAACAAAAAACAAAGCTCGAATTTTCTCTTCCCTTCACCCACAACAGAATCCAAACAACAACAAGACATCTCTTGCATTTTTTTTTTTGATAGATTAATAACAGAAAATACAAAAAAAAACTTCCATTCTTTTTCAATCTAACTCACGCATTAAGAAGATAAGCAGTATTTAAATACAAGTTAGAATAACTCCATTGCAATGCTTTTTTTTTGAAAGGACTATAACAGGAAATCTGTTTATTTCTATTTTCACACCCATATCACAAATCACATACACATTTTGTGAACAATAACATTTACAAACCAAATCAACACATTTTTCTCATACAACATTCTTGAATCAGCAACTGTTTATATTTCAAAATCAAACACAGCCAACTTCATGGCTAATATCATAGCAATATTTACAAGAAGTTACCAAGACACAAGGCCACTAAGGTCATGGCTAAACCAGCCACTAACATGCTACAAAGGTCTCATAGAATAGGGCTGCATACACTCTATCTTTTCACTTATCAACCTACAACTAGACACAACAATGAAGCAACAATAACTAGCCACAAAGAAAGGAAAGCTCTCCTCCCTACCGTAGACTCGCAAGTGGGTCACCCCTGAGCTAGGGAGGTAGGGAATTCACATAGGGTTCCATTCCATAGCCAAATCAAACACTAGACACAAGCAATCCCATAGGCTTAACACAATACCTCAACACCTAGCCTCAAGCCAAAATCCTAGAACACCACAACCCACAAGAATCACAAAACCAAAATGCATGGCACTCTTGCCATTCAGGTATCTCCTCATCAAATGATGATAAGCCCTCAAGGCATGAACACATAAACTCATACTGTGGGAGAGCCCCCAAGGATTGTTCCTCTCCCCTATCCATACAAGTTGAGCATTACCTCCATTGGAGGTGCTCTCACCATGACACCCACCCCAACATCAAATGCAAACAGCACATTGCAAACAAACCTACAACCAAAATTCAAACATGGAACATCACATAAGCAAAACAAGAAGCAAGTTAAGAGCCTACCTTCAAGGCTTGACAATTGGAAGTAGAAGTTGGTGAAGAGCTCCAAGCCTTCCCAAGCCTTCCACCCTTTCAAATTTCCTCCCCAACCTTCTCTAACTCCTCCAAACTAGTAAGGAAAACCAAATTTGCAAGAAGTCTCTAAAATGCAAGAAAAGGGATAGAATAGAAGAACCCCCACTCCTCTACAAGAGGAGCTATTATAGGCCATCCTCTTGGCCTTGAGGGAATGAGAAGGTGACATTTGTTAGCATCTCTTCCCTCCTCCTAAGCCACTTTTAAGAGAGAGAAGGTAAGAGGATGACAAATGTCCTCCTCTCCCTCCACCTCCATCTCCACCTCATCCACTTGTGCTTCCACACAAGTGGGAGGGGGACAAGTGGTGAGTTGGATTCCCACTCACACCTCAAGAAGACAATGGCCTTGAGTGGTGCTCCCACTCACTTGGGAATTTGGGAGGACTCTTGGAGACCTCCCTAGTCCTCCTTGGGAATGCTTCCCAAAACATAGGGATGGGAGATGGGTTCTTCCCAAGGCAAGGCCCATCCCTCATCTTCCCTTTTTCCAGTTTTCGTCACTTTGACTCAACCATGGTTTAGGGTGACCTAAGGTGAGTCAAAACTAGGATTAGGTGGTCCAAGTTGACCCTAGACTCATGGTTGACCACCTAGGGTAACTTTTGTGACCCTAGGGGTCATGAAAGGGGTCAAAAATCCACATATCAATGGCCTAAAAAAATAATAAAAATTACCAATTGACATAAATCAAATAAAACTTTTCAACACTTAATATTAATCAAAAGAAGAAAGAGAAGGGGTACTAAGGCTTAAAATTAATTAAAATTAAATCAAGCATAATAAATCATCATTCAATTTCACACGTGATCCTTATCCCTCTTGGGAACAGATCGGCTTAACTAGGAATAGTATGGTGTGAATCCTACCTCCAATTTCCCATGGCTAGGGAACGTATAACCTACACATCTTGATCAAGTGTCATACCTGTCAGAAAGTCATAGCCGAAGGAACCGAAATTAACTCCACGCAAATCGAAATAAACATCAATACATAACTACAAGTTAAACTGCATTTTCCATAACATGTCAAATAGTTCACATCACATAATTACTAGAATCTCATAACACAATAACATCTAATATAAATCCCATATATCAAACTACAACATATCATCCAATATGATAGAATCAAATCACATATATCAAATCAGTGAGATAAACAACAAGTCTACATAATGAAACATAGTCACGAAGGTCTAATAATGTCATCTACTGCATAGCATAATGATCAAAATATGGGAGGTGAAATAGTCAACCTCACATCCTCCCCCCTAAGACTAAACTTCCTCCTGGAAGTCATCAAAAAGGTGAGGATAGAGTGTCCTCAAACTAGCTGCATCCTCCCATGTCACCGTGACCTCGTCATATTGATCCCATTGGACCCTAATCTGGTCTATCTTGCGACCTCGAAGGCCCAACATCTGACGAGCTAATATGTGAATTAGCTCCAGCACCAACTGCCCACTTGCCTCTACCTGTAAAGCACTCCAGTCTAGAACGTGAGATACATCAGATATATACCGTCTCAAAATAGAAACATGGAAAACATCGTGGATACATGACAGGTTTGGTGGCAATGCTAGACGATAGGCAACTGGTCCTATCCGCTCCAAAATCTCAAAGGGTCCTACGAACTGTGGTGCGAGCTTAGAGCCCCTTCCATAACGGATTGGACTCTTGTGTGGCCACACTCTAAGGAATGCCCTGTCTCCCACTGAGAAGCTCCGATCTATCCTGTTAGCATCAGCATACTTCTTCTACCTATCTTGTGCCTCCTGCAACCTCTGTCTAATCAGTGTGACCTGCTGCTCCATATCCTGAACTAGCTTTAGACCAATGGCAATTCTATCCTCAATCCGATCCCAACTCAATGGTGTCCTGCATGGTCTGCCATACAAAGCCTAAAAGGGAGGCATACCTAACGAGCTATGATGCCCATTATTGTAGGCAAACTCAACTAGATAAAGATACTCCTCCCATCTAGACTGATGGTCCATAACATACATTCGAAGCATGTCCTCCAATACTTGATTCACCCGCTCTGTCTGTCCATCTATCTTAGGATGATAAGCGAAGCTAAAATTGAGCTATGTCCCTAATGCCTGCTATAAGGCTCTCCAAAATGCTGAAGTGAACATTAGATTTCTGTCTGAGATGATGTGACGAGGTACCCCATGTAGTCTCACAATGTCATCCAAGAATACCCTCACCACAGCTGGTGCATTGTACGATGTGCACACAGGAGAAAAATGAGCTACTTTAATCAACTTGTCAATTGTCACCATGATGGCATCGTGGCGACGCGAAGACATAGGAAGACCAACAATAAAATCCATGGAAATGGTGTCCCATTTCCACTCAGGTATATCATGTGGGTATAGAAGACCCGCTGGATGCTGATGCTCAGCCTTGACCCTCTGGCACTCAAGGCAACGAGCAACAAACTCTACTATATCTCCTCTCATACCTGCCCAAAAGTATAGCTGTCGAAGATCAGCATGCATCTTCTTCACCCCCAGATGTGCCGCATACGGTGCCCTATGAGCCTCTGATAGCACTACAGTATGCAGGTCACCTACGTGGGGTAGATAGATGCACTGTCGATGACGAAGTAAACCATCTGTGTCAAGTGTATACCTTGCAAACTTGCCCACAAGGGCCCTCTGTGAACTGATCTCCTACTGCACCTCAAGATACCACTCATCCTCTGGCAGATGCTGCAAAATATGATCCCTCAAGTCTACTCGCAAGGTCAAGGTCAAGAGCTTGTGACACCTCCGACTCAATGCGTCAGCAACCACGTTCTCCTTCCCTTTGATGTAGTGGACTTCAAAGTCATACTCACAGAGGAACTCCATCCAACGCCGCTGACGGGCATTCAGATTCGGCTGTGTAAAGATATACTAGAGGCTGTGATGGTTGGAATGGAGCTCAAAGCGATGACCCAACAAGAAATGTCTCCAACGAACTAGAGCATGAACCACTGCTGTTAACTCCAGGTCATGCATGGAGTAGTTCAGCTCATGAGTCTTGAGCTTTCATGAGTCATACGCGATCACTCTACCACCCTGCATAAGTATAGCTCCCAATCCCTCAAGTGATGCATCCATGCAAACCATGAAATCTATTGCAAGATCAGGAACTGCTAAAATAGGAGCACTGGTAAGACGCTCCTTGAGGACCCCGAAGGCCCTCTCACATTGCTCAGTCCAAAGAAAGCTCTTCCCTTTCTGGTGGAGGGAAGTAATGGGGTGCGCAATCTGTGAGAATCCCTCAACAAAATGACAGTAGTAGCCAGCTAACCCAATAAAACTTCTGACCTTTGTCACACTAGTGGGTGCTGGCCAATCTTTGATAGCTCTAATTTTTTATGGATCTACTGAGATTCCATTGCTAGAAAGGATATGCCCTAGATACTGAACCTCTGTCCTGAAAAATACACACTTCACCAAATTCTCATAAAGCTTCTGCTCTCGCAAACACTGTAGAACTTGATGAAGGTGCTCCTCATGCTCTTCCTCGGTCCGTGAGTAGATCAAAATGTCATCAAGGAAAATGATCACGAACCAATCTAGATAGGTACAGAACACCCCGTTCATGAGACTCATGAACACTGTAAGGGCGTTCGTCAAGCCGAAGGGAACCACTATGAACTCATAGTGCCCATGACGAGTCCGGAAGGCGGTCTTATGGATATCTGCCTCTGCGATGAGTAACTGATGATACCCAGACTTCAAGTCTATCTTAGAGAACACCCTGGCTCCCTGCATCTAGTTGAAAAGATCATCAATCCTGGGCAGAGGATAACGGTTCTTCATCATCACCTTGTTCAACTACCTGTAGTCCATACACAAATGAAGAAACCCATCCTTCTTCTTCACAAAGATGACAGGAGTGCCCCAAGGTGAAATGCTCGGTCGGATGTGCCCCTTCTCTAGCAAGTCCTCCAACTATATCTTGAGCTCAGTGAGCTCATGTGTGGTCATCCTGTAGGGTGCACGAGACACTGGCTCGACACCTGGCACTAAGTCTATGTGAAAGTCTACCTCACGTCGGGGAGGCATCCTCGGTAACTCTGCTGGGAATACATCAGCAAACTCTCTAAGGATGGGATGATCATCCAAAGATGCCTCTGGCTCGTCATCTGATTTGTCGCTCACTGTGATGGCGAACAACTGACATCCCTTCCGCATGCAGTGCTTAAGCTTCTGAGTGGATATCATACGCATTGTGGTGGGCTTCTGTATGCCCACAATCTCAACTGATGTGTCGTGATCATCTAAACAGCTGATTGCCTTTCGGCGACAATCTAGCTTGGCTTAATAAGTCGCAAGCCAATCCATACCCAACACCACATCATAGGATCCTAATGTCATGACTCTAAGGTCGCATACTGTAGTGAAGGATCCAAAAGCAATCTCACAATTGTGGAGTAAGGTATCTACTGTCAGTTTGGCTCCTGAAGCCAACTCAACTACCCACCTGTCACCCTGCCTAGAGGCCACCAACCTACAATGCTCCACTAACGATGGAGATAAAAATGAATCAGTAGCACCAGAGTCAAAGAGAATAGAAATGGGGTTACCTGCAATCATACTTGCCATCTCAATCATTGACGCCTGAAAATATGCCTGGCGGTTATCAACCGCTGCAAACATACGGTGGGATCTACCCACATCACCCACTGTCTGCTCTGAACCTCCTGCACGAGGCTGTCCCCCTGCTGTATAATCCTGTGGACACTCTCTAGCTAGGTGTCCTGCTCCACCACAAACATAACAAGGGCCCCTAACCTGTACCTGTACAGTCTGGGTCCTACCCGTCTGCTGCTATCCTGATCTGCTGGTAGACCCCTGTGAACCCCTATAAGACTGCTGTGACCTCACTGGTCCCGCAGGTGGTCCCTACTACTGCCAACCCCTATTATGTCCCCTCTGTGACGCCTGCTGTATCCTAGCTCTCTGCTGCTGCTGTGGCTGCTCCTGCTATGAGGGTCTAGGAGGTAAAGATGCTGAATTGAATCCTCCTCTATGGGGTGGCTGCGATGGTCTACGAAAACTCTATTGATGCTACTGCTATCCCTGATCTTGAAACTGAGGGCAAGAACTCTACCCTCATCCTTGAATCTCCTCAGTGATGTATGCCTTCTCGGTAGCATCACTCAAAGTCTGGGGGTCTACCATCCGAACAGGCCTTGCTATACTGTGATTAAGCCCTCTGATAAATTTGTGCACCAAGATTTTCTCGTCATGGAGATACTCCGCATATCTAGACAGCTCTGTAAATCTAGCCTCATACTGAGCCACTGTAAGTCCTCTCTACTGGAGGTCATGGAACTTGTCTAGACGACGCTACCTACAGTGGTTTGATAAATAGAGCGTATTGAAGTGCTCAATGAAGGTCTCCCATGTGAGGGTGTCTATAGATAGGTGGCGCTTGCACTCCTTAGTACCCCACCAGGTAGCCACTGCATCTCGTAACAAATGTACTGCCACCTGGGCCTTCGTGTTGCCCTCGTAAGGACGCAACACGAAGCACCTATCTAAACTAATAAGCCAGGCCTCTGCCTCGGCTCCCTCTATGGTCCCGATGGATGTAGGAGGGTTCAACCTCAATATGTCCCTAATGGGATCTCCTCTATCTCTGTGTCCCCTAATAGTCTCATCTGCATGATACTCATAAGGCCTGTGACCCAAGTGTTCTACACACACTGTCTCATCCTATCTAGCTCAATGTGGGGGGCTCTTACTGCGGGCCCTATTGGTTGAACCAACCTCCTCTATCTCTGGTAGCTTGATGTAAGGCCCCTCACGTGGTGTCCCTCGCGGCTCTATGCGAGGCTCCTCTCGCGGATCCTCACGGGGCTCGACACGTGGCTCTGCTACTGCCAGTGGGAGCCTATCTAAAATAGCCTGTAAGGCCTGTAATATTTGCGGTCCGATATTTGGTGGGGCCGGTGGTGCCTATGGTACCTGAGGAACTGGCTGTGGCTATAGGAGTGGCTGACCCTATGGATCTGGCTGGCCCTGTGGATCTGGCTGACCCTGTGGATCTAGCTGACTCAGTCCCACAGCTGATGAATCAGTGCGTACCTCCATGGGTGGAGTGCGGTGGGTCTGCGCTCGTCGAACTCGTCTGGGAGGCATCCTACAAAATGAGGTAGCCACAAGTCAAACATAGTTGCAAAAACAATAATGTGCCTAAAACAAGCCCAGTGTTTTAAAAACCTAGGCTCTGATACCAAATGTCGTGCCCGCATTTCCCATGCGGTCACGACACACAAACATGCGTGTTCTGCCCACATTTTCCATGTGGACATGACACAAACCATGAAAAAAAGTTTCTCCCTATCTCTAAGAACCACCTCGCATGCGCTTGCATGCTTGGTGGCAATACGCCAGAGGCATAAACATGACAGCACTAATGATGAAGGTGAAGACCGACAAGGGAGAATGCGACAAGCAAGGTGTTGCTTCTAGGGTTAGACTAAAATAAACCTAAACCCTAATTACACTTGAATCGACAAGTGGTAAATTTTGATGACCAAATGGCACGTGATTAAGTTGAAAGATGGATGGGATGAAATCGAAGTGGAAGGTTTAAATTCAATAACATAATGCATGGACAAACCCTAAAAGAAAATCTAGCGAAAATCTGACAGCATATCACGTTATCGACGTGGGTGGAGGTTGTTACTCTTTCACTATTCTTTGTTGCATAGTTTGCTAGTTGGATTGATTCCTTTGATTACTTAACGAATCATGCGGTTCACTTAATGTGTAAACTAATAGTTGTCTTCGGGATACGAAATGTACGTAATCTCTATGCAAAGCCCACAACCTATGTTAAGGATGTTAACCAGATTCTCGTTCAGATCGATTCTCATTTTTTTTGAAGTGGTCGATTATATTATAAAGATAATTATACCAACCAAGTGTATATATATTTAAAATGAAATTACTTAATTGATAGCAACAATTTTATTCATATATATCTATGTATATATATATGTATATGTACATATATATTTACATATGCATATATATATATTATACATATATATATATATATAAACATTTCAACAATATTATTTACGTATAGATATTTTTAAATCATATATATATATATAGATATACACAATATGATTCATTTGTTTTAAATAAAAAGGAATTCACTAGTTATAATGTAATATATATGTCTATATATATATATATCTAAGTATAAATCATATGTTTTAATTTAGTATAATATAAAAAGAATTTTTTTTTTCCCCAAGAGATAATATAATACAAATTGGGATAGAGGTTTTTTTTTTAAATTAAAATTTAAAACTCCTTTCACCACAATTTCCTCTCAATTAAATAAAAACTCCTAGATTTAAAACAAATCCCTATTCTCAAAATTTGGATTTGTTGTTTAAAAAGAGTATAATGCCCTAATGAAAAATAATCCCTAAGTTTATCAAAAGAAACCAAATAAAAAAAATAAATAACCCTAATATTTCCTTATCTCTACATTTGCCCTAAACTACTTCCTCATTTCTTTGTTTGGTCTTTCTTTCTTGTGTGCAGGTTAGGGTTTCTTCTATTTTTGTGGCAGCCATTGGAGGCCAAGGGAAGCTCCCACACAGGTGTGTTTCCATATGCAAGTGTTTTCTTGAGAGCAATATTGCATTTTCATTTTGTATATTTTGTAACACATATGTTTGTGTTTTGTTTCAAGTGATGGGAAGCAAGGGAGAGCAGCCGGCACTGCTGTGAGAGGGTAGGAGCAATGGCAGACGACAGGGAAGGAGCGGCCGGTGGTTGGTGGGTGGTAGTTGCTGTGGCGGCGTGGCAGGCTTGGCGGAGTATTGGAGTGGGTGGTAGCATTTGTGACGCCTGCGGCCATGGTGGCAAGGCGCATGGTGCAGTGCGCGGTAGTTTGGTAGAGTGTATTGTATGGTTGTAGGGGTGTGGGGGATGCGGAGCCCCCACCCACACCTGTGGGTGTGGGTGGAGGCTCCAACTCCCCCACACCCCCTGTAACTCGTAAGCTGGCCGGACTGTGGGCGCTTCCCACAGTCCGGCCCCCCTCTCTCTTTTTTTTGTTATATTTTTTTTGTTATTTTTTTTTTTAAATATGTAAAATGTAGATATTATAAATATATACTCATATCTATATAAATATATATATATATATATATATATATATATATATATATATATATATATATATATATATATATATATATATATATATATATATATATATATATATATATATATATATATATATATATATATATATATATATATATACTCAAACCCAAGCTTGCGTAAATATAGTATAATTATATTTAAAACATATATATGAATATATATGTAAATATTTACAACATTCTCACATTTCAAATATCTTTATTTATTGTTACATATATATATATTTTAAAGAAACTATATTCTAGTTTATCATAGATACTCAAACATGGATTTTTTTTTGAAATTTTTCAATTAATATGGACATTTAAATAACAACAAAGGTTCCTTTTTTTAATACATTTGAACTAAATAGAATACTACATTTTCTTTTCTGCTAAGTAAATGAACAACTTGGCAATAAAACCCTTTATTTCTTTTTTTTTTGGACATTCAATGACAGACCATAAATAATTGTTTAGAGCACATCAAAATATGCAGAAATACATCTAATTTTCCCTAATAGCAAGTAATGTAGTAATTACATTCTATTCCCGTTTTTATTTTTTTTCAAACACAACTAATGCCATGGAAATTTTTCAACATCAACAAAAAAAAAAGCTCAAATTTTCTCTTCCCTTCACCTACAACAGAATCCGAATAGCAACAAGACATCTCTTGCATATTTTTTTTTGATAGATTAATAACAAAAAATACAAAAAAAAACTTCCATTCTTTTTCAATCTAACTCACGCATTAAGAAGATAAGCAGTATTTAAATACAAGTCAGAATAACTCCATTGCAATGCTTTTTTTTTTAAAGGACTATAATAGGAAATCTGTTTATTTCTATTTTCACACCCATATCACAAATCACATACACATTTTGTGAACAATAACATTTACAAACCAATTCAACACATTTTTCTCATACAACATTCTTGAATTAGCAACTGTTTATATTTCAAAATCAAACACAGCCAACTTCATGGCTAATATCATAGCAATATTTACAAGAAGTTACCAAGACACAAGGCCACTAAGGTCATGGCTAAACTAGCCACTAACATGCTACAAAGGTCTCATAGAACAGGGCTCCATACACTCCATCTTTTCACTTATCAACCTGCAACTAGACACAACAATGAAGCAACAATAACCAGCCACAAAGAAAGGAAAGCTCTCCTCCCTACCATAGACCTGCAAGTGGGTCACCCCTGAGCTAGGGAGGTAGGGAATTCACACAGGGTTCCATTCCACAGCCAAATCAAACACTAGACATAAGCAATCCCATAGGCTTAACACAATACATCAACTCATAAAAAAAATGAGCTAGGTGAGGGTAGGGAATAGACCTCTCAACTTAAAGGGTCTCCCAAGAGTACAGAAATATCTCAACACCTGGCCTCAAGCCAAAATCTTAGAACACCACAACCCACAAGAATCACAAAACCAAAATGCATGGCACTCTTGCCATTCAGGTATCTCCTCATCAAATGATGATAAGCCCTCAAGGCATGAACACATAAACTCATACTGTGGGAGAGCCCCCAAGGATTGTTCCTCTCCCCTACCCATACAAGTTGAGCATTTCCTCCATTGGAGGTGCTCTCACCATGACACTCACCCCAACATCAAATGCAAACAACACATTGCAAACAAACCTACAACCAAAATTCAAACATGGAACATCACATAAGCAAAACAAGAAGCAAGTTACGAACCTACCTTCAAGGCTTGGCAATTGGAAGTAGAAGTTGGTGAAGAGCTCCAAGCCTTCCCAAGCCTTCCACCCTTTCAGATTTCCTCCCCAACCTTCTCTAACTCCTCCAAACTAGTAAGGAAAACCAAATTTGCAAGAAGTCTCTAAAATGCAAGAAAAGGGATAGAATAGAAGAACCCCCACTCCTCTACAAGAGGAGCTATTATAGGACTTCCTCTTGGACTTGAGGGAATGAGAATGTGACATTTGTCACCATCTCTTCCCTCCTCCCAAGCCACTTGTAAGAGTGAGAAGGTAAGAGGATGACAAATGTCCTCCTCTCCCTCCACTTCCATCTCCACCTCATCCACTTGTGCTTCCACACAAGTGGGAGGGGGACAGGTGGTGAGTTGGATTCCCACTCACACCTCAAGAAGACAATGGCCTTGAGTGGTGCTCCCACTCACTTGGGAGTTTGGGAGGACTCTTGGAGACCTCCCTAGTCCTCCTTGGGAATGCTTCCCAAAACATAGGGATGGGAGATGGGTTCTTCCCAAGGCAAGGCCCATCCCTCATCTTCCCTTTTTCCAATTTTCGTCACTCTGACTCAACCATGGTTTAGGGTGACCTAAGGTGAGTGAAAACTAGGGTTAGGTGGTCCAAGTTGACCCTAGACTCATGGTTGACCACCTAGGGTAATTTTTGGGACCCTAGGGGTCATGAAAGGGGTAAAAAATCCACATATGAATGGCCCAAAAAAAATAATAAAAATTACCAATTGACATAAATCAAATAAAACTTTTCAACACTTAATATTAATCAAAATAAGAAAGAGAAGGGGTACTAAGGCTTAAAAATAATTAAAATTAAATCAAGCACAATAAATCATCATTCAATTTCACACGTGATCCTTATCCCTCTTGGGAACGGATTGGCTTAACCGGGAATAACATGGTGTGAATCCTACCTCTGATTTCCCGTGGCTAGGGAACGTATAACCTGCACATCTCGATCAAGTGTCAGTTCTGTCAGAAAGTCATAGCCGAAGCAACCAAAATTAACTCCACACAAATCGAAATAAACATTAATACATAACTACAAGTTAAACTGCATTTTCCATAACATGTCAAATAGTTCACATCACATAATTACTAGAATCTCATAAGACAATAACATCTAATATAAATCCCATATATCAAACTACAACATATCATCCAATATGATTGAATCAAATCACATATATCAAATTAGTGAGATAAACAACAAGTTTGCATAATGAAACATAGTCACGAAGGTCTAATAATGTCATCTACTGCATAGCATAATGATCAAAATATGGGAGTTGAAATAGCATAATTCGCAATGAATTATGAATATTAGTTCGGTCTTAAAGCACCTAAAAGTGTTATTGGATGGTTGATAGGCACAAACACAAATAGTCTTATTGGCCAAGCTGCATATTTATATTTTTTTGTTATAGACATTTTATGCAATGCTTGGCCAATAGGACTATTTATATATGTCTATCAGCCATCCAATAACACCTTTAGATGCTTTTACTATTTTATATGTTGAGTCCCCAATCCAAGTTAAAATTTTGGGTTTACAAATTTTTACAGGGTCCAAATTTTGAAGCTATGCTCTAGAAAATACATAAAGGACGTTTCCAATAAAAAAAAATAATGTATCCAATATTTATGTATTTTAAAAAAAATTCAATAGAATATCAAACCCCCGACCCACCACTTTAGGACTTATTCTATGAACAGAATGGATGTGTATTAAATTCAAGTTAAAACTACTAAGAACGCTTCTTCCAGCAATTATTTCCATTTTAGCAAATGAACAAGGAATATTATGTGACATCTAATTGTAATAATATAATTTTCTTAACAATATATTTCATAATCCTTATTATTTTATTTTCTGTAAAAATCAAATGACGTTGAATACCATCTTCAACACATTGTGGGGTGAGCTTGGATCGCATTCTAAAAATTTATAAATATGGATCACACTCAAATGTACCCCATATTCACTATATCACAACCATTACAAAATGATCCTTCTTCTTATTTAGAAAAAGCTAGATATTATTGTAATAGATAGAATTTACTATAATACATGGCGGAGCATTTTAAATAACAACTTGACAAATGATTTGCAGAATTTTCGCAATTTTGTAGAAAATGGCCTACAAAGAAAAACACCCTTAACTCCACGCAAATCAAAATAAACATCAATACATAACTACAAGTTAAACTACATTTTCCATAACATGTCAAATAGTTCACATCACATAATTACTAGAATCTCATAACACAATAACATCTAATATAAATCCCATATATCGAACTACAACATATCATCCAATATGATCGAATCAAATCACATATATCAAATCAGTGAGATAAACAACAAGTTTGCATAATGAAACATAGTCACGAAGGTCTAATAATGTCATGTACTGCATAGCATAATGATCAAAATATGGGAGGTGAAATAGTTCTCTATCTTCTTGCTTGCACTTCCTTGATGACATTCAAATGCTCTGTGTCCTTCACCTTCACACTTGATGTAGGGGTAGATGCAGCACACAAATGCAAGGTTTCATTTACCACTTGACTGTTCACACATTGTCTTGACTGTCCTCTTAGAATGTATTGCTTTAAGACTAGGAAAAGATGCCATTTCATGGTTTGAATGCATAAGCTACCCACCAAACCTCCCAACCACCTTATATCACACTATAATGACTAGGGGATACTGACCAAACTCATAAAACAACTTAGTAACTTGCTTTTCCTATTATCCCTTCACAACTAGGCTGACTTTGCTTGTAGCCCTTGGAATATGGTTTTTAGGGCATAACTTGTAGAGTCTAAGACAAACCCATGAAAAAATTACCTTTTTGAATACCCATTAAGCCCCTCCACAACATATTTAACATACAGGGTAGGTTTCTTTGGACCAAAAGCCTAAAAAATGGACTGTACCTACTATTCCTAGGCTTAATTAGGACAACAAATGAAGTATTTTTGGCATAAAATAATTATATTTAAAAAAATTAAAAACTAAAAAAGAAATGGCTGAAAGGACCACAAGACTTACTTTATTAGGCTAATTAAGATTGGCTAGATGTCAAATCACATTTCCACATTTTGCTGACAATTTTCACAAGGTATATACATAATTCACATTACCCTTTCGTGGAAGATACCTATTACCACCAGGCTTACCTTGTTGATAACTAAGAGGGGGTGAATCAATTATCTTAATTATTTGACTTTCTTTTCTTCTTTAATAATTAGTGCAGTATCAAAACATATAAGCATACATGAACATGAGAGCAGAAAAGAAATCAACACACATAACACAAGGATTTTTACATGGAAAACCTTGTTAAGGGAAAAACCACGGGGTGACTAACCCAAGATTGTATTCTCTATTAAAAGAATAAGAAGTACAAAATGGCACTTGCCAATTAGGGCTCACTGCCAGAGCACACTACTCACATGAGGCTCACTACCTACAATAGTTTATAGAAAGTAACCATGTATTTTAACTGATGAGAAGCATCCACATATGCTGAGGTTCAGTTCTGGTTAGGCTCAATATACTGATCTACTGCACTTCATTCTTCCTCTGCTTTAGTATTGTTGTTCTGTCACATACCAGACTTGTATTGCTGCTTCAACACTTCTCTCTACTTTTCTTCACACTTCACAACACACCACACACACCTTCATACTGAAATCCATCTGGTATATATATCCGAATCAAAGATTTCAACATCCTTCTAATCAGCATCTAGAATACTCAATAATTTTCCAACTTTGGTCTATCGGCTGAATCCATGCTTACTAAGTGATGCGTATCAAAAACATAGTTATAGAAGTCATCAATCATGTCAGTCAACCATGAATGATCCCTCAAGAAGCTTGATCACCATCAATTTCTCATCCAGATTAAGGTTTGATGCTCTGTCGGTTAGTTCTTTCTCAGTCTACTCTGCCTGTCAAGAACCCAACACTTAGATGCTCATATCTTTTCACTTTTTTATCATCAGAGGCTCAATCTATGGAATGTAGTAGCTATGGTACTCCTCTTGATTTTCACAAGTCTGCACTTATCTGAGATATATCCTCTGAGAGATCTGGACCTTATTATTAGACCTTGTTGTATGCTCTATTTTTGGTCATCGAACCAAAACACTCTTCAATCTGACTTCTGGTAAAGACCTATTATGTGCTGCGGATGTGTGGGATAAAACTTTGTTGCCATCAATGACAACACTCATGAAGCCACACAGTGTCTCTTGCCAACAATCTCCCCCTTTGGCATTGATGGCAACACTTAGTGAAAAATGACTAAGTGTTATAATAAACTCCCCCTTGGTTGATGCTCTGTCTTATGTACACTTTTACCGGAGCTCCCCCTTAGCTGGATTCCACATTTTTTACTATTCCTCACTCCCCCTTTGACATCAATGGAAAAGAGTGAAATCTATACACCAAAAAGTACAAAAGTCAACCTATACATATTGCCGGATAAGTATATATACATGTCATACTTACATATACTTAAGTATATCCGCAAAAGTTGTTTTCAACTGGACAAATTCTGTTGCCCAACTCTGCTTCATCCTATCCAAAATTGAGATGTGATCACTTAGCAAAAATGCAAAAGCTTCTACCCTCTTTAGGTCTATTGGATCACTTGTCTGGGCTGTGGTCTGGGCATCAGTTAGGGACTCATGCATTGCCTCTAACTTGGGGATAATTATCCCTCTTAGTTCACTTAGCCTTCTTATTCTATTCTTCTTCTCCTTTTCAAGCCTCTTTATTTCATTTATAGTTGCAATAGTCTGACACTCTTGATTCATTATGGAAGAGGTGAGAGGATCCAAATTTTGAGATAAACTTGATAGTTTGCTCTCTTGTTCTTCCACCTTCTTGGCAATGTCTACTGTCATGGTGGACCAAGATAGACAAAATTTGTATAAATCTCTGCCATCTTTAAGAGCATTTTCTAAGCTCTTTATCCCAATATCCAAATTTCTCCTATCATTTGTTATAAGTCCCTGTACCTCAGAGAATCTCTTTCCCAAAAATTCTTTCTGGACTTTCTCTTTTGCTGATTTCTCCAAAGAATCAAAATGTGTGCTAACAGAATTAACAAGAGATTTTAAGTTACCGAATGAAGAGGCTGAAAGATCCTTATGGAAGAATGGCAATATCTTCTCCAACACACTGGATGCAATCTCTATCAGCTCACAGTCTTCCATGTGAGACTTCAAAAGCTTTTCTTTTGCTTTGGCTTGAGCAAAAGACGCTATCTTAATTGTCTGGACCGGGAGAGAGAGAGTCAAAATTGAGTGGTCCTTGAAATAGCACTGGTTCATCTAATTCCATCATTTCTTTGGTCAGGAAGTCTTTAACAGCTTCTATAGTGTCTCTTGCTAGAGACAGAGTCTTCTTTCCTTTTACAGCCTCAAAACTGTCATCTGGGGTCTTCTCTGTTTGATCTTCTTCTCTTCCCTTTACGTTTTCTTCTTGACTAATTTTCTCTCCTTTTCTTTCTTTTCCTTCAGTTCTGGAATTAGTTACAGGATCTGGATGAGAGATATTTACTTCTTCATGGACTTCCTCTTTGAGAATAGAGGAATCCAGGTCCTTAGTCTTCTCCTCACCTATCTCCTTTGACTCTTCTGCAATTTTCTTAGTAGAATCTTCCTTTGATGTACTTAATCCTTCAACATCCATGGCAGAAGGTTCATCACTTATGTCCTCTATAATAGGAAGATTGAATCTTTTATATGCATTCTGGAGGATGTCTTCAGTCTCTTTTGCCACCTAATCAGTTTCTCTAAGCATAAGCTTGTTCATTCTGGCTTTTCTTTGGAACTCATCCTTGTAATCCTTGAAGATCATGTTCATTTGTTTTGGAGTGATGGAAGGATAGAGTTGAATAGCTATCTATTCCCAAATCTCCATATCTTTTTCCTTTGCATTGTCTTTTTTGAGTTCAAGTATTTTCTCTAAACTCTTGGGGTTAGAGAGATGATTTCAATGAATTCTTTATTATAGATATTCAAGTACTTGACTGTGGCTTCCTCCAATATTCTTTTGTCAGTGTCATTATACTCATCATAAAATTTAGTTAATGGTTGCATATTTCCATCCACTATGACTGCCTTGATAACATTATCAACAAAAGGAGTGGACCTTTCAACAAATTCTTCTACCTCTACTTCTTTATTTGCACCGACAGAAGATCCACCTGATGTTTTCTTCTTCTTCTTCATTTTCTTAACCTCCTCATCTATTTCTATCTCTTCATCATCCTTCTGACTTGTATAGGTCCTTGTGGCCTTGGTTTTTGTTCTCTTTTGTCCCTTACCAGATGTCTTGGCTTTTGATTTGGAGGCTTTTTGGCTCTCAGAGGTGGCAGGTGCAGAGCTTTTGGAGGATCTGGTCTGGGAGGGGACTTGCATTGGATTACTTTCTTTCTCTGCTTCTTGTCTCTCCTTCTCAGCTCTTTCTAATTTTTTTTCTATTTGCATCAACTACTTCTTTTGAGATGCCATATCTTTTGCAACTTCCTCTACTTCCCTTCTCACTTTTCTCTTCATTTCTAGTTGTCTTTGTTCAACATGAATTTTCACACTCAATTCTTGAAAGGTTCCAAACCTTTTTGCCTCAGGGTCCTTGCGCTGACTCAGTAGGTGTTGGATATGAAACTCTAGGATTTTCTCATCTACCTCATACCCCATTGGCATAATCTAGAATGTCCTTGGCTACACTACCTCCATTAGGTATTGATCAGTGTCTACCATAAAGCACATTGTATCCTTGTATTTTTTAACCACGGATTGGGGAATTCTTTCTCTAGCCTGCATCATACCTTGGAAATTCTTGAAATATCCCTAGAGAGCTACACTTTGAGCCTTGGCATCACCAAGCCCATGCATATAATCTCTGATTTATATGGCAATCGGTCTGTCATTCTTCCATATCCAAGCACTTGATCCAGGTAGCTCATTCATAAAGTAAAAGAATAAACATAGTATTAGCCCACCATACTTGAATGAGTTCTTCTTATCCTTCTTGATCTTTTGTAGGTTTTCTAGTAGTTGGCATAGATCATAGTCTGCATTTTCCCTTAGCATCTAATATGCAGTGTATATAGTAGTTCTAGATACTGAACTCTCCCTGTTGGAGTGGTATATTTTGTATCCAATGATCATAGAGGTAAATTTGATATCCGGATCTGTGATATCTTCTATTGTCATTTCTCTCTTGTCAAACTTTGATCCGGTAGCCTCACTTACTATCTGATTCTTGATAGATTTGAGAGCAAGCAACCCACCAAATGAGTACAATCTAGTTACCGCCCTAATTGCATCCTTGGTTTTATTGAAGGGCTTCAACAACCATATGAAGTTATCATGTATTCTACTAAGAACATACCGGACCCATTCATCTTTTGCAAAATAAGGGAAATGGATGCAATGTCCAAAATGCTTATGTCGGATGGCCTTGTATTAGTGTTTAAGTTCAAATGATTGATCTATTAGTTCCTTGTGATAGATATCCATCATCTTGGATTCCCCAAATTCCTCAATGTTGGCATGAATGTATACCCTAACATCTTCTACGTTCAGAACCCCATGAGGAATGCTAGAGAATGCGCCTAGGGGATAAACTTCTAGGGATTTGTAAGGATGTTTATTGAACTTAGGGTGTAGCCTATCTGTGATCTTAACAACATTTGGAGTAGCCATCTTTCAAAAGATTCAAAGAGAGATATTCAAGAGCGAAAATACCTTTTTACACTTCTAGGGTTCATGATAGGAGCTGAAAAGATCGCTGGTTAAATCAAATTCTACAGTTGATCCTTGAGAGGGTTGAAGTAATATTATTGCAGAGCTCCTTCTTTCTTCTTTTTGAATGCAAATGTGCAAATGATGAACAAAAGAACCCTTTTATTTCTGTGCAAACCCTAATTCCATTTTGCAATAAATGCACAACTTAAGTCATTCCAATTTCCTCGTTCTCCTTGTTCTGAGAGATATGTTTCCAGATCACTGAGATGCACTTAGAATGATAACTTACAATGTATCTCCCTTTCTCCACTCATTCCATCTAACCGCAGATCAAAATATTTCAATTTTGAATCATATTGGATCTAACGGTGAAAATCCTACTTTTGTCGGATGACTGTCAAACTAGATTAATATGGGATGGTTAACTTTTCAAACTCCTTGTAGATCTTTCATATTTTGACCAAGGGTTATTTAGATGTTTCTATGAGAGCCCTTTGAATTGGTAACTTTCCATTTGCCAATTTCAGGCACCAATTGACTAGCTAGGGGAATTTATTTTCTTTTGAGACTCCCCCTGAGCCAGAGCTCATCTATTTAGTTTTCAGAAGGAATATCAGCACTAGATTCTAGTGCGGATCCATCTCCAACATTTTCTATACTTTTCTTTACCCAAATCTTGTTCATCTCCCTTTGAATTTCATTCACATTCACTTTTCCTTTTCCTTTGTCTTGATTTTGATTATGATGCACTGAACCCTTTATGTCTTGATTCTTACTTTTGCAGAATTTGGCAATATGACCGGATCTATTGCAATTGTAGCAAACAACATTTCTTTGCATATTTGACTGGTATCCTCTTGATCTACATTGATTAGCCATATGTCCCATTCTATTGCATGCAAAGCATCTACCATTAAATGAGTTGTTTATTTGCATAATTCTACATTCATGAGATTTGTGACCATACCTTTTGTAGTTAAAATATTGTCTAGAGAAGGATGAATTAGTCTGATTCATTCTTCTTCTGCATTCATTTGCTTTATGACTGAAGTTATTGCAGTTATAGCAGTATCCATTGAAGGATGGATATCTTTGAGCATTTGGTTGTCTTACCAGAGGTCTTCTAGGCCTGTACCTTGGATTTCTTGATCCAGGGTTCTTCTGACTGGATCCGAAGCTTTCACCTTTCTCATATCCCAAGCCATGCTTGTCATCTACCCTCTTTTGGATTTCAAGAAGAACTTTAAGTTGAGCAGAACTTATCTTGAATTTTTCTTTGTATTCATTTGTTATTTGAAGATCCCTTTTAAGAGAGTCTATCTGATTTTCAAGTTGTTCTTCATTATCTCTAGCTTCTTCAAGATTAGATTCCAAATGCTTGATTATTCTATCCATTTTGTGGTAGTCTTCTGACTTCTCCTTGAGAGATTGCTTTAGATTATCTTCAATTTTTCTTTTCTCCTCAATTTCTTGGGTGAATTTCATAACCCATGATTCCATTTCATGTCTCACCATAATGACCTCTTTTGAAAGCTTCTCACATAACTTGTTTTTCTCATTTAGATCTTCATTAGTATCATGGGCTTCACTTTGACTTGCCAATTGTTGAAGAAGTTCATTTCTCTTTTTCACAGAGATACTCAGTTTTTCTTTTAGTTCATTTATAAAGTCATCAGCTTGTTTGAGTCTTTCGCTCAAGTTATTGACTTTAGAGTAAGATTACTCAAGATCATCTAGGGTAGACTGAAGTTGTTCCCTCATACCATACATATCCATTGAGATTTCCAGATCTTCCTCAAGTTGTTAGGCTCTGATTAGAGGAACTTAGCTCTGATACCAATTGTTGATAATTGAGAGGGGGGGTGAATCAGTTATCTTAATTATTTAACTATCTTTTCTTCTTTAATAATTAGTGCAGTATCAAAACATATAAGCATACATGAACATGAGAGTAGAAAAGAAATCAACACACATAACACAAGGATTTTTATGTGGAAAACCCTATTAAGGGAAAAACCACAAGGTGACTAACCCAAGATTGTATTCTCTGTTAAAAGAATAAGAAGTACAAAATGGCACTTGCCAATTAGGGCTCACTACCTGAGCACACTGCTCATAAGAGGCTCATTGCCTACAATAGTTTATAGAAAGTAACCAGGTATTTGAATTGATGAGAAGCATCCACATATGCTGAGGTTCAGTTCTGATTAGGCTCAATATACTAATCTACTACACTTCATTCTTCCTCTACTTTAGTGCTACTATTCTGTCACATACCAGACCTATATTACTACTTCCACACTTCTCTCTACTTTTCTTCGTACTTGACAACACACCACACACACATTCATACCGAAATACATCTGGTATATATATCCACATCAAGGATTTCAACATCCTTCTAGTCATCATCTGGAATACTCAAAAATTTCCCAAACTTTAGTCTGTCAGCTGAATCCATGCTTACTAAGTGATGCGTATCAAAAAGATAGTTATAGAAGTCATCAATCATGTCGGCCAACCATGAATGATCCCTCAAGAAGCTTGATCACCATCAATTTCTTATCTAGATTAAGGTTTGATGCTCTGCTGGTTAGTTCTTTCTGAGTCTTCTATGCCTGTCAAGAACCCAACACTTAGATGCTCATATCTTTTAACTCTTTTATCACTGGAGGCTGAATCTCTGGAATGTAGCAGTTATGGTACTCCTCTTGACTTCCCCAAGTCCACACTTATTTGAGATACATCCTCTGAGAGATCCAGACCTGATTGTCAGACCTTGCTGCATGCTCTATTTTTTCTCACTGGACCAAAACACTCTTCAATCTGACTTCTGGTAAAGACCTATTATGTGTTGCGGATGTGTGGGATAAACTTTGTTGCCATCAATGACAACACTCATGAAGCCACACAGTGTCTCTTGTCAACATAAATTTCATAAAAAGACTCAAAACCATGAACTAAAACCTATTTTGAGTATCCATTATCCCCTTACATAGCATATCTTTCATACAAGTATGATTGTTTTGTAACATAAGGCCTTAAAAATGACTGGTAATTCTAG
Source organism: Cunninghamia lanceolata (assembly GCA_027924645.1). Taxonomy (NCBI): domain Eukaryota; kingdom Viridiplantae; phylum Streptophyta; class Pinopsida; order Cupressales; family Cupressaceae; genus Cunninghamia; species Cunninghamia lanceolata. The sequence goes on from BSBN01000537.1 coordinate 2,960,095, forward strand.
TAATAGGCCTAATTAGGCCACTTTACAAAGGAGGTGCCTCAAAATCACCAAATGTTTACCCAAACTCAATGGATAGTCTTTAGTTATGTATTAAAATAGAAGAATCCACCATTTGTTTTATGAAGACCCTCACTTATCTCATCAAATTCAAACATACAAACTAGAAATCCTTATTCTTCCAAAAAAATAGGAAATTACAATAATAAGAACGTTTCAAAACACCAAGAAAACTCATTTGTTTGCTCCACAAGTGAAGAAATCATTTGAAGGACTTCAAAATCTGTCATTCCACCATTTTGTGCCATTTTCCCATGGTCGTGGCACTCAAAAGCATAAAATTTCTCTTTAGGACTGTCAAAACCTAGGTGATTGGACCGTTTTTAGAAAAATGAGCATAAAATCTACAAAACATGATACCAAACCATAAATGTATATTCAAAAACAAAGGTAATTCAATACCCCATCCAACCATGTATGTTTTAGGGTGCTATAGGTCCATACCAGGCCGTACACATTCAAAGAACAACAAAAAATGCAGAAAAACTGTGAAAAACAGAGCTAGAACAACAAAAAGAATCATTTTATCTTGTTTCCTTCATCCCAAAAGCTTCATATACTTCTTCTACAACTTGTATATCATATAAAAAAGCATGTTTTACAATATATATTCTTCAATCCATTCCTCCTCCATCTAAAAAACTCAAAAAGAAAGGATAAAAATAGCCTCTCCACTAAGGCTACCAAAATAGAAAATACTAATCTTTAGCAAAAACTTTAAGAACTTAGTCCTATAATTTACCCCACTACAAAAATGCCTCAAATAGGCTTTGTTACAATAATGAATGGTCTTTTAAGACCTCATTTTATGCAAAAATCAAAACTAAAGCCTAGATTTTAATAATTGTCCACCTTTGACAAATGGTGCTGCTGCACCAACACTTAAAATAGGTTCCTTTAAATTTTCTCCTACCAAGTCCTCTTCCATCTCTTCTATATCCTTCTCTCTAATATGAATTAGGGTTTCCTTTGTGGTAGAAAGTTCTATCATCTCTCTAGTATGCATTGTTTTCTCTATCTTCCTTCTTGAATGTGCTATCTTGTCTTCTCTACTCTACAAATGGTCTTTCTCCTCTAGGAAATATTCTACCTCTCTTAAATTTACCTCCTCTACCTCTTTGTCTATGCTCATGCTTCTTTTTCAACTTTTGTTCAACTTTCAGGGAAAACTAATATGCTTCTTCCAATGTTGTCATCCTTACCAAACTTAGTTCTTCTTAAGTGTTCAATCTCAATCCATTGATGTATCTTTCCACTTTCTCTTTGCTTGCTTCACCATGTCCTTGTTCAAATACATAGGACAACTAAGAAAGTGGGGGTGAATCAGTTGTCACAAAAACTTAACCTCATATAAATATCAAACCATCAATTACTAAGAATTAGATTAACCAAGAAAGCATGAAACCATAGACTTAATCACAATCACACATTCAACATAGGAGACACTAGATTTTTACATGGAAAAACCTATAAGGGAAAAACAATAGTTGGTGTTAGTCCACAGAAATATATGAGTTATAATAATACTAAAAAAAAGAGGCTCACTACCTATAGGGCTCACTGCAAAGAATGGTTCATTACCAAAGGGTGGCTCACAACCAAAAGATGGTGAACTGATTTGGTAGCATCTACTTCATGCTTGGGTTCAGTTCCATTGAAGTACAATATAACTTCTCTGCTATGCTCTTCTACACCTTCCAACTTAAATCTTCATTTTTCACATAGATACACATTTTTCCAAAATACATTACACATCTTTATACAATTCATCAACCTTGGGATGTACATCAAGGTCAGCAATACATTCATCAACCATTGGAACAATCTCCAAGGTCAACATTACAAAAACATACATAGAAATAGGTCAGGACCTAATATAGAAATTTTCTAAAGGAAATATGTAAATATGTATGTTGATCATGCCACACCTTAGTTGGGACTCAAATGCAGTTCTTCATGCCATGAAATACTTCTACAATCTTCAAATCATCTCTACAAATAATGAAATCAACTAGGTTGGTCAAGACTGGTGAGAACACCAGGTCTTCTAAAACATTCTTCATTAATGATTCAAATTTCTCTTTGTAAACCAATCCAAGGGTAGGTACACAATTAAGGGACATCCACAAGCACATTGAAATCATCAGGAACATCCATACAACTTCTAACCATTCTGTTAAGAAGATTATTGAAATTAGAGCACATAAACAACACAACCAACTACTCTCATAAGGAAAAGATCACTTACGGACCACCAAATCATGAACCATTGAACTTGAAGGCACTTAACATCATCTTAGACTTAAATCTAGAACATAGGCAAAAATAATTCAATGTGGAGAAATGTAGAGCATAACACTTTCTCCCTATTACCACCAAACATACAAGAAAAACAATTTTCACTCTGGTGAACATAACTCACTCAAATCCTCATGTTGGAGGCTTGAAATTAGATATAACATCTTTAAATAGACTTATAAATAACTTCCAATCTGTAGACAAAGATATTCATTATACAAAAAATGTGGAGCAATCTTCTAGACTGTTCTTCTATATGCAATACACTATTTCCACTGTAAATCAGTGTTTCTACCGGAAGAGCTAATTTTCTCAATATCCTCAGCATCAAAATCAATTACATAGGTAAGTACAAAGCATCTAACTCATTACAAGAAAGTAACAAGATAAGGGCACATTTGACATCAATGACAACACCGGTTAGGCACATACTTGAAACAAACTCCCCCTTTGTCATTAATGACAACATATGATGTGAAAAACTTAAAAGACCATTAAGACAAGATTCTCCCTCTTTCTATTTACACATCTACATTCTTTTTCCTCCTAAGTTTTTCACATGATTTCTCTCCCCATTGGACATCAATGGCAAAGGGCACATACTTGCATTCTACTGCTTTGATCCAACTAAGATGTTACCAACACATCTAGCTACTCCCCTTGAGAGGTAGCTCTCAAAACATCAATCCAAATCAAAGAATGAGACTTTGAACACCACTAGATTGATGCATTCTCATGCATCTTAGTTTAGGGCAGGAGGGGTAATGACCCCTAACTTTTCTCTAAGATACCCAAATGTATCCTTAGGCAGAGGCTTGGTAAAGATATTTGTAATCTAATCCTTTGTGGACACATATTCCAACTTTACTTCATTCTCTATCACTTTTTCTCTCAGAAAGTGATACCTTATAGATATATGCTTTGTTCTTGAGTGCATCACTGGATTCTTTGAAATATTTATAGCACTTTTATTGTCATAGAAGATTACAACATGATCTTCATATACAACTCTTATGTCCCTCAGAGTCTGCTTCATCCATAATACTTGAGTACAACAACATGTTGCTACAATATATTTTGCTTCTGTAGTTGATAAGAGATTGAGTCTTGTTTCTTTTTCAGCCATGAAACCAATATGTTACACTAAAAGAAAGCACCTCCACTTGTACTCTTTCTATCATCAACATCTCTCACCCAATCAACATCTGTATAAGCACTAAGAGTGAAATCATTATCCTTTGGATACCATAAGCCATGATCTAGAGTGCCTTTTAAATACCTCAGGATTCTCTTTATTGCCATCACTTGTGGTTCTCTTGGATCATCTTGAAATCTTGTAACAAGACAAACTACATACATAATATCAGGTTTGGTTTGAGTTAGATAAAGCAATTCTCCAATCATGGATCTATACTTTTTCTGATCAGTCTTAGGTGATTCATCAGTTTTGCTCAACTTGCAACCAGTCACCATTGGAGTACATACCAGTTTAGAGTTTTCCATCCCAAACTTCTTCAACAACTCTTTCACATACTTAGAGTGAGATATGAAGATTCTTTTATGTAATTGATTGATTTACAGTCCCAGAAAGAAATTCATCTCACCAAACATAGACATCTCAAACTCTTTTTGCATTTCACCAGTAAATTTCATACACATACTTTCATTGCCTCCAAAGATGATATCATCAACAAAGACTTCAACAATCAAAATTTGATCACCATTAATCTTGAAATAGAGATTACTATTAGCAATACCTTTGTTGAACCCTATATGTAACAAGTACTTATCCAACCTTGTATACCAAGCTCTAGGAGCTTGCTTGAGTCCATACAATGCTTTCTTCAACTTGCATACCATATCACTATGATTTGATAGTTGGAATCCTTCTAGTTGCTCAATGTAGACTTCCTCTTCCAACTCACAATTTAGAAATGCAGACTTCACATCCATCTGATACACTTTGAAATATTTGTGAGTTGTAAATGCTAGAAACATTTTGATTACTTCAATCTGAGCTACTGGAGTAAAAGTCTCTTCAAAATCTATCCCTTCAATTTGAGAATATCCTTTGCATACAAGCCTTGCTTTATTCCTTACAACTTCTCCATTTTCATTCATCTTATTTCCAAAAACCCATTTGGTTCCAATAATATTTTTTTTAGCATGTCTTGGAACTAATTCCCAAGTTTCATTCTTCTCTATCTGCATTAGTTCTTCCTCCATTGCCTTTACCCAATTTTGATCATTGCAGGTTTCATTCACAGTTTTTGGTTCAACTATAGAGAGAAAACAATAATTCACTTGTTCTTCTATAGATTTTTTCCTTGTCAGTACTCCTTTGTCTTTATCTCCAATAATTTGATCTTTAGAGTGATTGCTTCTTACATACATGGGGGTCTTAGCAGCTATTTCTGGAGCCTTTTCTCCTTCATCTTGACTATCCTTTTATTCAACTTTTTCTTCATAAGTTATAGCAGTAGGTTCATGTGAGGCCTACTTTTTCATTCCCTTATATTTGACTACTTATTTTACTATTGGTGATACATTTGGTCTTATGGGACTGTTGAGCCTGATTTGTAGGACCTTTAGACTTTATGTTTATGTAGATTTATTATGTTAGCATGTTTATGATGTGATTAGACCTTGACATTGGTTCACTGACATTGTTAGATATATAATTAATATTATGATGTTATTGGGATACTATTCATGTGATGTTAGTTAGAAATTTGTTAGGTGATTCAATCTTGGGAATGAATGTTTGAAATGCAAAATTTAGAATCTAATTGTAATGTGATTTCCTTAATGCTTATATGAACATGTGATGTTGTATGTGCTTGTTTTAATTTGCTTCATCTATCATATACATGTGGAATTAACATTTTATTTGAGTGCACATGTGTTTCTAATGAAGCCACAGAAATTCAGAGATCATCCCACACACAGTGTTGTTTTTGCTTCTGAAGCCGATCTAGTTACAAGAGGAACCAAGATAAAATATGTTGCATGATGAATTTTTGTAATGTTGATTGCATGTTGTTAGTCAGGTTAGATTTACCCCTCATTTATTTGAATTCTAATTGGTGTTGTAAGTATAGTGTCATTTGAATTTCATTTTTTAGTTATGAGACCCCTTTTCATGTGCTTTAACTCAACCCTTGGTGTTCAAAATGGGTTAAACTTGACCCTGGGTTGTACCCCTTGGGTCTAGGGACCTTTTGGGCTTGGGTAACCTTAAGTAAACTTCCATTTGATCACTTTAACTTCACCCTAAAGTAAGTGACGAAAATGGAAGCATGGGAGGGAGAGGATGAGAGGGTCAAACACAACCTCTTCCTTTCCTCTTCCCTAGGTTGGGGAAGTCTCCAAGACCCCTTAATTGTGGAGGACTTTACTCCAAGTCTCTCCCACAATTGGTGAGGGTACCTTGGGGTTGTGTGGTCCTTATTAGGAGGAGAGGATTGGGGCACATGTGGTACCCACTCCCTCTTAAGCTCCACTTTTCTCTCCCACATGTTTTAGAGAGGACAAGTGGAAGGGAGAGAGACTTCGTGGATGGGTGAATGATGTTTGTCACCACCCATTCTAAGGGTCTTGCTTGTAGTTGGGAGGAGGAGTGAGAAGGTGACATGTGTCACCTTCCCATTCCTCAAGGCTCATGAGAAGAGCCTATTTTAATCCCTCTTGGAGAGAGGGATGGGGGTTGTTGAATTTTTGGGCAATTTTATTGATTTTAATTATTTTGAGGAAAAAATTGGAGGAAATTTGGTGGCTCAACTTGGAGAAGGAGTTTAGAGGAGCTCTACTCAGCTACCATCTACCAATTGGGCTTTTTAAGGTAGGTTTCAAGGCTAAGGCCTTCCCTTATGCACTTTATTTACTTGTGTAATGCTATGTGTGAGTCTTAATTTTTGAGTTTTTACTTGTTGTTGTGGGTAAGAATTGTAAGGGAGTTGTAAGAGCCTCTCATACTTGGGAGAAGATGCTCAACATCCAGGGTCACATCCTAGATTTTGTGGAGTTGTAGCTTTGAGGGTAAGATGTGTTTATGTGTAATATGTGAAATGGCTTGAGATCCAAAAGAAACCTTTGTGAAACTATGTTTAGAAGTGTTGGATTGAGGCCTTGAGAAGTATTTGTATTGGGAAGTTTTGGAGTGGCACTCTTGAGTTGAGTGATGTCCACTCCCCTACCCCATTGAACTCATCTTGAGTGAGTTCTTGTGTTGTGATAAGCCATGGGAGTAAATTGTTTTTGAGTGTTGAATGCAATGTTGTATTGTGGTTTGAGTTTTTCCTAGTGTGAGGATGACCTCCTAGCTCAGGGGTGACTCATGAGTGAGTCAATGGTTGGGACGAGAGCAAGTTGTTGTGGCTTCTTTCCTTTGTATCTTTGCAAGTTATTTGGAGCTATGTGAAGTTGAAGAAAATACCATTGTTCTTGGAGTTGTCTTATTTTTTTTAGCTCTTGGGAGAGCATGGCCATGTTAGGCCTTTGTATTATTTCTAGTTTTTCAAAAGAGGAGAACTTGTTCTCTCTCTCATGTTGTAAAAGTATATTTTACTTGTGTGTATGATTTATTTATATTTGCAATAGAAATTTTAGGTTGCTGATTTCAATACTATGATTTAACAAAAAAAAACATAATGAAAGAAAGGTTTGGTCTTTTGTTGTTTTATTTGTATGTTTATTTATCAAAAAAGGGATAGAATATTTGTTGTTTTATCCTTATAGAATACAATGAAAATCTATACATTTTATTTTCTTATGAGAAAAGAATTTAGATGATGATGTTAATATAGAAGGAAGAAATAAATTCATTGCTTTTAAAAAGGAAAATAAATAAATGCATCCCTCTTGGTTCTTCCTTGACTTATTGTTATCTGTGCCCACCCTCTCTATATCTTTTTAAGAAACTCTAGCTACAATTCATATGTATTCTCTCACTTTACTCCTGATGATGGATCATGGAGTATGATCCAAATCATTGAGTCAAAAAAGCATACACAGTTTTTCCCAGAAGCACGATGATTTTCTTGAAGGGTTGTTATGTGTAAATATGTTCTTATATGTTTTAAAAAAAAATTCATTGCCTCTATATAAATCTATTTTAGAAAGCAAAAATATTTCTTCGGAGTTATTGTATTTGAAAAAAATAAATAAATCTGAGAGATTTAAATCAAGATTTGACATTCTTTGGATAGACTTCAAAGCATGTCAATTTTTTGCTTTGCATGTCGAGCTAGGGCATTCGTGCCCTAGCCTGATCCTCTGGTTTTTTCTTGGCCTTGCGAATTGTGGGGAGTGCATGCATTTTGGGGAGGTTTTTTTTTTTGTTTTTTGTTTTTTTTTTCAGTGCAAAGTTTTTTCATCTGCATTGGTGTCTCTTTCTCCCTATGTGTGCGAGGGTTTTGTGCCTAGTTGGAGGCTGCAGGTGGGGTTTTTGGGCCTAGTTGGTTTGGGTTTGTAGTTTGAAGGTGGGTGGTGGATCGGTTAAATCCTAGTGGTGGTTCTTTTTTCTCAGGGGCCTACATGCCTTCCTTGGGTCTTGTTTAGTTTCAATGCCAATCGGGGAGTCTTCAGGGGTTAGTCCCAAGATGGATTTTCACTCAGCAATGGTTGGTGTGAATTCTCCTTTGCATGCTTCAAAGGTTTTTAATAATAACTTGTTCACACTAGATCTAGGGTTGGTTGGTGCAGGTTTGTTTGGTGGTCATGGATTACGAAGATCAATGGATGTCTTGAACATTGTGAGGAGAGGCCAAAATTGGTTATCTCACTGGAGATGATTGCGGAAGATATTGACTATTATTCGAAGCATGCTTTGCTATGCAAGTTTATGGGGATGCGTGTTTCATTACAATTTCTTGAATTGTGGGCCCAACGGACTTGGATGCCAAAGGTAGAAATAGAGGTTATGCTTTTATCAAATAACTATTTCATGGTTTCATTCAATTGCTTGGCGTATCACAACAAGGCCTTTGAAGGAGGCCCCTATTTTCATAATTAGATTGGGTAATTTATTAAACCTTGGCATGTGGGATTCAATCCTGCTGAAGAGCTTCCAAACTAGGTTACGGTATGGGTTCGGCTTCTAAGGTTTCCTATGGAATTCTGGTGGGATGATGTTTTGCACTTGCTGGCTTTGATGCTAGGAAAACTAGTTGGTGCTTCACAATAGACTCAAGTTAAAAAGGTGATGACTTTTGCTCATATCTGTGTTGAGATTGATTTAAGTAAACCTTTGCCAAATTTGGTGGATATGTGTGCGGGTCCTTAGTCTTGGGTGCAGCAGTTGGACTATGAGACTCTTCCTTTTCAATGTCATCTCTGTCATGAATATGGACATTTGCAGAGGAGATGCCCAAAGGCTAGGCCTATGGATTCCCAACCTTCTCAGCCTCCCCGCAATCCCCCTAGGGTTGAAAAGGGGAAGGAACCTATTCCTAGTGATGTGGATGGGGCTGATGGTTTCGTTCTTGTTAAGGCTCGTAACAAGAATCGTGGTCAAAAGAGAACTTTGAAGAAAAAGTAGGATGAAGATTCTTTCAACAGATTTGAAGTTTTAGATGATCTCATCCAGTAGGAAGTGAATCCAGGCTTGGTGAATCTGGATCAGGGTGCTTTGGGTATAGGATAGGAGGGCCTTCTTTCTGAAGCTACTCAGGTTTGGCAGGAAAATAGGGCTTTGCAAATGGACACAGATGTTCAAATGGAAGTCTAGGTAGAATCGATTCCTATTATAGTAGGGAAGAAGGGTGGTGAGGATGGATCTCCTCTTGTTTCAAATGCAGGTATTAAGGGGGTGAAGAATAATAAGTCTTCTTCTTCTCATTTGGGTCTTCATCAAAAGGATCCAAAAAAAGGGGTTGGAGAGAAGTCTTCCAAGCTTGGTAGAAAAAAGGATTTGGAAAAGATTAAATTAACAGGGGAAATTTTGGTAGAGTCAGGGTCTATTAAGACTCTAGATTCCCATTTTCTGGGCCACTTGAAATGATTGTTCTATCCTGGAATGTAAGGGGCTTGAATAGTGGCCCTTGACAAAAAGTTGTTCGTGATTTGGTTAGAAGTTAATATCCTGATGTTCTTTTCCTATAGGAGACTAAGTTATCAATGGAGTGTATGTTTGGTTTAATGCCCAAGTTGTGGGGGAGTGGAGAGTGCCAGTGTATCGGTGCTCAAGGGTTTGCTAGGGGAGTGGCTTGTTTATGGAATCCTCAGAAGATACACCCTCTTTGGTGGCTATCCTTTCAGTCTTCTATCTCTATGATTTCATCTTGTTTTGAGACAGGGGAGTCTGGTCTCTTCTCCAATATCTATGCACCTACTAAACTTTAGGGTAAGCAACTTTTGTGGTCCCATATCCGGTTTGTCTGAAGCATGGTTCCTTTCCATCCATGGATTATAGCTAGAGACTTCAATGTTATTTCTGAGTTGGTTGAGAAGCGAGGTGGTATTGTGAGGCTTGAGCCTTCTACGTTACTACTTCATGATAACATCTTAGCTTTAAATCTTGTTGATATCAAGCCCATTAATGGCCAGTTTACTTGCAACAATTGGAGGATTAGGAATAACTGCATTGTGGAATGACTTGACCGCTTTCTAGTTTCTTGCTACTGGGTTGGTGGGTTGTGGTCTTCTAGCTCTAAAATTTTGGATTGGAGAGGCTTAGATCATTGGCCTATCAAGCTGGCTATTTCTTTAGCTCATGTGCCTCAGTCTCCTTCTAAGTTCCAGCTTATGTGGTTGCATGACTCCTCTCTCCATAACTATGTTACTAAATGGTGGAGGCATGGTAGACCTGCTTATGGTACAACAATGTATACTTTTTCTAAGTTACTTCAATTTGTCAAGTATCAGCTTAAATGTTGGAATCAACAATGCTTTGGAAACATTTTCCATGCTAAGACTGTTGCCCAGGCTGAGTTGGATGGTATTATGGGGTTGATTAGGGAGGATGGAGTGATTGAGGACCTACTAAGGGAGGAGACTAGGGATTTGAAAGCACTAGAAGAGTGTGAGCTACGAGAGGAAGTTTTTTGGAAACAAAAGGCTCGGATTGAGTGGCTTCAGGAAGGGGATAAAAATTCTACTTTTTTCTTCAACTCGGTGAAAGCCAAGAGACATGGCAATTCTATTTCTACACTGGTGAATGACAAGGGTGAAACTCTTTCTTCTTTTCATGAAATCTCACATGAAGTTGTGCAATATTTTGCTCATTATTCAGGGAGGACTCATAGGGGGTTCTAATGAGGAAGTTCGGGTCCTTTCTTGTATCCCTTCTTTGGTTTCTAGGGAGATGAATGAGCATCTTATGAGTGATATTTCGATTGAGGAGCTAGAGGGGATTGTGTTTTAAATGAAGAGGGGGAAAGCTCCTAGCCTTGATGGTTTCCCGATTGAGTTTTTTCAATCTGGGAGATTATCAAGTTGGACTTGTTGGTGGTTGTTTAGGAGTCTCATAAGAATAAACAGATGTTACGGGCTTTGAATTCTACCTTCCTTGCTTTCATCCCAAAGTGTGATGGGGTGGATAGGTTAAGTCAATTTCATCCTATCTCTCTTTGCAATGTAGTTTATAAAATTATCTCTAAATTGATTGTTGATAGGTTGAAAAAGTGGCTTAAAGTGTTGATCTCTGAGGAACAAAGTGGTTTTGTGGCGGGACGATAGATTCTAGATGGGGTTGTTATTGCAACTGAAACCATTCACTCTATGGCTAGTTCCAAAGATAAGGCAATGTTCATCAAGCTTGATATGGCTAAGGCTTATGATAGAGTTAGATGGTACTTCCTTCAGAAGGTTCTTGGTGCTTTTGGTTTTGAGGATGAGTAGATTTATTAGGTTATGAGTTGTGTTACTTTGGTCTCCTTCTCTGTGTTAATAAATGGTGAGCACTCTGAGCTTTTTGCTACCTCTTGAGGTTTGCGGTAGGGTGACCCCTCTCTCCTTAGTTATTTCTTCTTCTTGTTGAAGGTCTGGGACATTTGATAAGAAGGAATGTGGAGTTTGGTTTCATTCAGGGGCAGGGCTAGCGAGGTGGTTTACCTCCATAGTCTCACTTGCAGTTTGTTAATGACACTGCTTTGATGGGTATGGTTACAATTAGGGAAGCTTCAAATTTGTGCAAGGTGTTGGATGTTTATCTTATTTCTTTGGGCCAATTGATTAATGAAGATAAGTCTTCCATCTTTTTCTTTAATACTCTGGGTTCTATTCAGAGAAGAATTGCTCATATCTTGAGATTTTAGACTAGGGTTCTCCCTTTGACCTATCTTGGTATTCCCATCTATGTTGGAAGACTACCTAGGGATTCTTTGTAGAATATTCTAGATAAATTTCATGTGAAAGTTAATCATTGGACCCACCAGTGGTTGTCCTTTGTGGGTCGTGTTTAGTTGATCAAGTCTGTGGTGCAGGCCCTCCCCATTTATAGATGTATGATTCAGGTGGTCCCTTTGGGTTTTGTTAGGGAATTGGATTCCTTAGCAAGACAGTTTTTATGGGCTAGTAGCTTATTGTCCTCTAAATGGAGCCTTGTCAGATAGGACATTGTTTGTAGCTCGAAGCAGTTTGGTGGCCTTGGGTTAAGGTAGTCATCATTGTCAGGGATGGCATTGGCTGCTAAATTGTATTGGCGGTGGTGTATGGAGCAGGATGGGATTTGAGCTAGGATATTAACACAGAAATACTTCCCGAGGATCCCTCAAATTGATATTCCTCGTTATCCCCTAGTGGGGAAAGGCTCGGTGATTTAGAGTACACTCAAGAAAGGGGCTGCTTTGATCAAGGATGGCTTATTTTGGATTTGTAAAAGAGGGACAAAAGCTCATTTTTGGTCTGATTCTTGGGATGGTTTTCCTCCCATTGTTTCTCATTTTCCTAATTTGGTGACTCTGTGCTAGAGGTTTTGTGAGGCAGGATGGTCAAGGGTGAGTGACTTCAAGTCCTTTTCTTCTCATGGGCAGTTGGTGGTGGTGAGATGGAAGAATACTGATGAGTGGCCTATTGTTGGTATGGAGGAGTGCGTTGAGCTTTATAGTATCCTTTCTCGTAGACGCTATAGCTCCCTCCAGGAAGGGGATGTTCTTTCTTGGTCTCCTAATCCTAAGGGTGTCTATACTGTTGCTTCTGGATATCAGGTGTTGTTATCTCACCAGTTGGATGGGGTGGAGGTTCACTGGTGGAAGAAAGTGTGGAATAAGCTTTCTTGGCCGAAGTGTAATTGCTTTATTTGGACTTTGGTTTGGAATAGGTGCTTAACATGGGATAATATTCAGAAGCAGGGTTTTTAGGGTCCTTCTATGTGTGTTTTGTGTGGATGTGGCGAGGACTCCTCTCACTTGTTTTTCCATTGTCCCTTGACTTTGCAACTTTGGCATTTTTGGTGGGAAGTTTGGAAAAGACCCTATGTTCATGCGTCCTCCCTGGTACATTTTTGGAGTAGTCTAGGTAGACCTCCTTCTATGGCCTCTTTCTTGCAAGATGTGTGGTATGTTACTCTGGCAGATTTGGTTGGAATGGAATTGAAGAATATTTTGAGGTGAGAAGCTGTTGATTCAACAAGTTTGGCACAAAATCATGGGTATGATTCAGGAGATGATGGAAGCTAAGTGTGATGTGGTTTCCCTTTGGAGAAAGGGGATGCTGAGATAGTGGATAGATTGGGTATTTAGGGGTGGTCTCTAGCTTCTACTTGTGTCAGGAGATGAAGGTGGGTGAATAATAAAGTTCAAAGGGTGGGGAGTTGGCTACCCCCTCTGACTTGCATTCTGAAGCTCAATACTGATGGTTCTTCAAGGGGTAATCTTGGACCTGCTAGGATTGGTGGGGCTGGCAGGAATTTTTTAGGATTGGTGGTTTTTTTCTTTTCTGTTCATGAAGGAGTGCAGACTATCAACCTTATGGAAGTTTTGGCGATTCTCTACCCTTTAGAGAGGGCTTATGCTTTGGGATGGCGCAAGGTAATCTGTGAGTCTGATTCACAAGTTTTGATTAATTTGTTGAATAAACAGAAGGTATCTGATGTTAGTTGGCAGTTGGCTATGATGGTACAACAGATTCTGCAGATCAGTTCTTTGATGGAGATGGTGTCTTTTGTCCATATTCCAAGGGAGTGGAATAGGGCAGCATATTGTTTGGCTAAGTGGGGCTTTAAGCATTTAGATGGCTGGAAGATTGATGAGTGGGAGCAGGTTCCTCATGAGCTCCGACATGACTTGGAGAGGATTCTTGCCAAGGATGGGAATGGTATTGGTGAAGGATGATGTTGTTTCATGCTTTGTATGGCTATTTCTTATGGATTCCCGGGGCCTTGGCCCTTTAAGGTTTTGTAATGCTCTTTTCTGAATTTCAATAAAGTTTTTACCCCTTTTATATTAAGAAAAAAAATGACATTCTTTATATTACTATGTTAGAACAAAAAAAAATGAGAGACTATACACACACACACACACACACACACACATATATATAGATATATATTTTTCCTTTAACTGTTGTTATATAACATTAAGTAATAAACTGTGGCTTTTGAAATAAAACTGTGTGATGTTGTGTGTGTGTGTGTCTATATATATATAACTGAGTATTTGATTCGAATCTCTCTCTCTCTCTCTCTATATATATATATATATTGAAATAAATCCCAATAAAATGAATGTTGTGTAGTATAGAGGAGACTATGTTATTTATATTTACAGATCATTGTTTTGAGTGATTAATAAACATGTTTTGGTGGGGGTTCAAACCCCCACTGCCTTAGTTTTAATAAGGGTGTGGGGAGGGGTGCGGAGCCCCCACCCACACCCCACTTTATGGGATGTGGGTGGGGGCTCCGCCCCCCTCCCCACACTTCCTCTTCCTTCTACCCTGTGGACCTTCCCCTACACAGGCCCCCTAAACTGTCGTCGGCCCCTTCACCTTGTGGCCACCACAGTCCCCACACCTCCAACTCCTCACCCATGCCTCCTCTCTAGGCTGCTGCTGCCGATCCTTCCTCCCTACGACCATCCCTCCTCTACCGCTCATAGCCCCACAACTCCACCATAGTCTGCCCTATCATGGACCTCTCAGTGCCATGACCACTCTCCCTTTCGGCCTCTGTGGGCAGTAAACCCCAACAAAATTTAATATACACATTAATATATATATATATATATATATATAACACATTGCACCCCCATGAATGGCCTCCATTAAACCTGCAACCAAAAAAACAAAACAACGAATGAGAGAAGAAAAAAAAAGGAAGAGGAGAAAAGAAAATGAGAATTGAACAAAAAATAGGATTAGGGCTTTTTGCCCTTAAGGAAATTATTATTTTACTTGGAGGCTTTTAGGGCAAGATTGTTTTGTTTTAAAAATTTAATTTTTATTATTTCTTGTTTTCTTTTCCTTCCCTCTCTTTATGGAATTGCTTTATGGGGTTTTGTTTGATTTAATTAACTTGAAATGAATATTTAGTAATGGAGAAATTTATAATACATAATGGGGTTTTATTTTATTTTATTATTTTAATTGGTGAGACTTTTTAAAAGTAAAGTGTTTAAGTTAGAACATATTATATGCATTATTTTAATTAAATAATTTGTAGTGGGATTTAATTAATCAAGTTAGGTTTTCCCAATTTAAATATTGTTTGAAATTAGGGAAGAATTAATTGTGATTACTTATTGCATGAGAATATTTACTGTAGGGGCCATTGTTACTTAAATTAATCAATCTAGTTGCATTAATTTAACTATTGAAGTGTAACTAATTTTTAAACCAGTTTAAATAAATTATGGCTAGCAAACCTTTATCAAACAAGGTGGGTGGCAACTTAGTCGTTATTAATTTAATTAACCTAGGGCGATTTTATTAGTTTAATGAAGACGTTGTTCAAACCAACCTGGAAACCTAGTAAAATATTTAAACAAAGTTAGTTTAACATATTTTCATGATCTAATCTACTAAGAAATTAGGAATAACATAAAGGATGCAGTGATAACTTTGATTGATAGAAAATGTGAAGAAGAACAAATTGATCGAGCTTTGTTGAAAAATGTACAATTAATCTATTTGACTGATCTACCAATTTAATAGATGTTAAGTAGGTATTTTAACACCAACTTAGTAAACTTTTGATCAAAATTAGTTTTATTATAATAAACCCTAATCACGCTTGTGAGGTGTTATGCTATCAGATTTTTCTAGAATTTAGGGTTTAGCTAGGTTAGTGAAATTTAACCTTGCTTAGGACTATATTATTATTTTTATCGATTATCAACATTAGATTCTTGTATTAAATTATATCTTTCTCGTGCACTTGAATTTGGCTTTTGATTTTGACTTACGTCAAAATCCCATCATTCACATAGGATAACTTAGGGTTTCGATCATTGATTCTAACCCTACTGGCGATGTTAACCATGTCACATCGACCCCCTAGTTGGCCTTCATTACAAATGGTATGCGGAAGTGAATGCATTATCCTGTGTTCAACTATCTTGTTTACGCCTTGTGTGTAATGCCACCGAGCATGCTTATGTGTGCGAGGGGGTTTCTAGGGAAGTTTTGAATTTTTTTTTGATATTTAGTGTCATGACCACATGACAAATGTGGACATGACACGTGTGATGCATGTCATGATCGCATGGGAAATGTGGGCTTGACATTTGGTATCAGAGCCCAAGTTTAAACACTGGGCTTATTTGGGTACGTTACTTATTCTACAACTTTGATTAATTAGTGCCTACCTTATTTTGTAGGATGCCTCCCTGATGAATTCAGTGAGCATGATCACGTCACACTGCATTCGCTAAGGTGTACAGTGATTCCTTTGCAGAGAGTTAGGTACCAACAACCTTATCAGATCAGCCAGTACCGCAGGCACCACTAGGACTTGATATAGGACTGCAGATTTTACAGACATTACAGGCCATGTTAGAGAGACTACTGTCAGTTGTACCAGTGCCACATGACGAGCCCCACATTGATCCACGAGAGGATCCACGTGAGGAGCCACGTGGTAAGTCATGAGTTGAGCCATGTGTAGAGCCCGCATTGATCCACGAGAAGTGCCACGTGTGGAGACTTTTGTAGAGATACTAGATACTATAGTGGAGGAGGTAGGATTAGCTTACATAGCATGGAGTAGGAGTCCTTCGCGACATGCAAGATGAGATGAGACTATGAGGGTGTTGGTCATGATGTTAGTCATTCACAAACATAGAATAAAAGTTACACAACAACCTTTACTCATCTTGAAAGATACGATGAATTCAAAGAATTCATGATCCCAAGTCTCCGTTGATTAGGTCTTAATCTACTGACGTTACTCAGTGGTTGATGTGTGTTGCTGTTTTCCATTCAGGGGCCTTACGTGTTTCTGCACTGTTCATCATCATCATCTTCAGATATCCTGCTCTGGATGTTCGCTCTGCATAAGCTCCAACAATTCTACCTCTGCACTGTAAATTTAGTCAAATAATGTGCATACAAGCCGATATTTGCATGATTTCTATCATTATCTATGATTCTTTGCATGATATTTTCAGTACTACATGCATTTAACTCAAATATGCTAAGGATCTTCAGTTACCTACGGGATTTCAGCATATTTCAATGTTTCTGCTTGTTATTTATCATGATTTGCAGTTATGGTGATGAATTAATGAAATTGAAAAAAGGAAAAGGGTTAGAGAGTGAGATTCCCAAAATTACTGGACTTAGATCACTGATTCACACACAAGCTCCCATACTTGCAATGAAAAGAAGAAAAACTAGAAATCATACTTCACCAGGACATTCCACAAATCCGCATGATCTAGTGCAAAGCTTCAAAGGAAAGTTGACAACAACATGTAATGAAATGAAAGCGCTTCCAGTTGAACACAGCATTCACCAGTACATATCCAGAAATCAACAGAAGATTACGTAAAATTTACAATCAGGATGTAATCTGGAACTTCATATTCATTCAGTATGCTCAAGAACAGGTACATTTACAGTGATCTGAAGAAAGAACCTTGACATTTCAACAATTCTATCCTCATTAGTCTCAGTAATCCGATCTCCTAACTTATTCTTTAGTAATTCACTCTTTGCGCCAGATGCGTCTGTGTATTCTAGTGTATTTCTCCCCTTTTTTTGGAAATGACAAGCCCTGGATGTTATATAGAGCGACTGCCAGAAAACGGTTACAATGATCCAAGGATCAGGATCTTCTC
Source organism: Cunninghamia lanceolata (assembly GCA_027924645.1). NCBI lineage: Eukaryota > Viridiplantae > Streptophyta > Pinopsida > Cupressales > Cupressaceae > Cunninghamia > Cunninghamia lanceolata. Next base: position 2,977,665 of record BSBN01000537.1, read on the forward strand.
ATAACAAACAACGGTCCAGATGAAAAGCACATGCTTCATCAGTTGGCAAATGTACAGCTGGCACAGAATATTCCAGCATCTTCGACTTGATTCGGTCTCCAGCTGGCAAACAGCATATTTGACAATATCCTCCTCATGTCTGGCCCATGTTGACTCCACGCGTAACTTTGTAATTATCAGCTTCAGCAGCATCATCATGATTTCCACGCTCAGCTTCAGCAGCATCATGACCTCAATGTTGAGCTTCAGCAGCATCATGATGACTTCCTGCAAATAAACAGACAAACATTAAGTTTGTCATCATGTGGATAAACAACAGGAAGTAAACACTTTATTAAACATACCTCCCCATGTGCAGCTACAGGCAATCAAGCTTTACCTGTGAACAAAATGCACTAAATGCATAAACAGCATAAAAACAACCAGGTCAACCCTCGTTGACCAAAATTCAGGCAGTCGGGCTTTCAAATTTCTATCGCTTCATGTTTTGCCCATTTTCTTGTATATCGGGTTCGGAATATGATGATGATGATCTCAGATTATACAAGGAAATAACTTCCTTTCAACCATCCCTAGAATCCGGCTTTGCATCATCATCATATTTGCATCGGCGAAATTACATATGATCAGGGTGACAGTTTTACCTTAGGCCGACGGCAACAGTTATACCGACGCCAAACATCATGAGGATGACCAACTCTACATGCCCTCTGTCCGGCCGCAGGATATTTTGAAATATGATGCTCCACGCCTCCGAATGCTCTGAGGAAAAGCACATCAGGATGTTTTGTTTTTGCATATTCGGGAAGGAAAGACATCGTCATCATCATCATGATGAAGACAAACAGGAGGACTTGGAAAAATTATCCTGCCACCGAGGAATATCATGATGACGTCATCGTCATCATCAGGCTTGGTTAAAATGCAAAGGGATGACGTCATCATCATGTTTCGTGAAGATCAGGAGATAACTGGAATATCGGGTTCCCCCCAAGGAAGATGATCGCGTGGATAAATGCAATATGACCCATTTCGGCCAAGGCTATCCTGCTTGGAAGATCAGGATGATGAACATCATCATCATCATATTTGCATTAGGTGATCTAAAACACGATCCTGCTGAAAGTCCTGATGACGTCATCAGGATATCCGGGGCTTGTGTTAGTCTTAAAACATGACGTCATCGTCATCATCATATTGGCGAAATGGATCACGCCTTGGAAAATATCCTGCCGAAGGAGAAAGGTGATGGTGACGTCATCGTCATCATCATATTTGCAAAAGGTTATACTTGTCGGCAGGATGATACTACGAACTGTCGGGAAAGACTAACAAGATCATGATGATCTTGTTCAACAAGGTTTGGGAAAGGAAAATCATCCTCCGTTTCGAAAGATAAGGTGATCATCATGATCACGCAAAAGGAGGTCAGGAGGATATTAGGAAATGTCAGGTCTCGAAATATCATGATGATGCTGATCACCAAGACTGTCGTGCGCGCGCAAATTATGCAGATGGCAGATTTCTCTAAGTAAGGTGATATTATAATATCAGCATGATATTATAATATCGGGTGATGTTGGAATATCATGATGCTCGCAATGTTTCCAAGGTTACTCGACGGGTAAAACACACTAGCACTTAAGATTGACGTCCGGATGTTTCGGGACTGCATGATTTTTATCAGGTGATAGAGTAAGATCATGATGATGACCTTTGGCGATACAAAAGACCGCCCGACGGGAAAGGATTATTACGACTTAAACTTGACGTCCGGATGTTTCGACCTCAGGATATTATCGGGGGGCTTTTCGAATATCATGATGATGATGTTCATACAGCAATTATCAGGTTTGACCAAAACTTTGACTGCTTACAACTCCCTCATATGGACGAATTTTCAAGTGATGTAAAAGGCAAACCTGCATGGAATTTCAAGCTCTTTCCAACCATGAAGTCATAGAAACAAAATATGAACTTTGACAAACTAACCTCATGATGATGACCTACCCCATCCTGACCTTCATGATGATGATGCACCTGACTTAATTTTTACCAAACCGCCAGAAACAGACAACACAAGCCAAAACAAAAGCTGGGTCCCTGTTTTGCCAAGTCAAAATGGGGCGTGTTGTGTAACCACACAACAACTTGCCACCAAAGAAAACAACAAAATTCAAATGATTCAAGTGATGTGATCACATTCATCTATAGTGTTCTAATTCTATCTAAGTAAATCATCATGATCTTTGAATGATAAAATTTCATTATGGTGATAAAGCTAACAAAGGATCAGGTGTGTGCAGATGATTAATTATCCTCATCTTGAAAGCAAGTTGAAAACATAAGTAACTGGTGTTAAACTACATAGTTGGAGATCATCCCTCATAGCCAACCTGGATAGAGCCTTGCTGCCAGCAGGTGTCTATAACCCCGGCAAGGTTATCTGTACAATCTCCCTAAGTAGAGCCCCACTGCCAACAGGCGTCCATAGCCCCGGTAGAGTTACTTAGATGGCCTAATTTTATTTCGTTTCTGATTTTCCTTTAAAAATTTAAATTTGATATCACATGTATGCTCATTTGTACAAGGTGTAGTCACTTGCAGCTTTAGGTTGGAGATTGTATTGGTAGCAAGGGAGTCCCTTTAGATTTTTCACTTAACACCTATACTCATATCTTCAACAAACCCAAGGCTGTTAGGTGTTTCATTGTGTTTGATTCACTTTGGACAAGAAAAAGTACCCTGATGAAAAGACATCATAAACCTGATCATGAGTATTTATCAGAATGAATTACAATCTATATCTAAATCTGATCTCATCACTTGAATCCTAACAATTTAGTTATTTTCTTAGGTGATGAAGTGCATCATCCTGACTTACCAGAACAAGGTCCCAACCAACAAACAACAACAACAACAAGCAAACAGTACAAACAACTACACAAATATACAATATGATACACAAGACTGTCATGAAGTCACTCAGGCCTGGAAATAATGTTTGAGGAATTGTCCATTGACTGGCAACGGGACATCCTCACCTGTCAGGTTCTTAAGCCTATAAGTGCTGTCTCCTAAAATTTCAGAAATCTGAAAGGGACCTATCCATAGTCTATCAAACTTACCATGATCACCTTTCCTTTCATGGGCTTTATCCCACATCAGGACTAAATCGGATATCCTGAAAGCTTTAATTCTGGCTCTCTTGTCAAACCAGCGTTTGACAACAGCCTGATGTTTTGCAAATTGGTCAATTGCTTGGCTTCTTTTTTCTTCCAGATGCATCAACTGAAGCAACCTGACTTCTTGTTTATTATCAATGCCTAGATAGTCTTGGGCAAACTGTAGAGTAGGAATTTTCAAGTTTACAGGGAGGATAGGATCTACCCCATATACTAGCTGGAAAGGTGAGTTTCCTAATGCAATTTTCATTCTAGTTCTGTCTACCCATAAGGCATACTTCAGAAATGAGTTCCATTCCCTGGGATTTTTCTCTATCAATTTTCTTATGATACTCAGTAAATTCTTATTGGTGGATTCTGCTAATCCATTTGCCTGGGGATAGTAATTGGATGAGAACTTAAGTATGATCCCATGATCAAAAGCCCAACTTGACAATTTAGTGGAAATGAAGGCAGAACCATTATCACTTACCAATGCATAAGGAGTTCCATACCTGGTGACAATGTTGCTTTCCAGAAATTTAATGACATCATCAGCAGTACAAGTTTTGCTGCTGATAGCCTCAGTCCATCTGGTACAATAATCAGTAATTGTTAGGACATACCTCTGGCCTGAAGAAGACGGAGGATTGATTGGTCCTATGAAATCCATGCCCCATTGTGCAAATGGGCGCTCCTCCATCACTGGCTGCAATGGTTGTGCAGCATATTTTTCTCTGTTGGCAGCAACCTGGCAAACATGACAACATTTAACATGATCAGCTGTGTCTTTAAAAATTGTAGGCCAGTAATATCCTGCTCTGAGGATTGCATGTGTTGTGGCCAACGCTGATCCGTGGGCAGTTCCAAACTTGTCATGTAGCTCTGTCAAAACTTTATTTGCTTCTGGTTTCTCTAAGCACCTCAGGTATATCCCTTCATAATTCTTTTTAAACAGGGCTCCTCCCTTCATCATATATTTCTGGGATCTCATCTTTAAGGCTCTTCTCTGTGAAGCCTGCATCCTCAAAGGACATCTTCCAGTGATCAGGATGTGCCTGATGTCTGAATACCATTCTTTATTGTCTTTCTCATCTATCATATACTGTTGACTGATGATGCTTGGATCAGTTTCAGATATCATCTGGCTCAGAGCCTGTCCTCTTACTAGCTTCATGGGTGTGATCTCCATGTCATATTCTTGTAGTACCGTAATCCATTTGGCCCTTTTTTCACCAGGTTCACTCTGCATCAGCAGCATCTTTACTGCTGCATCTGGTACCACAGCAATCACTTTGCTTCTCAGTATATAATGTCTGAACTTTTTTACTGCTCTGACTAATGCAAGTGCCTGTCTTTCAACATCTACATATCTCAACTCAGCATCCCTGAAAGGACAGCTCATGAAGGCAATTGGTTTCTCTTCTTTATCTTCATTTCTTTGAGTTAACACTGCTGCAGAAGTATGTTCTGAAGCAAATGAGTAGATGTAGAAATCTTTTGTATAATCTGGACTAATGAGGACAGGAGCATCTGAAATGGCCTTCTTTATATCTTCAAAAGCAGCTCTGGCTTCTGGTGTCCAGTCAATTTGTGCATCTTTTTTCAACATGGCATTCAGTGGTCTGACAATCTCAGCAAAGCCAGTGATGAACTTCCTCACAAAATTTATCTTACCAAAATAAGATTTAAGCTCCTTTTTGCTTCCTGGAAGTGGTAATTTCATAATAGATTCCACCCTGTCAGGATCAATGATAATCCCATCTTCTGTGATCAGGTGGCCTAGTAACTTTCCTGTTGTGACCCCGAATATGCACTTCTTGGGATTCAAAGATATTCCATATTCTTCACACTTCTTTAGCACACTTCTGAGATCAGCAACATGATTTCCCCTTTCTTTGGAGAACACTGTCAGGTCATCCATGTAGATGACTATACATTTTCCTATTAAGCCTCTGAAGGCTATGTCCATTGCTCGCTGGAATGTAGCTCCAGCATTTATCAATCCAAACGGCATACGTCTATATGCAAATATCCCCCATTTTGTGGTGAAGGCAGTCTTTAATCTGTCAATTTTATCAACCATCACTTGGTTGTATCCTGAAAAACCGTCCAAGAAGGACATCATCTTGGCTCCATTTACCATCTGCAGAACTTCATCCAAAGAGGGCAAAGGATAGTTATCCTTTTCTGATGCTCTGTTCAGGTTCCTGAAATCCACACACAATCTGATGTCTCCATTCTTCTTCCTGACTGGTACCAGATTTGCCACCCAAGTGGAGTGCCTTACCGGAAATATTATCCGGGCATTTAACAATTTCTTGACCTCTTCAAGGATGATGGGCTCAAGCAGAGCATTGACTGGCCTCTGCTTCTGTCTGAAAGGTTTTGCATCTGGCTTGAGGGGTATAGTATGAGTTATGACAGAAGTGTCATACGTCTTCAGCTCGTCATAAGTCCATGCAATTACATGCATATAATCCTTAAGGGCTTGAGTTATTCCATCTAACTCTTCAGGTGTACAAACCTTACCCAACAAGACATTCTTCTTGTCATCAGCTTGTCCAATATTCACCTGTGAATATTGACCTCCATCTGCCTTAGGCAGATCCTTATGTTTGAGCATATTATCTAGATCAAAGGCTCTTTCTAATTCAATCATACCTTTGGGAATTGTGTTGCCAGGCAACTCTAAAATCTCATCTTCTTCCCAGACATGATCTTCCATACCATTTTCATCTATGATCTGAGCTTCAAATACATCTCTGTTTGATATGAAGTCCAGGATGTGCTGATCATCATCAAACACTTGGAGATTGGTCACATTGTCAGGTACCGAAGGTACTGACACCAATTCTACTGCAAATCTCTTCAGACCAGATATAGACAGTGGTTCCAGCGTACTGGCGGCCTGAGCAAGTGCATCTGCCCTTTGGTTCTGTTCTCTTGGCACGTGAACGATGTTGAAGGCATCAAAGTCTTCAATCAGGTCCCACACACGATGTCTGTAATTTGACAGCTTTCTGTAGTTACAAGAGTAAATTCCTCGTACTTGCCTCACAACTAGTTCTGAATCTCCAAAGACATGCAGGATCTTCACCTTCTTCTTATGGGCAAACAACAGTCCATGAATCAGAGCTTCATACTCCGTGACATTATTAGTGCAGGGGAACTGTAATCTGTAAGCTGCTAAATGGGATTTCCCTGATGGATCAGTAAGGTCAATCCCTACTCCAGAACCTTGCTTAGATTTGGATCCATCAAACCTCAGGATCCAAGGCTTATCTTCAGCGGGACATTTATTTGAACTTTCCTTTTTCTTTGCAGCTCTGGCTACTGCTCCGCCTGATATCCACCTTAACTTAGGTGTGTCATCTTCAAGCTTCCTCTTTCCTTTATCTGATGAGCCTGATGGCTTTTCTGTTTTCTCTTCAATCCTAGCAGGAGGATGATGTTCAGCACATACAACTGCATGCTTCTTCAAAATGTGTAAGCACAGTGAGCAAGTGGTTTCTGAGTGAGGCGCCTCATGCAGCCTACACCAACCTTTGATTAAAACCTCCTGGGGAGATCTACACTATTGTGTCATTTTTTCTATTTCTTTAACCAGAAATTCTTCGAACTTCGTCAGGTTACTGCCTTTATCCTCATCAGACAACTCGTAATCCAGTTCCATGAAGCAATCACTACCAGGAGTGATCTTTTCCTTTCTCGCATCATTCGTCTGATTGGACACCAGGATCTCTTCTATTTTTTGGATATGATCCTCATCAGGATCCGTCGACTCTTCTGTTCCTGCAGAAGACAAATAAAAATTAGTATCATCATCATCATCAGATGTAGCACTCACCTCAGAATATGATGATGATGCTTCACTATACGTCTGCTCCAGCATGATCATGTCCAAGCATGGTTCGCAAGTCTTTTCCGAGTGTACCTCGCCATGTAGTCTGCACCATCCGTCAATCAAGATATCATTAGCAGGTATATTTAATAATTGACAACGTTTTATCTGAGTAGATAAATGCATCTGAAAATCCCTGAAGCGATCTATTTCGTTGTCATTATCAGGATCATTATTAAGTTCTACAACTGGCATATCCTCATGATAATCATCATCATGATGATGATGAGCATCAAGCATCAGGATCTCTTCTATTTGGACAGTTTGCGGCCTGATGTGATAAACTCCAGGTTCTACGTTTACATACATGATCTCATTTGTTCTGTTATATTCGGTGATCATATGTTTCATCCTAGGCTCAGCATCAATCCTGATCTGATTAGGTATACCTTTCCATGGCAACCACATGTGACTGAAGTCTGTGGACATGTATCCGTTAAGCGTTTTAGACCAGTCCCGGCTAAGCAACATCCCATATGTATCAGGTATGTCAACTACCTGAATGTCAATGTAATACTAGATCCTAGGATCAGACGCTAGCTGCATGTGAATATGAGTGAGTTCTCCGACGACACTTACTTCTGTCTTGTCCAGTTGAGTGACCTTTTTTAATGATTTAGCAGGATGCAGTCCTAATGCGTTGCATATTGACAAAGGCATAACATTAGTTGAGGCTCCTGAATCAACTAAGCAGTTGTGCAAATTCTTACTGAACATTCTTATGGTGAGGAGAAACGGTGGTGATTCAATTTTATCTCTGTACAAAGTCATGTGAGAGGTTTCAGCAGCTTGGACTGTGGCTGACACTTTGGGCTTGACAGTGCTATCTTTAGCAGTATGGTCTCTGCTATTGGATTGACTCGAAAGGTGATTATCCTCTTTAGAAGCAGGATCATCCAGCGACTTCATGAATGCCCTTTTGATGGCAGGAGTTTTCAGTAACTCAGATAGGGACAGGCTGATCTTGATTTTCTTCATTTCATCAGCCAAATAGCTAACTAACTTGTCAGACTCATGAGGTGCATTTGCGACTTTTGTTACTGTGTTTTGAGGAGACAAGTATTGAGCATTCACCTTAGGGAACCCAGGGTTATTGCTAGCCTTAGGATCAGGAGGCGTGTTGAAGTTGTTTGGAGGTAGAGATGATGTCAATGGACCGGCAGGTCTGTTGGCATTACTCCTCAGGTTATAATTGTGCTTACCAGGGTATTGCTGCTGGTATGCATGTACTTCCTCATGCTCTCTTGTAGGTTCATTTTCATCCTCAAAAGGGAAGACATAATTTGCTTCAAAGGTTAAGGCAGATTCTTCACAGGTCTGATTATAATCCTGATGAGGCTGATTAGTGTAGGTTTCCAGCACAAAAGCTGAATCATATCCACAAGGAACTATTTCATTTCCTTCTGCCTGAGGTGGACTTCCAGAAGTATTAGACACTTCAGTCTGAAAAATGCTGGCAGCAATCCTAAATTGTGGACAGTCTAATTCTGCATGTGCATTGGTATTGTGAATCCTGCACCAATTGGTAAGGGCTGCTTCAGCAAGATTGACTCTAGTAGTTTGTTTGGCTTCACCAGGAGGCTGATTGTCTAGGGGTGATGGTAATGAACCATTATTTGGCCTGGAGTTCCACACTCTGGGCTGCCTAGGAGGATTATTGTTATTTGCAGCACTACTGTTGAAGTTATTGTTGTATCCTCTGTCAGGGTAATTTGGTCTGTCATTGGAATAACTCCTATTCTGACCTGACTGTGAATAAAACCCTTGATTTCTCAAGTGTGTTACTTCTGTGGTGAGCTTTCTCAACTGAGCAGCAATTTCTTTGATTTCCTCTTTCTCCTCTTGAGCTTTGGCCACTACATTTTCAGGCTGAGGCTGGAAAAAGGAAGATCCATGGTTATTGTGGGATAGATCTGTACCCTGAGGTGTCTGAGTATGTGCAGGATATTATGGCGATTGGCCATTTCCATTAGGAGGAGGCATGATACTCAATGGGGGTACTTGCAAAGGTGCAGGCATGATTGCTGGGGGCATCACTGCTCCATTTGGGTATTGTGCAGGATATTGCGAAGGATAAGCTGCAGGATACTGTGCTGGATATTGTGACTGCATGCCAGGCAAAGCAGGGAATGCTATATTTGGAGTAGGAGCAGGTATCAGCTGTTGATTTACCTTGATAGCTTCTTGAAAAGCTCCTGTCAATGTGGTGATCGCAGGATGTGTTCTCCTGATGAACATGGCGGTTAATGGATCCAGGGCTGAATAATAAATACTTCTGGCAGCATCATCAGCCACCACATATGGGGTAACTAGCTTGGACAACATTTTCTGGAACCTAGCATTGAAATTTGCAATAGGTTCATGCTCAAATCTCTTGATTGTGGCAAACAGGTGGTAATTCATGGATGGATCAATAGGGACCTTGAATCTGTCAAGAAAAGCCTTCTCTAAGACAGCCCACGAACCTACAGAAGATTGACCAAGACTGATGAACCAATTATAAGCCTCTTCCCCTAAGGAAAAAGGGAATAATCTGCACACCACATCCTGATGTTCTATTCTGGCTCTGCAACAAGCTTCTTTAAACGTCCTGATATGATCATCCGCATCCTGATAAGGATGGTATTTTGGACAAAGCTTGTCCAGATACTTTGGTAACTCATGATACGCAGTAAAGGTCAATGGTGATTCTGCTGCAAAGAACGACATTGCAACCTGAGGGGGCTGAACTGGTGGTGCAGTTGGCTGAGGTTGGACTAAAGGTATACCCTGAGGTTGAACAGGAGGTGTCACGGGTATACCGGAAGGTATTTGCAAACCAACAGGAGTTACAGGAGGAGGTCCTGGTGAAGCTCTGGACGTACTAGACTCTGGAGTATGGTGAACGTCTACAGTCCTAGGTCTAAAACCTCTGACAGGCAATTCTTCGAAAATTTCACTATGTCTAGACCTGGTATTTATCCTGTGAGCCAGGATTTCTCGATTTGGAGGCCAATTAGCTGAAACTTTGCAAATATTGGCTGGATTCCACCGGACGAGGTGATATTTGCGGTCAACTTGCAAATCAGACTGAATATTTACGCGATATTTGCGAAGATACTGCAAATATGACAGGATATTGGGATATTTCGACCAGTAGCACCAGATCTCACGTGTCTAAGGCTCAAATTCTCAAAGCTTGAACAAATTTATGCATCTTTGGCCAATATTTAGTGAATTTAAAGAAATCTACTGTAAAGCTTGCAATATTTATGTGAAATTTGGAAATCTTTACACAGAATGTGCAAATACAAACTTGTCGCTGCAAATATTTACGCAATTTGATGAAATTCACAAATGATCTGAAGTTACCTTACTCTGAGCGTCATCAAACCTGAAAGTACTGATGATGAACGTGATCTTCCGGACTCAGGCCCTCCTTCTAGCGCCAATTTATGTTGGTCATGATGTTAGTCATTCACAAACATAGAATAAAAGTTACACAACAACCTTTACTCATCTTGAAAGATACGATGAATTCAAAGAATTCACGATCCCAAGTCTCCGTTGATTAGGTCTTAATCTACTGACGTTACTCAGTGGTTGATGTGTGTTGCTGTTTTCCATTCAGGGGCCTTACGTGTTTCTGCACTGTTCATCATCATCATCTTCAGATATCCTGCTCTGGATGTTCGCTCTGCATAAGCTCCAACAATTCTACCTCTGCACTGTAAATTTAGTCAAATAATGTGCATACAAGCCGATATTTGCATGATATTTTCAGTACTACATGCATTTAACTCAAATATGCTAAGGATCTTCAGTTACCTACGGGATTTCAGCATATTTCACTGTTTCTGCTTGTTATTTATCATGATTTGCAGTTATGGTGATGAATTAATGAAATTGAAAAAAGGAAAAGGGTTAGAGAGTGAGATTCCCAAAATTACTGGACTTAGATCACTGATTCACACACAAGCTCCCATACTTGCAATGAAAAGAAGAAAAACTAGAAATCATACTTCACCAGGACATTCCACAAATCCGCATGATCTAGTGCAAAGCTTCAAAGGAAAGTTGACAACAACATGTAATGAAATGAAAGCGCTTCCAGTTGAACACAGCATTCACCAGTACATATCCAGAAATCAACAGAAGATTACGTAAAATTTACAATCAGGATGTAATCTGGAACTTCATATTCATTCAGTATGCTCAAGAACAGGTACATTTACAGTGATCTGAAGAAAGAACCTTGACATTTCAACAATTCTATCCTCATTAGTCTCAGTAATCCGATCTCCTAACTTATTCTTTAGTAATTCACTCTTTGCGCCAGATGCGTCTGTGTATTCTAGTGTATTTCTCCCCTTTTTTTGGAAATGACAAGCCCTGGATGTTATATAGAGCGACTGCCAGAAAACGGTTACAATGATCCAAGGATCAGGATCTTCTCATAACAAACAACGGTCCAGATGAAAAGCACATGCTTCATCAGTTGGCAAATGTACAGCTGGCACAGAATATTCCAGCATCTTCGACTTGATTCGGTCTCCAGCTGGCAAACAGCATATTTGACAATATCCTCCTCATGTCTGGCCCATGTTGACTCCACGCGTAACTTTGTAATTATCAGCTTCAGCAGCATCATCATGATTTCCACGCTCAGCTTCAGCAGCATCATGACCTCAATGTTGAGCTTCAGCAGCATCATGATGACTTCCTGCAAATAAACAGACAAACATTAAGTTTGTCATCATGTGGATAAACAACAGGAAGTAAACACTTTATTAAACATACCTCCCCATGTGCAGCTACAGGCAATCAAGCTTTACCTGTGAACAAAATGCACTAAATGCATAAACAGCATAAAAACAACCAGGTCAACCCTCGTTGACCAAAATTCAGGCAGTCGGGCTTTCAAATTGGTGCAGGAGCACATTCTCTGTAGTGCAGGATCATCTTTTCTTTTGTTGTCTCATAAGGCTCTTAAGCCATTTCATTTTGTAATAAGGGTCAATTTGGTCCCATGAATGTAATTGTGCAAGGCACACATGTAGTTTTGCTTGTATGACGGGTAAACCAACGGCTAACTGATTTGAAAATCAGTTTGCACGGTTGGAGGGGATAACTGCTGTCTCTACATCTTCTTTAGAGGCAGGTTGTATGTCACACGGAGCAGAGAGAGAAGTGTGTATTACAACAAGTTCTTTTTTGATAATTGAATAAAGAGAGTTCTGGGTATGATCTGTGTTGATTTTCTTGGTTGTTCTTGGTGATTTGATATCTTTATCCTGATTTTGTAAATAGAACCCTAACCGGATGCTATCCGTCAATCCATAGTGACTCTGTAGTGTGCAGACGGTGTAAAACCCACGGTTCCACAGTGGCTGGTTCGTAACCTAGGAGTAGGGTTTTGATTCATACATGGAGACCCTTTCCTCTGTCCACTGAAGCCCTGTATAGTAACAGTGGGATGGGGGAAAGACTTCTCACGTTTGTTGTTGAATTCTTACCCAGGAAGCCAGCGAACTCAGTCAAGTTCGACTAGACATCGTCATGTGGCTAGTCGGGAAATCGGAGTGAAATTGGACAGTTTTGATGTGGGATCAGATTGCTACAAGTGATCGAGGGTTTGATAAATGAAATGGCCTAATTCCGTTGTTCTGTCGAAGGGAATTCTGGTTCGGCGCCTCAGAACAGTTGGAGATCCATCGGCGTGAAAGGCCCTCCGTCTTGCCGAAGATTGGTATAGTGCCGGAGGCACATACCATCATTGTTCGCATCGGTGAGAGAAACGATATCGGGCTAAGGAAAATATACTTAGCCGACGGTATAAAGTTTCACCGATCGGTGAGACATCCTCGGAGTATTGCCGATAAAGAGTATCGGCGTGAGGAACCTTATCGGGGGAAGCCGAAGAAGTCACGGCGACCGTGAGAGTCCCGCCGATAAAAGTTCATCGGAAGGAGTTCGAGAAGTCTCAGCGACAAAGGACTCGTCGGAGTGAGATGAACCATCGGGACCACGAACCGAAGTCTTACCGAAGCAGGAGGTCTGGCCGATGTGCCTGACGATATCGGCGAGAGACAAGGTGTCGGTGTAGGTGAAAGAAGCTTCACCGAAGGAGGAAGTCTGGCCGACAAGGATTGGTCATCGGCGTGACGGAATATATCGGCATAAGAAATTTCTCGTGGTCCGATAGAATGAGGTGTTGCCAATAGGCAACGAACCACTAAGGAGATATCGGTGAGAACTTGGCCATCGGGATAAAAGAATAAGGTTCGGCCGATAGTTCATGTCTTTCCGATAGCGAAGACATCCTTGACTTCGGCGAAACACTGGAGGACCTCTTGCCGATAGGGAAGATATAGTCAAATCTTCATCCGCTTCTGCTGGGCACTCTGCATCAAATTGGTATCAGAGCCAATATTCTGAATCACAGCCGTGTATGTCAGACGAAGAATTGGAGATAGAAACAGAGGCTAGCAGAATGCCTCCCAAGACGATGAGTAAAGCAGCCATCCAGAAGATGGTGGAAGCAATGCTCGAAGAGAGACTGAAGGAAGAAAGATCCAAAGAGAAGGATGGAAGCACTTCTGAGTCAGAGGAGAATGAAGAAGGAGAAACTGGGGAGAATCCTCAAGGAGAAGGTATGACTGCTGATCAAAAAGCATTTCTGAATGCACTCAAGGGTCATGGAGATAGTGGTGATCCGAAACTGGATGTTCCCACGTTCAATGGGAAACTGGATGGAGATACTCTTGTGGACTGGATTGAAGCCATAAGTAATTACTTTGACTTCAAAGAGTATAGTGACAGTAAGAAAGTAAAGTTTGCAAAGACCAGACTGAGAGGTTCTGCATTGGTTTGGTGGAACTACACTCAATGTGAAAGGGAGAAGGTTGGAAAGAGTCCAATCACCAAGTGGAGCAGAATGGTGGCCATGCTGAGAGCCAAATTTCTACCATGTGATTATGATCTGCAGACTATCAGAAAGTTTAATCATCTTAGGCAGAAAGATATGGACGTGGCTACATACACTGAAGAATTCCACAGATTGAGCATGAGAGCCAATCACAGAGAAGAAGAAAAAGAGATGGTGGCCAGATACCTGGATGGACTGAGGTACAATATACAGGATGAGTTCAGTATGGTGGTTCCCAAGACTGTGGATGAATGTTTTCAGTTAGCCTCTAGGGCAGAGGATAAACTGAAAAGGAGAGGTGATCAAAATAACAGAGGAAGAGGTGGTAGGAACAATAGGGGAAGAGGTAATTTTGGCAGAGGACAGCCAAACAAAGGTGAAAGTTCTAGTCAACAAGAATCACGTTCTGATACAGAACAAAAAGGTGGTGGTTTCAGAGGTTGGAGAAGACCTAATGGCAGAGGAAGAGATGGTGGTGCAGGCAGAGGACGTGGAGTCTTCACTGGAAGATGTTACAACTGCAATCAAGTAGGCCACACTGCAAGTAAGTGCCCTGAGAAGGCGTCTAGCTCTCATGACGGTGGGAGAAGGAACCAACTATTGCAGGAGGATGATTGTCAAAGTGTAAACTCACCAATTGGTAGTGCTGCACCAGTGCTTGAAGGAGAGAATATGATGATTAAGAGGACCCTCGTGAAGATGCCATTGAAGCAGGAGCCCCCACAAAGGAAGAATCTCTTCAGAACCCAAGGAATAGCATATGGTAAGCTCTGTAAAATCATTGTTGATTCAGGTTCTACTGAAAATGTAGTGTCTACTGAAATGGTAGAAAAGTGTAGACTGAAAAGATTACCCCATCTTAATCCTCACAAAATATCTTGGTTGAATAAGAATCAGAACTATTTGGTGGAAGAACAAACTTGGGTAGAGTTTGAACTAGGTGATTATAGGGATAAGGTGCTATGTGAAATTATTCCTATGGATGCTTGTCACCTTCTTCTTGGACGACCTTGGCAGTATGATGTGAAGGCACTGCATGATGGTGAAAAGAATACATATATGATCACCAAGAATGGTAAGAAGTTTCAGATGGATCCCTTACCAGAGCAGGTTGGAGAGAAGAGCAATGACAACAGTGTCATGTTAGTGAGTGGCAAAGAGTTCCTACAACTCATGAAGGAGAAGGATACCCAAGGGTATGCACTGATGATGAAGCCTGTATCCAATCAGCAAAGCAAACAGCAGAAGGAGATCCCATTGGAAGTGCAACAATTACTGGATAAGTACCAAGATCTTGTGGTAGAGGATACTCCTAACTCCTTACCACCTATGAGGGACATAAGTCATCAGATTGACTTGATTCCTGGAGCCACATTACCCAACAAAGCTGCCTACAAGTTGACACCACAGCAGAATGGAGAAGTAGGTAGACAGATTCAAGAACTTTTGGAGAAAGGTTTGATTAGGAAAAGTCTTAGTCCATGTGCAGTCCCTAGTGTACTTGCTCCTAAGAAAGATGGCAAATGGAGATTATGCACAGATTCAAGGGCTATCAATAAGATCACCATAAGGTATAGATTTCCTATGCCAAGAATTGAGGATCTGTTGGACTATCTTAGTGGTTCATGTTACTATTCCAAGATTGATTTGAAATCTGGTTATCACCAGATCAGAATAAGGCAGGGAGATGAATGGAAGACTGCTTTCAAAACAAATGAAGGTCTCTATGAGTGGCTTGTCATGCCATTTGGTCTCAGTAATGCTCCAAGCACCTTCATGCGGTTGATGAATGAGGTACTTGTAGAATTTATTGGAAAATTTGTTATTGTTTATCTTGATGACATATTGATTTTCAGCAGGACCAAAGAAGAGCATGTGAAGCATCTTGGACAGGTGTTAAAGAAATTGCATGAGAGTAAGTTGATGATCAACTTGGATAAATGTGATTTTATGAAAACTGAACTAGTGTATCTTGGATTTGTGATTTCCAATGGCTGTTTGAAAATGGATCCTACAAAAGTTGAGGCTATTCTCAATTGGCCTACTCCTAAGACAGTAGGAGATGTAAGAAGTTTTCATGGTTTGGCAACTTTTTACAGGAAGTTCATTAAAGGGTTCAGTCACATAAGTGCTCCTATTCTCAATACCATCAAGGGTGGAGTGAAGTGTAAATTTCAATGGACAAAACAAGCAGATGATAGTTTTGAACTGTTGAAACAGAAAGTGGCCGAGTTACCTACGTTGGTACTCCCTGATTTTGACAAAGTATTTGTTGTGGAATGTGATGCAAGCCAACAGGCTATAGGTGCTGTTCTTAGTCAGGAAGGACATCCAGTAGCATTCTTTTCAGAGAAGTTGAATGAGGCCAAACAGAGGTATTCTACCTATGACCTAGAGTTGTATGCAATGGTGCAAGCTCTAAAAAAATGGAGACATTATTTACTGCCAAAAGAGTTCATTGTTTTTACTGACAACCATGCTCTTAGCTTCCTAAATAGTCAAGAAAAGTTGAATCATAGGCACGTTAAGTGGATGGAACAATTGCAGGCCTATACCTTCACTATTAAGCATAAGAAAGGTGTTGCCAACAAAGTGGCAGATGCTTTGAGTAGAAGGATACTGGTCATACAGGAAGTACAAATGGAACATATGGGTCTAGAATGTCTGAAGGAGTTGTACAAGGATGATGCAGATTTCAAGGCTGCCTATGAAGTGTGTGCAAGTTTGGCTAACACTTTTCATGGCGAGTATTCTGATTTTGTGCTGCAAGAAGGGCTCCTATTTAAAGGTAGTTTGTTGTGTGTTCCTAAATGTTCAATGAGGGACAATATCGTCAAGGAGAAGCACAATGGAGCCTTAGGAGGACATTTTGGGTTGGACAAGACTTTGGAACAAGTCACCAGGTTCTATTATTGGCCCAAGGTACAGACAGATGTAAGGAGATATGTTGCAAGCTGTACCATATGTCAAAAGGCCAAGGGTATGTCTTCTAATGCTGGTTTGTACCAACCACTGCCCATTCCCACCAGACCTTGGGAAAGCATTAGTATGGACTTTGTGCTTGGTCTTCCTAGGACAGCAAGGGGTGTAGATAGTGTTTTTGTCATTGTGGATAGATTCAGTAAGATGGCTCATTTTGTGCCATGCAAATGCACAAATGATGCATCTCAGATTGCTGGTCTCTTTTTTAGAGAGGTGGTCAGAATTCATGGTTTACCCCTATCAATTGTTACTGATAGAGATTCCAAATTTGTTGGTCATTTTTGGAGGACCCTATGGAGAAAATTGGGCACTCAGTTGTCTTTTTCATCAGCCTACCATCCCCAGACTGATGGTCAGACTGAGGTTGTTAATAGGTCCTTGGGAAACCTTTTACGATGCCTTACCAAACAGCATGGATTAGCATGGGATTTAGTGATCAGTCAAGCTGAATATGCTTATAATGATTCAAGAAACAGAAGTACTGGGAAAAGCCCTTTTGAAATAGTTTATGGTTTCCACCCAAGAGGACCACTTGAACTCAAAGACCTCCAAGGATGGGATAAAAGGAGTGCTCTAGGAGAAGACTTCGCTGCTACCATGAAAACAGTACATGATCAGGTCAAGCTTCAGTTGGAGAAAACTGTCTCCAAGTACAAGGATAGAGCAGATCTGAAGCGAAGGGAGGTACAGTTCCAGGTAGGAGATTTGGTGATGGCCTACCTCAGAAAGGAAAGATTACCTAAGGGGCAACCAACCAAATTGTTGATGAAGAAGATAGGACCTTGTAAGGTAGTGCATAAATTTGGTCCAAATGTATATGAAATAGAATTACCATCTGGCCTTGGTATCTCTCCCATTTTCAATGTTGCAGACCTGTTCCCTTTTAGACCTCCATTACATGCTGAAGATAACTCAGATGCTGTGATTGAAGATGAAGACTGGATCAAAGATTTACCTCCAAGTAAGCCTTTGCAATTGGAATGCATTTTGGATTCCAAAATTGTCAAGAAGACAAGAAAAGGGGTATACAAAGACTACTTGGTCAAGTGGCAGGATCTTCCTGATTCAGAGGCAACCTGGATGAGTGAAGCCGATATTCTAAAGCATGGGAAGACACTTCAGCAGTTAGCAACTCAAGGGACTTGAGTTTTTCCTGCAGGGGGAGTATGGTGCAGGAGCACATTCTCTGTAGTGCAGGATCATCTTTTCTTTTGTTGTCTCATAAGGCTCTTAAGCCATTTCATTTTGTAATAAGGGTCAATTTGGTCCCATGAATGTAATTGTGCAAGGCACACATGTAGTTTTCCTTGTATGACGGGTAAACCAACGGCTAACTGATTTGAAAATCAGTTTGCACGGTTGGAGGGGATAACTGCTGTCTCTACATCTTCTTTAGAGGCAGGTTGTATGTCACACGGAGCAGAGAGAGAAGTGTGTATTACAACAAGTTCTTTTTTGATAACTGAATAAAGAGAGTTCTGGGTATGATCTGTGTTGATTTTCTTGGTTGTTCTTGGTGATTTGATATCTTTATCCTGATTTTGTAAATAGAACCCTAACCGGATGCTATCCGTCAATCCATAGTGACTCTGTAGTGTGCAGACGGTGTAAAACCCACGGTTCCACAGTGGCTGGTTCGTAACCTAGGAGTAGGGTTTTGATTCATACATGGAGACCCTTTCCTCTGTCCACTGAAGCCCTGTATAGTAACAGTGGGATGGGGGAAAGACTTCTCACGTTTGTTGTTGAATTCTTACCCAGGAAGCCAGCGAACTCAGTCAAGTTCGACTAGACATCGTCATGTGGCTAGTCGGGAAATCGGAGTGAAATTGGACAGTTTTGATGTGGGATCAGATTGCTACAAGTGATCGAGGGTTTGATAAATGAAATGGCCTAATTCCGTTGTTCTGTCGAAGGGAATTCTGGTTCGGCGCCTCAGAACAGTTGGAGATCCATCGGCGTGAAAGGCCCTCCGTCTTGCCGAAGATTGGTATAGTGCCGGAGGCACATACCATCATTGTTCGCATCGGTGAGAGAAACGATATCGGGCTAAGGAAAATATACTTAGCCGACGGTATAAAGTTTCACCGATCGGTGAGACATCCTTGGAGTATTGCCGATAAAGAGTATCGGCGTGAGGAACCTTATCGGGGGAAGCCGAAGAAGTCACGGCGACCGTGAGAGTCCCACCGATAAAAGTTCATCAGAAGGAGTTCGAGAAGTCTCAGCGACAAAGGACTCGTCGGAGTGAGATGAACCATCGGGACCACGAACCGAAGTCTTACCGAAGCAGGAGGTCTGGCCGATGTGCCTGACGATATCGGCGAGAGACAAGGTGTCGGTGTAGGTGAAAGAAGCTTCACCGAAGGAGGAAGTCTGGCCGACAAGGATTGGTCATCGGCGTGACGGAATATATCGGCATAAGAAATTTCTCGTGGTCCGATAGAATGAGGTGTTGCCGATAGGCAACGAACCACTAAGGAGATATCGGTGAGAACTTGGCCATCGGGATAAAAGAATAAGGTTCGGCCGATAGTTCATGTCTTTCCGATAGCGAAGACATCCTTGACTTCGGTGAAACACTGGAGGACCTCTTGCCGATAGGGAAGATATAGTCAAATCTTCATCCGCTTCTGCTGGGCACTCTGCATCACAAATTTCTATCGCTTCATGTTTTGCCCATTTTCTTGTATATCGGGTTCGGAATATGATGATGATGATCTCAGATTATACAAGGAAATAACTTCCTTTCAACCATCCCTAGAATCCGGCTTTGCATCATCATCATATTTGCATCGGCGAAATTACATATGATCAGGGTGACAGTTTTACCTTAGGCCGACGGCAACAGTTATACCGACGCCAAACATCATGAGGATGACCAACTCTACATGCCCTCTGTCCGGCCGCAGGATATTGTGAAATATGATGCTCCACGCCTCCGAATGCTCTGAGGAAAAGCACATCAGGATGTTTTGTTTTTGCATATTCGGGAAGGAAAGACATCGTCATCATCATCATGATGAAGACAAATAGGAGGACTTGGAAAAATTATCCTGCCGCCGAGGAATATCATGATGACGTCATCGTCATCATCAGGCTTGGTTAAAATGCAAAGGGATGACGTCATCATCATGTTTCGTGAAGATCAGGAGATAACTGGAATATCGGGTTCCCCCCAAGGAAGATGATCGCGTGGATAAATGCAATATGACCCATTTCGGCCAAGGCTATCCTGCTTGGAAGATCAGGATGATGAACATCATCATCATCATATTTGCATTAGGTGATCTAAAACACGATCCTGCTGAAAGTCCTGATGACGTCATCAGGATATCCGGGGCTTGTGTTAGTCTTAAAACATGACGTCATCGTCATCATCATATTGGCGAAATGGATCACGCCTTGGAAAATATCCTGCCGAAGGAGAAAGGTGATGGTGACGTCATCGTCATCATCATATTTGCAAAAGGTTATACTTGTCGGCAGGATGATACTACGAACTGTCGGGAAAGACTAACAAGATCATGATGATCTTGTTCAACAAGGTTTGGGAAAGGAAAATCATCCTCCGTTTTGAAAGATAAGGTGATCATCATGATCACGCAAAAGGAGGTCAGGAGGATATTAGGAAATGTCAGGTCTCGAAATATCATGATGATGCTGATCACCAAGACTGTCGTGCGCGCGCAAATTATGCAGATGGCAGATTTCTCTAAGTAAGGTGATATTATAATATCAGCATGATATTATAATATCGGGTGATGTTGGAATATCATGATGCTCGCAATGTTTCCAAGGTTACTCGACGGGTAAAACACACTAGTACTTAAGATTGACGTCCGGATGTTTCAGGACTGCATGATTTTTATCAGGTGATAGAGTAAGATCATGATGATGACCTTTGGCGATACAAAAGACCGCCCGACGGGAAAGGATTATTACGACTTAAACTTGACGTCCGGATGTTTCGACCTTAGGATATTATCGGGGGGCTTTTCGAATATCATGATGATGATGTTCATACAGCAATTATCAGGTTTGACCAAAACTTTGACTGCTTACAACTCCCTCATATGGACGAATTTTCAAGTGATGTAAAAGGCAAACCTGCATGGAATTTCAAGCTCTTTCCAACCATGAAGTCATAGAAACAAAATATGAACTTTGACAAACTAACCTCATGATGATGACCTACCCCATCCTGACCTTCATGATGATGATGCACCTGACTTAATTTTTACCAAACCGCCAGAAACAGACAACACAAGCCAAAACAAAAGCTGGGTCCCTGTTTTGCCAAGTCAAAATGGGGCGTGTTGTGTAACCACACAACAGAGGGTAGAGCAGGTACATCATGGACCCTATGAGAATGGTGTGGATGAGCCGGTCATAGGATGTAGAGATAGAGGAGATCCCATCAGAGACCTACTTAGGCTCAATCCACCTACCTTCACAGGAGCTACAAAGGGAGCCGAGACTAAGACTTGGCTCACTAGTCTAGATAGATTCTTTGTGTTGTGACCTTATGGGAGCAACACAAAAGCACATGTGGCAGTACACCTCCTAAGAGATGCAACAGCTACTTGGTGGCACACTGAGGAGTGCAAGCACCAGTTATCATTAGACACACTCACATGGGACACATTCATAGAGCACTTTAATGCACGTTACTTATTAGACCATTATAGGTAGCACTAGATAGATGAGTTCCATGACTTACAGTGGAGAGGACTCATAGTTACATAGTATGAGAGCTGATTTATTGAGCTTTCATGTTATTTAGAGTATCTCCATGATGAGAAACTTTTGGTGCACAAATTCATCAGAGGTTTGAATTAGGGAATAGTAGAGCCAGTGCATATGGCAGACCCCCAGACTATGAGCGAGGCTGCGAAGAAGGCTTATATTTCAAAGGAGATTCAAGGACGATGGAAGAATTCATGCCCATAGTTTTAGGACCGTAGTCATCAGTAGCAGCAGAACTTTCATATACCACCACCTCCACCACAGAGAGGAGGATTTAGTTCTCCATCATTACCTCCTAGGCCTCCACAGCAGCAGCAGTAGCATTAGCAAAGGTCTAGACCCTAGCAGAGGGCACAGGGAGGACAGAATCATGGTTGGCAGTAGTAGGGTCCTCATAGGGATTAGATATAGCAGGGACCACCTGCGGGACCCATGAGGTCACAACAGTTGTATAGCGGTTCACAGGGGTCCACGGGATGGACTGGGCAACAGTATGGTGCTAGGACTCAGTCAAGGCAGATATAGGCTAGGGGCCCATGCTATGTGTGTGGTGGAGTAGGACATCTAGCCAGAGAGTGCCCATAGGGCTTTATGGTAGGGGATAGCCCCGTTCAGGAGGGTCAAGGTGGATTATAGGGGATGTGGGAAAGTCCCACCGCATGTTCGCAGTGGTTGATAACCGCCAAGATGACTATCAGGCATCTGTGATTGAGACATCAATTATGATCGGGGGTGTCCCCATTTCTATTCATTTTGATTCTGTCACTATTGATTCCTTTATATCTATGATGTTAGTAGACCATTATAGGCTAGTGGCTTCTAGGCAGGACATTAGGTGGGAGGTTGAGTTGGCCTCTAGGGCCAGGATGTTAGTAGATATCTTGGTTTGGGATTATGAGATTTCTTTGGGGTCGTTCATTACATCTTGTAACCTTAGAGTTATGCCATTAGGATCCTATAGTGTGGTTTTGGGTATGGACTAGCTTGCAGCTCATGAAGCCAAGCTAGATTATTGCTGAAAGGTAGTTAGCTGCTTAGATGATCATGGTGCACTAGTTGAGAAAGTGGGCATTTAGAAGCCTACGATGGTTCATATGATATTCGCTTAGCAGCTTAAGTGCTGCATGCAAAAGGGATGTCAGATGTTCGCTATCATAGTTAGTGACAGATCAGAGGATGAGCCTAAGGCTTCATTGGATGATCACCGTATCCTAGAGAGTTTGCTGATGTTTTTCCTCCAGAATTACCAGGTATGCCTCCACACAGAGAGGTAGATTTCCACATCAATCTAGTGCCAAGTGCAGAGCCACTATCTCGTGCACCCTACAGGATGACTACACATGAGCTTATAGAGGTCAAATGTAGCTAGAGGAGTTACTTGAGAAGGGGCACATCTAACCTAGCATTTCACCTTGGGGCGCTTTGGTTATCTTCGTTAAGAAGAAGGATGGGTCTCTTAGCTTGTACATGGACTATAAGAAGTTGAATAAGGTGATAGTGAAGAACAGTTACCCTCTGCCTAGGATTGATGACCTTTTTGACCAAATGCAAGGAGCCAGAGTGTTCTCAAAAATTGATCTGAAATCTAGGTATCACCAGTTATGCATCATAGAGGTAGATATTCATAAGACTGCTTTCTGAACTAGATATGGCCATTACGAGTTCACAGTAGTACCCTTCAGTTTGATGAATGCCCCTGCAGTGTTCATGAGTCTCATGAATGGGGTGTTCCGCACTTACTTGGATCTATTGATAATTAAGGGGGGGGTGAATCAGTTATCTAAATTACTTCTACTTTTTGTTCTTTAACAATTAGTGTAGCATCAAATCATATAAGTAAACATAACCATGAAAGAAGAAATAACATCAATACACATAACACAATGATTTTGACGTGGAAAACTCTGTCAAGGGAAAAACCATGGGGTGACTAACCCAAGATTGTATTCTCTATTAAAAGAATAAGATAGTACAAAATGGTACTTGCCAATTAGGGCTCACTACTCGAGCACACTGCTCACAAGAGGCTCATTGCCTACAAGAGACTCACTGTCTACAAGGTACAAGAAAGTAACAAGATACTTGAACTGATGAGAAGCATCCACATATGTTGAAGTTCAGTTCCGGTTAGGCTCAATATACTAATTTGCTGCACTTCATTTTTCCTCTTCTTTGATGTTGTTGTCCTATTACATACCGGTCCTGTATTGTATCTTTCACTCCGCTCTCTTCTTTTCTTCACACACAACAAAAGACCACACACCTTCACATCCAAATCCATCTGGTATATATATCCACACTAATGATTTTAATACCTTTCTAGTCGGCATCTGGAATAGTCAATATTTTCCCAAACTTTGATCTGTCAGCTGAATCCTTGCTTATCAAGTGATGCGTATCAAGGAGATGCTTATAGAAGTCATGAATCATGTTAGCCAATCATGAATGATAACTCAAGAAACTTGATCATCATCAATATCTCATCTAGATAAGGTCTGATGCTCTGCTGGTCAGTTCTTCCTTAATCTACTTTGCCAGACAGGAACCCAATACTTAGTTGCTCATATCTCTTCACTCTTTCTTCACCAGAGGCTCAATCCCTAGAATCTATCAGTCAAGATACTCCTCTTGACTTCCCCAAGTCTGCACTTTACTGAGATACTTCCTCTAAGAGATCTAGACCTAACTGTCAGACTTTTCTACATGCTCTGTTCTTGCTTACCGGACCTCAACACTCTTCAATCTAACTTCCAGTGTAGGCACACCATGTCCTACGGATGGGTGGGATGAACTTTGTTGCCATCAATGACAACACTCATGAAGCTACACTGTGTCTCTTGCCAACAGGATCAGTTTGTGATTATTTTTCTTGACAATATTTTGATCTATTTGTAGACTAAGGAGGAGCATGTGGATCATTTGTGTCAGGTTTTGTAGTTCTTGTGAGAGCAACAGCTTTATGGCAACCTAGTGAAATGTGCCTTCTTCAGAACAGAGGTATAGTACTTAGGGTACATCCTATCAGGTGACAACATCTCCAGAGATCCATTGAAGATCAGAGCTATTAGAGATTGGCCAGCACCCACCAATGTGACAGAGGTCAGGAGTTTCATGGGATTAGCCAGTTACTACCACAGATTTGTAGAAGGCTTTTCCAGGATAGCACACCCCATCACTTCCCTTTAGCAGAAAGGGAAGAGTTTCACTTGGATCAAGCAGTGCGAGAGGGCCTTTGGGGTCCTCAAGGAGCATCTTATCAGCACTCCCATATTAATGGTTCCAGATCCTACAGAGGATTTTGTAGTTTGTACAAATGCATTGCTTGAGGGTTTGGGAGCCATGCTTATGTAGGGTGGTAGAGTGATTGTATATGAGTCGCGTAAGCTCAAGACACATGAGCTAAACTACCCTACTCATGACTTAGAGCTTGTACTAGTGGTACATGCTCTTGTTCATTGGAGACACTTTCTTTTGGGTCATCTCTTTAAGCTCCATTCAGATCACCATATCTTGTAGTACATATTCACACAACTAAATTTGAAAGCCCGTCAGTGAAGTTGGATGGAATTTCTATGCGAGTACGAATTTGATGTCCACTACATCAAAGGGAAGGAGAATGTGGTCGCTGACACTTTGAGTTGAAGGTGCCATGAGATCCTGACCTTGACATTGAGTGTGGACTTGAGAAAGTGCATCTTGTAGCATCTGCCCAAGGATGAGTGGTTTCTTGACGTGTAGCACAAGATCTAGAAATAGAGGGCCCTTAAGGGAAAGTTTGTAGGATATTCCCTTGAGTTAGATGGGTTGCTTAGACATCGACATCATATCTATGTACCCTATGTGGGTGACCTTCATGCAATAGTTATTTCAGAGTCTCATAAAGCACCTTATGCAGCACACCTAGGGGTGAAGAAGATGCATGCCAACTTGTGACAGTTATACCATTGGGCAGGTATGAGATGAGATATTACAAAATATGTTGCTCATTGCCTTGAGTGCCAAAGGGTCAAGGTTGAGCATCAGCATCCAGCGGGTCTTTTATATCCTCACAAGATACTTGAGTGGAAATGGGACACCATTTCCATAGATTTCATTATTGGTCTACCTATGTCGTCAAGCCGCCATGATGCCATCATGGTGACGGTTGACAAGTTGACCAAGGTGGCATATTTCTCACTTGTACACACAACGTACAATGCACCATCTATGGAGAGAGTATCCTTGGATCAAATTGTTAGATTACATGGGGTACCTCACCATATCATTTCTAATAGGGATTTAGTTTTCACTTCAGCCTTTTGGAGAGCCTTATAGCAGGCATTGGGCACACAACTCAACTTTAGTTCTGCTTATCATCTTGAGACCGATGGACAAACAGAGAGAGTTAATCAGGTTCTTGAGGATATGATCCATATGTATATCATGGATTATTAGAGTAGATGGGAGGAGTATCTATATCTAGTTGAGTTTTCCTACAACAATGGGCATCACAGCTCATTGGGTATGCCTCCTTTTCAGGCCTTGTATGACAGACCTTGCAGGACACCTTTGAGTTGGGACCATATTGAGGATAGGGTTGCGATAGGGCTAGAGTTGGTTTAGGATATGGAGCCATAGGTGACTTTGATTAGGTAGAGACTTCAGGAGGCACAGGATTGATAGAAGAAGTATGTCAATGCTAAGAGGGTAGATCAAAGTTTCTCAATTGGGGATAGAGTGTTCTTGATAGTGTGACCGCACAAGCATCCAATCCATTACGAAAAGGTCTCTAAGCTCGCACCTCATTTTGTTGGACCTTTTGAGATCTTGGAGTGGATAGGACTTGTAGCCTATCATCTAGCCTTGTCACCTAGCCTATCGTGTATCCACGATGTTTTTCATGTTTCAGTGTTACAGCGTTACATGTCTTATTTATCTCATGTATTGGATTGGAGTACTCTCCAGGTAGAGGCAGACGAATAGCTAGCTTTGGAGCCAATTCACATATTGGCTCATCAGATGCTGGGCCTTTGAAGTCGAGAGCTGGACTAGGTTAGGGTCCAGTAGGATATGTATGATGAGGTCATGACAACATGGGAGGATGCAACGAGATTGAGGGCCCTTTATCCTCACCTCTTTGATGACTTCCAAGAGGAAGTATAGTCTTAGGGGAGGAGGATGTGAGGTCTACTTTTTCATTCCCTTATATTTGACTACTTATTTTACTATTGGTGATATATTTAGTCTTATGGGACTATTGATCTCAATTTGCAGGACCTTTAGACCTTATGTTTATGTGGATTTATTATGTTAGCATGTTTATGATTTGATTAGACCTTGACATTGGTTCATTGATGTTATTAGATATATGATTAATATTATGATGTTATTGGGATACTATTCATGTGATGTTAATTAGAAATTTGTTAGGTGATTCAATCTTGGGAATGGATGTTTGAAATACAAAATTTAGAATCTAATTATAATGTGATTTCCTTAATGCTTATATGAACATGTGATGTTGTATGTGCTTGTTTCACTTTGCTTTGGCTATCATATACATGTGGAATTAACATTTCATTTGAGTGCGCACGTGTTTCTAATGAAGCCACAGAAATTTGTAGATCATCCAACACATGGTGTTGTTTTCCCTTCTGAAGCAGATCTGGTTCCAAGAGGAACCAAGATCAAATATGTTGCATGATGAATTTTTGTAATGTTGATTGCATGTTGTTAGTTGGGTTAGGTCTACCCCTCTTTTATTTGAATTCTAATTGGTTTTGTAAGTATAGTGTCATTTGAATTTCATTTTTTAGTTATAAAATTTTGAGACCCCTTTTCATGTGCTTTAACTCAACCCTTGGTGCTCAAAATGGGTTAAACTTGAGCCTGGATTGTACCCCTTGGGTCTAGAGACCTTTTGGGCTTGTGTAACCTTAGGTAAACTTCCATTTGATCACTTTAACTTCACCCTGAAATAAAGTGACGAAAATGGAAGCATGGGAGGGAGAAGATGAGTGGGTCAAACACTTAACCTCTTCCTTTCCTCTTCCCTAGGTTGGGGAAGTCTCCAAGACCCCTTAATTGTGGAGGACTTTACTCCAAGTCTCTCCCACAATTGGTGAGGGTACCTTGGGGTTGTGTGGTCCTTCTTAGGAGGAGAGGATTGGGGCACATGTGGCACCCACTCCCTCTTAAGCTCCACTTTTCTCTCCCATATGTTTTAGAGAGGACAAGTGGAAGGGAGAGAGACTTGGTGGATGGGTGAATGATATGTGTCACCACCCATTCCAAGGGTCTTTCTTGTAGTTGGGAGGAGTGAGGAGGTGACATGTGTCACCTCCCCATCCCTCAAGGCTCATGAGAAGAGCCTATTTTAATCCCTCTTGGAGAGAGGGATGGGGGTTGTTGAATTTTTGGGCAATTTTATTGATTTTAATTATTTTGGGGAAAAAGTTGGAGGAAATTTGGTGGCTCAACTTTGAGAAGGAGTTTAGAGGAGCTCTACTCAACTACCATCTACCAATTGGGCTTTTTAAGGTAGGTTTCAAGGCTAAGACCTTCCCTTATGCATTTTATTTACTTGTGTAATGCTATGTGTGAGTCTTCATTTTTGAGTTTTTACTTGTTGTTGTGGGGAAGAATTGTAAGGGAGTTATAAGAGCCTCCTGTACTTGGGAGAAGATGCTCAACATGTGTGGGGTGGGGGAGGAGTGAACCTCTTTAGGGTCACATCCTAGATTTTGTGGAGTTGTAGCCTTGAGGGAAAGATGTGTATATGTGTAATATGTGAAATGGCTTGAGAGACAAAAGAAAGCTTTGTGAAACTATGTTTAGAAGTGTTGGCTTGAGGCCTTGAGAAGTATTTGTATTGGGAAGTTTTGGAGTGACACTCTTGGGTTGAGTGTTGTCCACTCCCCCACCCCATTGAACTCATCTTGAGTGAGTTCTTGTGTTGTGATAATCCATGGGAGTAAATTGTTTTTGAGTATTGAATGCAATGTTGTATTGTGGTTTGAGTTTTTCCTAGTGTGAGGATGACTTCCTAGCTCAGGGGTGACTCATCAGTGAGTCAATGGTAGGGAGGAGAGCAAGTTGTTGTGACTTCTTTCCTTTGTATCTTCGCAGGTTATTTGGAGCTATGTGAAGTTGAAGAAAATACCATTGTTCTTGGAGTTGTTGTCTTATTTTTTTTAGCTCTTGAGAGAGCATGCCCATGTTAGGCCTTTGTATTATTTCTAGTTTTTCAAAAGAGGATAACTTGTTCTCTCTCTCATGTTGTAAAAGTATATTTTACTTGTGTGTATGATTTATTTATATTTGCAATAGAAATTTTAGTTTTCTAATTTCAATGCTATGATTTAACAAAAAAAAAAGTAATGAAAAAAAGATTTGGTCTTTTTGACATTTTATTTGTATGTTTATTTATCAAAAAAGGGATAGAATGTTTGTTGTTTTATCCTTGTAGAATACAATGAAAATCTATACATTTTATTTGCTTATGAGAAAAGAATTTAGATGATGATGTTAATATAGAAGGAAGAAATAAATGCATTGCTTTTAAAAAGGAAACTAAATAAATTTCTTGAAGGGTTGTTATGTGTAAATATGTTCTTATATGTTTAAAAAAAAAATTCATTTGCTCTATATAAATCTATTTTAGAAAGCAAAAATATTTCTTTGGATTTCTTGTATTTAAAAAAAAAAAAAAATCTGAGAGATTTAAATCAACATATATATAGTAGAAATTACAGTTGTATATAAATGCATATATATATATATATATATATATATATATATATATATATATATATATATATATATATATATATATATATATATATATATATATATATATATATATATATATATACATACATATATATATATATACATACATATATATATATATATATATATATATATATTTCCTATAACTACTATTATATAACATTAAGTAATAAACTGTGGCTTTTGAAATAAAAATGTGTGATGTTATATATATATAGACACACACACACACATATATATACATACATATATATTGAAATATATCCCAATAAAATAATATTGTGCAATATAGAGGAGACTATGTTTTTTATATTTACAGATCACTGTTTTGAGTGATTAATAAACATGTTTTGGTGGCGGTTCAAACCCCCACTGCCGTAGTTTTAATAAGGGTGTGGGGAGGGGGGCGAAGCTCCCACCCACACCCCACCGTATGGGATGTGGGTGGGGGCTCCGCCCCCCTCCCCACACTCCCCCTTCCTTCTACCCCACGGACCTTCCCCTGTGTAGGCCCTCCAAACCACCACTGGCCCCTTCACCTTGTGGCCATCACACAGTCCCCACACCTCCAACTCCGCTGCCCATGCCTCCTCTGCAGGCTGTTGCTGCCGGTCCTTCCTCCCTATGGTTGTCCCTTTTCTGCCACTCATAACCCCACAACTCCACCTCGGTCTGCCCTGCCATAGACCTCTTAGTGCCATGACCACTCTCCCTTTTGGCCTCTATGGGTAGTAAACCCCATACCCACAGCAAAATTTAATATACACATTAAATTATATATAACACATTGCACCCCCATGAATGGCCTCCATTAAACCTGCAACCAAAAAAATAAAACAAAGAATGAGAGAAGAAAAAAAAAGGAAGAGCAGAAAAGAAAATGAGAATTGAAAAAAAATAGGGTTAGGGCTTTTTGCCCTTAAGGAAATTATTATTTTACTTGGAGGCTTTTAGGGAAAGATTGTTTTCTTTTAAAAATTTGATTTTTATTATTTCTTGTTTTCTTTTCCTTCCCTCTCTTTATGGAATTGTTTTATGGGTTTTTGTTTGATTTAATTAACTTGAAATGAATATTTAGTAATGGAGAAATTTATAATACATAATGGGGTTTTATTTTATTTTATTATTTTAATTAGTGAGATTTTTTAAAAAGTAAAGTGTTTAAGTTAGAGCATATTATATGCATTATTTTAATTAAATAATTTACAGTGGGATTTAATTAATCAAGTTAGGTTTTCCCAATTTAAATATTGATTGGAATTAGGGAAGAATTAATTGTGATTACTTATTGCATGAGAATATTTACCGTAGGGGCCATTACTTAAATTAATCAATCTAGTTGTGTTAATTTAACTATTGAAGCGTAACTAATTTTTAAACCAATGTAAATAAATTATGGCTAGCAAACCTTTATCAAACAAGGTGGGTGGCTACTTAGTCGTTATTAATTTAATTAACCTAGGGCAATTTTATTAGTTTAATGAAGACGTCGTTCAAACCAACTTGGAAACCTAGTAAACTATTTAAACAAAGTTAGTTTAACATATTTCCGTGATCTGATCTACCAAGAAATTAGGAATAATGTAAAGGATGTAGTGATAACTCTAATTGATAGAAAACGTTTTAAATTATAGAAAACATGAAGAAGAACAAATTGATCGAGATTTGTTGAAAAATGCACAATTAATCTATTTGATTGATCTACCAATTTAATTAATGTTACGTAGGTAATTTAACACCAACTTAGTATACTTTTGATCAAAATTAGTTTTATTATAATAAACCCTAATCATGCCCATGACATGTTATGCTGCCAAATTTTTTCAGAATTTAGGGTTTAGCTAGGTTAGTGAAATTTAACCTTGTTTAGGACTATATTATTGTTTTTGCCAATTATCGACATTAGATTCTTGTATTAAATTATATCTTTCTCATGCACTTGAATTTGGCTTTTGATTTTGACTTACGTCAAAATACCATCATTCACATAGGATAACTTAGGGTTTTGATTGTTGATCCTAACCCTATTGGCAACGTTAACTGCATCACGTCGACCCCCTAGTTGGCCTTCATTATGAATGGTATGCACAAGTGAATGCATTACCCCACATTCAACTATCTTGTTTACTCCTTATGCATAACACCACTAAGCATGCTTACGCATGCAAGGAGATTTCTAGGGAAGCGTGGAATTGTTTTTTGATATTTCATATCATGACCACATGACAAATGCGGACATGACATGTGTGATGCATGTCATGACCGCATGGGAAATGTGGGCATGATAGTTCATCTAATTCATAGCCACTCTAATCTGATGTTCTTCCTTTGCCTTCATCCACATTCACATTTGCACTCTCAACAATCTTTTTTAGCCTTTTGTTGTAGCACCAGTAGGCCTTACTCTTGGTAGAGTATCCAAGGAAGATTTCTTCATCACATCTTGCATCAAATTTCCCTAGATCTTCATCTCTTCTGATATATCATTAGCTTCCAAAGACTTTGAAATATTTTATTGTAGGAATTCTTCCATACAACAATTCATAGGGGGTTTTAGTACCATTACCTTTCACTTGCAATCTATTTTGAATGTAGACAACAGTATGTATAGATTCTTTCTAGAAAACTTTTGGCATGCCTCCTTCCTTCATCATTGTTCTAGTAGCCTCTTGAATTGTCCCATTCTTCCTTTCCACAATTCCATTTTGCTGAGGAGTCCTAGGTGCAGAGAACTATCTATGTATTCCTTGCTCTTCACAAAAAATGTTGATTTCATTTGATGTGAACTCACCTTCTCTATCAAACCTCAAGCATTTGATTTTCAGTTTTATTTCAATTTCAACCATTGCCTTGAAGGATTTGAACTTCTCTAGGGCTTC
Organism: Cunninghamia lanceolata; assembly: GCA_027924645.1. Classification (NCBI taxonomy): domain Eukaryota; kingdom Viridiplantae; phylum Streptophyta; class Pinopsida; order Cupressales; family Cupressaceae; genus Cunninghamia; species Cunninghamia lanceolata. The sequence continues at coordinate 3,010,020 of BSBN01000537.1, forward strand.
AGATTTGTCTCTTAGAAAAGTAACCCAAATCATTCTGGGATAATCATCAATAAACAACATGAAGTACCTGTCACCTTGTAGACTTCTTATCCTTGTAGGACCACATAGATCTATATGAACTAGATCCAACAAACCAATAGAAAATTGCAATTTACTCTTGAAACTTGTTCTTGTCTACTTCCCCAACTGACATTCCTTACAAATGGTATTGGTGGGTTTCACAAGTTTTCGTAAATCTCTCACAGTCTAACCTGAACTTATCTTTACCAGATTATCAAAATTTATATGACACAACCTTCTATGCTACGACCAACTCTTATCTTCTTGGGCTAATAAATAATAATCATTAGTTCCACTTAATTGATAGATGTTACCTCTCATCTTCTTACAGGTAGCAATCATAGTTCTGATGCTTTCCATGATCTTGCATCAATTTTCTTTGAATCTTAGATCATAACCTTTGTCACACATTTGACCAACACTCAAAAGATTATGCTTCAAACCCTTCACATATAAGATGTTGTTAGTATTATGCTTTCCATCAAATGAAATAGATCCTTTTCCACAAATCTTACCAGATGTATTGTCTCTAAACCTAACCATTCCTCCATCATATTTTTCTAAATTCACAAACTTACTTTTATCACTGGTCATGTGATGTGAGAATCCACTATCAATAATCCATTCATCTTTATCTTTCTCAACTCAAATAGCTAAAGCACTTTCTTCCACTAGATTTTCTTGCTTCATACAGCTAGCAGAATTAGTAGACATAGGTTATTATTTTATAGCAATAAACAGGCATTCATTTGCATCAGTACTAGCATCATCAAATTCATCATTAGTAAGACCTTCATCATAAAAATCTCTACTATAGTATCATTTCATTAAATCTCTAGGCATGTTCACAAATCTTTTTCTATTCCTTTCAATTATTTCAAGACATCTAGAAGCATAATGACCTACTTTACCACATGAAAAACATTTGAAAGGTAATTTGCCTTTGAAATTATTGGAACCTCTTTGCAATTTGTCAACAAAGATAGCTTCAATTTCATCAAAGTCATCATCAGGTTTCACCTTACGTTTCTGAGCTCTGGAGATCTTTTCTGAAGTACTGGCTTTGAAAACAGTTTCAACTTTTGGCAAAGCATCACCAAACTCTCTCATCTCAAAGGCTATAAGATTTCCATGTAATTGATCTCTGTTAATAGTTTTCACATTCATTACTTCTTCAATTGTAGCTACCTTGTGACTATAAGATTTTGGTAGTGATCTAAGAATTTTAATCACAACTTCCTTATCACCAATGGTTCCTCACCTTCCTTTTATTCCATTGATAAGTTCATCAACTCTTTGCATAAAAGTTGTTATGTTTTCATCTTTATTCATCTTTAAACCCTCATATTTTGCTTTCAGACCCTATAGCTTAGCTTCTTTTCTAGAATCATCTCCTTCATATAGTTTTTCAAAATTTTCCAAACTTCATTTGCAGTTTCTAGATCCATGACTTTTATCAACTCACTGTCAGTTAATGGACTTAACAGAGCATCTCTAGCTTTTGTATTCAACTCATATTCTTTGATTTCATCTTTGGTTGTCAAACCATTTTTAGGTATGGTGTATTCTATTTCTGTAGGTTTCTACACTTTATAACCAAGACAAAGGAGATGGATTTTCATTTCTACCTTCCATAGAGAATAATTTGTCCCATCAAACAACAGTGCTTCCTTTTTAAAAGACATCCTAGATCTTCCTTAATTTGTTAGGATTTCTTTTGAGGAACCTGCTCTGATACCAATTGTTAAAATACATAGGACAATTGAGAGGGGGGAGATGAATCAATTGTCACAAAAACTTAACCTCATATAAATATCAAACCATCAATTACTTAATTACTGAGAATCAGATTTAACTAAGAAAGAATGAAACCATAGAGTTAATCACAATTACACATTCAAAATAGGAGACAACAATTTTTTACGTGGAAAGCCCTATAAGGGAAAAATGACAGTGGGTGTTAGCACACATAAATATATGAGTTATAACAATACCAAAAAACAAAGGCTCACTGCCTGCAAGGCTCATTGCCCAAATTTCTCATTGCAAAGAATGACTCACTACCAAGGGGTGGCTCACTGCCAAAAGATGGTTAACTAATTTGTTAGCATCTACTCCATGCCTAGGTTCAGTTCCATTGAAGCATAATATAACTTCTCTACTCTACTCTTCTACACCTTCACACTTAACTCTTCATTTTTCACATAGACACACCTTTTTACAATTACATTATACATCTTTATACAAGTCATCAACTTTGGAATGTACATCAAGGTCTGCAATACATTCATCAACTATTGGAACAATCTCCAAGGTCAGCATTACAAATACATACATAGAAATAGGTGAAGACCTAATATAGAAATTTATTAAGGGAAAGATGTATGCTAATCATGCCACACCTTAGCTGGGACTCAAACACAGTCCCTCATGCTACAACATGCTTCTACAATCTTCAAATCATCTCTGCAAATGATGAAATCAACCAGGTTAATCAAGACTAGTGAGAACACTAGGTCTTCTAAAAGTTCATTCTTCATTCATGATCCAACTTTCTCTTTATGGACCAATCCAAGGGTAGGTACATGATCAAGGGGCATCCACAAGCACATTGAAATCATCAGGAACATTTGTACAACTTCTAACCATTTTGTTAAGAAGATTATTCAAACCAAAGCACATAAACAACACAACCAACTACTGTCATAAGGAAAAGATCACCTACAGACCAAAAAATCATGAACCATTTAAGTTGAAGGCACTCAACATCATCTTAGACTTAAATCTTGAACCATATATAAAAATACTTCAATGCAGAGGAATGTGGAGCATAAGACTTTCTCCCTGTCACCACTAAACATACAGGAAAAACAATTTTCACTCTAGTGAACATAGCCCACTCAAATCTTCATACCGGAGGCTCAAACTTGGAATATAACATCTTCAGATAGACTTCTAAATAACTTCCAATCTGTAGACAAATATATTCATTATATAGGAAGTGCAGAACAATATTCTGGATTGTTCTTTGTATGCAATACACTGTTTCCACTACAACTCACTATTTCTATCAGAGGAGCTAATTTTCTCACTATCCTCAACATCAGAATCAATTACATAGGTAAGTACAAGGCATCTAACTCATTACAATCAAGTAACAAGATAACAACATAGTTGACATCAATGACAACACCAGTTAGGCACATACTTGCAACAATCTTGTCCTTATGATCATCTTATGAAATTCTTCAATAGACTCCCTCATAGATATCTCCTTTTGTCTCAAGTTCTATAATGTCTTCAATAGTTCCAACTCATAGTCAGCAGGTATAAATTGATTCTTCAACTTTGTCACCATTCTATCCCACTTTGTGATCTTCTCTTTTGCACTTCTGTTTCTATCCAACTGTACTTCTTTCCACCAAATAGCAGCATGTCCTTTCAACTTAGTCTTTGTAAATTTCACCTTCTCTAGATATTCAATTTCTTCATATTCAAAGTATTCTTCTAGGTCATTTATCTAATAAATCAACTCCTTAGGATTCAAATTACCAGTGCAATTTGGTACCTCCACTCTAGGTCTTTCCCAATCTTTGAAATAGCTCACAACATCTTCACTTGATCTGATTCTTCTTCTTCTCCTAGGGTTTCTTCATTTTGATCACTAGATTGAAATTCTTCATCATCACCACTTTCAACATTAGGTCAAGGTGTAAGTCTTCTTCTTTGATCTTCTTCAACTGCATCCAAGCGAACTCACATTGTCTTCATCATTTCCATCGTCTCATTCATTCTTCTAGCCATATTACCAATAGAAGGTATTCTACTTAGTGGTATATCTTCCTAGGATCAAGTGTAACTGCCTCAAATTTGGTGATTGGGCTACAAGGTGACAACTACCTCACAATCAATGATCGATTGACAACACAAGTAGTCTGCCTCAGATTCGGCAATCTGTCCACAACAAGATCTTATGAAATGCCTTCACAAACTTCACTCAATTTCTCTCACATGAATTCACACTTCACTCTGCTTCACTTAACTTCACTCACCTTCACTCCTAATGGATTCAAACTTTTCTCTATTTCACTCCCAATGGATTCCAACTTTGCTCTAATATCACTTGGTGTAGTCATAGTTAGGAGGGTCCACAAAGTGAACAATCTAGACCGTTCAACAAGAGTGAATACAACAGAAGTAACTCAATTATAGGATGCAAATGTAGATTCAATCATTCAATATAGCATGGATTCAAAATACAAACATGCCAGCAACATGTAGGATTACAGATTAGGGCTCATAGGCCCAATTCTTTGATTACAATATATGCGCAAGATATATCTTTGAAGTGCCTAATAGAAAATAATTCAAACTATCAAACTATGAACTATCACTAACTAACTTCCTAGGCATCTATTACATGAATATATATCATCTCCAGATCACAAGATTCCTCCATGTCAGCCAAATAGATTATAAACTCCAATGAAAGAGATGTAATGTGTCTACACAGATAGGTTGGACCTAAACATATGGGAATACTCTGCAAGTGAATGGAATAACATGTAGATCTCAAGGAAGGTTGACCATGTCCCAATGTACCTTGAATGATATGTCTTTTAGCTCCATAATTCATGGAAGTGCTATGCAAGTCTTCTCCTTTAGCTGTCTGTTTGAGACTCTCTAAATGTTTTGTTTTAAGAAAACAATCAATCTTCTATTAATGATATCTTTCTGAAAATTGATCCAAATGATTTGAATTTTGGATATGATGTGCATTAAGATGTCTAGTTGCTAAGTCCAACTCCACAAGGTCTAAAATAAAATTGTGGTAGAATGCAAACCAATCTACTGAAACTACTACTAACTATACTAAACTATGAAAATGAAAGAAAACAAAATGAAATGCAAATATTTATTATTGTTGCAAGATTGTTCTTGAACCAGGGATGCTCCTGCATTAGAATTTGATCAAGGTAGTGAGAGATTTCATGTGTTAGGCCACTGGATGTAGTGAGTAGAAGGTGTCTACTATTTTTAGTGATGCTATGAAGATGTTTTTTGTGTTGTGATGGATATTGAGCTTCATTGAAACTAAACTCCATGCATAGGTTAGATGCAACTATATCAGTTCAAAGCCTAGCAGTGAGCCATTATTTTCTTCTTTCTTTCTTTCTCAGTGGACAATGAGTCCACTTGTAGTGAGCATTCTTTCTTTTGGGAAATGAGCCCTCTGGTAGTGAGCCTTTGTTATTTAGTATTGCTACTACATTATATTGTGAGCTAATCCTCACCATGGTTTTTCCCTTTTAGGAATTTCCACATAAAATTTAGTGTTCTCTTGTTTGTGGTGTTGTTATGATTTAGTTTTAGTTATTTCCTTTTCATGTTTAATCACCATAACATGTTTAAAGGTTAATGTGGATCTGAATGTTTGTAAATGTTTGAAGTTTTGTTACAACTGATTCACCCCTCCTCTCAGTTGTCTTTTGCATTTAACATGCCTACCCGTTACTTCTCTACAAAGAAAGGGAAGAGATTTGAATGCTCATAGAATTGTGAAGAAGTCTTCAAAATCCTTAAGGAGAAGTTGACTTCAGCACTAATCCTCTGAGTTCCAAATCCAAAAGGTCTTTTTGTTGTTATAACAGATGCCTCTAAAGAAGGATTAGGTGGTGTATTAATGCAAGAAGGTCAAGTAGTGGCCTATGAGTCTAGAAAGTTGAGACCGTATATAAAAAATTATACTCCACATGATTTGGAGCTAGCATAAGTTGTGCATGCTCTCCAAGTATGCAGACACTATATGCTTGGAAAGGAATTTGAACTTAAATCTGATAATTAGGGTTTGAAGTATATCTTCACCCAACCAAACCTTAGTTCTTGATAGAGAAGGTGGTTGGTTATTATATCTAATTATGATTTTGAAATTGGTTATATCAAGGGGAAAAGAAAACTAAGCAGTAGATGCCCTGAGCCATAGAAGGCATATTGTAGCAATGTTGTCAGTGCATTATGATTTTAGAGAGAAAGAATTGAAAAACTCACTAGGAGACAAGTATTATGAACAAGTCCTAAGGGCTCTAAAGGCAAATTCTCAAGATGCAAGATACAAAGGATTTAGTTTTGAATCTGATGGACTTCTAAGGTATAAGAACATGATGTATGTCCCAAATTAGCAAGATTTGAGGAGCCTAGTGTGGAAAGAAGCACACTTTGCACCTTACACTAGTCACCTAGGTGTGAAAAAACTATTTGCAGACATAAAAATCCTATATTTTTGGAAGGGAACGAAAATTGATGTTGCAAGATTCGTAGTGCATGATGTTTTGAGTGTCATCAAGTTAAAGCTAAATATCAACATCCTGTAGGACTTTTGTATCCTCATGAAATTCTTGAAAGGAAATGGTAGGTAATTAGTATGGACTTTGTTCAAGGATTTCCTATGTCATGATATTGGCAAGATGTGATCCTAGTAGATGTAGATAAGTTAATCAAGGTAGCACATTTTATAACTAGAAATCTTACTGATGGGGCACATATAATTGCTAAGAAATTCATTCAAGAGATCTTTAGATTGAATGGAGTTCTAGAAAAGATTATCTCATATAGAGATGTACAAATGACCTCAAAGTTTTGGTAGAGATTAATCTTAGCTCTTAGGACTCAGCTAAACATCAACTCAATCTATCATTCAAAAATAGATGGACAAACAAAGAGAATTAATGAAGTACTGGAATAACTTTTGAGGATGTACTACATGGATCAACAATATAAATGAGAAGAGTACCTTCCACTTGTTAGACTTTCCTATAACAATTCATATCATTTAACAATAAAAATGACTCCTTTTGAAGCATTGTATGGCAGAAAGTGTTCACCTCCTATAAGCTAGGATAAGCTAGAAACTGAAATGGAAGAGCAAGTTAAGCTAATCAAGAAAACATTAGCAGAAGCAAATGATAGGTAGAAAAGCTATACTAATTCCAAATGTACTCCACAAGTATTCTCAATATGATATAAAGTTCTCTTGAGAGTGAAACCTCATTAAAGCCCTCTTAAGTTTGGGAAGTTTTCCAAACTAGTACAAAGATATGTGGGACCCTTTAAAGTCCTAGAAGCAATCAATCTAGTTGCTTACAAAATACCTATACCTCCAGCTCTTGCTCATATGCATGATGTTTTTCATGTTTCTTATTTGAAGAAATATGTATTAGGATCTAATCATATACTTGATTGGAATGCTCTTCAAGTATAGGACCCAAGGGTGGTCATGATCAAGCCTCTCAAAGTGTTCAAGGTTCGCAAGCTCCACCTACATAATAGAGAAGTTACTTAGTGCAAGGTCCAGTGGGACCATTATTCAGAGGAAAATGCTACCTAGGAGGATTACAATGATTTTTATCAAATGTTTCCACACTTTTTTATGCAAGCATGATATAAAAGAACATATTTTCTATACTTATTTTGTTATGGACACAATCATCAAGGATGATGATCTCTAAGGGGGAGATATGTCACACCCTATTTTTAAACTAACATACTTATCATTTTATTTCAAGAGGACAAATAGTTAGTGAAATTAATATGAACAACGTAATGTTGTGTTACAATAGAAATGTATTGATATATATTATCTTATATGCAAATAATAATTGTCTATGACATTATTAATATGCGTGCGTGATTTAATAATATGATGGACTAACTACAATTATGTGACTGAGGTGGATGCAGGAATAATGTTTTTCCCTTTGACATGAGGAGAGAGAGAGAGTATCACTGTGGAGAGGGTACTAAATTATGCTATCTAGAAATGCACACTCACACACTCACATTAGAGGTTAAGTCAATACTAAATTAAGTGTTAATCTATATATGGATTAGTCATCTCAGTAATATTGCTAAATGTTGTGATATTTTCATACTAGATTAATACTACTGTCTTCTTGTCAATGGATTAGTCTTCTGCATCGACAATTAGAAAGGTTGTATATGGCTATAAATGTCAAGTCGACATGAGTAATTGACCAAACAAGTTGAACCTTATCATCAAGATCGAAGTTAGTATTGCTAAGCTTCAATGTCAATAATTGTGCTTGTAAATAACATAATTGAAGCATTCAAAATAATGAAATAGTGGTATTTAAATAATAGGTATAATATTGTTTATAATCTTATTTATTTAATAAATTTGTTGTGGTTAAATTTAAAAACTCAGTATAAAGTTAAGATGGTTAAGTCTTGAAAGACTCCCATCATATTCTGCCTTGTATGCTAGGAGGAGTGGGAGGGAGCAATAGCTCCATAACTCCTAGTTTTGAGTTCTCAAGACTGTACAAGGCTGAGAGAAGGTAGGGAATAGTTAATAAAACTATTTTGTTTGTAACCAATAAGGAGTATGTTTTAATAGTGGAGATTAGAGAGAAAAGGATATCTTTTTTTGGATCAGTAGATTAGAGAGGATAGAAGTAGCTCATAGAAAGTATATCGACTACATAGTAACCGATAGGTATGTCAATAATAGTATTATTCAGATGATAATAAGTTTATTCTTTGTATTCTTATACTATATTTGTGTACATGTCAAGAGGCTGCAAACATTAATTTAAATGAAAAATTGATAATTCTATGGAAGAATGAAGCCTTTGTATATATTAACAAGTAATGTTATTGGTAAGTGGATACCATTGGTATGGCATTCCATTAAGGATATACATCTATAGTATGTTGTTCTAGTAGAGCATAATGAATTTAAATAATGATCTATTTTCTTAGAATCAACATGTAGATTGATAAGAATATCTGAGTTAAAAAAAGCAGATTGGCAGTAATGTTAAACCTATTCTTTATTCTCTTTTGATACTTGACCAATAGGTGGCCATATCCATCTAAAAATTATAGACATAGATGAAAATAAAATAGGCATGAATCTTGTTAATAGAAAGTTAGAATGTAAATGCAACATGTGTATAAGTCGAGCAATAAAATCATGCCAGTCATTTAAACCTGAAGGTATCCCTATTCTTTTATGAATGCTACTATAAGTGGGATATTATCTATGTATATCTATTATATGAACAATAGTTATAAACTAATACAAGACCAAATGCCTTGGTGTGGTCGACTACACAAGGTCAACTGGTTATAGACATTCCAAACTTATCTAGTTAAGGAATGAAACTTTTTAGCTAGTCTAGAATAGACTGAGAGCTCAAATTAGTCTAGAATAGATTAAGAGCTCAAATTAGTCTAGAAAAGACTAAGAGCTTAGATTAGTCTAGAATAGATTGAGAGCTCAAATTAGTATAGAAAACACCAAGAGCTTAGATTAGTCTAGAATAGACTGAGAGCTTAGATTAGTCTAGAAGAGATTGAGAGCTTAGCTAGCCTAAAATAGACTAAAAAGTCTAGTTAGTCTTGAATGGACCAAGACTCATATGTGTTAAAGATCTTAATATCTTTAAAAGGGAGTTAAATAGTTTGAAGTTTTGAAGGAATCATTACTCTATGTTTATTATTAAATCTTGCAGTTTATGAAGGATCAATTATTTGATTATTAGAATTTTACTTGAAAAGATTCCATAATCAGGTGATATACACAAGAATCTATTATACTTATGCCATAGAACATATGTATTATCACTTTGGAAATTTTGAGTAAGTAAGAGTTCTCATACACTACTTTCAATTTGGTTAAGAGGAAACCATTCTTTTATCTCTAATATGGTGATATTATATGTTTACTTCAACATTAAATAGTCAAATATATTTTCATAGACTAAGACATATATATCTTAGTGGTAAAAGTCTTAGAAGTCTATAGACATCAAATGTACTGATTGTTTTACATAATCGAGTATATCTCAAGAATATATTTTTAGAGCATGGAAATGGGTTGACAAGTCTTTGAGTAGAATGGCAGGTCTTCATAGACCTAAGATTGCAAGGATGCAAAGAGGGGATCAATGTATGCTTATAAGACACCTAATGCTCTCATTCTATACTTGTATTATAATAAGGGAATATTCTAAGTCAGATAGACTAGTATTGAGTTAACAAGTCAAAATATGTTGATATATTATTTAATAAATTATAAGAATGTAGTCTCCAAGTCAAGAAAAGAGTGTGAATATATGAATTATTATATGAAACTTTTTCCAAAGTAATGCAGAAGTCACCACTTGCATTGTCAGTTCACTGTGTAGTAGATAGCTAAACCATTAGAGTGGTTAGACATAGCTAGAGCTAGACTAGAGTTGTAAACCCAATTGTTATTAGCTAGGACATTGCACTAGTTCTTAGATGCCAAAAGGAATTAGTTGATTCTCATTGTCTATACCCTTGCAAAGGGAAGGGCCACTTCTAGAAGGAAGGTGTGTATGGGAACGCTGGTCTATGGTTGGAGAAAAAGCATTAGGGTGATGCTCTCTCTCCTGTAGTTGATTTCCAAATACTTGTGAATAGGAAACATTACTTATTATGTAAATGGAAATTGAAACATGTTGTAGTTGTAAGGAAAGGGACCATTTTTTATTATACTTGAGAAGTATGTAAGAATTGTTAATTCGCATGTGAAGGGACCATATATTGTAATTATTTATTAAACTTTGGATTAGCAAGTTTATTAATGATGGAATCAAGTTCATTTTTAAAAAATGGCATTTATTGTGCATTAATTGTATTTTTTTTTAATATTCCAGTTGGGATGTTACAAGATACGTTTTCAACCACTTAGATTAAATTTAGTTTCTGCAAGTTTTAGGTGCCTCCATATGAGATGGATTTCATTGGAAATGAGTCATCTTTTCTCTCAATATTTTTAAGGTGTCTCTAAATATAGATGGCTTCTGTGAATTTCACTCTAGCTTTTTCCTTTCTACTAATCAACTTTCAACCTCTTGGTTTTATAATACACAAGCTTAAAAAATTAGTTGTTCTAATACCAATGGTTGAGTTGCTGCTCATATGGACCAGCTAGGACTCAAACCAAGGACCTGTTGATAACTGAGAGGGGGGGTGAATCAGTTATCCTAATAATTTCCACTTTTTGAATTTACTTAACAGTTAGTATAACATCAAATCTAGTATGCAAACATAACCATGAAATGGAGATAACACCAATGCACATGACACAATGATTTTGATGTGGAAACCCTGTTAAGGGAAAAACCACGGGGTGATTAACCCAAGATATTATTCTCTGTTAGAAGAATAGATAGAACAAAATGGCACATGCCAATTAGGGCTTACTGACCGAGCACACTGCTCACAAGAGGCTCACTGCCTACAAGAGACTCACTGTCTACAAGAAAGGAAGACAACATAATGTTTCAACTGATGAGAAGCATCCACACATGCTGAGGTTTAGTTCTAGTTAAGCTTAATAAACTAATATGCTGCACTTCATTCTTACTCTTTCTTGATGCAGCTGTACTGTCACATTCTGGACCTCTTCCACTATCTTCACTCTGCTCTTCTACTTTTCTTTGCACCACACAACACAACACACACACACCTTCACATCTAAATCAATCATGTATATATATCCACACAAGTGATTTTATCATCTTTCTAGTCAGCATCCAGAATAGTCAATAATTTCCTCAAACTCTGATCTGTCGGTTGAATCCTTGCATACCAAGTAGCGCGGATCAAGGATATACTTACAGAAGTCATCAATCATATCGGCCAATCATAACTTATGCCTTAAGATCCTTTTCCATCATTAGTAACACATCTGGAATAATGTCTGATGTTCTACCAGTCAGTTCTTCCTCTGTTCACATTGTCACTTGGGAACCCGACACTCAAGTATTCATATCTCTTTATCCTTTCCACACCGGAGGCTCAAACCCTGGAATCTATCAGTCAAGATACTCCTCTTGACTTTCCCAGGTCCATACTTTACAAGGGTACTTCCTCTAATAGATCCAGACCTAACTGTCAGACCTTCTATATGCTTTGCTCTTGCTTACTAGACTTGTAAGCTCTTCAATCTAACTTCCGGTATAGACACACCATATCCTGCAGATGTGTGGGATGATCTTTATTTCCATTAATGACAATAATCATGAAGCTCCAATGTGTCTCTTGCCAACAATCTCCCCCTTTGGCATTGATGGCAACACTTAGTGAAAAATGACTAAGTGTTATACTATACTCCCCCTTTGCTGGATTCAACATTTTTCACTGTTCCTCACTCCCCCTTTGACATCAATGGCAAAGGGTAGGGTCCGCTAACCAAAATTGTCAAAATTTCAACTATACTTGGCCACATAAGTATATACATATAGCATTCTTACATATACTGAAGTATATCTGCAAAAGTTGTCTTCAATTGGATGAATTCTGTAGCCCAACTTTGCTTCATTCTATCCAAAATTGATATATGACCTCTCAACAAGAATGCAAATGCATCTACCCTTTTTAGATCTATCAGATCATTGGTCCGGGCTATGATTTGAGCTTCTTTTATGGCCTCATACATGGCCTCTAACTTAGGGACAATTATCCCTCTGAGTTCACCCAACCTACTGATTCTATTTTTCTTCTCTTTTTCAAGCTTTTTAATTTCATTCAAAACTACAACCATCTGACATTCTTGATTTATTATGGATGTGGTAAGTGGATCAAAATTTTGAGAAAGTTTTATTAGTTTTTCCTCCTATTCTTTTATTTTCTTCTCAATCTCCACTGTTGTTTTGGACCAGGATATACAAAATTTGTATACATCTCCTCCATCCTTGAGAGCATTTTCCAAACTTTTTATGCCAATACCCATAATCTCCTATCATTTGATATTATCTCTTGCAGCTCAGAGAATCTCTTATCCAAAAACTCTTTCCTGACCTTCTCCTCAGCTGATTTCTCTAGAGAATCAAAATGTGTGCTAACACTATTGACTAGAGTTTTGAGATTACCAGAAGAGGAGGCTGTAGGATCCTTCTGAAAAGATGGCATGATCTTTTCTAACACTCCAAATGCAGCTGCTATAAGCTCATAGTCTTCCATGTGAGATTTTAGTAGTTTCTCTTTGGACTTTGCATTAGCAAATGAAGCTATCTTCATTGTTTGTACCGGAGAAAGAGAGTCAAAATTAAGTGGCCCTTTTAGCAGTTCTGGTTCATCAATTTCCATGGTTTCTTTTGTCAAGAAGTCCTTGATAGATTCTATACTGTCTGTTGTTGGTGACAGATTCTTCTTTTTTTCTGCAATCACAGAACTGTCTCTTGGAGCTTTCTCTCATTCCACAACCTTAGTACTGATATCTTCTTTTTCCTTCACTTCTACTTCTTGGCTGATTTTCTCTTCTACTCTTTCTTCTCCTTTAGATCCAGAGACTACAGGGGAAACCAAAGGAGAGATGTTTGCTTGTTTAAGGATTTCCTCTTCTAGAGTAGAGGATTCCAAATCCTTAGCTTTTGTTGCATCGATGTCCATTACTTCTTCTGCCATTTTATCAGTAGATTCTTCTGCAACACTTGAGGCTGAGGGATTAATACCCAAGTCCTCTATAATCAGAATGTTGAATCTTTTGTATGCATTCTGGAGGATCTCTTCTATCTCTTTTGTAACTTTGTCAGTCTCTCCGAGCATAAGTTGGTTCATTCTTGCTTTGCTTTGGAATTCATCCTTAAAATCTTTGAAGATCATGCTCTTCTACTTAGTAGTGATGAAGGGATAGAGCTAAATAGCTATCTGTTCCCGGATCTCCATATCCTTCTCTTTGGCATTATTCTTTCTCAATTCAAGTTCCTTCTCAAGGCTTTTAGGAATTAAAGATACAATCTCAATGAAAGCCTTGTTGTAAATGTTTAGATACTTAACTGTGGCATCCTACAAAATCTTCTGATTAGCTTCACTGCATTCATCATAGAATTTAACCATTAGCTGTAGATTTCCATCCACAGTGACTGATTTGATTATGTCATCAATGTGAAGAGTGGGTTTTTCAACATATTCCTTTGCCTTTTCTTCTTCACCTTGACCGGTAGAGGGTTCATTAGATGTTTTCTTCTTTTTCTTCATTTTCCTGACTTCTTCATTAGATTCAGTCTCCTCTTCATCCCTTTGACTAGCATAAGCTCTTGTGGCTTTTGTCTTTGTTCTTTTCTCTCCTTTGCCAGATGATTTTGCTTCCAGTTTTGATGTTCTTGAGCTTTGAGTAGTGGTAGGTGCAGATCTCTTTGATGATCTGGTCTGGGTGGAAGATTTTACTGGAACACTTTCCTCACTTTGCTTTTCTGCCTTCTTCTTTTCTTCCTCAGCTCTTTTGATCGTATCCCTGTTGGCATCAAGTGCCTCTTTTGAGATGCCAAAGCCTTTGGCAACTTCTTCAACTTCTTTTCTCACCTTCCTTTTGATCTTTGGTTGCCTTAGCTCTATATGAATTTTCACACTTAGTTTTTCAAAGGTTCCAAATATTTCTACCTTTGGATCCTTTAGTTGACTGAGCATGTGTTAAACATGCAGCTCCACAATTTGTTCATCAACTTTATACCCCATGGGCATGATCCAGATTGTCCTTGGCTCTATTGCCTCCATTAGGCATTCATCAGTATCTACCATAAAACAAACTGTATCTTTGTATTTCTCAACCACTAATTTGGGGATTCTTTCTCTTGCTTGCATCATGCTCTGAAAAATCTTAAAATAGCCCTAGAGAGTTGTATTTTGTGCCTTGGTATCACCAAGCGCATGTATATAATCTTTAATTTGAATAGCTACTAGTCTATCATTTTGCCATACCTAGCCACTGGATCTGGGAAGCTCATTCATGTAATAAAAGAATAGGCAGAGTATCAAGCCACCATACTTGAAGGAGTTCTTCTTGTCCTTCTTTATCTTTTGCACATTTTTCAAAAGTTGGGTTAGATGAAGTTCACAGATCATAGTCAGCATTTTCTTTTAGCATTTGATAGGCTGTATAAACTGCAGTTCCCGGTACTGAGTTTTCCCTACTGGAGTGATAAATCTTGTAACCAATTATCATGGATAAAAATTTGACATCCGGATCAGTGATATCTTCAATTATCTTAGCTCTCTTGTCAAATTTTGATCTGGTTGCATCACTTACTATCTGATTATTGACAAAGTTGAGAACAGGTATCCCACCGGATGAGTGCAGACCGGTTACTACCTTAATTGCATCTTTGGTGATTTTAAATGGTCTATTCAACCATAAGAAATTGTCATGCACTCTGCTTAACACATACCGGACCCATTCATCTTCTTCAAAACAGGGGAAATGAATGCACTGTGCAAAATGCTTCTCCCAAATGGCTTTATACTGAGGTTTGATCTCAAAAGAATCATCTATTAACTGCTTGTGATAGATATCCATTAACTTTGATTCACCAAAATCTTCAATGTTTTCATGAATGTAAACCCTAACATCTTCTACATGCAGAACCCCATGCGGAATGCTTGAAAAGGTGCATAGGGGATCAACTTCTAGAGATTTATATGGATGCTTCTTAAATTTAGGACGAGGTCTATCAGAGATCTTCACAATATTCAGAGTAGTCATTTCCAAAAGGATTTTACTGAGAGATATTCAGCAATGAAAAATACCTTTTTCATTTTAGGAGTTTGCTGAAAGAGCCGAATTTGATTAGCTGGATGAAACAATTTCAATGGCCAATGTTTGAGAGTTGAGACAATTTGACGCAGAGCTCCTTTTTCTTTTCTTCTTGAGTACAAATGTGCAAATGACGAGTGAATGAATTCTTTTATTTCTGAAAAGCCCTAATTTTCACCCTGTAATAAATGCATAACCTAACTCATTCCAATTTGCCTTGTTTATCTTATTGGGAGACATAACCTTTCCAGATCACTGAGTCAAACTTTAAAGTTATTCTTGGAGAACAGTGATAATCTATCTTCCTTTCACTAATCATTTGATCTATCTGCAGATCAAGATTCCATAGTTTGAATCATGTTGGGTTTAACTGTGAGAAACCTACTTCTCACCGGATGACTGAGGAATCAGATTAGTCCTCTACCTATTCTAACACCAATTGACTGGTTGGGGGATAATGTTTTTCCTTGAGACTCCCCCTGAGCCAGAGCTCACTTTTTAGTTTCCGGAAGGAATATTAGCACCAGATTCTGGTGCAGATCCATCTCCTACATTTTTTGAGTTTTTCTTCACCCAGATCTTGTTCATCTCTCTTTGAACTTCATCCGCATTCATTTTTCTTTTGCCTTTGTCTTGATTCTGATTATGATGCCCCGGACCCCTTTTGTCCTGATTCTTGTTTCTACAGAATTTGGCAATATGACCGGATCTATCGCAATTATAGAAAACAACATTTCTTTGCATATTTGATTTATATCCTTTTGATTTGCATTGACTAGCCATATGACCTACTCTATTGCATGCATAGCATCTGCCATTGAATGAAGTGTTCACTTGCATATTTCTACATTCATGAGATTTGTGACCATACCTTTTGCAGTTAAAGCATTGTCCAGAGAATGGTGAATTAGTTTGATTCATTCTCTTTCTACATTGATTAGCTTTGTGCCCAAAGTTATTGCAGTTGTGGCAGTATCCATTGAAAGATGGATATCTTTGAGCATTGGGTTGCCTTACCGGAGGTCTTCTAGGCTTGTCACTTAGATTTTCTGATCCAAAATTCTTCTGACCAGATCTGAAGCTTTCACTTTTCTCATACCCTAAGCCACGCTTATCATCTACCCTCTTTTGGCTTTCAAGAAGAACTTCAAGTTGAGTAGAACTTATCTTGAATTTCTCTTTGTCTTCATTTGCTATTTGAAGATCCTTTTTAAGAGTGTCAATTTGATCCTCAAGTTTTTCTTCGTTATCTCTAGCATCTTCAAGATTAGATTCAAGATGCTTGATTATTCTATCCATCTTGTGGTAGTCTTCTGATTTCTCCTTGAGAGATTTTCTTAGATCATCTTCAGTCTTTCTTTTCTCTTCAATTTCTTGGGTGAATTTCATAACTCCTGATTCTATTTCATGTCTTATCATAATGACTTCTTTTGACAATTTTTCACATAACTTGGTTTTCTCTTTCAGGTCTTCATTTGTATCATTTGCTTCACCTTGACTTGCTAATTGCTAAAGTAGTTCCTTTCTCTTCTTCATAGAGATGCTTAGTTTCCCTTTTAATTCATTTATGAAATCATCAGCCTGTTTAAGTCTTTCCTTCAATTCATTGACTTCAGAGTTGGAATGTTCAAGATCATCTAGGGCAGACTAAAGTTGTTCCTTCAAACCATACATATCCATTTGAATTCCTAGATCTTCCTCAAGTTGTTAGGCTTTGTTTAGAGGAACTTGGCTCTGATACCAATTGTTGATAACTGAGAGGGGGGTGAATTAGTTATCTTAATAATTTCCACTTTCTAAATTTACTTAACAGTTAGTACAACATCAAATCTAGTATGCAAATATAACCATGAAATGGAGATAACACCAATGCACATGACACTATGATTTTGACGTGGAAACCCTATTAAGGGAAAAACCACGGGGTGATTAACCCAAGATATTATTCTCTGTTAGAAGAATAGATAGAGCAAAATGGCACATGCCAATTAGGGCTTACTGCCTGAGCACACTGCTCACAAGAGGCTCACTTCCTACAAGAGACTCACTATCTACAAGAAAGGAAGACAACACAATGTTTCAACTGATGAGAAGCATCCACACATGCTGAGGTTCAATTCTGGTTAAGCTTAATAAACTGATCTGTTGCACTTCATTCTTACTCTTTCTTGATGCAGCTGTACTGTCACATTCTGGACCTCTTCCGCTATCTTCACTCTGCTCTTCTTCTTTTCTTCGCACCACACAACACAATACACACACCTTCACATCTAAATCAATCATGTATATATATCCGCACAAGTGATTTCATCATCTTTCTAGTTGGCATCTAGAACAATGAATAATTTCCTCAAACTCTGATCTGTCAGCTGAATCCTTGCATACCAAGTAATGCGGATCAAGGATATACTTGTAGAAGTCATCAATCATGTCAGCCGATCATAACTTATGCCTTAAAATCCTTTTCCATCATCAGTAACACATCTAGAATAATGTCTGATGTTCTGCCAGTCAGTTCTTCCTCTATTCACACTATCACTTGGGAACCCGACACTCAAGTATTCATATCTCTTTATCCTTCCCACACCAGAGGCTCAAACCCTGGAATCTATCAGTCAAGATACTCCTCTTGACTTTCCCAAGTCCACACTTTACAAGGGTACTTCCTCTAATAGATCCGGACCTGACTGTCAGACCTTTTGTATGCTCTGCTCTTGCTTACCTGACCTGTAAGCTCTTCAATCTGACTTTCGGTAGAGACACACCATATCCTACAAATGTGTGGGATGATCTTTGTTGCCATCAATGACAACAATCATGAAGCTCCAATGTGTCTCTTACCAACAGGACCTTCCATTTATTGTTGAAGTGCTCTACCAACTGAGCTACTATCCCATTATGTCTAGTCCATCATTGTTTTGGGTGTGGCTTAAACTTCTAACAAATACCTTATTTGTTTTGAATCATTTGTGCATGCTTGATTGCTTTCTTGTGTGTGTTATCATTTTTATCTTACATTTGTTTCAAGTCCTTACAACATATTGCTACAATGACATCATGGTCTTCCATATAATGGTGCCCAATGTGTGCTTGTGACCTATTATCTTTTCTGAATCAGTCCTTTCATTCACATGACACATCGTCACATTGGTCTTTATACCTTGGTGCATATTAATGTCTAGTTCTATATCAAACTATATGGTTGTTCACCTAATGCAACATAATGTTATTTTCATCCATTTTCTCCATCCCTTATCAATCTTCCCTCTGCTTACCCAATCAGTTTCATCCATTTTGAGAGCAAACCTATGTTCTTCCAACCTATCTATCCTCTCAAGGGGGCATCCCATCTTTATATCGTTCCTCCTTGTCACTCCTTCAAGTGGTTGTGGCATCTTTTTCCCATCATCCCTACCTTATCTTCTTTCAAATGATATTACTTGTCTTAGTTGCAACATCATCTCAAAGAGGGAAAAATGTAGACACCCAACATTGACCATGTCCTCATAACCCTTTAACATCACCTAGACATTCATCTTGCAACACATTGTCCATTAATCTCTTTTCCAAATTAATTAAATAAATTATATTTATTTAATTAATCCATTTATCCCTTTTAGCTAAAATTAATTGAATAAATCTTATTTAATTAATTAATTTATCCTCCCATCACCCCCTCTCTGATGCAAGAGCATTACTTTCATGTATATTTTTATGCACATTTTGATGTTAGGAGTCTTTGTTAAGTTTGTGAAGGCCTTAGGAGGTCCATTGGGATCCTAATCCAATGGTTTTGATAGGTTGAATAGGCTAGAATTCAATTTTTTGGGTTTCCTGCCAAAATGTAAATTTGAATTTCTAGGAGGATTTTGGCTTGCTACTATTGGCAAGAGACACTACTTCGAGTTGATAAGTGTTGTCATTGATGGCAACCAAGATCATCCACATAACAAAAATTGTCATACCACAAGTCAAATTCAAAATTTGTCTAAGTCTAGGCAGTGAGGAACAGAGTACTAATAGGGTCCAGTATTTTGGTCCTGATCTCTCTGGTGGTAAGGCATGGTATTCTATGGATCTAAAGTAGTTGACAAAATTGTGAATACACTCTAAATCTAGAATTTTGTCATCTGGTGATGAAGGATTCAATAGATATTAGCCTCTGAGTTCTAGGTTATAGTTTGACAAAGTAGACAGAAGTAGAATAGGCTGAGCTGATAGAAGATCCTGATTCTGGATGTATGGAAGATACTTGTTGGGAAAATTGTGACGATTAGTGATAGTGGCCGACATAAACAAGATTCTTAGGAGGAAGTTTTGGTCTGCATTAGAAGACATGGAAAGATCTAGCCAACAGAACAGAGCATTCTTAAATGTTCTAAGTATTGTTGAAGCTGATTAACAGAACAATTGTAGATCATGTTGCAGATATATATAGCTGATGAATTTAGATGATTGTGGGTGTGTAGTGTGTGGGTGTAAGGTGTATGTACAAAAGGACCGAAAAGACAAAGTGCAAATGAAGGCAGATCAGTAAGAAGAGCAAAATAAAAATGAAATGTGTTAAATCAGTTTATGTGCTTAACCGGAATTGAAATCCATGCATAGGCAGATGCTATTAATCAGTTCAAATTTCTGTTGTTCTCTTGTATTACCTTCCATAGGTAGTGAGTCTTCTTTTGAGCAGTGAGCTCTGGTCAGTAAGCCTGAATGCATTTGCATTCCCATTTTGTATCAATACTTTTAACAAGGTATTAAATTCTTGTGGGTTAACACCCACTGTGGTTTTCCCCTTAACTGGCTTTCCACATGAAAAATCTTGGTGTCAAGTGTGTTACTTTATTTATGCTTATATGATGTTGAAATGTTTATTTCATTAGTTTATTTTTAAGTTTTAAAGGAATATTAAAGGAATAAAAGTTTAGAATGTGTGACAACTGATTCACACCCCCCCTCCTCATTATCCAAGCCTAATCCAACAATTGGTATTAGAGCCAAGTTCCTTTGAAAAGCATAACAGCTTGAGTAAAAGATCCTAAAAGAAGTTTCAAATGGGCTCATTCAAGGATCAACTTTAGGTGGCCGTGGAAGAGTTTGCTCAATCTAAAGAAGAAATTCGTAATCTAAAAATTGAACTTAAAGATGCTAATGTTACCATTGAAATGTTAAAAGATAAATTAAAATAATCTATGCAAAGGAAAAAGGAGCTACTTTTGCAGCTATCTAGCTTACCAGATGAAACCAGCATGAATACAACCCTGGAAGAAAAGTCCAAAGAATGTGAGAAGCTATCAAAAGAAGTTGATGTCCTAAAAATTGAAATGGAATCAAGGGTGATGAGGCAAACTAAAGAAAGTAAAGATAGGAAGAGAATTGAAGAAGATCTAAACCAAATACTAAAAGAAAGAACTGAAGAATGTTGCAAACTAGACAAAATAGCTGGACATCTAGAATCTGACTTACAAGAGAGCCAAGAAAATGAAAGAGACCTTGAAAGGCAAATTGTAATTCTCAAACATGACCTAGAAATTGCAAATGAGTATAAGGAGAAGTTCAAGATAAGCTCAGCTAGATTGGAAGCTCTGCTCAAAGGCCAGAAAAAGGCTAATGACAAGAATGGACTTGGATATGAGAAAGGTGAAAGTTCTGGATCCGAGCAGAAAAATTTCCAACCAAGAAATAAGAGGAACAAAATTAGAAAACCTCCAGTGAGAGCCTAATGCTCAAAAATATCCTTCATTCAATGGAAATTATTTCAATTGCAATAAGTTTGGACATAAAGCCACTCAGTGCAGAAGTAGAGCAAATCAAAATGGTCCATCCTTCTCTGGAGAATACTTCAAATGTAAGAGGTATGGTAATAGGTCCAATGAATGTAGAAGAATGATAATGAATAATTCTAATAACAATCTCTTCAATGGTTATTGCTTTTCTTGCAATGGATTTGGACACATGGCTAATCAGTGCAGATCAAGAGGAAATCAAGGGTACAAGAAAGAAAATGTTGTGTGATTTAATTGCAATAAATATGGTCATATTGCAAGATTTTGCAGAAGCAAGAACAATGGAAGAAAAGGTCCGGTAAATAGAAAACTGGATGAGCAAAGACAAGAAAAAGGCAAATAAAATATTAATGTAAATGAAATTCAAAAAGAAACGAACAAGATATGGGTTAAGAAAAAAAAATGAATGATAGTAACGGATCGGCACTGGAATCCGGTACTAAAAATCATTATGGAAATTGAATCATGAGCTTTGGCTTAGAGGGAGCAGCATTGCAAATCAAAAATTCCTCCAGCTAGTAAATGAGTGCCTAGATCTGGCACAATGTGAAAAGGTATCTTGAATTAAACCAAAACAGTTGGAAGGATTTCTGGTAGAAAAAGGTGGAGATGGGAATTTGTGGAGCAATTCATGTAAAACTGTACAGTAAACAAAGTAACCAGATGTATTAGGGAAACACATGTATTACAACAACTAATTAGGTGTTGCGAAGGCATAAAAGGATTTTTCATTCATCATTTGAATCATATTGCTTTTGGAATAAAGAAGAAGAGTGAACCAAAGAGAAAGAACTTGCAGAAAAATAAGAGATGATGATCAAATTCAAAGAATCCCATCCGACTACTCAAAGCAAAACCCTAAACTAGAAAAGCGGTATTCTTCGCAAAACTTTTTGAACTCCATTATTGAAAATGGCTAC
Organism: Cunninghamia lanceolata; assembly: GCA_027924645.1. Lineage (NCBI taxonomy): Eukaryota > Viridiplantae > Streptophyta > Pinopsida > Cupressales > Cupressaceae > Cunninghamia > Cunninghamia lanceolata. The sequence continues at coordinate 3,032,366 of BSBN01000537.1, forward strand.
TCCACTAGTTGTAAATGTTACTGAGAGGCCACACCCAAAATTCAAGAAATATCCATACAAGTCTATAGAAGTTGATAAGCTAGGAGGCTTTTCTAATGTTTCATATGGAGTTCTACATGTGGAAGATATTAGGGTTTACATACATGTAAATATTGAGGAATACATAAACTCAAAACTTTTGGATATTTTTGATAACCATCTAAGGAATGAGAATTATGACATCAAACCTAAGTACAAAGCACTCAAAAATAAACATCTTGCACATGTTATCCATTTTCAAACTTTTGAAGAAAATGAATGGATCCGGTATGTGCTGAGTAGAATACATGATAACTTTATATGGCTGATGAAACCCTTCGAAATCACTAAGGATGCCATTAGTGTTGTGAGTGGATTGCATTCAACTGGTGGACTACCTCTATTAAAAGTAGTGAAGAATCAAATTGTGTCAGAAGTCACTAGATCAAAGTTTGACAAGAGAATTATGACTATCAACGACATCACTGATCCGGATGTCAAGTTCACCTCGATGGTGATTTGGCATAAGATCTACCACTCTAGCAAGGAGAATTCAGTCTTCAGAATAGCCATTTATGCCACATATCAAATGATAAAAGAAAATGCAAACTATGATTTATGTGAGTTGTTGCTAAACCAACTAATGGAGAATATACAAAAAGTTAAGAAAGATAAGAACTCCTTCAAATATGGTATGTTGGTTAATGAATTACAAGATTCAAGAGGCTTAGTCTAGACAAATGACAAACATGTAGCAATACAAATTAGAGATTATTTGTACAACATTGGTGATGCAAAAGCCCAAAGAACTACACTTTGGGGCTACTTTAAGAACTTTCAGAACATAATGCACTCTAGGCAATGGATCCCTAGAACAATAGTTGAGAAATATAAAGATACAATCTGCTTCATGGTAGACAGAGATCGGTGTTTGATGGAAGCAGTGGAACAAAGGACTGTGTGGGTCATGCCCATGGGATATGAGGTTGAGGAAGATGTATTGGAGCTGTGTGCTCAATATTTACTGAAACAAACTAAGGATACTAAAGTAGAAAGATTTGGTACCTTTGAAGAATTGAATATTAAGATTCATATTGAGCTCATGGAACCTGAAATAAAAAGAAAAGTGAACAAGCAAGTTGAAGCTTATACATAGAGCATAGGTATAACCAAAGAAGCAGTAAAGGCTAATAGGGAAAGGTTAGAGAAAATTGAAAAAGAAAAACAAGAGAAGAATCAAGGAGGTGCTCCAGTAGAGACCCTTACCAAAAAAAGAACAACTAGGAGCTCTGTTGCAGCCCCTATTCCCCCTAAGACTAAAGCAGAATCATCTGGTGAAGGAGGAAAAAGAAAGAAATCCAAAGCTATAAGGACTTACACAAGTACAAAAAATGATGAAGAGACAGAAACTGATGAAGAAGTAAAGGAAGTGAGGTCAAAGAAAGCAAAGTCTTCGAAGGCACTTGAAGATTAGTCTTCCGAAAGCAAAAGGGCAAGCAAGAAGCAAGAGGCTAGTAAACTAGCATGACAATAGATCAAATTGTTGAAACCATTAATACTCATGGAAATTTGAGGCCTGTTAAAAAAATATTATGACAATCTTGATGAAGTAAACAAGAAAATTTTGGAGGATACAATCATTGTATATCTAAATAAATTCAATAGAGTACTACTATAAATCTTGGATGAACTTCCTACAAGTCTAAGAAAGATTTTGGAATTGAGAAAGGAAGTAACTAAGATCAAAGACATTGAAATCAAAGAATATATTCTTTCCAACCTATGTCCAAAAATATCTAAAAAGGAGAGATAGAATCTTGAATGAAGTAAACAATGATTTCAGGAGCAAGAAAAGAGTAAACAAGCTAATGCTTGGGGAAATAGAGGAAACTAGAAAGGAGACAGAGACAATTTTGAGAAAATCTTTAGATAAAGATAAATATTATGTTAATTCTAAGGAACAAACTGAGGAAACCAATTTCACAGCTCCAGAGCCAGAGAAATAAGGAAGAGAGAGTGACAAAGGAAATACTAATCAGTATGATATGCTAGAAGAGTCTAATGTTGAACTTGACTCATCAAATCTGATTGTTGAAAATGTTCTGGAAGAGAACCTACTTGAGCAGTAATCTAAACTTGGAGCCTCTATTCTAAAAGTGGAGCTAGTCAATCAGGAGGATACATAAATGGCAGATACAACATAAAAAGAGAAAGAAAAAGAAAAGAAAGATAAATCAAAAGAAGATGGTTCAAATGTTGAAGCACCTAAAGAAAATATTGAGAAATCATATGAGAAAAAGGATCACTCTGTAATGATTGCAAGAGACACTACAGATGCAGTGAAAGGTCTTCTAGAAAAGGAAGTGATTGGGCTTGATGAACCTGAATTACTTCAAGGTCTAGCTAATCCAGATGCCCTCTCTCCAATACAACTAATGAAAATAGCATCATTCACACAAGTAAAGGCTAGAGAAAAGATGCTAAAGTCCCACATGGAGGACAATGAGCTACTGGGGCTTACAACTGGAATTCTAGAGAAATTAATGCCAACCTATCAGAAGAATCAAAATGATTCTCCCTCCAACCATTCAAAAAATCTTGTAAGTTCAGTTAACTCACATTTTGAGTCTTTTGAAAAGTCTATAGAGGCAAAGGCTAAGAAAGACTTTTTGACTAAGAAATTTAGTCAAGTTATGAATCTGATAGGAAGTGATAGATTGATACTAGGCATTAGTATAAAGAGCATTTAGAATGCTCTAACTGATGGAAGAGATATATATATAAATTTTGTCTATCTTGGACTAAAGTCAATAAGGATGTTGAGAAGAAAATAAAGGAATAAGAATAGAAAATATCAGTTCTATCCCAAAATTTTGATCCTCTAAATGCCTCTCCCATAAGCTCGAAATGTTAGATCATTAGCCTGATAGATGAAATAAATAGACTTGAACAAGAGAAAATCAATACTATGAAGAGGATGTGTGAACTTCGAGGATTGATTGCCCCCAAGCTGGAAGCCATGCATAATGCCTTATCCGAAGCATAGAATGCACTCCAGACAATTGATCCTCTGGATCTAGCTAAGGTAGAAGCATATGCATTTTTGGTGAGTGGGTACATCTCATTCTTAGATGGAATGAATAACACTTGGGCCTCTAAACTTGTGCAATTAAAAATTAGTTTTGTAGACATTCTCAAGTTCATGTGAACAAGACTTGATGATTTGTTGTACATATGCGGCAGTAAATACAAATTTTTTTGAAGAATTTTGACTTGTGGACCCCATCCTTTGCCATTGATGTCAAAGGGGGAGTGAAGGGCAGTGAAAAATGAAGAGTTCAACAAAGGGGGAGAACCGGATTAAGTGAAGGGCACGAATGTATAGACAAAGGGGGATTTGTTCTAAGACACTTAGTCATTTTTCACTAAGTGTTTACATCATTGCCAAAGGGGGAGATTGTTGGCAAGAGACACTACTTCTAGTTGATAAGTGTTGTCACTAATTGCAACCAAGATCATCTGCATAACACAAATTGTTCATACCAGAAGTCAGATTCAAAATTTGTTTAAGTCTAGGCAGTGAGGAATAGAGTAGTAACAGGGTCCGGTATTTTGGTCTGGATCTCTCCAGTGGTAAGGCATGGTATGCTACAGATCTAAAGTAGTTGACAACATTGCAAATACACTCTAAATCTAGAATTTTGTCATCCGATGATGAAGGATTCAATAGATATCAGCGTTTGAGTTTTGGGTTCCAGTTTGACAGAGCAGACAAAAGTAGAATAGGCTGACCTGACAGAAGATCTTGATTCCGGATGTATGGATGATACTTGTTGGGCAAATTGTGATGATTAGTGATAGCGACTGACATAAACAAGATTCTCAAGAGGAATTTTTGGTCTGCATCGGAAGACATGCAAAGATCTAGCTGACAGAATAGAGCATTCTTAAATGTTCTAAGTATTGTTGAAGCCAACTAATAGAATGATTGTAGATCATGTTGCAGATATATATAGCTGATAAATTTAGATGATTGTGGGTGTACAGTGTGTGGGTGTAAGGTGTATGTGTGAAAGGAGCTGAAATCCAAAGTGTGAATGAAGGCAGATTAGTAAGAGGAGTAGAATAAAAATGAAATGTGTTAAATTAGTTTATGTGCTTAACTGGAACTAAAATCCATGCATATGCAGATGCTATTAATCAGTTCAAATCTCTGTTGTTCTCTTGTATTACCTTCCATAGGTAGTGATCCTTCTTTTGAGTAGTGAGCTCTAGGCAGTGAGCCCGAATGCATGTGCATTCCCATTTTGTATCAATACTTTTAACAGGGTATTAAATTCTTGTGGGTTAACCCCCATCGTGGTTTTCCCCTTAAACAGTTTTTCATGTAAAAAATCTTGGTGTCAATTGTGTTACTTTATTTCTTCTTATATGATGTTGAAATGTTTATTTCATTAGTTTATTTTTAAGTTGTAAAGGAAGATTAAAGGAAGAAAAGTTTAGAATGTCTGACAACTGATTCACCCCCCGTCTCAGTTGTCTGGACCTAATCCAATAGATACAAGGTTAGGGATTGTTCTCCACTCTTTTTTTTGGCAAATCCCAAGTCTAATAAGCTCTTAAAGGACCATGGAAATCATATAATGTCTTTTTGTTATTTTGTTTCTTAGTTCATGGTTAAAAGTTGCAAAAAAGAGAGCATAAATGTCTAGTTTAATGACATAGCTATTAGGGTTATTGGGGAAAAAGGTCATATTCTCAATGGTAACTATTTTTTTTGTAAGTTCTCCATGTTGAATCAAGGGAGATACATGCTACAAGAAGTTGAGGAGCAAGATTTCAAGAAAATACCCTATTATTTGCAAATTTATGACAGTTTTTCTAAAACAAAAAACACAAAGAATGGTTTGGTAGGGATCTATATGGTCAAGTTGTAGGTCTATGTTTATGTGGGATGATAATGGAATGTCTTAAGGTTCAAATTCAAGTGGTTTGATGTGATTTCATTGAGTTTTATTCATGTTATGGAAAAAATGGTGCTCGTTGCCCTATTTAGAAATTAGGGTTTTCAGTAATAGAAAAAAGTCTATAACTTTAGTTTGTACAAGTGAAAAAACACAAAAATGGGTGAGAGTATTCTTCATGTCATTTCTCAAGAGTCCTCCAAAGGAAAATTCCATATTCATTCATATGCATGAAATATTCAAGTTTGTGTGTACTGTTGTCTAGAAAAGACTGTCATAGAATCTAGTTCTTGAGGGTTTAGTGAAAAGTGCTCTTGTTGATTAGGTTTTGGTAAAACCCTATAAATTATATTGAGGGTATTGGAATCCTAAGAAGGCATAAGATAGAGTGCTGGTATGATAAGTACCCAATTAGGCCTTTTCTTGAAGGTTTAGACCTAGTAAGCAAACTAGTAAAGAAAAAATGTAGGTACAGTTGGAGTGTTGGTATAGTTGAAGCCTAGGAAGGGTTTGTACAATATAAAAACATTGAATTTTCTATTGTTTATCCTCTGCATCATTTTTGGTATCAGAGCCCAAAAAGATCTTGTAGTGAAAGTTGTCCAAGTTAACAAGATTGTGTATGAGGTTGTGTGTGAAGGTATTGGGGCACCAAAAGATTGGGCCAGAGGAAAAGAAAGAAGCCTAAGGTGAGGTAACATGAAGACAAGAATATGTAGCAACAAGATAAGAAAGAAAGCCTTAAAAGTACAAGATGAAAGACAATAGGATAAGCCAAATTGCAGAGTCTGATAGAGAAATGGCAAAGAGGTATTAATCTTGTAGTGCAGAAGTGTCTTGAGGAAGAATACCAAGGAAATGTTAGGTATTGGCCAATGAGAAAGAAGGTGAAGTGGCCTATAAAGGTGATTGTTCAAAAAAGAAGAAAGCAAAGGATAGCTATCTTGGAAGGTGAAGGTGAACAAAGTTTGGATAGGAAAGAGTTGCTAAATAAGAAACAAAGGAAACAAGTTGCAAAAGAGGTACATTGTGAGGTAATTAAAGATGATTTGTGGGCACATGTTTTTGAGATAGAACAAGAGTGGAAGGTGAAGCTTGCTAATGAAGGTATGCATACAAGCAGGACAATGAAGGAAGACACAAGAATACAAGCATAGGGAGCTAGTGAAGAGGCAAATTGGCCTCATGGTTATTAACTAATGCATGCTGATGATAATGTTTTTATAGGTATAGACCAAGGAGAGAATGACAAGGATGAAGACATGGATAGTGGTAATGAGGCATATGAAAGAGAAATAGAATTTTGGAGCCTTTCAGCTAAGAAGAAGATACGAAGGAGAAGATACAAGAAGAACGAGAAAACCAAAAGAGTGAATACCAAGAAACTTAGAGCCAATAAATTCAAACATCGCAAGGATCAAGAGGAGGTCAGAGAACAACTATGAATGCAACACAATTGGAAGAAGATAAATAAAAATGAAAACCATCATTGGCAATGGAACGCAAATTTCTCCCTCCTCAGGAGTATGATGTGGGAGCATCACTTTCATTGTCACGTCTCAAACTTTCATAGACTTTACAGATTTACATCATTAGTTAATTACAAAGTGAAATTATGGAACGACAGTAGAATTACATTGGCTATGATATGTTATTCATTAAGATTTCACCCCTTTGGCTATATTTTGGGCTAACTTATTGATAGTGTGATGAGTTTGAGTTTTACAAGTCTTGTAGAAGGACAAGAGCATGGCTCAGGTAGAAGAGATCTAGCTTTGTGGAAAACATGTGATGGATTTTATCTGGTTACTTCACACACTTCACATAGTTGCATCTGCATAATGAAATGGATTTAAATGCATTAGTGTGTGGTTAATTGTTTTTGAATTATATTTAAATGATGTTTTATATTTAAATGAGGATATATGTGTTTGTATTTTAAATTGAATAATAAAGTATTATTAATGGATGTTTGGAAGACAATATATTATTTAAATTCAAATAATATATTAAAAGAGATAATTTCATGCAAATATTGTATTGTATTTCTATTCTTGATTTATTAAATAGTTTGATTAATTAAAATAGTCAAATAATATTAAAATTAGCTTTATTAAATTTAGAGTTTTGAAGAAAACTATTAAAATAATTATTCCTGTCACACATGCGATAGTAAGTGGAATTACAATATTATAATTTATGTTGTAAATGGGAAACATAGGAGTTTAAAATTATTATATCTCATGCAAAAGAGAGGGAGAACTGGAGTTTTAAAATATCTAATTGGCTAACTTTTAATTTTAAGGGAGGAAAAATGGAGTATAAAGGGGATCAAGGGGAGTAGAGTTTTACCACCACAAATTTCAAAGAAAAGTAGGCTTGGTAGAGGGAAAAACTACATTGACAGGAAGGCATCTAAGTATTGGTTCGATAGAGAGACTGAGAAAGTGCAGGCAATAGGAGAAAGAAGATAGCAACAGACGTCTTCAACTATATCATCCTCACCATCGCCAACTGTTTCTAGGTTCTTCTTGATATATATTTATTTTTCTACGCTTGGACTCTATTTAAAATAGTTATTTTTTTGTTATCATGGGGGCAAACTGTGCATAGTTTTTAGCTGGCCGTCTATACCTTCTTCCTGGCTAATCTATTTTTAGGCTACTTATATTGTTTTTGTCTAGTCTAAATCGTTCAATCGTAGATCTGATTACAATAGTGATAAGTTTAATTGTTGTAGGCACTTGTGTGGTATGCAAATAATTGTCCTCTAATTCATCCACCTTGTGGCCATACTGAGTCATCCTTCTTCCTAATCAATGCTTATAGTTATCTTGTAGACAGTAATTTTTCTTTGATGGAGATCGAACTGTGTTCCTCCTCTAAACCCATGAATTCCTTTAGATAGGCTGCCATCCTTCGTTGAACTCTCTTCTTGTTGTGATCCATATTAAAGATCATTGTTCCTATTAGCTGGCCACCATACTATTCTATGGTTGTTTGGCCTAGCAAGTTAGAATACTTGATCGACCTCTTTTCTGGGCCGTTTACCCTTAATTCTGGTCATCTGCGATAGTTTGCCATTCTTTTATCTCTAGATCATTGTTAGAATTTAACTGCTAATATGAAATAGCTGTATTCCTTCTCCTTGTGTTGAATGAGACCAAACTTAGATTATAAAATCGACCCTAGAAGGATAAACTAGTAATCCGTGGAATTAGATAGAAAAGCTAAAACTTATGACTATGTTTTATGCATTTTGGCTTACTAAGATCAAACATAGGAAGAAATTGACCTCTGTTAAATAGATCTTAGAATTAGAGGAAAAAGTTAGACTTCCTATAGCTTTTGTTTTTTGACTCCTTAAAAGAACAACCACTTTATAAATTATATAATCTGGAAACTAGTATCTTCCTATAGCAAACTAGTAAAATCCTGTAGCTGTGCTAAAACCATTTTTGAAACTTGATAGAATGTTATACAAATTAAAATAAATGAGAAACAAAATAATTTCACTAATAAAACAACATACTAGCAAATCAGAGGCAATAAATTAGCTTACTTCCTGACTGTTGTCAAATGAATAATTTTCTTTCTGTAAATCATTGTTTTTACCCTTGTTATAGCTCCTTTCGCCACAGCGACAAGAAGTCTATAGTATGCTTTTATTGAGTTTGAACAAACCTCTGATCACAGAAATGACAGGAAGGGAGAACTATGAACTAAATTGATTATTTAAAGAAAGAATTAAACCTCTGAATTAATGGACTACTTCATGATATATTTTGTGTATTGATGCTTGGAAAGTAGAAAGAATGGATTATTGTATACTTGATTATCTGAATTATAGAGAGAAAATAGATGCTTGTATGTACTATGTTTATTCTTCTTGAGTGTGTATTTTGGAAAGATTGCATTCTGGGACAGGTGTCGAGTATAGAATTGTGAGGGAGAAAATAGGTTAATCAATCAATGATACAAATACCTAAACATCTACAGAATATGAAGATAAAAGGAGGATTCAAAGCAATGAAAAACAATAATACCTTCACCTTTTACCTTTCACCTTCTATAGTTTGCCTATCTTTCTCTGATCTTGATTGTGAAGCCCTCAGAAGCTAGTTGCTTGCTTGCTTGTTGAAGATGAGAAATGAAGAATGGCTATGATACTGATGTATTTGAAGATGAGCTTCAAATACACAAATGGATTATGAATGAGGATGCTCAAATAGGAGTAGGGGTGCCAAAGGCACGCCGGTATCTCTGCAGCATAAGTTTACACAAAATCCAGATATCAAATGAAGAGAAGAAGGTTGTATTTATAGAAGAGAGTGAGGGAAGATCAATGGTTGAGAAGAAAAGAAGAAATCAACGGAGGAGGATTGTTGAGGAACGTGCATCCAAAAGAAGAAAGACACATGTCATTCCAAAAGCAGTTTAGTTGAGTTAACTCTTCTCTTGATGAGGATGAGATTTGATTTTCTCTATTTTAAGAAGAGATTTGCCTTAAAGATGCTGTAAAACTGATTTTGCTTTTGCAACTCAGAGTTTTGCTTTTGTGTGACAAGAGGAAGGTTATTTTTGGAAGATAAGAATGATTTTTCGAAGAGATAAAAAGCATAATTAAATAAATGAATTTATTTAATTATTTTATAGATAATTGAGAGGAATAAATAAAATAGACAAATATATTTTATTTTGTGGACATTTTAGATTTTATTTAAATAAAATTTGCATTTTATTTAAATTTGGAGGAATAAAAGATTTTAATTAAATAATTAAAATTATTTAATTATTTTAGAAGAATGAAGTTGGTGTAAGTGATTTTATTAATCAAATAAAATGTAATTTATTTAATTAAATGAGAGGGGATGAATCAAATAAATAAATTTATTTATTGATAGAGGAATATGATGATGAAATAAATATTTAAAATATTTATTTAAGTAGAGTCATGCCAATTTTAGGTGTATACATTTTGCCCCTCTTTGAAGCAATGTGTTTTATCATGTTGTTTCAAAAAATAAGAATTTTTGACAGTGATACATGCCCCAGTTTGCCTCTGGTACAAGTTTAACAATAGGATGCCCCCTCAGGAGATTGGACGGGGAGACAGCAGAAGGAGTGAGACGGACAATCTCACGATGAAGAAGGTTGATAGGAGAAGAAATGGTTGGATGTAGAAGAAAGAGGTGAATGATATGTGATGCAAGATAAAATGATGACACACGCAAGCAAGTAAGCCAGTATGCACAAATGTTACAAGAACAGGCAAGGTATTGCCCCGATCAAGCGGTAAACCAATGATATAGATCAATGATATTTGGTGTCAGGAATGAAACATGTCGTATAAGACTCCGGGTCTAGTTTCGACAATGCAACATCCTGTCTAAGACATTTGATATGATAACGATATACGACAGTGTTGTCATGGAGGGAAACAATATATCCCTAGAGCAACACGAAGGATAGTTATGACTGATTGATACAGTTTACGACAAGATTAGGATCAAGACCATGAATTGCGATTGGATAATTTGACAAGATTGGCTTGACTTGATTGGTATGGATTAAGGATAGACTTGCATTTGGATCGCTGCTTGGATTGATAGCTAGAACTGTTGACAAGAGATATGAAGACATATAGAAATTTGATTGATAGAAGAATGACTCGATAGAAGAAATCACAAGTGTTTGTAAACATTAATTCGTTGCATTTTGGATCTTTATTGGATGGGATATAGAGTGCAATTGGATGTGCTATGGATATGGATATGGTTATGAACTGCAATTGGATATGGTATGGGTATGGATATGGATATTTGTCATCTTGATATAGCAAGTATTTTGGAGTGCTTATTTCATCATTGGGCTTTATTATGTTGTAAGAAAATACAAGCATCTAGGTATAATTAGACCGAGATGACCTGAGTATCACTTACATGGATTTTGATTTAGCAAGTTGATACGAGCATCTAGTCAAACTTGAATCTAGATGACCTGAGTACTTCTTGTGTTTCAATAGACAAGGATTGCCCCTTGTCATGTTTAGACCTCAAAGTCCTCGATGATCTTTTTGCTGATCATGTCGTTAGACAAAAGTCGTCACATTACTAAAGTTTAATCCACAAGTAGCAGACAAAGAAAAATTATGCCCCCATCATAGCATCTCTAGCTTTTGGCATCCTTGAGTAGCATAGGAAGACATAATGACAAAAATTCAAGACCTTGTATGTTAACCTGTTGACAAAAACATTCTTGTATTAGATGTGTCTTTTGCCATAATTGGTATAGAATTGTTTTGAGTGTTTCGGTATGGTGTTCTACTTTGTTTAGGATAGGTTGATGGTTTGTGCCAAGAACTTTGTTGTTGGGTAGCTTGTTTTTGCTCTGCTTGTCTAGCGAAAGATATCACAATCCATTTATTGAGATCCTCTTTAGAATAGTGACATTCAAGAATCCAAATCCATAACTAGGTCGAGGAGTTGTCCCCAGTTTAGACAAGGATCAACTTATTATGGACGAGACAACAACAGACATGGAGAGACGGACCCTAAGGGACTGACCTAGTGCCTCAGGGGCTCATTGCTAAATGGCCTTGCCTACGTGACGATGCAAAGGCAATGTAGTTCAGGGTGAACCTTGATGGACCTATGACCTAGGCAGTGGTGAAAATGCAGAAGTGGTATGGACCCAGATAGATAGAAAGACTAGATATGGGGCTAATGGGATAGTGGAGCCTCGGGGACGCATTAAGAATGGCCTTGCCTACATGATAACTCAGAAGCGACGTAGTTCGGGAGTGGTACAGAGAACTGGTTCGAGGTGAATGATATGATAGACACATTTGATATGAAGTCGAAATAGATGGAGGAAATGGTTTGTCACAGAATAGCACCTGTTTACCAGGTTTTCACCACTTGCTTTTATTTGCACGGAAGTAAGAGTACGCATGATGCTTGTTTGCCAGGTTTTCACCATGGTACCTATCCTAGGCACCTATTTGCTAGGTTTTCACCATAGGACAATTTTTTGTTATTTTCTCATTCTTTTTGATTTTTTTTGTTCTATTTTTTATCACTTTCTCAAATTTTTTTGGATTTTTTTAGGACTCCCTTACATTGGGGTTTTCAGGTATAGAACTTGTGGAGGTGCATGTTGTTGATAGGATCATCGAATAGTTTTCCTTCAAATGTAGTGAATTAATATGCCCCTGATCCATAATCTATGATGATGACATAGGGATCCAGCCAGTTAGCTTCAAATTTTCTTTTCTTTTCTTGGTCTTGCTGATTTCTTGGATTTTCTCTTAGGACTAGGTCACCCACTTGGAATACTCGGGGCTTTACTTGGTGATTGTAGCTTCTGGACATGTGTTGCTAATATTCTTTTAGATGGTTAAAGGCATGTTGCCTTCTTTCTTTGAGAAGCTCTAGTTCTTGGAGTCTGGTTACTCTGTATTCTTCATCTAATATGAGGCCTTTTAGTGAAACACACAACGATGGGATCTCGACTTCAATGGGCAAGATTGCTTCAGATCCATAGACTAAGGAGTATGGTGTTGCACCTATGGTGTGCGGATGCTTGTGCGGTAGGTCCACAGCGCAGGATTCAATTGGACATGCCAATCACTGCCAGCATGATTGACAGTCTTCTTTAGGATTTTCAGAATGGTTTTATTTGATGCCTCAGCTTGGCCATTACCTTGTGGGTAGTAAGGAGTTGAGAAGCGGTGCTGGATATGGAATTTGTCACATAGTTCCCTGACATCTTGATTTTTGAAGGGTCATCCATTATCAGTGATGATGGACGAAGGGACACCATAACGACAGATGATATAGTTTAGGATAAATGAGGCAATTTGTTTGCCTGTGATGTTGGCTAAGGGCATGGCTTCAATCCACTTCGTGAAGTACTCTGTGGCAGTGATAATGAATTTATGGCCGCTTGAGGAAGGAGGGTGGATCTTGCCCACTAAGTCAAGTCCCCACTAACAGAAAGGCCAAGGTGTTGTTAATGGCTGTAGCTGTTGTGCTGGTGCATGTATCAGGTTCCCGTGGATTTGGCATTTCTTGCACTTCTTGACAAAATGGTAGGAATCTTGTTCCATTGTTGGCCAGTAGTATCCCATGTATATGAGTTTCTTGGCTAGGGTAGGGCCACTAGAGTGAGTCCCTCATATCCCGTCGTGTATTTCGCTTAGAGTAGTTTGATATTCCTCTCTATCTAGACACCTAAGGAGAGTACCATCGAGACCTCAACGATATAGGGTGTTTGCGACAATGGCATACCAGGATGCCTGCCAGATGAAGGTTCTTTTTTGGTTGCTGGAAACGTCAGGTGGGAGGGTATTCTCTTTTAGGTAGGCAAATATTTTACCATAGAGTGGGGAATTGGTTCCTACGATGTGGCATATGATATGGGACTCTGGGGTGTCATAAGTAGGATAGGAGACTGGCTCTACTAAGAACTCATATCATGTTTGATTACCTTGGATGTCAAGGAGAGATGCGATTGTGGCCATTGCGTCTGTAGCTTTATTCTCAATCCTTGGTATTTGTTCAAAAGATATCTTGACAAAATATTCCTTGAGGTCATCTACCATTCATTTGTAAGGAATTAGTTTCTCATCCTTCGTTTGGTAGTTGTCATTTACTTGGTTGATGACCAGCTACGAGTCACCATAGACGTGAAGTTCTTTGATGTTCCACTCAATTGCCAGTTTGATACCAATGACCAGGGCCTCGTATTCTGCTATGTTGTTAGTGCAGGGGAACATTAACCTGTATGACTTTGGAATAGTGTCACCATTAGGTGTGATCAATAACATACCTACCCCCGATCCGTGTTGGGTATATGAGCTGTCGAAATACATTTTCCAATTTGCTATCTTGACATGGAAGATAAATTCATCTGAAATTCAAAACTTAGGGGGTTGTCATCCATTAAAGGTGTATCTTCTAGTTGATCTGCAAGTACTTGTCCTTTTATTGCTTTTCTATCCACATATTCGACATCGAACTCACTAAGAAGCATGACCCATTTGGATAATCTACCTGTTAAGGCAGCCTTGTTGAGTAAGTATTTCAGTGGATCAATCTTGGCCACCATTTTAACAGAGTGTGACAACATGTAATGTCTCCATTTTTGTGAGGCAAATGCAATAGCTACATACTCTTTCTATTGGTGTGTATTGCAATTCATATCCGACGAGTGTTCGACTAATGTAGTAGATAGCCTGTTCTTTTTCATCATAGTTCTATTGGGCAAGGAGAGCTCCCAGAGCCATTGGTGTAGCTGAGATGTACAGTAATAGAGTCTTGTCCTGAATTGGTGGCATCAACACCGATGGTTTCATGAGATATTCTTTTAGTTGCTGAAATGCCTGTTCACATGACTCATTCCATTTGAAGGGTACATTTTTTTGTAGTAGATGAGAGAATGGGTGGCACTTGTCTGCCAGTTGGGAAATGAACCATCTAATAGACTATAGTTTACCCTGTAGGGATCTCAATTGAGTCAAATTTTTAGGTGGCATTTCCATGATGGCTTTTACCTTAGCAAGATCAACTTCAATACCACTTGCCAACACTATATATCCCAGTAGTTTGCCTGATGTAACTCTGAATACACATTTCTTAGGGTTAAGTCACACATTGAACTGTTCTAGTCTGTTAAAGATCTTGTCTAGTATTGTTAGATGCCCTTCTCTTGTGAGGGATTTTGCTAGAATGTCATCGACATAGTCTTCCATTATAGTATGCATCATATCATGGAAGATTATTGTCATGGCTCTTTGATGTGTTGCCCCAGCATAATTCAGACCAAATGGCATGATGCACCAATAGTAGGTGCCCCAAGGACATGTGAAGGTAGTTTTGTGTTGGTCCTCGGGTGCAATTTTTATCTAGTTGTAGCCTGAGAAACTGTCCATGAGTGATAGCATAGTGTGTCCTGCCGTAAGATCGACAATCATGTCTATGTTAGGCAGGGGGAAATCATCTTTGGGACAAGCCTTGTTCAAGTCTCTAAAATCATTGCATATTCTGACCCTGCCATCTGGTTTAGCCACTGGTACTATATTTGAAACCCATTCAGGATAGTCTATAGGCTTGATAAATCTGACGTCTAACAACTTTTTTATTTCCTCTTTTACCATGAGGGCCACGTGTGGATGCATCTTTCTGAGTTTTTGTTTGATCGATTTAGCCCCTAGAGCTAGAGATAAATGATGCATGATAAGATTTGGATCTAGCCCTGACATGTCAGTGTATGTCCATGCGAAGTTGATCTATTTTCTTTTGAAGAAATTTGTAAATGCTGGTTTTTCATGTTCTGTTAGAGCCTTTGCCATGTGGACCATTCTGGGATTATCCCCTGTGTTGACATTGATTGCTTCAGCTGGTTCTATCAAGATCGATGTTCTCTCCTGATGTGTAAGATTGGGAAGAGGGTCAAGCCTTCCATCCTTCGGTGCCTCGGAGAGGTTTTCACCATTGTATACGTCTTTATTTTTACTATTTTGATGATCTAACACTACCGCGGAGTGGTTTTCACCGTTAGATCATTCTTTTATTTTGATGTTTTTATGACCGAAAGGCTTGGCTCTCTCTCCAAAATAGGCCTTCTCGTTGAGTTCAATAGCATAGCTAGCTCTGTGGTCTCCTACAGGTATGTGATTTCTAAGCTCAAGATAATCGATGATGGCTTCGTCATTTTCAAAGGTATCAAGCTCAGGGGTAGTACCTTCTAGGTCCCAATCTATAAGTTCAGGGTGTACCAAAGGTAAGGGATCATTAGGTTGGTCTGTTTCAACGGTGTTGATGGTTAGGACAGAATTATTGACGGAATGGACAAAGTCTGCAATGGTACTCTCTACCAGTGGATCTGTCAAGTGGGGAAACATTCCTTCCTCACAATTTTCACTATTGTTGCTATGTGGGTCAGACTCTAATGGCCTAGCCCTTGGACCTTGTCTCTCATTGGCATGGGTTGGGTCATACTCGTGGACAATGTCAATATCCTTTTCATCACAAGACATCTCAGAGAGGCTATCCCATTCATACTCGTTAGAATCAGTTTCACTCCCCATTTGCATTCTCTAAATTTGCTCAACCAGATTGCTAGTGGATGCTTCTGGTTGTTTGCCTTTGTTCTTATTGGTTTTGTTGCTTCTTGATGCTCTAGTGTACCCTAGCCTTGTAGTGTCTCGGGCTATTAAGGTATGAGGTTGGATGGGTTTAGTGATGCCATCCTTTCTTGAACCAAGTTGACCGTGTCCTTCATAC
This sequence comes from Cunninghamia lanceolata, assembly GCA_027924645.1. NCBI lineage: Eukaryota > Viridiplantae > Streptophyta > Pinopsida > Cupressales > Cupressaceae > Cunninghamia > Cunninghamia lanceolata. The sequence continues at coordinate 3,048,636 of BSBN01000537.1, forward strand.
CCCATTCTCTGTATCATTTGAAAGCCTTGACCATATTGTGTCGTTTGTATAATGGGATGGTCATGTTGTGTTGAGGAACTACCTTCATCTTTGTATAGCCACTATAGGACATCTTTTTCATCGCTTTCATCTTCTAGGCTTCCCCATTTCACAAATGGTACTTTGGTGGTTCTCTCTACTTTGGGTATTTTTAAGATGGGTCTCCCATAGGATCTAGGAGATATAGGTAGTTGAGATAAACAGAGGGACTGAGCTACCGTGTATTTGCCCAAGCCTTTAGCTTTGAGTTGGAGTTTAGGTTGAGACATCCTTGAAGAGGAAGCTAGTGTAGCCGGATCTATACGAGATGAAGAGGCGGCAGAAGCATGGTTGGTGGGGATTACAACTTCTGGTTTTGGCTGAATAGAATTGCAGTATTGAAAGGGGTTAGGGTCACCTTGGATGGTGATCTCTTGACCTTCATGTGGGAATTTGATACATTGATGGTATGTAGAAGGCACTGCTTTCAAAGTGTGTATCCATGGTCGCCCAAGAAGAATGTTGTATGCTAGCTCCATGTCAAGGACTTGACAAGCTACATCTTTCACTACGGGGCCCACTCTAATTGGTAGGGTAACAATTCCTTTGGACGTTCTTTCCTCCTCGTCATAGGCTTTAATGGTGATTTTTCTTTTTAGATCTATAGCCTTTTCTGAAAACCCCAATGTAAGGATTAGCTTCAATGTGCAGATATTCAAACCAACCCCTCCATCAATTAGGACTCTTTTGATCTCGTGTTTGTGTATGAAATCTTCAATATGAAGGGAGGCGTTATGGGGTTGAGTGATAGACATATCATCCTTCTCAGTGAATGATAGGGAGTGCGGTGAGGTGATGTGACCGACCATAGTTTGGAACTGCTCTTTAGCTAGGTTCATGGGAACAGAGGCTTCCGCTAAGGTTTTATCAAGTATGGACCTATGAGAAGGAGATAGACGCAGAAGTTCCAACATAGAGATGTGTGCAGGTGTTTTGTGGAGTTGATCCACGATACTGTATTGACTAGGTAGAGGAGCAGATGCTCCTCTAAGGGTGACCCTATTACTACGAGTAGTAACATTGTAGTCTGGATCCTTATTGATAGTGATCACATTGATGTGTGAGTCACCTTCTAAGATATGGTTAACAACATAGGAGAAGCCAACATTAGTGTAGTTTGTGTTGTTAGAGCCATTATTGTTTCTGTTCGAAGGTCCTCCCTGTTCATAGTTAGGAAGAGGATCCTTGAATGCTTGATGATCGCTGTTGGAAGTATGCCCATGAGATTGTCCGTTAACAGATATTTTGTTTTGCTCTATTAAGTCTTGGATTATATGCTTGAGTGCAATACAATCATTTGTCTTGTGCCCCCTATTTCGGTGATATTCGCAGAAGTCATTGTCATTCCACCAATGGGGTTTGACCTTTGGTTCATACTCTTGTGCTAAGGGAAGCGTTATGAGATTGTTGGTGATTAGCTTTCATAGGGCAGTTTCTAGTGACTCATCCAGAGGTGTGAACTTTCTCCTAGGCTGAAAGTTGGTAAACCTAGATTCGGTATTTCTTGGTTTGTTTTGAGGGGGGTTATTTTGAGGTGTTGATAGGTTAAAAATTGGTTGCTTAGGTGCCACATTCTTGGCATCCACCACCCCGTCATTCACAACATTCTTGTTTTTAGTCTAGAATCTAGGTTTGTCATTGTTGGTGTTGGTATTGGGAGAGTCTTTATAGAGCTTGATTTGACCTTTTGAGATTAGGGCTTTTTCTATGATGAGGCCCATCTCAATGACCTTGCTAAAAGAAGTAGGACATTGGATTTGGATTTGGTAGCTTAGGTCTATTTGCAAGTTGTGGATAAACATCTCTAGCATTTGTTTCTCTGGTATTTGGTGTGGGCACTTGCTTGCCAGTTGTCTCCATCTCTGTAAGAAGGTAGCAAAAGTTTCTTCTCCTTTCTATTTGGTGTTACAGAGATCCAATATTGAGATGTCGTGCTCAATATTGTATGAGAAGTGGGTGACAAATTTGTTGACAAGTTCATTGAATGTTTTAATACCAGGTGGCAGTCTAGAGAACCAATCCATTGCTTGTCCTCCCAAGCTCCATGGAAATAGTTGCATAAGGTAAGTGTCGTAATGTGCGACCTCTAGACAAGCAGCATTGAACTCTCTGATATGATCTCTTGGATTGCCCTTCCCTCAATACTTATCAAATTTAGGCACCTCAAATCTTCAGGGGAAGGGAATCATGATTAAGGACCTATCAAAAGGATATGGTGATATATCCTCTAGGGTGTAGTTTTTAGTCGATGTTCCCATTTTCATGTTTGAAATTTGTTGTTCGAGAGCTTCATATTTTTGGTTCATTAGACTTATGGCATCCAAGGAGTCAATTGTTGCTTTGCTCTTATTCGTGGGTATTTCATCATGTCTACTTCCTTCAAGGATTCTCTCTTCGTCAGTTTCTTTGAGAGCCTCTACGTCATAATCCTTAGGGAGTTTGGTTCCTAGATTTGCTAGATGTAAAAAGAATTTTGTTGGGTCTTGGGCAAGCACCCCTTCTAATAGGCATTGAAATTTTGGGTCATGCTACGTGTGGAGGATCTCATCCATGGAAGGTTCTTCATCACTTTCGCGACCATTGAGGACACTTTTCTCTTCCATTTCTAACTATTTTTGTTTTTGTAATCTTGTCAAGACCATGCAAGATAGTAAAGAGATGGGATGAGATGAGATTGGAAGATTTTGAGCAAGGTGCTAGGATGAAACAAGGTTTTAGCAAGGTTCCTCTTAGATCTAGGTGGTGTCAAACAAGGTGGGTATACAAAAGTGATAGTCAAAAGCTAGGATGTTAGGAATCCGTTACTTGACGTTGACTAGCCTTTGCACAATCCACTAGTGGAGTTCCGATAGAGAAGGATAAGTAATCCTTGATACTTGGAGGCTCACTAGGTCTTGTTTGAGATTTGATTTTGATTAAGAAAAATTTGACTATAACCTTGTTGGAAACTTGGAAGAAAGTGGTGAAATTTTGGATGAACAAACAGTTATGGTGCAGATAAGGGAGAAATGGTTGATTTTGCAAGGTCTTTAATCAGATTTTGAAAGCTAGAACAGGTTTGAACTAGTTTTTGAAAAGTATTGACAAATTTTACTCTTTGGAAGATATGGTTTTTGCTCTCTAGTTTAAATGCGCAACAACAGGAGTCAAATGCGTAAAAAGTTGATGTATATGCACAACACTGGTGAAGTTTGTATGCACCAAAATAGGGTTTAGATGTGCAATACTAGCAGATGCGTAGAAAGTTGACTCAAATGCGCAAAAAGTTAGCGCAGATGCGCAACTCTGGCTATTTGTTTGTTTTCTCTAAATTTTGGAAATTTTGGATCATTTTCTAGATTTTTCAGTGTTTTTGGTTTTGAAAAACTTGGTGTTTCTGATGAGGTTAATGTTCAATTATGGAAAAAGCACAACAAACACATAGATGTTTTCCATGATTTTTATCTTTTTATATTTTTTTGTGTTTTTGGACTATTATGACTCAAAACAAGTACAACCTAGGCTGGATGAGACAATATTTGTTGAATCCTCTAGTTGTGCCACTCAAAGCGTGTAGCTCTAGGATCTGGTGGCACTGGCTCCCCTCCATGGCACTCACTTCTCATGCATGCCAGATCTAGGTTTCCTTAGGCTCGTACCCACATCGAACCTTAGGATTGTCCCTGCTACCTCTACTAAGAGTCACTTGAATCGAGGCCGCTTCAAGAGCTCCGCCCTTTGCATCAATGAATAGGGGTTTTTTGTCTTACTACACAATTGGTTGTTAGTTAGGGCAACCATTCGAGTGGTTACATGTTCAACGGTGCTACTTTCTATTATGGAGTCTCCCAGCCTCATAGGGTTACGCCTATGAGGGTTTTGGGGGAAGTTGGTCGTCAGTGTAACACAGCAGCACTCGTTGCTTGAGGTTTTCACCCCAAGCACAATTTATTTTAAGTGGCTTGGTAGGGCTTGGCTTTAGCCTATTACCACTCAGGGTCGTTCTCACTTGGACAAGCATACATCCAAGGGCAAGCCTCCCTAAAGGTTTGACAAAAAGAATGACAAGTCTGGTACTTTGATCACCCAGTTAAGGGGAGAGCATAAGCCTATTGTCATTCACAAGAACAGAGTACAGTGGTTAATCCAACCTAGTTAAACATAGAAAAACTAAATGAGTTAATATACTTGTGCACTCACATGATTGTTAACCTGGAAGTGATTAAAACATAGCATTGTTCATTTTTTCGATTGTTAACTTTGAAAGTGATTAAGACATAGCATTGTTCATTTTCTGTTTGCAAAAGATAGCAATGATTAAACTAGAAAATAAATCAACAATGCACCGATAGCAATAAGGTTTAGTTACTTCCTTCCTAGTTAGAAAACTAAGTGAAGTTTGTTATGAAATGCACTTGTTACTTTCACCCCTAGTTAGTCTAAGTGAACTAGTCAAATCATCTAGATGACCTAATCTAGCCACTACTCCTACAAAACTGATGTTAGCTCAACATGCAAAGATTAGAAACCGTACAACAAAAAAGCATAAGACAGATGCGCAACACTGCAGCCTGAATGCGCAGAAACAGGGAGTGTATGTCTCTTTGTACAGAAGCGCAAGAATAGAAAGCAGATGTGCAATATCTCAAGGTATATGTGCAATAAAAACAAATGCGTCATTTGATAGAATGTATGCACCGAAAGATGAGGTAAATGCGCAACTTAGATAGATGCACAGTTAGACAGAATATATGTGCAAATAAAACTCCGTGCCGAATCCCAAGATGAATGCGCAACTGTAGAGGTTGAATGTGCAACTGCGGATGTTGAATGTGCCAGACTGTCGTATGTGCAAAAGCAGAATGTAAATGCGTCACTTGGAAGGTCAGATGCGCCAGAAAAATAAATGCGCCAACTCGGAAGGTAAATGCATCGTTTGGGAGGTTGTATGTGCAACACTAGCTCTATCAGAAACCTGTTCATCACCTGTATGGACCTGTCACTTAAAAACACTTAGTTTTTTATTAGTAAAGGGGCAAGAGCCCCACGGTGGGGGCCAAAATGTGAGGGAGAAAATAGGTTAATCAATCAATGATAAAAATACCCAAACATCTACAAAATATGAAGATAAAAGGAGGATTCAAAGCAATGAAAAATAATAATACCTTCACCTTTTACCTTTCACCTTCTGTAGTTCACCTATCTTTCTTTGATCTTGATTGTGAAGCCCTCAGAAGCTAGTTGCTTGCTTTCTTGTTGAAGATGAGAAAGGAAGAATGGCTATGATACTGATGTATTTGAAGATGAGCTTCAAATATAGAAATGGATTATGAATGAGGATGCTTAAATGAGAGTAGGGGTGCCAAAGGCACGCCGGTATCTCTGCAACATAAGTTTACACAAAATCCAGATATGAAATGAAGAGAAGAAGGTTGTATTTATAGAAGAGAGTGAGGGAAGATCAATGGTTGAGAAGAAAAGAAGAAATCAACAGAGGAGGATTGTTGAGGAACGTGCATCCAATAGAAGAAAGACACATGTCATTCCAAAAGCAATTTAGTTGAGTTAACTCTTCTCTTGATGAGGATGAGATTTGATTTTCTCTATTTTAAGAAGAGATTTGCTTTAAAGATGCTTTAAAACTGATTTTACTTTTGCAACTTAGAGTTTTGCTTTTGTGTGACAAGAGGAAGGTTATTTTTAGAAGATAAGAATGATTTTTCGAAGAGATAGAAAGAATAATTAAATAAATGAATTTATTTAATTATTTTATAGATAATTGAGATGAATAAATAAAATATAGAAATATATTTTATTTTGTGGAGATTTTAGATTTTATTTAAATAAAATTTGCATTTTATTTAAATTTGGAGGAATAAAAGATTTTAATTAAATAATTAAAATTATTTAATTATTTTATAACAATGAAGTTGGTGTAAGTGATTTTATTAATCAAATAAAATGTAATTTATTTAATTAAATGAGAGGGGATGAATCAAATAAATAAATAAATTTATTTATTTATTGATAGAGGAATATGATGATGAAATGAATATTTAAAATATTTATTTAAGTAGAGTCATGCCAATTTTAGGTGTATACAAGAATAATAGGGAAATATTTCTTTTTTTTTAAACCTATATGTCATTTTACGGATTAATGCTTTGGCCAAAGCTAATGAGAATGTTGAAATAGACATATATACTATTATAGATTGAATGGTTGATAGCCTACATTTGTATATTTCCCTACCATATCCTCTCAATGAGATGTTGCATTCATGATAGTAATGCATGTAGATTGGTAGGCACACACCAGATTCCACCCTGCATATATTTACAAATTGCTAGGCTCTTTGAGCAAGGTCGGGCATCCTTCAGTTTGAAGGATACTGGGGAAGAGCAAGCTTCATGGTTGGGCAGAAAAAAGTGCCTAAACCATGTTCTTGTCTTTTGATTTAGTAGATGGCCGAATGGTCGATGGCGATCAAGGACCTTTTGTCATTATTTTATGATATTTTATCATTTTATGCTCTATTATTTTGAAGATTTGTAAGGCTTGATGCCAACATTTGACACTTGTAATATTATTGATTATTACATACTCTATAAATGACTTCAGATGTATACCTATGATTTGTAATCTTGATTATACTTAAAAACTTATGAAATAGAAAGGTTATTTTGGTCTCTTGAAATATATTAAATTCTTTCCTTATGAAAGATGGAAAGAAGTTATTTTACTTTACTTTTATTTACTTGCAGTAATTCCAATTTTTACTTCAGTACTGTGTGTTGTGAAAATTGGGTACTTTACATCTAGTATCAAAGCGATGGTTCTACTCTAGGACTTTATTTAACCATTATGCTAAAGTTGTTAACTCTTTTTCTAGATAGTTCATCATGAACACTAGGAACTCTGGGCATAGGGGAGCAACCTTAGGATCTGGCAATAACCCCAAAACTAAAAATAATGAAGCCAATGTTGGGAACAATGCTGGCACTGATTGATGAAGGTCTAATGCTAGAAACAATGAGGGAAACAATAATAGCAATGCTAGATAGAATAACCAATTGACTTAAATCCTAGCTCTTCTAACTTAGCAAGGAACTCTCTTGACTCAGCAGGGAACCAAAATGAATACTATGGAACAAAAAATCTGAGGAATAAGAGTAAATAATAGTGAGGATGGGAGAGAAGAAGCTAGAGGTCCTGAAGGAGAAGTTAATTGAAACAATAGAAACACGATTGCTGAAGAATTAGGAAAGGATCTCAAAAAGGTTACACCTCCTAAGTTTGATTGTAAGACTATAGGTGATGGAGCTAAAGCATGGATTATTGATATGGAAAAATACTTTGATCTCTATGATTTGTCTACTAAGACTAAAGCTACGTGGGGATCCTATCATCTTACTGGGGAAGCAGGGACTTGGCGAGACAATGAGAAAGCTGAAAAGAAATTGTTACTAGGTGAAGTCACATGGGATCGCTTCATTGGGCTCTTTAGGAAGGGATGGTTACCACAGCTCTACTTCGATAAGAAAATGATAGAATTCCAAAACCTCACTCAAGGAGGTATGACTGTGACTCAGTATTGGGAGAAATTCTCTCACTTGTTGAAATATGTTCCACAGTATTAGCTTGATGAAAGGTTTTGGATTCATAAGTTCATCTTGGGCTTAAGGCCATAGATTGGATTAGATGTTGATATGCATAATCCATTAACCATGGATGAAGTGTTCGAAAAGGCTACCAAAAAGGAACAGAAACTACAACAAATTTCAAATTATTGTAAGAGTCAGGATATGAAGAATGGGAATAAAAGGTATCAGAATGACAGTAGCAATCAAGGGAATAGTAAGTGCCAAATAAGGAATCTTAAGAAAGGCAATAATTACTAGGAAAAGAACAATGGGATTCAAAATGGAAATAACAATAAAAGAGGTAGTTATGGCAACAATGGTAACAATAACTAGAGAGATAATCTAGCTAGACACAGAGGACCTCGAGATGGATGTTATAATTGTGGAGGAGAGCACTATGCTAATGCATGTCCATGTCAAAAAGAGAATCAAAGAGATGGAAATCAATAGGAAATTCCTCAACACTAGATACATGTAGTTGTAGATCATCGACAAGCAGATTTCCAAGCTACACCTATACAGATGTCCAATAAGCTCTTTGGCCTTCCAATTTCTATTTTAATTGATACAAGAGCTATGAAATGTTTTGTTGATCCAAAAGTTGTAGCTAAATTATCTATTAAACCTGGACACATGGAAAATTTGTCGATGGTGCAGTATGGTAACAATGCAGAGAAAAGAGTAGATTCATGTCTTGTATGCAATGAATTAGACCTTCCTACTTTCCAAACACAAGTCAATCTTTATGTTGCACCTCTAGGATCTTATGATGTGATTCTTGGAATCAACTGGTTGTCCAAACATAAGTCTTTAGTGGATTGAGAAGAGAAAGTAGTGAAATACCTTGATGACTTTGGGAATCAGGTAGAGTTACATGGATCTAGAACACCCCTTAAGCTAAGATAGATATTAGCTATGTAATTGAAAAAGGCTAAAAGGAAAGGTTGTTCTATCTATGCAGTGAAGATAAGAGATCTAGATAATCAGGAACCATCTTTTGACAAGTATCCTATTCTTAAAGAATTTAAAGATGTCTTTCCTAATGAATTGACAGAGCTACCACCTAAAAGAGAATTTGATTTCTCTATAGATCTAATGCCGAGAACTGAACCATAGTCTAAAGCACCTTATAGAATGACCACAACAGAAATGTATGAACTCAAGGCACAGTTAGAAGAATTGTTAAATAAAGGGTTTATTAGACCTAGTGTGTCACCTTGGGGAGCATGAGTCATCTTTGTTAATAAGAAGGATGGAATGTTGTGATTGTGCATTGACTAAATAATGCTCAACAAGGCAACTATTAATAACAAATATCTGCTTCCAAGGATTGATGAATTGTTCAACTAGATGAAAAGTGCAAAGGTATTCTCTAAAATAGACCTTATATCTGGTTATCATCAGTTACAGATTAAGGATGAGGATATTTCTAAAACAACATTCAGAACACAATATGGTCAATACGATTTCATAGTAGTACCATTCAGGTTAACTAATGCATGAGCAACATTCATGAACTTGATGAACAGTGTGTTTAGTGATTGTCTTGATTAATTTGTGTTGGTCTTCTTAGATGACATACTGATTTATTCAAAATCTATAGAGGAACATGAGAGACACTTGAGAATAGTGTTACAGTGTTTGAGAGAAAGAAAACTTTTTGGCAAATTGTCTAAATGCATGTTCTATAAGAGTAAAGTGCACTATCTTGGCCAAGTAATTTCTGCAGATGGGATAGCAGTAGATCTTGAAAAGATAAAGGCAATAATGGAATGGCTTGCATTGCTAACTGTAATTGAGGTTAGAAGTTTTATGGGGTTTGCAGGATAGTAGAGGAAATTTATAGAAGGATTCTCAACAATTGCAACACCCATAATCTCGTTGCAGAAAAAGGGTAAGAAGTTTGAGCGGACAGACAAATGTGAACAAGCTTTTCTATTGTTGAAAGAAAAACTCACATCAACACCTATTCTTACCATACCTAATTCTAATGGTCATTTTATAATGATTACAAATGCTTTTGGTGAAGGTGTGGGAGGGGTGTTGATGCAAAATAAAAAGGTAGTGGCATATGAATCAAGAAAGTTGAAACAACATGAGTCAAACTATGCACATCATGATCTTGAGTTGTCTGCCATTGTTCATGCATTTCAAATGTGGAGGCACTATCTCTTGGGTAAGTCACTTGAGCTAAAGATAGATCATTTGGGGCTCAAATATATCTTCACCCAACCTAATCTCAATGCTCGACAGAGAAGATGGCTTGAATTCCTTAGTGAATATGATTTTGGAATCGAGTACATAAAAGGTAAAGAGAATAGAGTAGCAGATGCTCTCAGCAGGAGACGACATCTAAATGCTGTAGTGACTTCTAGATCTAATTTGAGACAACAGGTGATCCAAAACTTATAAGGAGATGAGCACTATGAAAGGGTTAAACAAGCATTAGAGACAGACCCCGTAGATCATCGATTTGATGGGTATGTCATAGAATCAGATGGGCTTCTAAGATATCAAGGGAGAATATATATTCCAGATTCAGGTGAATTGAGGAAGTTAGTTCTTGAAGAGATTCATAGTGCTCCATATTCTGGACACCTAGGTGTGACCAAGACAATGGAAGGATTGAGGCCATTATACTTTTGACCTAAGCTTAAGAAGGATGTGACCGAGTTTGTCGCTTGATGTTTAGAGTGTCAACGTGTTAAGGTAGAACATGTCCATTATGTAGGATTGCTTTAACCACATAGTGTACCTAAATACAAGTGGTAGGTGATTAGTATGGACTTTATTCAAGGTTTACCCATGTCAAAGAACAACATGATGTTATCTTAGTAGTGATTGACAAATTGATGAAAGTGGCTCATTTCATTCTAGGAAATCTTCCGGATGGGTCATTGACCTTAGCAAAGAAGTTTGTCCAAGAGATCTTTAGACTACATGGAGTGCCAAAGACGATCATTTCATATCGTGACACTCACATGACCTCTAGGTTCTGGACCACACTTAATGCAGCTTTAGGGACTAAGTTGAACTTTAGTACAACTTATCACCCTAAAATGGATTGTCAGATGGAGATAGTCAACCAGGTAGTATAGGATCTTCTGAGAATGTACTGTATGGATTAACAGTACAAAAGGGAGGAAAATCTACCAATGGTAGAGTTTGCTTATAATAATTCCTACCATGCATCTTTAGGAATGGCACCATTTGAAGCCCTTTATGGTCATAGGTGTAGAACTCCAATTAGTTGGGATAGGGTTGATGATCGAATAGTAGTTGGACCTGATATGTCGAAAGAGATGGAAGATCAGATGAGGCTAATCAAAGAGAAATTGAAATAGGCCTCAGATAGATAGAAAAGTTATGTAGACAAGAATAGGACTTTCCAATAGTTTTCAGTAGGTGACAAGGTGTTTCTGAAGGTCAAGCCTCATAAGAGTTTTATTTCATTTGGTAAAGCATCCAAACTAGCTCCAAGATTCATAGGACCATTCAAAGTTCTTGAAGTGATCAATCTAGTTGCATACAGACTTGTATTGCTGCCAGTTCTCACCAAGATCCATAATGTTTTTCGTGTGTCTTTTATCAAACATTATCATCCTGATGTATTGCTTATTCTTGATTGGCATGCTCTGTAGGTGCAGGATCCAGGAGTGGTGCTAGTGGAGCCCATTCAAGGCTTGGAGAAGCATAACATTAAGTTGCGTAATCGAGACATAGTGCAGTATAAGGTCTAATGGGACAAATATTTAGTGGACAATGCCACTTGGGAGGATGCTTTTGATATTGACAAATCTTTTCTACTTTTGGGAAAATAGAATAGATATTTATTTTATGCATATTCAGATACTTTGATACTCAGATAATGATACATTATTGATTTGATACTTTATTGTTATCTTCATGTAATAAGACATCGAGACAATGTCTCTTCTAACTTGGAAAGGATGTCACTATTGTCACATGAAATTGCACCCTACTTGGAAGGATTCCAAGCATTACAATGACACAATGGGAATGATCTCGAAGTGTGGGACCTTGCTTAAAGAGATTAGACCTCCAGAGAAGGCTATCTTCCTTGCCTAATTTATCATCTAAAACTACTAAAATTTTTAGGGGAAAAGTGAGAAGGAATTCTTTAAAGTAAAGAAGAAACAGAAAACTTGAAAAAACAAAAGGGTGATGCACCAGAAAGATTTAAAGAAACTTTCATAGAACTAAAAAATACATAGCACAATTGGATATAGTAAGGATGTATACATAGGTTAGATGATTCTAGCAGAGCCAAGAAGCAATATGATTGAGAGGAACAAAGACATTCACAGACAACCATATGCAGATTCACATAGAACCAGAAAATTAGTCAAAGAGGTATGATAACTTGCATATATTCAGTAGGAAGGCAAGGTTACAATGGTAGAAAAAGCTCTGTTTGAAAAAAGAAGAGCTTGTATGCCAAAAAATTTCCAACCCTATTTTCATCATAAGCCTCAGCTTATAAAGCATTTCAACCTAACCTAAGTCGGTTACAAAATTCACTCAGAGAGCTGCCACCAAAAATATCTCTGAAGGGACATCCTAGCTACAGAAGTAATGGTGTCAAATATCTAGAATTGATGCAGATGGAAGATATTTTTAGTCTTCAATGCAAGCTACTGCATCATCAATCTGCTCTCCTGAAACGGTGGAAGATATTTTGGTATTAAATGCGAGCAGCTTGCATGTATATCCTCAACCATGACTATATGCAACATCTAAAACAAGGTGGTGGAGAGATGCTTTCTGATCATCAATGCGAGTTTCTTCCTCTTTGTGCAACAATGAATGCAAGCAATATCTACATCTACCCCAAAATGGTTGCTAAAATGTCCCTTCAGCCAAATATGCAAATCTGGATCATGTACCTCTGCTTTTGGCACTTAAACTCCTCTTTGAAATTGCCCCCCAAATATGCACCTAGATCTGCATACAATGTGGGTCTCCTCCTGAGGGATATGATGGTGATGTCACCATCATGGATGGGCCCTATTGAAACATGATAGGATGGTGTCATCATCATATCAGGATGATAATAGGATGAAGGGGTGATATCACAAATATCGAGGGGGTATTTGGATGAAGGGGTGATATTACAAATATCGAGGTGATATTACAAATATCGGGGTGATATTTGCAAGAAGGGGTAATATTACAAATATCAGGGTGATATTTGGATGAAGGGGTGATATTACAAATATCGGGGTGATATTTGGATGAAGGGGTGATATTTGGACGAAGGGTGATATTACAAATATCGGGGTGATATGGAAAGGATCGGGTGATATTTCAAAAATTGGGGTGATATTGAAAATATCACCCGATGTTTGGAATATCACCCGATACTTGGAATATCACCCAATACTTGGAATATGACCCAATGCTAGAAATATCACCCCCTAGAAAATCAGGTTTGACCAGAAGATTGATCATACTTAACTTCCTCATTTTAGTGAATCTCAGGGTCATGTAAAAAGAAAACTTGCCTATTTTTTCAAGCTCTTTCACATGGTAGGCTTCTTATGTTGAGATTTGGGTTCAGACTTCAAGATCACAAAGATAGCTTACATTGGGGATATGCACCCTGACTGATGCTACTTGAACTATTTGACTCCTACTAGAGGAAAATAGGTCAACAATTTGGCAACTTCTATGGGGTGTTTGTCTGCTAAACAATTAGATTAGTGGCCTTGAGCATCCATTGGGAATGGAGTTATACATAGACTAAAAAATATACAGATATTTTCTGACTTTAGCAACTCAGCACAGCATTGAAGAACATTGGAAGACCCACCCAAGACAGAAATGTTGAAAGCAACCCCCTCGACTGTGCTAGACAATACTTAGGGAAAGAAAAAGGGATCTAAACTAATGTGCAGAAACACTTATTGGAAACATAGAGACCTAATCTACTAATTTACAAAGCACTCATACCTCAAAACACCTCTTTAGGTGTATCCCATTGACTGGGATAGGCAAATTTTGTCCATACATATTTGATAACTAAAATGCATTGTGCTCCTTGCATTCAGTAATGAGAAATGGGCCACTCCACATGCTATCAAACTTGGAATGCTTTCCTGGTCTGCTTTTCAATTCATCCCATTTGAGCACCATATCACCCATTCTAAAATTTTTGGGGGTGGCCTTCTTGTCAAAATTTCTTTTTGTTTGAAGCTGATGATACTCCATAGCTTTCATGGCTTTATCTCTGCTCTCTTCAAGCTCCATAAGCTAAGCATATCTAATAGCCATGGGGCCCTCTACTTCAGACAATTCCAGCTGATTGATAATGTCTAGTGCTGGCAACTCCATAGACATAGGCAGCCTTGCCTCTTTTCCATACACTAGCAGATATGGGGAGTTCCCAATAGACCTTTTAGGAGTTATCCTATCTGCCCACAATGCATACTTCAGATTAGTGTGTTAGGTCCTCTGGTTATCCTCCATTGATCTTTTAATGATCCTTATGAGAGTTTTGTTTGTAGATTTAGCCAAACCATTACCCTGTGGATAATAATTTGATGAAGTATTCAAATAGATCCCATTCTTAACAGCCCAGTCAGTTATCCTTAGACCAACAAAAGCTAGAGCATTATTAGAGATGATTGATTTAGGCACATCAAATTTGGATATCAAATCACCATAAAAATTTAAAACAACATTCTCATTGGATTCCTTCAGAGCTACTGCTTTAGTCCACCTTGTGAAATAGTCTGTAACTATAAGTATCCACATGTGGCCTACACTTGATGGTGGGTTAATAGGACCTATAAAATCAATGCCCCATCTCATAAAGGGCTACTCTACCTGAATTGGCTACAGAGGTAAAGTTGGCAGTCTTTCTTTGCCTGCAAAAATGGCACACTTTACATGTTTTCTAGCCCATGCATGGGCATCCTTAAATAAGATGGGCCAGTAATAGCCAGCTCTCATTATTTTCCAAGCAGTAGTCCCTGGGGCAAAATGACCCCCTACTGTTCCATCATGAAATTCATGTAGCATCTTGACAGTCTGATCTTTATCAATACATCTTAACAATACACCATTAAAAGTCCTTTCTGAAAAGGATGCCACCTATTAAAATATATGGAATAGACTATAGTCTAAAATATCTTCTTTTAGTTCTATCTAGACTTGCTGGACATTCACCAATTTGCAAAAATTAAGTCATGTCATTAACCCAACTGGTACCTACTGTTGTTGTATCATTCTGATGCTCCTCCTCAATGATCAGAAGCACCTCTTCTTCCTTTTCTATTTCATTCTCTAAACTGGTAGCAAGTTGTTCACTAAGTCCTCTCCCTCTGACAAGCTTGGTTATCTTTATCTCTACATCATATTCCATGACTTTGATGATCCAACCAGCCCTTTTCTCATTAACATCTTTACTCAACAGGAACTCTTTCACACTAGGGTGAGCTACCATCAAATGTATCTTATTATTAGAAACAAGATGTCTAAATTTCTTGAGGCTCCTTACCACTGCAAGAACGTGCTTTTCAATGAAGCTATACCTCTGCTCATACTCCTCCAGCCCTTAACTAAAGAAAGCAATTGGTTGCTCAAAACCCTCACTCTACTGCTGTACCAGAATTGTAGAGATTGTATCCAAGCCACCATAAGCATACAAGATGAAATCTTTGGAGAAATCAGGATTTACCAGCATTGGTGCAGCTGCTAATGCCTCCTTTATGGACGTAAAGCTGAGTTTGGCCTCCTTTGTCCAACTAAAAGTTGTATTCTTCTTCAACATGGACGTCAAAGGATTCAAAAGATTTGCAATGTCGGGAATAAATCTTCGCAAAAAATTAATTCTGCCAATAAAACTTTGTAGTCCCCTTTTGTGGCTGGGTAAAGGCAGCTCCAGAATAGCTCTTACCCTTTCAGGGTCAATGGTAATGCCTTCCTTTGACACCACGTACCTTAATAGCTTGCCTTCGTGCACAACAAATATGCACTTCTTGGGATTGAGAGATATCCCAAATTCTTTGCATCTTTCAAATACGAGCCTCAGAGGAGATAAATGCTCAGATGCATTCTTGGAAGACTGTTATGTCATCAAGGTATACCAGCACCAATTTATACAACAAACCCTTAAAATCCATGTCCATAGCTTTCTGGAAAGTAGAGCCAGCATTTGACAGACCAAAGGGCATCCTTTTGTAGGCCATGGTGACCCATTTGGTAGTGAAAGTAGTCTTGAACTGATCCTCCTCTTTGACTAACACCTGATTGTAACTAGAATATCCATCCAGCAAGGAGAGTATTTCAAAACCAGCCTCTACTTGTAGAATCTGCTCCATTGAGGGCAATGGGTAGTGATCTTTTAGGGAGGCTTTATTGAGGTCTCTGAAGTCAACACAAAACCTAATCTCTCCATTCTTCTTCCTCACAGGGACAAGGTTGGAGACCCAAGAAGTGTACTTGATCAGGAAAATGATTTTCCCCTCAATCAGTTTGGTCAACTTTTTAATCATTAGAGGCTCAAGCTTTGGATTTAAAGGTCTTTGCTTTTGCCTCACAGGTTTAGTATCTGGTTCTAATTCTATGGTATACTGGGCAATATGAGGGTCAAACCCCTTCAGGTCTGAATAATCCCAAGCAAACACATCTTTAAACTCTTGACAAAGAGAAATAAAATCTCTCCTATCCTCAGCTGAGCAGATTTTACCTATTTTGAGAAGTTTACCCTTAAAAATTTCTAACTCCTCATAATGCTCTTCTTTTACCTGCATGCTAGTCTTGCTTTTCTTAAGCTGATTATCTATGCTAAAAATAGACTCCAAGGTTACCAATCCCTTGGGCAGCTTGTTTGTTCTCAACTGAACAATTTGATCATTGCCATACTATTGTTTGAGTTTATCATGATTCATCATGGAAAACTCATCCTTCTCCAACAAGAAATGTAGGATCTGCTCATCACTTTCAAAAACTTGCCAATGAACATTATTGTCAGGGATAGAGGATCTATCAACTATTTTTACATGAGGTTGTACCTTCTCCCTTTGAATATCACTGGGGATGTCAAACTAAGCCCCAATTGTAGCTAACCTATTAGCATGAGAGTTCTGATTTCTTGGAATGGAGATCATATTGAAAGCATCAAACTCTTCAATCATGTTCTAGACCCTATGTTTGTAGCATTTTAGAACATCACTTTTTGTAAGATGCAGTCCTCTTCCCTGATTCACAATGAGTTTAATGTCACCATAGACCTGCAAACAACCTATTTTCCTTTTTCTTGCCCACTGCAAACCTTGGATTAATCCTTCATATTCAATAATGTTATTTGTACATGCAAAGGCAAAACAGAAAGAAGAATAATACTTTTCACCTTGTGATGACACCAGCATTGTACCACCTCCAGATCCATTCTTGTTCCTTGAGCCATCAAAGTACATTTTCCACACTTGATTATGTTGCTCTATATGTTGTTTTGCATCCTTTACAAGGCTTGGTATTGCTGTTTCAGGTTCATGCAGTATGTAAACCCCCATACCAATTTCTTGGATGTGTTCCTTGGGGTCATCTATAACATTTTCTAAGGCCCACTCCCTTAAGAGTAACTCTGGTATGCTTTCAGGTTGTAGTTCTTGAGCAGCAACTAATTCAGGATCATCAGAAATAATGCAATTTGCATTAACAACACTTGGTGTGTAAGGCTCTATGTGATGATTTGATAGTAACTCAGATTTTAAAGTTACTTTGGTGCCATATCTAGTCCTGAAAAATATGTGGGACCAATCTAAGGATAAATATTCTCTTATCTTGGCTGTAAATTCTCTTGATAAGCACATGACAAAATAAGGAGGCAAATCTATGATAAACACCTCCTGTGAAATGGAAACATTGGGACAAGTATGCAGAGTGAGGCCTAGGTCTTTTATTACACCCACAGTATTAACAGTTGTGCCATCTAATTGGAGAACACCCTTCTCAAGAGGCTGGTACTTGAGCCCTAATTGGTCTGCAATTTGCTTAGGCATCACATAACTGCTTGCTTCACTATCCACTAGGTAATTATGTACTAATTTATATCCAATTATCAATAATACATAAAATGGGAGTGGTTTGGCACTTTTGTTGGGCTGTTTGCTGTTATCCTGGGATGAATTGGTAAGGACAACCCTATTTGGGTCAATAGTTGTATCATTGGATACTTTCAAATCAGACAAGGTAGACTGCAACATCTTCTTTTGGCTAGGGATGGCTAGGGAATCCCACATGAACATTGTCACATTCATCTTCTTCATATTTTCAATAATATTGAAGGGTGGGATGGCACTTACCTTTTGATTTGATTTTGTAGCAACAATATCAGCCTACAAATGAGGCATCTCCTTTGCTATTGCTGAAGTGTTTCTTTGTAAAATGTGGGGAACATGGGAAGTAGAAGCATTAGCAAGTCCCTTTCCTTTATTTACTGCTTGGTCTATCTCATAACCCCTCCTCTTGGCTCTTGTATTTGTTGCAACTGAGGTGTTATTGTTGTTTATGCCACAGAATTCACCTTCCTTCTAGTTCATGAAAGAAGAATCACTTTGAGGTTGATCCTATTGTTGTACAACCCCATCATGAGGTGTATTTGGTTGTGTGGCTTCAACATTTTGCACCATCAGAGCCTGATTTATCACCCCATTCGAGCAGGCTGCCTGATTGTGTGGTAGATTGCATGGAAAACACCATTCATAATCAACTAGAAGATTATTCTAAACAGGGATAAGGTCCCTTACTGCATTAATGGGTGTTGGATTGTAAGGCTGGAAAGGCCTCTGGTTGACATTCTACCTGGGACCCTGATAATTGCCCTGATATGGAGTTTGTTAGCTTGGTAAGGCTGATTTTGGCCTTGATATGGCTACTGATTTTGCCCTTGACTAGGTTGCTGATAAGGTTGCCTGTTATGGGACTGCTTCTTTTTGATGTTTACCAGCTCATTCCCGAAAGTTTGCAGGATGCTCTCTATCTTTTGTTGGCTATTTTTTATCTATTTCAACTCTTGAGATGAGCTAGAAGTAGAAGGTTTAGAATTGACAGTGATTGGTAATGTTGCTACTATAGGTGAAGGGGCAAAATATGGGATTGGTAAAGGCATTGAAGCCTAAATCTCAGGAAAGATAGGCATTGGTCGTCTAGGTGCTATTTTTCCAGCCTGAATCAAACTGTTCTCTACCCTAATAGCTATTTCATAAGCATCAGGTAAACTAGTACCTCCTAATGATTGTATCATCATTGAAATATCATTATTTAGGGATTTCAAAAAATACAAGAATGTATATTCAGCTGGAGGTCTTACCATGGCACGGATTCTATCCCATGTCTTCTAGAATTTGAAGTTAAAATCCATCATTTGCTCCTGAGGAGCTCTCTTTATAGTGGTCATCTGTTCAACCAATGATAGATTATTTGATTTATCTTGGAACTGTTTGTTCAATTTGTCACCTAGGTCATCCCAGGTTCCTATAGTCTGCACTGGTAGACTCTTGAACCATTGCAATACCTTCCCTTTGAATGAGGTAGCAAGCAGTCTGATGGCTACATTCTCTTGAGTGACATGATGTACACCACATAGAGATGCTACATCTCTAATGTGCTCAACAGGGGTAGTTTGATTCTCCCCTGTGAAATAGGGAAGACTCTTCAAGGCTACCATGGGTATAACATTATGTACTGTAAGGTTTAGAGGGTTTCCCCCATCAAAAGCCACAAATGGCTAGTTTCTTGCCATTTGAATGACTAGGAGTAGATTGGCTTGAGTTGCTATAGGAACTATAGGGGCAACTAGTCTGAAATTTGGTGGAATTGATTGTATCCTTTTGGCAACTAGAGTCCTTGCTACAGCTGTCCCCTGTCTTCTAGGTGGTGATAGTTGCAAATAGTCTAATGAGCTTGAACTCCTAGTTTGAATCTTTCTCATAAAAATGCATTAGCAGAACTGATCTGCTTGCTCTTCCTCAGTGTGAGTCACCAGATATATAGGTTTAACCTCTTATAGGTCTGAAAATCACTGGCTGCATATCAAAACTAGTAATAAAAATTCTCCGGTCCCACCGGGCATGCTAAAAACTGTAGTCACATGAAATTGTACCCTACTTGGAAGGATTTCAAGCATTCCAATGACACAATGGGAATGATCTCGAAGTACAGGACCTTGCTTAAAAAGATCAGACCTTTGGAGAAGGCCAGCTTCCTTGCCTAATTTATCACCTAAAACTACTGAACTTTTGAGGGGAAAAGGGAGAAGGAATGCTTTAAAGTAAAGATGAAATAGAAAACTTGAAAAAATAAAAGGGTGATGCACCAAATAGATTTAAAGAAACTTTAACAGAACTGAAAAATGTACAGCACAACCAGATATAGCAAGGATGTATACATAGATTAGATGATTCAGCAGAGGTAAGAAGCAATATGATTGAGAGGAACAAAGACATTCACATACAACCATATGTAGATTCACATAGAACCAGAAAATCATTCAAAGAGGTATGATAACTTGCATATATTCAATAGGAAGGCAAGGTTACATTGGTAGAAAAAGCTCTGTTTGAAAAAAGAAGAGCTTGTATGCCAAAAAATTTCCAACCCTATTTTCATCATAAGCCTCAGCTTATAAAGCATTTCAACCTAACCTAAGTCAGTTACAAAATTTGCTCAGAGAGCTACCACCAAAAATATCTTTGAAGGGACGTCCCAGCTGCAGAAGTAATGGTGTCAAATATTTGGAATTGATACAGATGGAAGATATTTTCAGTCTTCAATGTAAGCTACTGCATCATCAATCTATTCCCCTAAAATGGTGGAAGATATTCTGGTATTAAATGAGAGTAGCTTACGTGTCTATCCTTAACCATGACTATATGCAACATCTGAAACAAGGCGGTGGAGAGATACTTTCTGATCATCAATGCAAGCTGCTTCCTCTTTGTGTAGCAACGAATGCTAGAAATATCTACATCTGCCCCAAAATGGTCGCTGAAATGTCCCTTCAGCCAACTATGCAAATCTAGATCATGTACCTCTGCTTTTGGTGCTTAAACTCCTCTTTGAAATTGCCCCCCAAATATGCACCTAGATCTGCATACAATGTGGGCCCCTACCTTTTTGAATTGGCCTCTGTACACTTCTCCTCATGAGGGATATGATGGTGACGTCACCATCATGGACGAGCTCTATTGAAACATGATAGGATGGCGTCATCATCATATTGGGATGATAATAGGACGAAGGGGTGATATCACAAATATCGGGGGGGTATTTGGACGAAGGGGTGATATTACAAATATCGGGGTGATATTTGGAAGAAGGGGTGATATTTGGATGAAGGGGTGATATTACAAATATCAGGGTGATATTTGGATGAAGGGGTGATGGTGCAGGAGCACCTACCTGACAGCTGGCCTCCATGAGGCAGTTAGTTTGTTATAGGTCTGGTTAATGTTTCCAAGAAGGTCTTGTAAGACCAATGCATGTAATAAGGTCCAAGTTGACCGTGCTTTTCTATTTTTAGGTAGTTTGTTATGACAGCTGATGACAGCTGTATAGTTTGTTAGTTCAGTTCGATCCTCCCAGCCGCTGGGAATCGAGTGGTAGTACTCGCAGGAAATCCTATTTATGCATGAGGATCGGTTGGTTTTAGGCAGTATTGCAGATCATCGATCAGACTTTGCTGAGAGTGAGACAGAGTACTGTATTTGCATCTTTTGAAATCAATAAAGAGATCCTATTTGTGTCAATTTTCTGTTTGGATTCCACTGTGTAATCTATTTGTTGTTTTGGTGGTTACATGGATTCGCTGATCCATTCCACTGTTTGATTCGTCGAATCGGTGGAATGGCTATGTACAGTAGTTTAGGATTTAGTCTACATTTTGTGTTTGTTTGCATGTATGTTTGTAGGATCGCAATCAAGAGGTGTTGAGAACCCTAGCATGGGTATGTGCTAGGTCGTGCTGGTAGTTCGAGTCTGGAAAGTTGTCCAGGAAGCGGATCAGGTCACCTCAGGAGGTTCGGCAGATTGAAAATTCGCTAAGGTTGGAAAATCTGTCACAACGGCATCATCAGGATATTTCTGTGTATATCCTGCAGTTACTTCGGGCATCATCCGAGTAGATGGAGGGGACCATGATGCAGTAGATTGCATAAGGTAAATGCGCATTGGGGTGATCATCATCAGGTGTTGCCGAGGAAGAGTATATCGGCATAAGGTAGAAGATCAGGTTGATAAAACCATCACGGGCCGATAATGTTATGTTTGGCTGACAGCAGGATATTGGAGGAGCTGCATGTGACGTCATCGTCATCAGGATAATCGTCATCAGGATATCGGGGTGACGTAAGCATCGAAGGAAAGGTGCATGAAGTTGTCGTCATCAGGATATATGAAGGGAACCGGATATTTTATATCCTGCTGATGAACATGATGTTGAACATCATGATGCTGCAGATAGAGGTTGGCGGTAAGATGAACAGTGAACATCAGGAGGATGTTTGCGCTTGCCGAATATGATGATGCTGCCGATAGCCGAATATGATGATGTTGCTGACAGGCGAAAGGTCGAAGGTTTGTCTGCAGGAGGATATCGGTCGGCAAGAGAAAATATGATGATGCTGACAGTGTTAAGGGAAATATGATGATGATGATGATGGGTTGTAGACATACATGATGTATGTCAAGGTTTTAGTGTGGATGCCTCTACATCAGGTGATATTACAAATATCAAGGTGATATTTGGACGAAGGGTGATATTACAAATATCGGGGTGATATTTGGAAGAAGGGGTGATATGGAAAGGATCAGGTGATATTTCAGAAATTGGGGTGATATTGAAAATATCACCCGATGTTTGGAATATCACCTAATACTTGGAATATCACCTGATACTCGGAATATCACTCGATGCTAGAAATATCACCCCCATGGAAAATCAGGTTTGACCAGAACATTGACCATACATAACTTCCTCATTTTAGCGAATCTTAGGGTGATGTAAAAAGCAAACTTACCTATTTTTTTAAGCTCTTTCACATGGTAGGCTTCTGACCTTGAGATTTGGGTTCAAACTTCAAGATCACAAACATAGCTTACATTGGGGATATGCACCCTAACTGATGCTGCTTGAACTATTTGACTCCTACTAGAGGAAAATAGGTCAACAGTCACATCTCGAACTTTCATAGACTTTATAGATTTACCTCATTAGTTAATTGCAAGTGAAATTATGGAACAATAGTAGAATTACATTGGATATGATATGTTATTCATTAAGATTTCATTGCCTCGGCTATATTTTGGGCTAATTTATTGATAGTGCGATGAGTTTGAGTTTTACAAGTCTTGTCAACGGACAAGAGCATGGCTCAAGTAGAAGAGATCTAGCTTTTTGGCAAACATGTGATGGGTTTTATCTGGTTACTTCACACACTTTACATAGTTGCATATGCATAATGAAATGGATTTAAATGCATTAGTGTGTGATTAATTGTTTTTGAATTATATTTAAATGATGTTTTATATTTAAATGAGGATATTTGTGTTTGTATTTTAAATTGAATAATAAAGTATTATTAATGGATGTTTGGGAGACAATATATTATTTAAATTTAAATAATATATTAGAGGAAATAATTTCATGCAAATATTGTATTGTATTTCTATTCTTGATTTATTAAAGAGTTTGATTAATTAAATAGTCAAATAATATTAAAATTAGCTTTATTAAATTTAGAGTTTTGAAGAAAACTATTAAAATAATTGTTCCTATCACACATGTAACAGTAAGTGGAATTAAACAATTGTTATTTATGTTTTAAATGGGAAACATAGGAGTTTAAAATTATTATATTTCATGCAAAAGAGAGGGAGAACTGGAGTTTTAAAATATCTAATTGGTTGACCGCCAATTTTAAGGGAGGAAAAATTTAGTAAAAAGGGGATCGGGTGGAGGAGAGTTTTACCACGACAAATTTTAGAGAAAAGCAGACTTGGCATAGGGAGAACCTACATTGATAGGAAGGCATCTGAGTATTGGTTTGATAGAGAGACTAAGAAAGTGTAGGCGATAGGAGAAAGAAGATAGCAAAAGACATCTTCAGCTATATCATCCTCACCATCGCCAACTGTTTATAGGTTCTTCCTGATATATATTTCTTTTTCTACGCTTGGAATCTATTTAAATTAGATATTTTTCTATTATCGTGGGGATGAATTGTGCATAGTTTTTAGCTGACTATCCATACCTTCTTCCTGGCCGATCTATTTTTAGGTTGGTTATATTGTTTTTGTCTGGTCTAATTCGTTAAATCTTAGATCTAATTACAATAGTGATAAGTTTAATTGTTGTAGGTTCTTGTGTGGTATATAAATAATTTTCCTCTAAGCCATCCACCTTGTGGCCATGCTGAGTCATCCTTCTTCCTAATCGATGCCTATAGTTATCTTGTAAATAGTAATTTTTCTTTGATGGAGATCAAACTATGTTCCTCCTCTAAACCCATGAATTCCTTAAGACAAGCCGCTATCCTTAGCTAACCTCTCTTCTTGTTGCAATCCATATTAAAGATCTTTGTTCCTGTTAGCTAGCCCCCATACTATTCTATGGTTGTTTGGCTTGGCAATTTAGAATAACTGATTGACCTCTTTTCTGGGTCGTTTACCCTTAATTCTAGTCATTTGCAATAGTTGGCCATTCTCTTATCTCTAGATCATTGTTAGAATTTAACTGCTAATATGAAATAGTTGTATTCCTTCTCCTTGTTTTGAATGAGACCAAACTTAGATTGGAAAATTGACCCTAGAAGGATAAAATAGTAATCCATGGAGTTAGATAGAAAAGATTAAACTTATGACTGTGTTTTATGCATTTCAGCTGACTAAGATCAAACTTAGGAAGAAACTGACCTATGTTAAATAGATCTCAGAATTACAGGAAAAAGTTAGACTTCCTATAGCTTCTATTTTTTGACTCCTTAAAAGAACAACCACTTTATAAATTATATAATCTGGAAACTAGTATCTTTGATGCAGAGGAAGGTTGCAAACACTTGACCTATACCAAATTTCATAACTTGACTTCCAGATTGGCCTCACAAAACCACACAAGGATTCTTCAATGAACTAGTTTCTAATACATTTCAATGATCTAGACCTTCACTAGGGTATAAAGAGACATCTAACAAGATTAAATCCACTAACCAAACACACCTAAATCACTCCAAGAATCGGGAGACTCCATCAATACTTTTTTTCCATATAGGCTACTCCATTCTTTGTGGCCCTTCAATGAGGAACAGTCACTCATATCTTCTGAGCTAGTCCACCAAATAATACTATGAGAACATATTTAGATACCCATTTGAGGTTTCTCAAACATATCTAAAATTCAATATATGTTTCTTTGTAAAGAAGTGTCCAAAAATGGACTGATACAGTGCTAATTAGGCCTATTAGGCTTTACTCTACGAAGGGCTTATTGATTCTATAGGTTCCAACCCCAAATACTCTTAACCATTATATCAAATAGACCTTATTTGACTTGGTTTTTCTTATAAATTCATTAAAAGTCCCCTTTAAGAAATTTTTGATCAAAACCTAGATCACAATCTTCCTAACTGCTATGTTTCTTGTGAGGACTACCCTTTTTACTTCTATTCTTGTGACTATTTACATTACAGTTACTGATACTTTTATATTTGTGGGATAGTAGTTCCCAGATTTTTCAACTATTAAACTTTATTATGATAATGGAAAAATTAATTGGGTGATGTTTGGATAACATTTACATTTCAGAAAAGTTAATTAGGTGATGATGGAAAGAAAATTGTAATATGATTTCATTTATGCTATTTAGAACTATGTCATGGTAATGCATGTTTTAAGTTGCTTCGGCTATGATGATTATATGTGAAACTGATCTTGTAATTGAGTGTGCAGGATTTACTAATCAAACCACAGATTTCGGAGATCATCCCGCACCTTTTTGTGGTATTCCTTGTTAAGCCGATCTGGTTCCACGAGGAACCAAGATCACTCTGTGTTTGATATGGTGTTGTAAAGTGGTCTTTCTTAAGGTTGAACGGGTTTGGTCTACCCTCTTGTAACACTGAATTATGATTTGTGTTGTAAAAAGGTTGAATTTGAATTTCTTTCTTTTATTTAAATTTTTGAGGCCTTTTCTTGTGCTTTACCTTGACCCTGGGTGTCCTGAATAGGTTAAAGTTGACCCTGGGTTATACCCCATGGGTCCAAGGTCCCATTTGGCATGGTTAACCCTTGGGTAACCTCCATAGGGTCATCTTAACTTCACCCAGAAGTTAAGTGACGAAAATTGGAGGTATGGGGGGGATAGGATGGGTTGTACCAACACCCAAACCCATCCCTCTTCAATCCCCAAGGTAAGAGATGACTACAAACCCATCCATTATAGAGGAATTGACTTGAAGTCACCCTCACCATTAGTGATATTCCCCATGAGTTATGTGGTCATCCATAATGAAGGAAGGAAGAAGAGGCATGGGTCACCTGTCTTTTCCTCCTTTAGCTCTTTTTATTTCTTCCATGCATAAGAGAAATGACATGAGTTAAGGGATAAGGAGGACTTTAGGGATGGGTGAGTGACATAAGCCAACACTCATCCCTTGAGACATAATAGTAGTTTGGGGAAGAGTGAGGAGGTGACAAGTGTCACCTCCCCATTCCTCTAAACTCATAGAGTTTGGGTTATTTGAATCCCATTTTGAAATGGAGAGGGAGTTAGTTGAATTTTGGAGATTTTTATTTTATTATTTTTTTTACCAAGAAAATTTTCTTTAGAGAGGAAAAGGGAGAGGGATTTTGGTGGCTTAGGTTGGAGAAGATCTCAGTGGAGCTCTACATTAGCTTCATCCTTGAAGGGCTTTGTAAGGTTGGTTTGTTATTACCTTTCTTTCGTATATCTGATTGTTGCATGAAAAGTGTGTGAAAGTTGCTTATTTGCTTGTGTTTTAGATTTCGTTTTTGTGGGAAATGTTGTCGGGTTGTTGACAGAGCTTCTCCCACTTGGGAGAAATGTTCATCAAGTGTGGGGTAGAGGAGGAGTGATCCTCCTCGGGTGCATACCAGGTTCTTTTGGGATGTTGAAAGCCTTGAGGGTATGTATTTGTGACTAGTTCTTTAGCTTGAGAGTCAAATATGGATTCCTTGGAAAATTTTGTGATCAAACTTGGTTTGAGGCCAAGAGAAATTGTGTTGGTTATATTATCTGTAAGGGTGACACTCTGGAGTCGAGTGTGTCCACTCTCCTACCCCTTGTGAAGCTCACTGTAGTTGAGTTTTCGTGTTGTGTAATTTACCCACGAGTGTTTGTGTGTTTTGGGTTTGTTGTTGTTCCCTGTTGTGAAGTGGATTGCTTGAGTTACCCAGGTGTGAGTATGATCTCCCTAGCTCAGGGGTGACCCTCTTGCGGGTCTACGGTAGGGAGGAGAGCTAGATGAGTGGTGTTTTCTTCTTTGTTTTGTTTTGATATGCAGGTTTCCTCTTGAAGCTTATTGATGGAATTGGGAAAGTTCTGTAATTAGGGAGAATGAATTTCATCCTTACTATAAGAAGAGTTTGGTTCATTGAGCATCATCCTGTCTAAGTTCATTGTGGAGGGATTCTCTTACTCTGAAGTTGTAAGATTTATTGTTTGGGGAAAGAGAGAAATTCTTCCCCTCAATAGTGTTGTTAGTTATGAATTTTGACAGTTTATGTATACTTGGTGTAACTATTTGTTAAGTAGTGAAATGTATGGTTGATTTAGAAAAAGGTGTTAAATTTTATCTATAGTATTGTTTGGAGGTGTTTGGAGGAAATTATGTATTTTGTTAATTGTTTTGTTTTTTTTTTTAAATGTAATTTGAACTAGTTGTAAAACCAAATTTATGTTATTGTAAAGTTAGTGAAAATATTAGTTCGTTGTAAATTATATGAAGTTGTAACTTTGCTATTCTAATGAAATGGAACTTGGGCTAAAAATTATGCATTAGAAGTTTAACTGAAGTTTATCTCATACTTATTATTTTAGAATGAAAATTATTAGCTTGAAGTTAAATCAAATCAGGAAGGAAAACAAGTTTTAATTATCCTTGTATGTAGATTACTAAAGATTGTTAATTTTGGTGATGCATTGAAAATGCAATTGTGTATAAATCCATTATAAAGTTTAATCGATAGTTAACCTACTAATTACTTGTCGATATCCATTAAATAATACTGTATTTCTGTTAACCTTTGATATGAGATTACTGTGATTTTAATAAATAAATTAAAAAAAAAGAGTTGTGTAAATGAGAGATCATATATATATATATATATATATATATATATATATATATATATATATATATATATATATATATATATATATATATATATATATATATATATAAATATGTATTAAATCACTAAGTTCTAAATTGTTTATACAACATTAAATTGAATGAAAATAAATAAATACAAATTATGTATTTCACTATTTTTTTTGTTGTCTGTGGTAAGATACAGAGAGGAGTTTTGTTTGAAATAAACAAATTAAAAATATATATATATATATATTGGCGGTGGGGTTTGAACCCCACCGCAGGCCCTTATCAAAGGAGGGTGTGGGGAGGGGGCGGAGCCCCCACCCACACCCCACTACGTGGGATGTGGGTGGGGGCTCTGCCCCCTCCCCACACCCCCGGTACCTAAGCTACACCCCCCCTCATGGCCACAAAAACCACGGCCGAGTCACGTCCCCGCCACTCTACACCCCGCGGCCAGCACACAGCCGCGGACCACCACTCCGCATCCCCGCATCCCCGCCATTCACGGCCACCACTGCACCACTCGGAACCTGCCCTGCCTGCCACTCTGTGCATGGACCTCCACCTGCGAACACCTCCCGACTGCCACTCCTGGTGTGGCCTCCTCTCCTCCGCCACGCCTCGCCTCCTACGCGGCCATCAAACCACACACGCCACCTCTACCACTCGCAGCTACCACCTCCACCCGCCTCTCTGGTCCGCCCTCTCTACCCAATGACACCTCTGCCATGGTTCGCTCCACCAAGCGCCACCCTCCTTTGCCTCTACAAAAAAAAAAAAGGGGTTAGGGCACATTTGAAAAAAAAACCTAATGATATTAGGGCTTCAGCCATTCAATGAAAATAGATTTGTATGGGGTTTATAAGGATGACTTAATATTTTTTAAAAATATATATATATAAATATATATATTTATATAAATAAAACAATAACAATAGTAATAATAACAATAAAATAACTATATTTGTATATATATAATCCTATATATATATATAAATATATATAGATACATACACATATTATTTATTTGATAGAAATTTATTAGAGAGGCCATTTTTCTTACAAAAAAAAAGATATAATTAAAATTTATAGAGAGCATAATTAAATATAATTTAATATTTCAGGAAGAGTTTCTCGAAAGTTTCTACAATCAATACAAATTATTAATCAGGAAAATGAAGAGGAAATTATGTTCCTTCCACTTATAAAGGACACTGGAAATAAACGTAAAGAAGCCATCACAGGCATTCCACGTGTGGCCATTTTAAACTCAACTATAGTTAGTAAGCATCCAATTGAGAAAATAAAAGAGAGAGATAGAAGAAGAAAAACTAACATTGGAAAAAATAGAAGAGAAAATGTGTGGCATTTCCAAACTGAGATAAGAGAACTAAGTAGATTTACCCTTCCGATAATCCTGCTTAGGAACAAGATTAATTTTCAATTACTACAAACATAGAGGTGAGTCCTAGATCAGAGAAAACTAGGAGACTGAGTCCAACGAAGTAGTAAACCAGTTATGTGATCTGGTCCATCTGGAAGTTAGGAATAATGTTAAAAAAAATATATATACAGTGATAACTCTGATTGATGAAGAACATGAAGAAAGGACAGGATAAACATAAAGAAAACGTAGAAATCAAGAGAGAGAGACCGAAATATAAACAAACTAAATTTTAGAGAAATAGTTAAGGTGAACGTGATAGAAATACAATCAAAATTAAGATCCAGAGAAAGGGAAGAGAGGGAAAACGAACGGCCTTGTTGAGAATGCTAAGTTCGAAGGAGGAGTATATTTCAAGAAACGAGAAAGGAGACAGACAATCGTGCCTTATTGAAAAATGACCCAATAGGGAGATCAAGTGTAAGTTCATTATGAACAAGGCATCGTGGGAAGTTGTTAATCTATCAGGGAACCCCATAAGAAGTATAGTGTTGTATAATTCCCACTTACACTGTGAGGCGTTATGCTGCCAAAATCTGTCAAGATTTAGGGATGGGAACCTTGAAATGACAAACCTTGTAGCGACGTTAACTGCGTCGTGGAGACCCCCTTGTTGGACTGTGTGCATCTAGATGAACGCAATTATACCTTGTACCCCACCGACAACTGTAGTGTTTCTGCCTCGAGCATACACCACTGAGCATGTTTACGCATGTGAGGGGGTTTCTAGGGAAGCGTGGGAAAATTTTTGATATTTCGTGTCATGACCACATGACAGGTGTGGACATGACACATGTGATGCGTGTTGTGACCGCATGGAAAATATGGGCATGACATTTCTGGACTGAAACACAGGCTGAAGACAGAAAACTTCTCTCATTCGCATATTGTCCTTAGTTTTTAGGCTTGGGACCTTGGAGAGTGAAGCTATATGTATTAAAGAATAAATTCACCAAATCTTAAGAATTTCCCTTGGACACAAAAGGTGAAACATAATTTTTTATATCATTGTTTACCCTAGCAAGGGTTTCCCATAGTTTTCAGAAAACTACAAATATCTTGCTAAAATGGAAACCAAATTTCATGAAACAAAAAGAATAAGGAAGGTGATTGAGTGTTCTGTCACTCACAAACATTTAGGCCTATCGTTCTATCTGTACAAAGTCGTACAGTGCCTGGAAATAGTGAATTGCTAAAGGAAATGCATAAAAACAGAGTTCTTTATTGATCAAATTCTTGAACTCAATCACCCAAACTAAATAATGATGGAGTCAGGCCTTTTATGCCATCCTAAGCCCACCCCAATGGTTACAACTGATTTTTGGATTATGGGTTAACAAATACCCATTAGTTTCTCTTTTACACACAAATGCAAAATTGCCTTTTACATCAGTTTTGCAATTTTATACCTTTGCAACTTTACAATATGACTCAAAACTTAAACTTTAACCTTCTTAATGATTTCAACATATGAAGTATGACTCAAATGACCTTACTACAACATTGAATCTTCAAAATTTACTCAAAGGAAGTAACTAGGACCTATTACATGCTTATTGAGGCCTTCTAGACCTTATTACAAAATGAGAGTACCTATACAAAATCAAAATTCTAAGTCTACCTCATGGAGACATATTCATGCTAGGGTGCACCTACACCAATCTTCTTGTAGCAAACCAGTAAGATCATGTAGCTATGCTAAAACCATTTTTAAAACTTGATAGAATGTTATCCAAATTAAAATAAATGAGAAACAAAATAATTACACTGATAAAACAACATACTAGCAAATCAGAGGCAATAAATTATCTTATTTCCTAATTGTTGTTAAATGAATGATTTTCTTTCTATAAATCATTGTTTTTACCCTTGTTATAGCTCTTGTCACCACAATGTCAAGAAGTCTGTAATATGTTTTTATTGAGTTTGAACAAGCCTCCTATCGCAGAAATGACAGGAAGGCAGAACTATGAACTAAATTGATTATTTAAAGAAAGAATTAAACCACTGAATTAATGGACTGCTTCATGATATATTCTATGTATTGATGCTTGGAAAGTAGAAAGAATGGATTATTGTATACTTGATTATCTAAATTATAGAGAGCAAATAGATGCTTGCATGTACTATGTTTATTCTTCTTGAGTGTGTATTTGGGAAAGATTACATTCTGGGATGGGTATCGAGTATGGAATGACATGGAAGTAGGTTTTCTTTTTTTGAAAAAAATTATATGTTGTTTTACGGATTAATGCTTTGGCCAAAGCTAATGAGAATGTTGAAATAGACATGTATACCATTATAGATTGAATGGTTGATAGCCTAGATTTGTATATTTCCCTGCCATATCCTCTTAATGAGATGCTACATTCATGATAGTAATGCATGTAGATTTATAGGCTCACACCAGATTCCAGCTTGTATATGTTTATAGATTGCTAGGCTCTTCAAGTAGGGTCAGGCATACTTCAGTTTGAAGGATACTGGGGAAGTGCAAGCTTCATGGTTGGGCAGAAAAAGCACCTGAACCATGTTCTTGTCCTTTGGTTTAGGAGACCGTCAGATGGTCGATGGCAATCAAGGACCTTTTGTCATTATTTTATGATATTTTATCATTTTATACTTCTATTATTTTGAAGATTTGTAAGGCTTGATGCCGACATTTGACACCTATAATATCATTGATTATTACATACTCTGTAAATGACTTCAGATGTATACCTATGATTTGTAATCTTGATTATACTTAAAAGCTTATGAAATAGAAAGGTTATTTTGGTCTCTTGAAATATCTTAAATTCTTTCCTTATAAAAGATGGATAGAAGTTATTTTACTTTACTTTTATTTACTTGCAGTAATTCCAAGTTTTACTTCAGTACTGTGTGTTGTGAAAATTGGCTACTTTACATTCATGTATAGTTTTTATTCTAATTTTGATGTTAGGAGTCTTTTTTAAGTTTGTGAAGGTTTTAGGAGGTCCATTGGGATCCTAATCGAATGGTTTTGATAGGTTGAATAGGCTAGAATTCATTTTTTTTGGTTGACCGCCAAAATGTAAGTTTGAATTTCTAGGAGGATTTTAGATTGCTACAAGGTTGGAGATTGTTCTCCACTCTTTTTTTTGGCTTTCTTGAGTCTAATAAGGTCTTAAAGGACCATGAGAGTCATGTAATCTCTTTTTGTTGTTTTGTTACTTAGTTCATGGTTAAAACTTGCAAAAAAGAGAGCATAAATGTCTAGTTTAATGACATAGCTATTAGGGTTATTGGGGAAAAAGGTCATATCCTTGATGGTAATTTTTTTTTAAGTTATCCATGTTGAATCAAGGAAGATACATTCTTGAAGAAGTTGAGGAGCAATATTTTGAGAAAATACCCTGTTATTTGCAAATTTATGACATTTTTTTTCTAAAACAAATAGCAAAGAATGGTTTGGTATGGATCTATACAATCAATTTGTAGGTCTATGTTTGCATGGGATGATAATGGAGTGTCTTAAGGTTCAAATTCAAGTGGTTTGAAGTGATTTCATTGAGTTTTGTTCAAGTTATAGCAAAAATGGTGTGTGCTACCCTGTTCAAAAACTAGGGCTTTCAGTAATAGAAAAAAGTCTAACTTTAGTTTGTACGAGTGAAAAATCACAAAAATAGGTGAGAAAATTCTTCATGTCATTTCTCAAGAGTCCTCCTATAACATCCCTCCTCATAATAATTGAGTAAATTCAAGAATTTACATGCAAGTAAATAAACTTGGAAAACATGAGAGATTTTTTTTTAATTAAATATCATTTGCATAAACACAAGAAGTATAGTACATCTTTCCAAATAATTTCAACTTGAAATCACAACATAATCAATGCTAGATACATAGTGAAATCCTTTCACTTATAATTTAGTAAACATAAACTGCACTTGGGAAAAATAATAGTTTTACCTCATAAATTTGACTATCACAAGCCATAACATGGAGTGCAGTGAATCTAGAAATTTGATAACTGTCTTCACAAGCTTTGGTGAGTCCTCTACTTTAGAGGGAAAGCATCATCTGAGCACTTTTCCTCCAACCATAGACTGGTGGTCCCCTCACACCTTCCTTTCTGGAAGTGGCCCTACCCTTCACAAAGGGTATAGATATAAGGATCCAACATGTTTTTGCCATCTGAGTCCTACTATTGTATCCTACATAACTTCAATCAACCATACAACTCTAGATCCCTTCTAGCTAAGTATGATCATACTAATTGGTCATGCCATCTAGACACACACCTCTGACTCAACTTGGAACTATCTCATCCTTTAGTTTGACTTTCTTCATTTAGTAATTCTAGACACAAACTTGTCTATACTAAAAATTCATTCTAGTCAATCTGACTTAGTAGTAATCCTCAACCTAGGATATACATGCAATATATATATAGTTAATTCTAACCTTTTTAGAGATTCCCTCCTTGCATACTTGCAACTTATAGGGTTTATGACCTTCTGTCACTCTTCACTCTAACACAAATATCACACATCTTTGGTGCATTAAAACAAAATTTGACATTATCATAGAATTACTTAAATTTGATAAAGTATTACAAAGACTCTTCCTATCTCGCTCTATGGTTTTCTTGACCTTTAAGTGTCGACCAATATATATACACAATATCATATCTGACATAAGAGTTATAGGATTCCTAAATCCTCCCGATTTTAATACTAGGGTTTAACTTTTCTAACCCAAAATATGGAAATATCAAACATCCTTGTTTTCCAAAGGTGATAGCATAAGTATTACAAAAACATGAGAACAAGTACTTCTAGTCTTTCCTAGACCATTTAGCATTGCTCAAATTCACAATTCACATAACATGGATAAGCATAATATTTGAGGTATATCCCCTTATATCATAAAAGATAAATAAATTACTTTCAACTTCTTAGTCTACTCAAATTCTCTGACATTCGAACAAGGATAGGTTATAAACTCATCTGTATATCATCCTTTATACATGTATGCCACTTATACCTATAACAACAATCTCAAGTACAATAATCAAGTGGATTGAGTTTCGGTCTCCCAACATCCCCTTCTTGAAGTTGGTTACAACATTGATGTCGAGTAATGGAATAACAAAATTCCTTTGTGCACATAGTGATGCAGCACACAACATACACTCAATAGAATTGTGCCATTAAACATATGAGAGACAAAGATTTGGAAGCTGGAACATAAAAAAATTCTATTCATCAACTCTGCTGCTACAATGAGAGAAAACTCTCTTATATCCAAGAAAACAAAAAAAACAAAAAAATATCTTTTTTGGCAGATTTTGACAATTGTCAGATTTTGCCATTTTAGGTAATTTTACAATCATATCTTGAGAATCCAGTTTTTTCCCAAAAAACTCATAAAGCTAAGCTAGGACGAAAAACCAACTAACGAGGTCTAACTAGAAAACAAACACTAGTTTGCCATTTTGAGGGCCAAGATGAAAGTTTCAAGCCCCAAAAAAGTGCCAAGACGAGGTCTAATTGACTAGGATGGGTTGGGAAACCACTAGCCACCTCATAACGTATCCACCTGTAAAATTTCGTAGAAAACCCACATCCGAGTCAAAAGTTATGACCTCCATAAGTCCCTACATCACATAGAACCAAAATAAATTCTATCTTTCATAAATAATAAGGTCTATACTTCCCATCTCATAGAATGTCTATACCTCCGAGCTGGTTAAAAGTCTCAACATTGAAATAAAGGAGAAGATGAATATGTATCCTAGCATATCCATTCTCAAGAGGGTTTAACACATTAAGAAAGATGCTTATCATAAGGTCAACCAAGTTTATTTTCTTTGAAAACACCTAATATCGTGGGTTTGGTTTTGGATAATTAACATTTCCTTCCCATAATATAGACATTTCCTCAATGTGCTTATAATATAATTAGAGAAGTAACTTTATCTCAAACTAGATTATCTTAATGAAGCTAATAAATAAGATATCCTAGTATCCTAAATAGTCTTTATGGGTCCTTATAAGTACAACATGTAATCTCCAAAGTATCTTAACACATGATCCTCTCTTATCGGGGTAGACTACACTTGTAGCATATAATCCAACACTTAATATTATCATAAGCTTAACAATATTTTTGGAAAAAGAGCTTTAACTCCTAGTCTACTACATGTCTTAAATCAATAGATCAAGGTTACTTAAGAAACCTTTACTAAGAATTAAGTCCATTGTATTTTATTTAACTTTGACTTAGTTCTTGCCTATTTTCTTGCAAGGTAGGGTATCTATCCAATCACTGCTTGGATGCTATTTGGAAGGATTTACTATGCATAAAATTTGCATGAGTTTACTACTTGGTCTAGTGCTCTCACATACATACATGTGTAGTAAGATACAATAAGCTTAATTTGGTCTCTTTCTCGGTGTCCTGTAGACTCATCACTAAATCACTTTATGTTTTTAAAACATAGTTCTAAGTTTTCTCTAGAGTCAAAATTACTCTCCAACTACTTTGTCTCTCCCATCACTATTCAAAATGATGATATAGCCTTTTAAATGGCTTCCCGCTCCACAACCCATGGATTTTCCAACACAACAGTGAAGTTTGCAAACTTAACATGACCTGCCATGTAGGATATTTTACATACAACCTATCTGGTTTTGGGTGGTTTGTAAACATTTGTATCATACATATATAAACCGCTTGCTATCCATACAATAATCATAGTATGACTTGTGTGCATCAGAGACATCTATTCTTCTCATTATCTATGTTACAAAGAACATTTTGAAGATTCTGACAAGGTATTTCTTAAACAGAAACAACAAGGAAAAATAGAAATCACTTAACTTATAATATCGGCAAGCTCGCGCCTAACTTGTAGAAGTGTTCTCTATTCAAGTTTCTCATAGTATCTTCTTCTCTTGGCCAAAACTTATGTAGTATGGTTTTATTAAAGGATTCCTCTATCTATCGTGCTCTCCTAAGCCTCCTATGACATGATCTTCCTTTCTTGCATGCTTGGTGACCACCCTTCTATCACAAGACATCATTTTATGATTCTCATGTTACAATCATTTTTCTTTTGTTGTGTAAAAACTACCAAATACACCGTTCTCCTCTCTAAGTGGTAACAAATAGCTTTGCCCTTAACTCAAGCCTTTACTAGCATATCAAAACTCCATTTCTGTCCCTCTTAGCTCAAAAAACATGTTCGATAAAAAAAAGCCCTACATGCCACCCAAGTCTCCACTCTCAAGCTATTAAGAAACACTTCCTCTATTATAATTGTCACCTAACTTTCTAATGGCCCATGCTCACATATCCATAAAAATTCTCCCCTTAAGATGTGTAATTACACCTATAAAAAGGTTCAATAATACGATGAGAGGAGCAACCATCAGATTAAGAATCTTTTCCCATGTAGAACCCACTTTGAGATCTATCTTCAGAAAAACTACTTCCACTCTTCTCTAAAAATAGATCCCTCTAATCTTCTATGTAGGTCTAGAGAGTTAATGGTCATAATGCTTGACCACTCCCTTACCGTGGGGTCTTAGGCAGCTTCAAAGCCTAAAAATGTTCTTACACTCGCATGCAAACAAGTAGCGTAGTGGGTCTTAATGATCACTCTCTCATATCTTTAGTTCATGAGTAGAAACTAAATATCCCATGTAAAACATGCAATAGTTTGCAAGGAAAGACATTATATCACAATACTTAATGGATTAATAACAATATAATATACATCTAGATATATAAATAATACTTAAACAATATAATGCTAGTATTTCCAACGTATACATATGTTGTTCCTTTCTCTTGACAAGATGTATGAACGAGGTTGAGGAAAACATGGAAAAACTGGTCATTAAGGTACCACCTCCTCACAAATACAATGACTCTCTTAAAAGCATTCAATGCTATCAAATAGTTAAGAAGGAAAGCTTCTTCTGAAAAGAAGGTTGTTATCATTAACCCACTAGCAACCACTACTCTCAATTTTGAGAATATTCACATATGATAGTAGTATAAAAACAAGCTTAGATATTAATATCAATAGGGTTTATATTAATAATGTGATACAAACTAATGTACAAAATGTGACTGGGTCAAGATTTCTCCCCTTTATGTATAAAAGAGAATCACATTGATTCTGATTAGAAGAAATATGGAATTCAACGTGCAAACTACTAACAAGAAAAAATAATATCAATTATACCAATTATGCCATTGAGATCGCAAACATAAACTCATTTACAATGTAAAGAATGACATGTTTTATAGAAAGTCATCTTAATCATAAAACAACTAACATACAACCATGATGACGTTACTTACCCCAAAATGACTGGGTTGACATTAAATGACACAAAAAAGACTCTAAAAGATATTGACAACTTGTCAAGTTGAGAAATTGTCTTAAACCAAAAAGGGGGTTGAGTACCACATACTCAACTCAAGTAGGTTCACTATTTGTACCCACACAAGACTTAAGAGAGTGACAAATTATTCTTTTCCTTGTATCTAAACTCTTCTCTTTGATGATGCTCTTCCTCCCTTTCTCAGTGGGGTGGAAACTTGTTCCCTATATGCAACTTGCAATCACCAATCCGTGATTAGTGTATCAATAATCATTTCATAATCCTAATGAAATCGTAACATCTTGACAAGATATAAAACATGTCAATTATAAACATAATCATGAAAATATTGATTTTTCGTAATATTTTACTAACCATCACATCATTTAAATCATATATAATCATCTACTAATTACTTCAAAAGTAATAGTAAAACATAGTCAATGTTAGAGATGTAACATATCTCCCCCCATAAGAATCATCGTCGTTAATGATCCAATGTATCCAAATTATTAATAAGATAAAAAATTTGTTTAACTGACAAAAGCGTAAACAATTGAGAAAATCATTGCTATAAAATCATGGTAAACTTTCCATGTCATATTACCCTCTGCACGCTATCCCACTGGACCTTGCCATGAGTAACCTCTTTGTTTCACAAGCAAAGCTTGGAACCCTCAAACTTTTAAAAAGCTAGACCATGACCACTCCCAGGTCCTATTCCTATAAAACATTCTAAGAATATAATGGCCATTTGTTATATACTTTTCAAATATAATCATAAAGAGCATATGCCTCCTAGAAAAATAAATGATTCTATAATCAACTGAATTAATAAATTTGAGAGCTTTGAAGAGTCCCTCATATCTAGGAATTGATTTGGAATACATTCCATACTTTATGAAACTTTTCTTCTCTAACTAAGAATTGTTTTAGTGTATGGTTGGAATCTACATAACTTTTTCCTTCTACCAATCTATTCTGATCAGTTTGATCTATTCATCCATTTCTGACAACCTTTATGGACTAAAGATAATTCGATTTCCTAGCTTACCTAGCTTATAGGAATTTGATATCTCTTCCATCTAAGGTTTCAAATGGAGTTATATTGATAGCAGAATTATAGAAGTTTTTATAAACAAACTCCATAAGAGGTGGATACCCTTTCCACGTGTAGCAACCAACCACTTCTAACACAAATTTACCAAGAGAATTTTACTAAAGGTTGATAACATTAAGAAAGTACAGTACCACTATTTATCATGTAAGATATAAAGAGTAACATCAACTTTCACTTTTCTCACTAAAAATTTTATTCATTAAGTACAAATTTCATTCCTTTCATGCATCATTTAAACAAGTTGTTAAGTAGATACAAGAGAAAGGATCAGAATTCCTTATCTAATTCAAATGTCCTCCAAGACTCAGCATGCCACTAATGAGTGAGAACACATCATCAACCATGGACTTAAGTGGTTCTCCACACACTTCCTACCTGGAAGTGGTCCTACCCTCTAAATTGCCATATGAATCTAGTGTTTAACCCCACACAATTCCTTGTCGGTCATACACTATAGGAAACTTCTAACTAGCATGACCTCTAACTGGGTGCGTATCTGGGACAAGAAAACAGACTGATAGTATCAAGTACTAGCATCACCTTGGCCAAGGTTTTTAATTAAGCACAACATGACACAGTGAAGTCATGTAGTCTAGTTTATCACCCTTCTCAACAATAATTCATTCAAAGGAATTAACTTTTATGTTTGTCTCTTATGCTACTGCATACCAAGTTTCTTTATTCTGTAAAGTTAGGGACATACCAAGTGTATTTTCTACAATTTACTCCCTTACACAATCCATCAAAGGCCCATCCAAGACATGATAGAGGTGGACATTGTACAAAGCAATTTCATTTTCAACAATAAATCAAATTTTGAGCAACTGGTCATAAACAATCTTCAAAACTTGGTGGCTAGGCCATTCCAAAATAAATGAATAAAACAATGACAATCCTTGCAAGTATTAAAAAGAATTTTTTTTAAACCAAGGAAGTGTCAAAATCTAGAGGAACACTTACTATGCACTACATCACTTACTGAGTCACTAACACAGGAGTAGACTGCTACACTGCACTCGGGTTTTCCAAAAAACTTATAGTGGATAAGAGATCATGCTACAAGCACAAAAAATAAATAACCCTCTCAAGAATTTCATCATGCACAAAAATTTTGTAAATAAAAAGGTTATATCACATCTACTCCTATTTCCTGGAGTAACGAACATTCATCATTTAGATGATATTATAAGATGGTGTTACAACAACACTCAAGAATTACAGTTGGAACACAAGCTTCTTGGTTTTTTCTCTATGCCATTCTACATCAATCCAGTTTCAAACCTTAGCCAATCTACTTGTATACGCCTAAAAATGACACAATTCATCCTAAATAAATATTCTAAATATTTATTCCATTCTTCTATGAATTAAATATATATTCTAAATTTATTTAATCGGTCCACTATTCCATAATTAAATAAAATCAATTTATTTAATTAAATTCCCTAAATTCTTCTAATGTCCTATGCAATTAAATAATCCTAAATTATTTAATTAATCTAAATTCCTCTATCCTAAGTTCTAAATTCCAAAAATCCACCTCACACTTACACCTCACTTTTCCACCTCACCTGGTCCACGTCATCAGGGTGCACATGTAATTAAATATATTAAATATTTAATTACCTATTTTCCCCCTCACCCACATGTCCTATTTCTTCTCAAATCAAAAATTAGTTAACTAATCAATCAAAAGTGTTAACTAACTAGTCAATTGAGTTAATCCCTCAATCAATTCAGTCAATTCCATAATTCATTCTTCCAACTGACTAATCAAGTTTGTTAACTGATCAGTTGAAGGAGTTAACTCTCCAATCAATGTTGTCAAATCCCCTTTTTCATGATGGAGGTGAGATACTTGTCATATTCCTACTAGTTGCACATTCCTCAACCATTATCAACCATTGATCATCATATCTCCTCTCAACCATTGATCCTCATTCTTCTGAGTCTATAAATGAAACCTCATTCTCCCATTCTAATCATCCAGGTTATTTGTATTGTTACTCTACAGAAATTCACCAGTGCACCTTTGGCACCCCCAATACAATCTACTTGAGATCACCATTTGCTTTGAAGCTCTACTTCACAGCAATATCTATCAACATAGCCGTTTACTACCGACATCCTACAACATAATAGAAAGAGTGCACTCTTTGAGGGCCTACTTCATATCAGCAAGGATGGTTTTAATAGGCAAACAATAGAAGCTTTGATTCAAGGAAGGTTTGCCCTGTGTTATTCATTACTTCATTTCATTCAATCTTTCTTGATTTCATTATTCTATTGATGTTTGGGTTTATTATTGTTAAGTTGATTAATTTGCATTTTACCCTAACACTACTGAATTTTAATGAGTTTTCTCGTAATGGGCCCATAGGTCGATGTGTTGAACCCAATTTTCTCTAATACCAAATGTACATCCCTCCTCCTAATGCTCGAGTAAATTCAAGAATTTACAAGCAAGTAAATAAACTTGGTAAACATGAGAGAGATTTTTTTATTTAATTAAATATCATTTGCATGAAAACAAGAAGTATAGTACAACTTTCTAAATAATTTCAACTTGAAATCACAAAATAATCAAAGCTAGATACATAGTGAAATCCTTTCACTTATCATTTAGTAAACATAAACTACACTTGGAAAAAGGAATAGTTTTACCTCATAAATTTGACTGTCACAAGCCATAACATGGACTACACCGAATCTAGAAATTTGATAACTGTCTTCACAAGCTTTGGTGAGTCTTCTACTTCAGAGGGAGAGCATCATCCAAGTGCTTTTCTTCCAACCATAGACCAATAGTCCTTGGCACACCTTCCTTTCTGGAAGTGGCCCTACCCTTCACGAAGGGTATAGATATAAGGAGCCAATAGGTTTTTGTCCTCTAAGTCCTACTGTTGTGTCCTACATAACTTCAATCGACCATACAACTCTAGATACCTTCTAGCTAAGTATGATCATACTGATTGGTCATTCCATCTAGACACAAACCTCTGACTCGACTTTGAACTATCTCATCCTTTAGTTTGACTTTCTTCATTTAGTAACTCTAGAGACAAACTTGTCTATACTAAAAATTCATCCTAGTCAATCTGACTTAGTAGTAATCCTCACCCTAGGATATATGCATGCAATATATATATATATATATATATAGTTAATTCTAACCTTTTCAAAGATTCCCTCCTTGCATACTTGCAACTTCTAGGGTTTATGACCTTTTGTCACTCTTCGCTCTAACTCAAATATCACACATCTTTGGTGCATTAAATCAAATTTTGACATTATCATAGAATCACTTAAATTTGATAAAGTATTAAAAAGACTCTTCCTATCTTTCCCTATGGCTTTCTTGACCTTTAACTGTCAGCCAATATATATACACAATATCATATACGACATAAGAGTTATAGGATTCCTAAATCCTTCAGATTTTAATACTAGGGTTTAGCTTTTCTAACCCAAAATATTGAAATATCAAACATCCTTGTTTTCCAAAGTTGATAGCATAAGTGTAACAAAAACATGAGAATAAGTAAGTCTAGTCTTTCCTATACCACTCAGCATTACTCAAATTCACAATTCATGTAACATAAATAAGCATAATATTCGAGGTGTATCCCCTTATATATATATATATATATATATATATATATATATATATATATATATATATATATATATATATATATATATATCTTAATGAGTACCATTATTTCTCATAGCTAGTCCTTTGATTAAGTTCAATCCTTCAACCTTAATAGGTTAGATTCATAAAGGATAAATAAATTACTTTCAACTTCCTAGTCTACTCAAGTTCTCTGACATTCGAACAAGGATAGGTTATAAACCCATATGTATATCATCCTTTATATATGTATGTCACTTATACCTATAATAACAATCTCAAGTAGAATAATCAAGTGGGTTGAGTTTTGATCTCCCAACATCCCCTTCTTGAAGTTGGTTACAACATTGATGCTGAGTAATGGAATAACAAAATTCCTTTGTGCACATAGAACTAAAATAAGTTCTATCATTCATATATAATAAGGTATGTACTTCCCATCTCATAGAATGTATATACCCCTGGGCTAGTTAAAAGTCTCAACCTTGAAATAAAGGAGAAGATGAATATATCTCCTAGCATAGCCATTCTTGAGAGGGTTTAACAGATTAAGAAAGATGCTTATCATAAGGTCAACCGAGTTTCTTTTCTTTGACAACACCTAATACCATAGGTTTGGCTTTGGATAATTCTCATAATAGCCTTGGCTCTCCAATGAGAATCTTTTCCTTCCCATAATATAGAGATTTCCTCAGTGTGCTTATAATATAATTAGAGTAGTAACTTTATCTTAAACTAGATTGTCTTGATGAAGCCATTAAATAAGACATCCTATTATCCTAAATAGTCGTTATGGGTCCATAGAAGTAAAACATGTAATCTCCAAAGTATCTTAACACATGATCCTCCCTTATAGGACAGACTACACTTGTAGCATATATTCCAACACCTAATTTTATCATAAGATTAACAATATTTTGGGAAAAAGAGATCTAATTCCCAATCTACTATATGTCTTAGATCAATAGATCAAGGTTACTGAAGAAACCTATACAAAGAATTAAGTCCATTGTATTTTATTTAACTTTGTCTCGGTTCTTGCCTATTTTCTTGCAAGGTAGGGTATCTATCCAATCACTGCATGGATGCTATTTGGAAGGATTTACTATGCATAAAATTTGCATGAGTTTACTACTTGGGCCAGTTCTCTCACAGACATACATGTGCAGCAAGATACAATAAGCTTAATTTGGTCTCTTTCTCACTGTCTCGTGAACTCCTCACTAAATCACTTTATGTTTTTAAAACATAGTTCTAAGTTTTCTATAGAGTCAAAATTACTCTCCAACTGCTTCGTCTATCTCATCACTATTCAAAATGATGATATAGCCTTTTAAAATGCTTCCCACTCCACAACTCGTGGATTTTCCTGCATGACTGTGAAGTTTGTAGAATTAACATGGCTTACCATCTAGGATATTTTACATACAACCTATCTGGTTTTGGGTGGTTTGTAAACATTTGTATCATGTAGATATAAACCACTTCCTATCCTTACAATGATCATAGTATGATTTACGTGAATTAGAGACATCTATTATTCTCATTATCTATGTTACAAAGAACATTTTTAAGATTCCAAAAAGGTATTTTTTAAATAGAAACAAGGAAAAATAGAGAACACTTAACTTATAATATCGGTGAGCTCACGCCTAACTTGTAGTTGTGTTCTCTATTTGAGTCACTCATAATATCTTCTTCTTGCTCAAAACTTATGTAGTATGGTTTTAATGAAGGATTCATCTTCATGTCGTGCTCACCTAAGCCTCCTATGACATGATCTTCCTTTCTTGCATGCTTGGCAACCACCCTTCTATCATAGGATAGTGTTTTATGATTCTCATGTTAGAATCATTTTTCTTTTGCTATGTAAAAACTACCAAATATGCTTTTCTCCTCTCTAAGTGGTAACAAAAAGATTTTCCCTTGACTCAAGCCTTTACTAGCATATCAAGACTCCATTTCCATCCCTCTTAGCTCAAAAAGAAAGTTTCATAAAAAAACCCTACATGCCACCCAAGTCTCCACTCTCAAACCGTTAAGAAAAACTTCCTCTGTTATAACTATCACCTCACTTTCTAATGGCCCATGCTCCCATATCCATAAAAACTCTCCCCTTAAGCTACAAAATTACACCTATAAAAAGGTTCAAGAATATGATGAGAGGAGCAACCATTAGATTAAGAATCTTTTCCCACATAGAACCCACCTTGAGATCTATCATGAGAAAAACTACTTCTCCCTCTCTTC
Source organism: Cunninghamia lanceolata (assembly GCA_027924645.1). NCBI lineage: Eukaryota > Viridiplantae > Streptophyta > Pinopsida > Cupressales > Cupressaceae > Cunninghamia > Cunninghamia lanceolata. The sequence continues at coordinate 3,093,507 of BSBN01000537.1, forward strand.
TCTAAAAATTGATCCCTCTAATCTTCCACATAGGTCTGGAGAGTTAATGGTCATAATGCTTGACCACTCCCTTACTGCGGGGTCTTAGGCAACTTCAAAACATAAAAACATGCTTACACTCGCATGCAAACAAGTATAGTAGTGGGTCTTAATGACCACTCTCTGATAGCTTCAATTCATGAGTAGAAACTAAATATCGCACGTAAAGCATGCAATAGTTTGCAAGGAAAGACATTATACCACAATACTTAATGGATTAATAAAAATAAAATATACATCTAGATATATAAATAATACTTAAATAATATAATGCTAGTATTTCCAACATATACATACATTGTTCCTTTCTCTTGACAAGATGTGTGGATGAGATTGAGGAAAACATGGAAAAAGTGGTTATTAAGGTACCACCTCCTCACAAATACAATGACTCTCTTAAAAGCATTTGATGCTATCAGATAGTTAAGGAGGAAGGCTTCTTCTAAAAAGAAAGTTGTTATCATTGACCCACTAGCAACCACTACTCTCAATTTTGAGAATATTCACATATGATAGTAGCCTAAAAACAAGCTTAGATATTAATATCAATAGGGTTTATATTAATAATGTGATACAAACTTATGTACAAAATGTGACCAGGTTAAGATATTCTGCCTTTCACATATAGAAGAGAATCATGTTGATTCTAATTAGATGAAATATGGAATTTGACGTGAAAAGTAGTAACAAGAAAAAATAGAGTCAATTATACCAATTACACCATTGAGGTCAGAAACATAAACTCGTTTACAATATAAACAATGACATGTTTGACAGAAAGTCATCTTAATCTCAAAACAACTAAGATACAACCATGATGACATTGCTTTCCCCAAAACAACTAGGTTGATGTTAAATGACATAAAGAAGACTCTAAACGACATCGACAATTTGTCGAGTCGAGAAATAAACTTAAACCAAAAAGGGGGTTGAGTACCACATACTTGACTCAACTAGGTTCACTAATTTGAACCAACACAAGACTTAAGAAGGTGACAAACTATTCTTTTCCTTGTATCTAAACTCTTCTCTCCGATGATGCTCTCCCTCCCTTTCTTAGAGGGGTGGAAACATGTTCCCTATATGCAACTTGAAATCACCAACTCGTGATTAGTGTATCAATAATCATTTCATAATCCTAATGAAATCATAACATCTTGACAACATATAAAACATGTCAATTATAAACATAAGTCATGAAAATATTGATTTTTCCTTATATTTTACTAACCATCATATCATTTAAATAATATATAATCATCTACTAATTACTTAAAAAGTATAAGTAAAACATAGTCAAAGTTAGGGATGTAACAACTCCAAAGGAAAATTCCATATTTATTCATATACATGATATATTCAAGTTTTTGTGTGCTACTGTCCAGAAAAGACTGTCATAGAACCTAGTTCTAGAGGGTTTAGTGAAAAGTGCTCATGTTGATTTTGTCACAGGAAGGTTAGGGTTTGGTAAAACCCTATAGAGTATATTGAGGGTATTGTAAGCCTAAGAAGGAATAAGATAGAGTGCTAGTATGATAAGTACCCAATTAGGCCTTTTTTTGAAGGTTTAGACCTAGTAAGTGTTGATGGTGGTTTTAGCACACAACAACGCAGGTGTGATTGTTGGTTTCACACCTCTCTTGAAAAGTATCTTACCCTAGGTAAGACTACTCCAAGGATAAAATAGCTAGGTCTTAGCTTGCTTGGAATCTCTTAGTTGGTATGTTCTAGCTATGCCTACAAGGGGTCTTACATGTAATCTAAAGATCTTCAAGTTGGGACAGCAAATACACATAAACCCTTTTATGATATTCAGCTAATAAAACAATGTAAAATGCTGCTGAAATATCCATAATCTAATGATGGTTTTCAAAGAAAATGCAAAAGGTTAGGGTTTTAGAGAAATCCTAAGTGACATTCACAATGTATGGGTTACTTTAAGTAGTCAAATACTCTAGAACTTAACCAGTTTTCTGAGTTACCAAACTAAAATGGGTGTTACAATACTACAGAAAGTGGTTCTATCTTCAATGGAAGTCAACAGATTTTTAGATTACATTCATTTGTTAAATACCCAATAAACTTCACAATTTAACTTGTGAAATGCAATTGAACTTAGCATAAGTGATCAACCTAGACTAACTTTGCACAACTATCTACCATCAACAAATAACTAAAAGTATGGATTTAGAGTATTCATCAGATACTTTTAGCAAACCATGAACATTATAAAAGCACAATTAACTAACTATGGGAGAGCTACAAGTGAACCATGAAAACCAAATAAGGAACACAATACACAAATTCTCATAATCACTGCAGAAACTTGCTTTGTATTACTTCAAATGGTAGAATGTCAACAATTTAGCATCAAATTCTCTTTTAGAAAAAGTAGAAATGGCAGTTCTTTATTAGAAAAGCAACATACTGAGTTTTCAAATGACTGGTGGAGATTAACTCAACATCAACGGTCCAAATTACATCAATAAATGCAATTGTAATAGCTCATATCAATTCTTGGATTACATTTTGTCTTCTATGAAAAAGATGAAAAATAGCCTCCAGATACATTGAATTTAGTCAATTTGACTAGCCAACTCAATATATTAATAAAAAAGAACATTTTTGAAGCATAGAAAAGACAAAATAGAGTAACATGCTACCTCGAATACAATTTACAATTATGATGGGATTACAGCCTTAAAATATTCAACACAATATCAAGACTCTTCCTCTAAATTAATTTTGTCTTTGCTAACCAACTTGTTGCGGTAAGTTAGCCATGTGTCAAGTGTAGGATTAATCTCTGATGGATCTGGATCCTTCAAATGATTGATACGATAATCAAACATCTCTAGTTCCCGACTAAATCTACCATATATCTTTTCTATCTCTGCACCTGCCTTGTGGAATGCTTTGAATTTAGGTCTGAGGTCGATTACCTTATCCAATTTGTCTTCCATACTGAGCTCGGTATCTTCAAAAATTACCTTATGTCATTTGCCCTTACACTTTTTGATATCATAAGGGGCATAGTCATCATAGGATGTTTCTAGGCAATCCTTCAAAGAATCATTGATATCGTATATAATTGACCGTAGCTCCACATCTGCTGGCTTATATGCTTCTTTTATGTTTTCAAAAGTTTATTTTCTCAAATGTAGCTGTTGATACGATTCAATGGCCTTGGGCAGCTAGTTCCCTGTTAGAATATTTTCTTTTACTAGGGTCTGGGCAGGTAAATCCCTGATGATCTTTATCTGCGAATACATATGTGAGTAATATTCATCAAAGGAGTCACATTCCTCGAGCAGATCTTTCCATTTCTTATGTAGTTCCACCAGCTTCTTGTGTGCTTGAGTGGAGGCATTGATAGTCTCACATCCCATCTCAAAAACTCTGAACAACCATTTTTCAGTACCTTGGGATTTGGACCTTACCTCTCCTAGCCTTGCCATTTTGTCAGTAGACAAGAAAGTGGGCATTGTCCTTATATCTCCTCCCACATCTACTGGCTTGACCAAAAACTAGAGGCAAGTGTGGAGCTCTTCATTTTGCTATTATAAATCCTTTTTAGACATCTCATCCTTATCTAACTATTCCAAAATTGATGTAACTAATTCTTTAAAATCATCCACACTTTGAGAATGAGTGGTAGGTCCCAAATCAAATGTGGAGATTACATAATCCTCTACTCTAATTTATTCTTTGGTTGCATCAGTTGGCAGGACTGCAATCTCTACAATTCTGGATCCTGATTCATCCTTATAGATTCTGGATTGTATTTTTGCCTTCTTTTGCTTCTTAGGCCTTTGAGCTTGTGACAAAATAGTACTCAAATCCAGTTGCATTATTTCTACTTGTGGCTTAGGATATGCCATTTTTCTTTGCAACCATTCAAGTGTTGAACATTTATTCAATTCAAGGGCCTTGTCATTATTAGTTGTAGCTAACTCTTCAAGTGGCTCTTGTTATTGCTCTGGTTCTCCATCTTTATCTATATTCATCTCTTCTTCTTTCTCTCCTTCTTAGGCCAAGTTTTCTAGGTTTATCACTATACTTTCTTGGGCTGACTTGAAAACTTCCTTCATTTGACCTTTCTTTGGAGGACTATCATATATATCAATGACTTCAACACTGGTCAAAGGTTCATTGGAGTCTTCATTACTCACTTCTGTCAATATATCTTTCTCCTCCCCAGGTAATAATGTTGTTTCAGGCTCCTGTAAACCCAACTCTGCACACACTTTCTCAATTCTAGGTAGTAGAGGTATGGCCAAAGAATCTGCAGGAATTTGTGAAATAGGAACAATAAAGGATATGGGTAGTGAAGGCATGTTAATCTTCATTAAATTGGCTAATACTACCGACAAGGAAGAAGAGATGACAAGAGGTGAAGGAAAAGGTAGTTAAGGTAGAGGAAGAGGAGGTGAAAAGATGATGGAAATAAGAGGTAATGTTGTGGGGGTAGATAATTGAGTGGAAGAAGTAGAAGGTGTAAGTGTAGTAATAGTGGAATGACATGAAGTGCCAGTAGTGGAGGAAATAGGGCTGCTAGAGGCATTGGAGGAAATTGCCAATGAGCAAGAAGAAGTTGAAATGGTAGAGGTAAGAGAGGTGGTAGTAGGGGATGTTTCTTGGATAATGGCAGCTAAGGTCACAGTTGAAGTGGATGCAATAGTAGTAGAAGTGACAGAGGAAGAAGAGGTAGTAGAAGCTATAGGGGTTGAGGCAGCCATGCTTATACTTTGAGCAGTAGGAGATAGGGAAGTTGGAGGATTAGTGCCTTCTTGGTCTTAGAACCTTCTCTAGGGCCACTTGGCATATCTCTTTTCTTGGAGGCCCTTGTCCTGGTGGAGTGTGGCTAATCTTTCTTTGAAGGAGGCCTTGTAGATGGCTTCTTAATTTTCTTTGCTTTTTCTGCCAGAGATGTGTGTTCTTCACTATCTAATTTCTGTTTCTCAACCGGCTCTACCTCATCTATAATATTCATTGGTTCATCCTCCTCACCTTTGGAGTCCTTATCTGACTCTAATGCAGTATAAGTAAGTTGTACTCCTTGTCCTTCAAAAGTAGCCACCTAAACCCTTACCTAGGCCTTGCTCAATCTGATTGGTTCTCTCATTATGGTATCCAAGGAGCTTTCTTTTACATTTACCCAATTTGGTACTGGGAGGGGTTGATGGTATTGAGCTTGCCAAGGTCCTCTAACCATACCATTTTCATCATCTTCTAACTGATCTAGCACTGCAATAATGTAGAACTTCTTGATGAAGGCTAGAGGCAGCCTTGAGTATGCCTTCTTCATAACTTCATAATCATCTAGGAAGTTGGCCCAAAAGTCTTCAATATGTATCTTGTGAAACAACTTCTTACTTATGAATCTTTCCATTACCTTATTTGGATCAAAGTGATCCCTTGCATTGAAGTAATGTAAATTGAGGAGTTGAAGCTCTTTGTCAGAATGTTCTACCGAAGCTAAAGAAGGGCATGAATAATTCCCCTTGCCGAATCTGATAGGAAACTACACATTGGTTCTATGTAAGTGTTTGAGTTTCTCATCATAGGGTATCAACTATCTAGACAATTCTAGAAGCATTGTCTTGTCATCAGGATCTCTGGGAAGTCTGTAGACCATCCCAATGAAGCCTTGTACTCATAGATACGTGAATTTCTCAAATTGAATATACCACCTACCATATTTAGTTACTTCATTCATTGCTTTAGTGAAAATCCTCAACGTTGTATTACCTTGCAGCAATTTGGCTATATACATTGTGAAAGCATCATTTACCCTTTTAAGATGTATCCAATATTGAGATGAGGTCAGCTGCAGGTAACATTCATATACTTTTACTTGGGTTTGCACATCATTTCCAAATTCTCCAATCTTTGATAACCCAACATAGTGATTTCTCCTTGCTAATGCATAGACAACATAAGATGTCCATTTGAAGTACTGTTGTGTGGTTACACAACACACCCCATTTTGATTTGGCAAAATAGGGACCCAACCTTTTTGGTTTGGCTTGTGTTTCCTACTCTCTGGCGGTCTGGTAAAAGGTAAGTCCTGTAGATAACCCTCTAAAGGAGGATGGGGTAAGTCATCATCATGAGGTTAGTTTGCATAATTCTTATTTCATTTCATTAACCTCATATTTGGGAAGAGCATTAAATTTCATGAAGGTTTGTCTTTTACATTACCCTGATATTCCTTAAGGTGTGAAAGTTATGAATGGTCAAAATCCTGGTCAAACCTGATATTCGTAAAAGGGGGGAGGATCATATTTCTTAAATATCAGTCACCTTATAAAAGATCACCCTGATCCAATTTATCACCCGATAAATCATCCAGTTTGCGACCTGCGGACGTCAAACTTAAGTGGTAGTAATACTTACTCGTCAAACAACAACATGCATTTCACGGGGAGGATATTTCAAAACATCACCTGATATTCTGAATATCACCTTATCTTTCAAATATCATCTGGTCACAAAATATCACCCTAATGCCATTATCCTGAAGACATCATCTGATCCCGATAACAAAGCAAATCAACATGATGATGACATCATCATCATTTTTACCTCACGGAGGTATATTTGATAACATCATCCTTTCATAAAACATGACGATGATGTCATAATGCTTCAACAATAGACTAAGCCAATATCATGGTGACGTCATCATGATATTCTGAGAAAGGTCACTTCAACAATGTGTAGGGTCATCATCCCTTTCAAAATATTACCCGATATTTTGAACATCACCTGATCTTTTATAACATGACCCAATGGTTTGAAAATAGCCCAACATAATGACGTATGTTTTCCCACTAAGATACGGATGGTCATATTATGAGAGATGGTCATATTTTGAACATCACCTGATATTCAAAATAGAACCTGATATTTCAAAGGATCATCCTACTCCTCTTGCCGCGTGAACATTGAATGCTCATTAATACGGTAGGTGGTTCCCGCCGATTGTCGACGTGATGATTACACATGGCAACATCCAGAGATTTCCATGCAGAAAATCAATGATTAAGATTGATTCAATCAGAATGTCCCCTAATCGACCAAATCAATGGGTTTAAAGTGAATTTGCAACGTCATTATACACTTACCTTGCAACAAATTCAGTTTTTACATAGAGCTGAGCTTCCAAAACCCTTCTATGAATCACTTGCAGAGGTATACATCCTAAACTAGAATGAAGAACGTGATTATCATCAGTCTCAAGATCATTTCTATATAATCATCACTATAATTCAAGAGGATAAGCATACATCAAGTAAGTATCTGATCCCTTCTGCTATGTTTTTCTCTTCATATCCAGGTAGTATGATGTTTACTGGTTTGGAATTGTGAATTCTGTATATCATGAAAAAGCAATGTTTAATGAACCTATGCATGAAGCCATAAAGATGTAGTATATATATATATATATGCATACATGAGATGAAGTACAAGTTGTGAGACTAGTTCTTGTCATTACAAGAAATCATGGTAGACAAGAGATTGATGAAATCTGAAGCAGATTTTGTTAAACTGATGTTTGCACAACCTGAAGGGGTGCAATTCAAGTACAGATTCATAGGAGATACGTACCAAGGAAGTACAAATCTGGCTGAATAGACAGACAGGATGCATAGTCAGGAGGAGAATGCTCTGCTTGAAGCTATTTTGGTGTCTGGAATGGGGAATGCAGCTAGTTTTCCATATAGCATGGAAGCTCCTGAACTGGTTATTGAGTGTGCTAGAAATTATAATTCACAAACCAGGAGGGTTGAGAAACATGGAAGAGTGTATGCAGACTTCTCCATAAAGGGCCTGTCTACCATATTCAGTTTGCCACTGGGTAGAGATGTTGTCAGCATGCACCTGAAGAAACTGGAAATAGAATATGAGGCTAATAAGAAAGCTACGAGGAAAAGAATGTATGGATGGAGAGCCAAAAATAGTACTTATCCAGCTACAACCAAGCTGCCCGTTCATTTATATAAGTATGATTTTGATGATGAATATCAGTTCATGATTGCCTTACTCAGCAGGGTTATATGTCAACCAACAACTGGAAGTTTTAAAGACTGGATGTATGGGATCATCCTGATGTGTGTATATACTGAGAACAGGCCATTATGGGCCAAAATGATCAGTGATGCTATAGATGAATAGTTGTTAAACCTGGGAGGAACAGATTGTACTTTTTATATGACTTCATACCTTGTTTATGCATGTGCATACAAGGGTACATTCAATGCATTGACTACAGTGGGGAAAATTGGTGGCACCACCAATGATGCACATATCTGGGATCACTATCCCCAATTATAGAGAGTAAATTACCTCTAGGATTATAAACTGGTGAATGATGCATTCTCTATGCATCTGGTAAGGACCATGGAAGAAGACAGAACTAAGAGATTGAGCATGGAGGTTCAAGAAATCATATATAGGTACAGAGCCTAGTTCATTTAGTTTGCAACCTTTTCTTACATTAGGATTGAGGGATTTGCAGAACAACCCCTGATGCTCCCAAGATATCCAACTGATGTAGTAGTGCTAATGGAGTTCATGAGACAGGTTGTAACAATACTGGATGCTTATAAAGCCAATAAAAAATTTCCACTAGTATTGTTTCCAATGATAATGGGTTATTACATGTGCCCAGACAGTGAAAATATTAAGAAGGTCATAGCTGGCCTAACAATGATGAAGTTACAACCTTTCCCATTGATAAGGTCATATGATCCTTATGGGAGGATGCAGAAGATCATGGGACAGCCCATCCATCAAAGACATATTGAGGATTTTTGGGTAGACTGTGAGGATGAGGCTGACACAAGAAGGAGAAGATATCAAAGGTTGATTCTGAATCAGATCAGGACCTTTGATTGCATTTCAGTCCCTATGCAGTTGAAGAAAGATGATGGAAATATCATGGCTAATGAATATGAAAAGAAAAAGATATATAATGAGACCATATCAGCCCCAGATCTCACTATACAAGAGGATATTTCTTTAGACTAGTTCAATTGTAGAATCCTAAGGCTGACCTAGAAGTGGGTAAATGATCAAGTTAATAACTTGAAGAAAAAGGCAGTTGCTCTCACTATGGATAATAAAAAGAAAAGACAAGAAATCATAGCTGATGAGTATGATGATTTTCTTATTGAGAAGAGGAAATCCAAAGGAGATAGGTTGCCACCTCCACAGTAACAAACCAAAAGACCTCCAAGAGGCAAGAAAGCTGGAGATGAACCCAAAGGGGTCATCATTGAAAGAATAGTAGCAACTGCTGCAGAGGCACCAGCATCAGGAGAAGCATCAGCTTCAGGGCAGGCTATAGCATCATCTGCACTTCCTCTAGTGGATAAACAGAAGTCCAAAAGAATCCAGAAGACAGATACACTAGTCACTATGACCTATGAAGAAGGTCAGGATTCACAGAAACAGGTAGAAGAGGATATTCCTCCTAGGGAGGAAATTGAAGAAGAGAATATTCTCCCTCTCACTAGAAAAAGAAAAGCACCCCAGGTGATGGTGGCTACCACACCTAAGAAGACAAGAACTTCCATGAGAGGTGAGGTAAAACAACCCCCTATAATTCTAAAAGGGGTAGGTGGTGAAGTGTTTAATAAGGCTATAGCATAATGTTCCACTTCCCACCATTGCAAAGTTTAAAACTGTGTTGGCAAAAGAGAAAATAAAAGAAACCTCTAGGATACTCCAAAGTGGTGTTGTCTCATTGGATGAGACAGTTGACCTATCTGATGATGAGGTAGTGAAGGATGTAGCTTCACAAAGAATGGAAACCCTTGCTGCTAGCACCTGGATAACTCCTCATGGAACTCCATTAGTACAAATGGTGTTAGAGGAAATGAAGCAAGTGGAATTAGAAAAAGAAAAGAGCCCAGAGAAAATTGTAGAGTAAATGGGGCTAGATGCACTAGTGGATAAGGTGACAATTCCTGCAGTTGTAGATTTGACACATGTAGATGATGTAAATCCTTAGGATATGGCAGATGAACCTGATAAAGTAGAAAATATTGAAGAAATAAAGATAACAGAGGTGGAGACACATTGGATGAATCACAACAAGATACATCTGGTGAACCCAAAACAGTGGAGGTTCAAGAAAAGAATGAGATTGACAAAGATAGTTCAAGTCATCATGATGAACTGAAAACTCAAGAATTAATTGAATCAGGTGCAGAGAAGGATGTGATGCAAGATCAAACAGAAGCACCTAAGATGGATGAAATAGTAACCATGGACACAAACATGCCTCAAGAGGAGGAAATAAATAAAGTAGATGAAATAAGAGTGGAGGAAGTAAAAGATAAAGATCATGATATACATGCAGATGATCAATAGGATCAATCAGCAGAGGAAGAAGCTCCTTGTCAGGAGGATATACCAAAAGATCCCCCTCTTGATGAACATCATGAGGAAGAGAAAAGAAAATCACCCTCCCCATCAAACATTATGGTGGACATAGGAGATCAGGGTGATCATCATAATGATGATGGTGGAAGACAAAGACCTAAGGACCAAGTTCCTTAGTGGTTAGAAACTGAAATTGCTACAGAATCAGTTATGAAAATATAGGAATTTGATGTATCTACTTTGTTTTCAGAGACCCTGATAAAACTAAAGAGGAAGGCCAGACTAACTTTGGCCATTAGAAGAGATCCTACAACGGGTAGGAGAATAGCTCAAATAGCAATCCCTACTGTAGATAAAGAAAAAGGTAAGATTACCTTAAATGAATTCTAGATTAACACAATAGATTTGGGGTTTGCTAACGAAGACCAAGAAGGTCAAGAAGGTAAGGACATCATAGATTCATTGATTCAGAAAGTTAAAAGAGAAAACGAGAAAAATAAGCAACACAAAGAGCACATTGCTTAGTTGCATGCATATATAAAAGGGTTAATTAACCCTGAAGATACTCCAACTGACCATGCAGTCCCATTGACTGCTATTTCCCAAGATGAGGTAAAGAAGTTGGAACTCATGAAACATGAATCATCCTTACTGAAGAAATAGACGTTATCCACATTGGATGTAGCAGAAGATGTATTAAAAGCCTCTTTGAAGAGGTAGAGTTCCCTTAGCATCTCTAGGAAAAAAGTGGACAAACTGTAGATGGAGACTGGGAAAAGGTCTTTTCAATTGGAGAAGACATTGAGTGTATTGGGTGAAATAAAGAGGATCAATCCTCAAATACTCATTAACAAGCAAGTGCTAAATAATAACAATGCCCTATTAATAGACATATGGTATAAAGTCATCCAATTTGAGTGTGATGTGCTTGAAAGATGCAACAATAAGTGTAGAGATATTAGCATGAAGTTGCATGACATGATGCCTTTTGAAGCAAAAATTTTAGAAGCAATAGAAGGAAAGGTGGAAGGAAAGATAGAAAATTAGGATGAAGAATTTGTAATCAAGGCTCTGCATAATAACCTTCAGCTGGCTATAGATGATCCACTGAGCCACTTGACAGAAGAAATCATGGATAAAATGATGAGAATCAAGGTCAAAGTGGAAAATTATAAGGAGACATTAGATAACAGAAGGAATAAATTGGATAATCTCCGAAGTAAATACCAAATGCATAAACATGGCATCATCAAAGCAAAGACTCAGGATTGTGGAGAAGTGGAGAAAATAATACAGTTGTATGAAAACGTTAGGATAGTCATGTAGGCTCATATGCAAGGTCACAGTCATCATGACGATGAAGACACAGGAAGCGATGCACCTGATGATGGAGAGCATGAATTTGATGAATAGATGAAGATGCACCACAAATAAATATCAGCATCTAATACTTAGCAAAAATAAGTATCTTAGATGGTTGCCAGCTGGCAACTTTTGCCACTTGATGAAATTGACAAAGTCAAAGAGTGAATATTCATTGTAGATATTCATAGACAAATCTTGATCATTGATCATTTTTGTAATGGCTTCCTCACCTTATTCTATAAAAGGTGCAGGGATGCCTCATTTTGATTCATTCAGAAACTTAATTGAAATCTGTTTGCTGAAATATCTAGGGCTTATTTCAAAGTTATTGTATACATATCTTGCGTACCTAATGATGAGAAGACTTGTTTGATTACAATTCATAGTAAATCTTAAGTAATCAGTGTATGAATTCTGGATATATGCTATGATTTGTTGCGTCCCTTGGAGTGCACATCTACTTGCATATGTTGTTTTTCATACTATTCCTTCGAAGTTAGCATCAACCGTATCTAGCTATGGAATGTCCTGGTGAACATATGGTTTGGTTTTCTTCTCCTCATGACTGTATCTGATATATGTGTGGTTTGATAACTAAAGGTTCAACATTAATTTGAAGCATTTATTTCAATTTCTTTCAATTTTAGATCATTTCATCATCATAATTGTAAATAATTGATAATCATAAGCAAATGCATAAAAATATGCAGATATCCCGTAGGTAACTGTACATCCTTAGCATATTTGAAGATAAAGCATGTACAAATGACAAATATCATGCAAAGTTTTGAATATGACTGCATCACTTGATCAAATTACTTTGTATAATGATCTTTCTGTGAAGAATCTTTATAGAAGAGGATCATCATGCTAATGAATTTCACGTAAGGCCCCAAAATGGAAACAACAATGCACATCAACCTCTGAGTAACGTCAAAAGATTAAGACCTAATCACCGGAGACTTGGGATCATGAATTCTCTGAATTCATTGTATCTTTCAAGATGAATAAAGGTTAATGTGTACTTTTATTATATGTTTGCTTATGACCAACATAAATTGGTGCTAGAAGGAGGGCCTACTAGCTAACGCTCATCAGTATTTTAGGTTTGATGATGCAGAAAGTAAGGTAATATTGAAACATCCTTAAATTTCATGAGTTGCTCAAAGATTTACCATAGCAAGCTTGTACATGCTTATCTTGTGTAAATTTTCCAGAATTAACCACAAATACTGCAAGCTTTGCGGTCGATCATCCTAAATCTATAAAGATTAGCCGATTTTAGGTAGATTTGTCGAAACTTTTAAGGAACATGCCTTAGAAACCCGGTATCCTGTTATAGGAGTCACCAAATCTAAGCCTCATCTCATATTTGCACTGTCCATGCTAATCCTGTGTAAAGTTCTTGAGATTGATCACATATATTGCAAGCTTTATAGCCAATCATCATGAATTTGTAAAAATACACCTCATCTCGTGTAAATTTACCTAAATCTTTGAGGTAAACAGCTTGGAAACTTGACATCCTGTTACAAGTGTTGCCATACCCCGATATCACCTCATATTTGCACTATTCCTACAAATCTTTCATAAATATCCATTCAGTACAAGCTCTTGACCATAAATATAGTCCTTGCTAGTGAATTTTGACTGATCTTCACAATAATCTAGCTAATTTTCCATCAAATTTGAGAAATCCTGGCTCACAGGATAAATACCAGGTCACGATCCATGCTAATCCTGTGTAAAGTTCTTGAGATTGATCACAAATATTGCAAGCTTTATAGCCAATCATCATGAATTTGTAAAAATACACCTCATCTCATGTAAATTTACCTAAATCTTTGAGGTAAACAGCTTGGAAACTTGACATCCTGTTACAAGTGTTGCCATACCCCGATATCACCTCATATTTGCACTATTCCTACAAATCTTTCATAAATATCCATTCAGTACAAGCTCTTGACCATAAATATAGTCCTTGCTAGTGAATTTTGACTGATCTTCACAATAATCTAGCTAATTTTCCATCAAATTTGAGAAATCCTGGCTCACAGGATAAATACCAGGCTCAGAGGATTTAGACCTAGAACTGTGGATATCCATCACAATCCTGGTTCCAGTGCATCAAGAACATCACCAGAACATCCTCCTATGACTCCTAGTGATTTACATATACCTACAAGATCTCCTCAGGGTGTACCTTTACTCCAACCTCAGCCAGTTATACCCCAAGCTCAACCTCCTCCAGTCGCAATGTCATTCTTTGCAGTAGAATCACCTCTAACCTTTACTGCATATCATGATTTGCCAAAGAATCCATACAAACTTTGTCTAAAATATCATCCGTATCAAGATGCAGATGATCATATTAGAACTTTTAAAGAAGCTTGTTGTAGGGCTAGAATAGCATATCCAGACGTTGTTTGTAGATTATTTCCTTTTTCCTTAGGGGAAGAAGCCTATAATTGGTACATTAGTCTTGGTCAGGGTTCGATTGGATCGTGGGATGTTCTAGAAAGGCATTCCTAGATAGATTCAAAATTCCTATTGATCCTTCCATGAACTATCACCTATTTGCTACAATCATAAGATTTGAGAATGAGCCTATTGCTAATTTCAATGCCAGATTCCAAAAGATGTTGTCTAAGTTAGTGACTCCTTATATGATGGCTGATGAAGCTACTAGAAGTATCTATTATTCAGCTTTGGATCCTTTAACCTCCATGTTCATTAGGAGAGCTCATCCAGCGATAGCAACTTTGACACAAGCTTTCTAGGAAGCTATAAAGGTCAGTCAATAGCTGGTACCTGCCCCTACTCCAAATATTGCCTTTCCAATAATGCTTGGCATATATCCTGCACAATATCCTACACAATATCCTAATGGAGCTATGATGCCTCTAGCAGTCATGCCCACACCCTTGTAAGTTCCTCCATTAAGTATTATGCCACCTCCTAATGGGAATGGCCAAATACCATAGTACCCTACACAAACACAAACACCTCAGGGTATAGATCCTAACAACAATAACATTGGATCCTCTTTCTTCAAACTTCAAACTGAAAATGTAGTGGCCAAAGCTCAGGAAGAAAAGGAAGAGATCAAAGAAAAATCAGCTCAAGTTAGGAAGCTTACAACTGAGATCACTCATTTGAGAAGTCAAAATTTCTACTCTCAGCCTAACTAGAATAGAGGTTACAACAATGATAGACCAAATTATCTTGATAGGGGGTATAACAACAATAATTACAACAACAACAACAATGGTAATAATAACCCCCCTAGGCAGCCTAGAGTATGGAACTCTAGGCCAAATAATGGTTCCTTACCATCCCCTTTAGATAGTCAAGCTCTTGGAGAAGCTAAACAGACTACCAGAGTCAATCTTGTTGAGGAAGCCCTCACCAATTAGTGTAGGATACACAATACAAATGCTCATGCAGAGCTGGGTTGTCCCCAATTTCAAATCACTGCAAGTATTTTCCAGACAGAAGTATTTAATACTGCAGGAAATCCACATCATGTGGAAGGGAATGAACTTGTTCCCTATGGATATGATTCAGCTTTGGTATTGGAAAGCTACACTAATCAGCCTTATGGGCAGACTGTGCCACCTCCACATCAGCATAATACCCAAACATGTGAAGAATCAGCCATGACTTTTGAGTCAAATTATGTTTTCCCCTTTGAGGATGGCAATGAGCCATCAAATGAGCCTGAGGAAGTACATGCTTACCAACAACAATATCCTGGTAAGCATAATTATAATCTAAGAAACAATGCCAACAGACCTACTGGTCCGTTGACATCCTCTCTACCTCCAAATAACTTTAATACACCTCATGATCCCAAAGAAAGTAACAATCCATGATTTCCCAAAGTCAGTACTCAGTATTTATCACCACCAAACACAACATCAAAGGCTTTGGGCATGCCTCATGAATTAGACAAGTTAGTCACCTATTTGGCAGATGAGATGAAGAAGATCAAGATCAGCGTATCCTTATCAGAATTGCTGAAAACTCTAGCCATAAAAAAAAGCATTCATGAAATCACTAGAGGATCCTACTCCTAAGGAAGATATTCATCCATCAAATTAGTCTGGAGGTAAGGATCATGCTACCAGGGATAATAATGTTAAAGCTAAAGTCCCAGCTACTGTTCAAGCTATGGATACATCTCACATGACCTTGTATAGAGATAAAAGTGAATCACCTCCATTCCTCCTAACCATATGAATGTTCAATAAGAACCTGCATAATTGTCTAGTGGACTCAGGAGCCTCAACAAATGTCATGCCCTTGTCTATCTGCAAAGCCTTAGGTTTGCATCTTGCTAAATCCCTAAAAAAGTGACACAATTAGATAAGACAGAGGTGAATGTAATAGGAGAATTGACTCATATTCACATGCAATTGGCATCACACCCTAGGATCCAATACTATATTGACATTCAAGTAGTTGACATACCTGATACATATGGTATGTTACTCAGTAGAGATTGGTCCAAGACTCTCAATGGATATATGTCTAACAACTTCAGTCATATGTGGTTACCTTGGAAAGGTTTACCAAACTAGATAAGGGAAGATGTTGAACCAAGAATGAAACATATGATCACCGAGTACAACAAAACAAATGAGATCATGTATGTGAATATTGAACCTAAAGTATATTCCATTAGACCTCAAACTATGAAAATTGAGGAGGTCCTGATGTATGATTTTCATGATGATCATGATCAGGATGATCATCCTCATGATGATAACACTGTAGTTTTAAGACATGATCATGATCTTGAAAATGAAATAGAAGTAGATCATTTCAAAAGTTTTGGAATATACTTGTCTAAACAGGTAGAACGCTGTAAATTATTAGATATACCTGTTCATGATATTTTGATTGATGGTTTGTGCAGATTACACGATGAAGCGCATTCTGAGAGAACTTGTGAAACATGCGTTGACATGATGGAGCTCAAACAAACATGTGGAGAGATGTCATCATCATCATCAGAGGCAAGTTCCATATGTAGTGATGATGGTCATGTTGATTCTTGTTCATCTCTTGTAGGAATAGGAGAATACGTGAGTTAGGATGAGGATTCTATCTAGAAGACAGAAGAAATTCTGGTATGTATTGAAAAGAAGAGTAACAAAAATAATAAGATCACCCTAGTAGTGATTGTTTGATGGAGTCAGATTACGAATTATCAGATGATGATAGAGGCAGTAACCTGACCAGATTTGAGAAGTTTCTATTAGAAGAAATAAAAAAGATGATAGAACATGAGAAACTTCCGCAGAATGCATTGACTGAAGGATGGTGTAGATTACACGAGGCACCTCACTCAGAGACTACTTGTTCTCTGTGCTTGCATATTTTAAAGAAGTATGTAGTGCATAGTTCAAAAGATCATCTTGCTGACGATGAAAAGAAAGAGGAATCATATGCTTCACAAAAGGAAGGAAAGATGAAATCTGAGAAGGCTAGAATTCTTAAGTTGAAATAGATATCACCTGGTACAGCTGCTAGAGTTGTAAAGAAGAGAGAAGGTTCAGCTAGGCCTCCTATTGAGGATAAACCTTGGATCCTGAGATTTGATGGATCCAAGTCCAAGCAAGGTGCTGGTGTAGGAATTGATGTCATAGACCCATAGGGAAAGTCCTACCTGGCAGCTTACAAATTGCAATTTCCCTATACTAACAACGTAATAGAGTATGAAGCTCTAATACACGGGATCTTGTTTGCTAATAAGAAGAAAGTAAAAATTTTGCATGTCTATGGAGACTTAGAATTAGTAGTGAGACAGGTGAGAGGAATTTACTCCTGTAATTATAGGAAACTATCTAACTATAGATGACGTGTTTGGGACCTGATTGAAGACTTTGATGCATTTAATATCACCCACGTACCCAGAGAATAGAACCATAGAGAAGATTCTCTAGCCTAGGCTACTAGTACCTTAGAGCCATTGTCTATTTCCAGTTTAAAGAGGTTTTTAATAGAGCTGGTATCAGTACCTTTAGTACCTGATAATGTTATTAACCTCCAGGTATTCGACGATGAACAACATATTTTGGATTTCATCTCTAATAGAGACATATTTGATGCTCAAATCATCAATGAGAACAATATAGAGGAGCATATCTAGGAGGAAGAAGAAATACTGGAGTTGCCCAACAATAAGATCCCAAAAGGGATGATTGAACTAGAAAGAGCTTTTGACTTAGATAATATGCTGAAGCAGAAAGATCTCCCCAAGGCTGATGGAGGACAATATTCACAAGTGAATATTGGGCAAAATGATGACAAAAGGAACATCTTGATTAGTAAGGTGTGCACAAAAGAGGAGTTAGAAGGGATAACTCAGGCACTCAAAGATTACATACATGTCATTGCATGGACTTATGATGAGCTAAAAACATATGACACATCAGTCATAACTCATACTATACCTCTCAAACCAAATGCTAAACCTTTTAGATAGAAGCAAAGGCCTTTCAATGCCTTACTAGAACCTATAATTTTTTAAGAAGTCAAAAAGTTGTTAAATGCCAGGATAATATTTCCTGTCACGTACTCCACCTGGGTTGCAAATCTAGTCCCAGTGACAAAGAAGAATGGAGAGATCAGGTTATGTGTGGACTTTAGGAACCTGAACAGAGCATCAGAGAAAGACAACTATCCTTTGCCTTCCTTAGATGAAGTTCTGCAAATCGTTAATGGAGCAAAAATGATGTCATTCCTAGATGGTTTTTCTGGTTATAATCAGGTAATGGTTGACAAGATTGAAAGACTGAAAACTGCCTTCACCACCAAGTGGGGAATCTTTGTATATAGATGCATGCCATTTGGGTTGATAAATGCTGGAGCAATGTTCCAGTGTGCAATGGACATAGCCTTCAGAGGTTTAATAGGAAAATGTATAGTCATTTACATGGATGACTTAACAGTGTTCTCCAAGGAGAGAAGCAATCATGTATCTAATCTCATAAATGTATTGAAAGAATGTGAAGAGTATGGAATATCATTGAACCCCAAGAAATGCATATTCGGGGTAACAACAGGAAAGTTATTGGGTCACCTAATAACTGAGAATGGAATTATCATTGATCCTGACAGGGTAGATTCAATCCTAAAAATTCAGCTTCCTATGAGTAAAAAGGAGCTCAAGTCTTACTTTGGTAAGATAAATTTTGTCAGGAAGTTCATCACTAATTGTGGTAAAAAGGATGCAAAGATTGAGTGGACACCAGAGGCAAGAGCTGCTTTTGAGGACATAAAGAAAGCTATATCTAAAGCTCTTGTCCTCATCAGTCTAGATTACACCAGAGATTTTTACATTTATTCATTTGCTTTAGAACATACTTCTGCAACAGTGCTAACTTAGAGAAATGAAGAGAAGGAATACAAACCAATTGCCTTCATGAGCTGCCCTTTTAAAGATGCTAAACTAAGATATGTAGATGTTGAAAGGCAGGCACTAGCATTGGTCAGAGCAGTAAAGAAATTCAAACACTATATACTAAGAAGCAAAGTGATTGCAGTGGTGCCTGATGTAGCAATGAAGATGCTGTTGATGCAAAGTGAGCCTGGTGAAAAGAGGGCTAAGTGGATCACAGTTTTACAAGAATATGACATGGAAATCACACCCATGAAGCTGGTAAGAGGACCAGCTCTAAGCCAAATAATATCTGAAATTGATCCAAACATCACAAGTCAGCAGTATGTTATCAATGAGAAGGATAGTAGAGAATGGTACTCAGGTATATCCTGATCACTGGAAGGTGTCCTCCAAGAATGCAGGCTTCACAAAGAAGAGCCCTGAAAATAAAGTCCCAGAAGTACATGATGAAAGCAGGAGTACTTTTCAAGAAAAATTATGAAGGAATATACATAAGGTGCCTAGAGAGGCTTGAAGAAGATAAAGTATTATCAGAGTTACATGATAGGTTTGGAATAGCACATGGGTCATCCTTGGCCACTACACACGCAATCCTCAGAGTAGGATATTACTGGCCCACAATCTTCAAGGATACTGCTGAACATGTTAATTGTTATGTATGTCAAGTTGCTGCTAACAAGGAACGATATGCTGCTTAGCCCTTGCAGCCAGTGATGGAGATACGTCCCTTTGCATAATGGGGCATGGATTTCATAGGACCAATCAATCCTCCATCATCATCAGGCCACAAGTATGTACTGATAATTATCGACTATTGTACCAGATGGACAGAAGCTGTTAGCACCAAGACATGCACTGCTGATGACGTTATCAAATTTTTGGAAAGTAATATCGTTACCAGGTATGGAGTTCCTTATGCTCTCGTAAGTGATAATGGTTCTGCCTTTACTTCCACTAAATTGTCAAGTTGGGCTTTTGATCATGGGATCATACTGAAGTTCTCCTCTAACTATTATCCCCAGGGAAATGGATTGGTAGAATCCACTAATAAAAATCTGTTGAATATCATTAGAAAATTAATAGAAAAGAACCCTAGGGAATGGAACATATTTCTGAAATATGCCTTATGGGTAGACAGAACTAGAATGAAAACTGCACTAGGAAACTCACCTTTCCATTTAGTATATGGGGTGGATCGCATCCTCCCTGTTAACTTGAAAATTCCTACCTTGCAGTTTGCCCAAGAATACCTAGGCATAGATAAGAGACAGGAAGTGAGGTTGCTTCAGTTGATGCACCTAGAAGAGAAAAGAAGTCAAGCAATTGACTAGTTTGCAAAACACCAGGCTATTGTCAAATGTTGGTTTGACAAAAGAGCTAGAGTCAAAGCTTTCAGGATATCTGATTTAGTCTTGATGTGGGATAAAGCACACGAGAGGAAAGGAGACCATGGTAAGTTTAACAAATTATGGATAGGTCCCTTTCAAATTTTTGAGATATTAGGAGACAACACTTATAGGCTTAAGAACCTGACAGGTGAGGATGTCCCATTACCAGTCAATGGACAATTCCTCAAACATTATTTCCAAGCTTGAGTGACCTCATGATAGTCATATGTATCATATTGTATATTTTGTATAGTTGCTTGTACAGTTTTGTTTTCTTTGTTTTTGTTATTTGTTTATTTTGTTTTGTTTGTTAAGTTTTTGTTTTGGTTAGTCAAGATGATGCCCTTCATCACCCCAGAAAATAACAAAATTGTTAGGATTCAAGTGATGAGATCAAATTCATATATAGGTTATGATTGATTCTGAGAAGTACTTGTGATCAGGTCTGTGATATATTTTCATCAGGGTGCCTTTTCTTGACCAAAGTGATTCAATCACAATGAAACACCTAACAGCCTTGGGTTTGTTGAACACATAAGTATAGGTGTTAAGTGAAAAATCCTAAGGGACTCCCTTGTTACCAATACAATCTCCAACCTAAAGCAGCAAGTGACCATACCTTGTACAATGAACTTACATGATGATATCATATATATAAAGTATAAATAAAAGAAAATATATAATAAAATTAGGTCATCTAAGTAACTCTACCGAGGCTATAGACGCCTACTGGCAGTGGAGCTCTACTTAGAGAGATTGTATAGATAACCTTGTCAGGGCTATGGACGCCTACTGGCAGCAAGGCTCTATCTAGGTTGGCTATGAGGGATGATCTCCAACTATGTAGTTTAACACCAGTTACTCATGTTTTCAACTTGCTTTCAAGATGAGGATAATTAATCATTTGCACACACCTGATCCTTTGTTAGCATTGTTGCCATGATGAAACCTTATTATCCAAAAGATTATGATGCTTATGCTCAAAAGGAATTAGAATGCTATATATGAATGTGATCACATCACTTGAATAATGGGAATTTGGTTGTTTTCTTTGGTGGCAAGTTGTTGTGTAGTTACACAACATGCCCCATTTTGATTTGGCAAAACAGGGACCCAACCTTTTTGGTTTGGCTTGTGTTTCCTGCTCTCTAGCGGTCTGGTAAAAGGTAAGTCCTATAGATAACCCTCGAAAGGAGGATGGGGCAAGTCATCATCATGAGGTCAGTTTGCATAATTCTTATTTCATTTCATTAACCTCATATTTGGGAAGAGGATTAAATTTCATGAAGGTTTGTCTTTTACATCACCCTGATATTCCTTAAGGTGTGAAAGTTATGAATGGTCAAAATCCTGGTCAAACCTGATATTCGTAAAAGGGGGGAGGATCATATTTCTTAAATATCAGTCAACTTATAAAAGATCACCCTGATCCAATTTATCACCCGATAAATCATCTGGTTTGCGACCTGCAAACGTCAAACTTAAGTGGTAGTAATACTTACCCATCAAACAACAGCATGTATTTTGTGGGGAGGATATTTCAAATCATCACCCGATATTCTGAATATCACCTTATCTTTCAAATATCATCCGGTCGCGAAATCATATATAGGCATGGATCTTGGTTCATTCAGTTTGCAACCTTTTCTTACATTAGGATTGAGGGCTTTGCAGAACAACCCCTCATGCTCCCAAGATATCCAACTGATGCAGTAGTGCTAATGGAGTTCATGAGACAGGTTGTAACAATACTAGATTCTTATAAAGCCAATAACAAAATTCCACCAGTATTGTTTCTAGTGACAATGGGCTATTACATGTGCCTAGACAGTGAAAATATTAAGAAGTCCATAGCTAGCCTAACAATGATGAAGTTACAGCCTTTCCCATTGATAAGGTCATATGATCCTTATGAGAGGTTGCAGAAGATCATGGGACAGCCCATCCATCAAAGACATATTGAGGATTTTTGGGCAGACTGTGAGGATGAGGCTGAGGTAAGAAGGAGAAGATATCAAAGGTTGACTCTAAATCAGATCAGGACCTTTGATTGCATTTTAGTCCCTATGCAGTTGAAGAAAGATGATGGAAATATCATGGCTGATGAATATGAAAAGAAAAAGATATATAATGAGACCATATCAGCCCTAGATCTCACTATACAAGAGGATATTTCTTTAGACCAGTTCAATGGTAGAATCCTAAGGCTGACCCAGGAGTGGGTAAATGATCAAGTTAATAAATTGAAGAAAAAGGGAGTTGCTCTCACTGTGGATAATAAAAAGAAAAGACAAGAAATCACAGTTGATGAGTATGATGATTTTCTTATTAAGAAGAGGAAATCCAAAGGAGACAGGTTGCCACCTCCACAAAAACAAAGCAAAAGACCTCCAAGAGGCAAGAAAGCTGGAGATGAACCCAAAGGGGTCATCATTGAAAGAATAGTAGCAACTACCACATAGGCACCAGTATCAAGAGAAGCATCAGCTTCAGGGCAGGCTATAGCATCATCTGCACCTCCTCCAGTGGATAAACAAAAGTCCAAAAGAATCTAGAAGACAGATACACTAGTCACTAGGACCTATGAAGAATGTCAGGCTTCGCAGAAACAGGTAGAAGAGTATATTCCTCCTGGGGAGGAAACTAAAGAAGAGAATGTTCTCCCTCTCACTAGAAAAAGAAAAGCACCCCAAGTGATGGTGGCTACCACACCTAAGAAGACAAGAACTTCCATGAGAGGTGAGGTAAAACAAACCCCTATAATACTAAAAGGGGTAGGTGGTGAAGTGTTCAATAAGGAGCTGCAGCATAATGTTCCACTTCCCACCATTGTAAAGTTTAAAACTGAGTTGGCAGAAGAGAAAATAAAAGAAACCTCTAGGATACTCCAAAGTGGTGTTGTCACATTGGATGAGACAGTTGACCTATCCGATGATGAGGTAGTGATGGATGTAGCTTCACAAAGAATGGAAACCCTTGCTGCTAGCACCCAGATAACTCCTCATGGATCTCCATCAGTACAAATGGTGTTAGAGGAAATGAAGCAAGTGGAATCAGAAAAAGAAAAGAGCCCAGAGAAAATTGCAGAGAAAATGGGGATAGATGCACTAGTGGATAAGGTGACAAGTCCTGCAGTTGTAGATTTGACACATGTAGAAGATGTAAATCCTTAGGATATGGCAAGTGAACCTGATAAAGCAGGAAATATTGAAGAAATAAAGATAACAGAGGTGGAGACGCATGCTCCAGATTTGGATCAATCACAACAAGATACATCTAGTGAACCTAAAAAAGTGAAGGTTCAAGAAAAGAATGAGATTGACAAAGACAATTCAAGTCATCATGATGAACTGAAAACTCAAGAATTAAGTGCATCAGGTGCAGAGAAGGATGTGATGAAAGATCAAACAGAAGCACCTAAGATGGATGAAATAGTAACCATGGACACAAACATGCCTCAAGAGGAGGAAATAAATAAAGTAGATGAAATAAGAGTGGAGGAAGTAAAAGATAAAGATCATGATACACATGCAGATGATCAACATGATCAATTGGCAGAGAAAGAAGCTCCTCATCAGGAGGATATACCAAAAGATCCCCCTCTTGATGAACATCATGAGGAAGAGAAAATAAAATCACCCTCCCCATCAAACATGATGGTGGACATAGGAGATCAGGGTGATCATCATAATGATGATGGTGGAAGCCAAAGACCTAAGGACCAAGTTCCCTAGTGGTTAGAAACTAAAATTGCTACAAAATCAGGTATGGAAATATATGAATTTGATTTATCTACTTTGTTTTCAGAGACCCTGATAAAACCAAAGAGGAAGGCTAGACTAACTTCGGCCATTAGAAGAGATCCTACAATAGGTAGGAGAATAGATCAAATAGCAATCCCTATTGTAGATAAAGAAAAAGGTAAGATTACCTTTGATGAATTCCAGATTAACACAATAGATTTGGGGTTTGCTAACGAAGACAAAAAAGGTCAAGAAGGTAAGGACATCATAGATTCATTGATTTAGAAAGTTAAAAGAGAAAAGGAGAAAAATAAGCAACACAAAGAGCACATTGCTCAGTTTCATGCATATATAAAAGGGTTAGTTAACCCTGAAGATACTCCAACTGACCATGCAGTGCCATTGACTGCTATTTCCCAAGATGAGGTAAAGAAGTTGGACCTCATGAAACATCAGTCATCCATACTGAAGAAATGGATGTTATCCACATTGGATGTAACAGAAGATGTATTAAAAGCCTCTTTGAAGAGGTGGAGTTCCCTTAGCATCTCCAGGAAGAAAGTGGACAAACTACAGATGGAGACTGGGGAAAGGTCTTTTCAATTGGAGAAGACATTGAGTGTATTGGGTGAAATAAAGAGGATCAATCCTCAAATACTCATTAACAAGCAAGTGCTAAATAATAACAATGCCCTATTAATAGACATATGGTATAAAGACATCCAATTTGAGTGTGATGTGCTTGAAAGAAGCAAAAATAAGTTGAGAGATATTAGCATGAAGCTGCATGACATGATGTCTTTTGAAGCAGAAATTTTAGAAGCAATAGAAGGAAAGGTGGAAGGAAAGATAGAAAATTAGGATGAAGAATTTGCAATCAAGGCTCTACATAATAACCTTCAGCTAGTTGCAGATGATCCACTGAGCCACTTGATAGAAGAAATCATGGATAAAATGATGAGAATCAAGGTCAAAGTGGAAAATTATAAGGAGACATTAGATAATAGAAGGAATAAATTGGATAATCTCTAAAGTAAATACCAAATGCATAAACATGGCATCATCAAAGCAAAGATTCAGGATGGTGGAGAAGTGGAGAAAATAATACAGTTGTATGAAAACGTCAGGATAGTCATGCAGGCTCATATGCATGGTCACGGTCATCATGACGATGAAGACAGAGGAAGAGATGCACCTGATGATGGAGAGCATGAATTTGACGAATAGATGAACATGCACCACAAAGAAATATCAGCATCTGATACTTAGTAAAAATAAGTATCTTAGATGGTTGCCAGTTGGCAACTTGTACCACTTGATGAAATTGACAAAGTCAAAGAGTGAATATTCATCATAGATATTCATAGACAAATCTTGATCATTGATCATTTTTGTAATGGCTTCCTCACCTTATTCTATAAAAGGTGCAGGGATGCCTCATTTTGATTCAATCAAAAACTTAATTGAAATCTGTTTGCTGAAATATTCAGGGCTCATTTCAAAGTTATTGTATACATATTCTTGCATACCTAATGATGAGAAGACTTGTTTGATTACAATTCATAGTAAATCTTGAGTAATCAATGTATGAATTATGGATATATGATGTGATTTACTGTGTCCCTTGGAGTGCATATCTACTTGCATAGGTTGTTTTTCATACCATTCCTTCGAAGTTAGCATCAACAATATCTAGCTGTGGAATGTCTTGGTGAACATATGGTTTGGTTTTCTTCTCCTCATGACTATATCTGATATATGTGTGGTTCGATAACTAAAGGTTCAACATTAATTTGAAGCATTTCTTTCAATTTATTTCAATTTTAGATCATTTCATCATCATAATTGCAAATAATTGATAATCATAAGCAAATACATAAAAAATATGCAGATATCCCATAAGTAACTGTACATCCTTAGCATATTTGAAGATAAAGCATGTACAAATGACAAATATCATGCAAAGTTTTGAATATGACTGCATCATTTGATCAAATTACTATGTATAATAATCTTTCTGTGAAGAATCTTTATAGAACAGGATCATCATGTTGATGAGTTTCACATAAGGCGCCAAAATAGAAATAGTAATACACATCAACCTCTGAGTAATGTTAGAAGATTAAGACCTAATCACCGGAGACTTGGGATCATGAATTCTCTGAATTTATTGTATCTTTCAAGATGAATAAAGGTTAATGTGTACTTTTATTCTATGTTTGCTTATGACCAACATCATGACCAACAAGTACCTCTTCTCTTTGAAGTTACTGAAGGCCTCATGAATGTTTTCACTAAGGATTTGGGCCTAGTGGAACTTAGTCCCTTTCAATATCTCAATTATGATAACAAACATCCATCTCTCAAAAGTGGAGGCTGTGGGTAATCCATATATTCTACTTAGAAAAGTTATCAAATCTCTAATTTCATCATGGAAATCACTCCTAGATAGAACTTGGGGAAATTTACTAAGGGCAGACCTTCTATTTTTGGCCTAATGGTCATTTATGTGTTTCCTACATTCCTCCACATCTTTGTTATAAGTCCCCTCTAATCCTTGTTTGCCTGGCATGGTCATAACATTGTGTCATTAAATATCGAAGGTCTCAGCTAGAGAGGGTGGACTTAAATAAGCTAGGATATCCCCATTAGTAGTTTGAATTGTCATTGTCATGACATCATACCCGTCTGCATAGGTTACCATCAATTCTACACATGGTACTGAGGTAGGGAAGGCAACAACTTGTGATATACCACTGTCTTTGAGTGTTTTGGCCCTAGGAGTTGGGTTTGGGCCAAAGATTCTCAATCTAAAGTCATCTAAGTCTATGTGACCCAGATCTGTGTCTCCTACATCACTCCATCCTGAGTGAATTTTGGTCTCTAGAGGGATTCCCTTGAATTTGTACTTCATGGCTTGAGCTTGGGTAGTCATTTAATCTGCAGGACTAGACTTTATAAGTTTGACACCTTGAGAATTCTTTAACACACTCCTAAGTTTGAGATGAACTTTAATGAATCTGCTAATACTACTAATATGCCCTTTTTAAATAATCACAAATCTAACAGTTATTACCATTGCACCTACTTCATCGTAATTCATCATTAATGCATGCAAAAAAAACATTTAATGTTGCAAGACATCTTATTGAAAGCATGGAAAACCTCATTATCTATGTATCACAACATTAAATTCATCATTCCTCACATTTTCCCTTTAGAAATTCTTAAAACATAGTCATTTTGTATCATTTGCGCTAGTTTTAGGGTCAACCGACTTGTAGGTACAGAAGTGATAAAATTGATGTCTACTGACCTCAATGGGAAAAAATAGGCTTGTCCAACTCAATGTTTTATTAGGGTTCATTCTCTTCTAGCTTTTGCATGGGTTTTGGATGTTACCGACTTGCACAACTTTTGAAGGTTATCAACCTTTCATTGGTTGTTTAGTTAGTCTGTTGGGTTTTAGTGCAAGTCTCTTTGAGATCTCTTTCACTACTCTTGCATGGGATTCAGCTTTGTCTGACTTGCACAAGTTTTTAGGTCAACCAAATAAGTTGGTGAAAGAGTGTTTTAGCACAAGGTCAGATGGGGTCATCTTTAACACAGAGCCATTTTCTTATTTTCAGCGGGGTTTTGGCTATCACCGATTTGTGGGGATATTCGAAGTGTCTGACCAAGTTGGAGATGGGGTCATTTAGTGCACAGTCGGCACAAGAGGTTTTTAGTGTTAAAATAGATTTTTAGAGTTTACGAGGTTTTGAGGTCCCACCAACTAACTAGTTAACACGAGAAGGCTATGTGGGTTGGAGGTCAATGTTTTCAGCACTTTCAAAGAGTAGCATGGGTTTTAATGGTCACCGACCGACTGGATGAGTTGAAATGTTTACAAGTAGGTCAAACTCTAGTTTAGCACTAAGACCAAATGTCTTTCTTATTTATGGAAACTTTGGCTAGGTCAGGTTAACTTATTCTTTTTAGCTCATAACAATCCATCTATGTTTTTGAGGGGAAATTCAAACTAGGTTTCAAAGGAAAAACAAACAGTTCATGCACAAAACCCTAGCTAAAAACACTAAATGTGTTGCTCGAAAGAAAATATACTTTGAAATCAAACCCTAACTATATACAGTGAATGCTCAAAGAGGATAAGTGGAAACCCTACCTGGTTAGTTTACAGAAAATATGTTCGGCTTGCATAGGCAGGAAATGGTCAAAGGATCAAACTCGGGGCAATGGTGGCAAAAAATGCTCAACAAACTGCAACGATTGCAAAGGGGCTCCAAAATCTTTATCGAAGTGTAAAAAAAATCTAAAGAAAGGAGGTTATCCCTTTTATTATCTCGGCTGAATCGCCATTAATTTGCAACGTATAGTTCGATAGATTAGGGTTTTCACATGGCTTTTCATTTGCTCAGACTTGGCAGAGAAATTAGACACGACGAACCTGGTCGGTGAAAGATCTTTTTAACGCTGTGACCATAGGCTCAACTTTATGCAGTTTGTGGGACTTTATAGTCCTTTGGACTTGCAAGAACTTTGGCCTCATCTAACTTAGTCAGTGATTGAATGATACAGCGCAAGTCGGAGACGATTGATTTTAGTGCAAAAGTCTATCAGGAGGAAAACCAGCACCAGAGTCGGTGATAAAGGATTTTAACGCAAAGTCAGTTGGGAGGCAAATCAGCACAAAGGTTGGTTGGATAGCAATTTAGTGCAAAGGTTAGTTGGATAGCAATTTAGCACAAAGGAGCTATTCAAATCCATCAAAAGAGATATAAAATTCCAACCTAGCAAATTCCTGAAATGATTTTCTAACATCATCATTCAATCATGGCCAAAATGCACTTTGACCACTTGACCACTTAGGAGTTGAAAATCAACTTGACATCCTAGAACAAAATTGAAAGAGGGGGCCCCTATTTTGAAATGGGGTGTGTGTGCGAGGCACAACAAATGGCAACTCTGCTGGGAAATGCTCCCAAGCATTTCGATGATAAACTTTCAGTTCAAACCCAAAACCTCTATGTTCCCAACATATTAAATGAAAAAGCAAGATACCCTATCAAAGAATCAAAGATCACCAACTAGTGCAATCATCCATATCCTGAAAACCTAAGTGTGTACAACTGTATTCATTCCCATCCTTTGGCAACTAAGTTCATCCAAGATCTTTTGTGACAAGCTAGGAATTTGAGACCATTCTACCACCAAGAAATGCTCAAATTTTTTAGATGTGATGAGCCTTGAGAAAAATAAATGGTAGATAATACTTCTGGCACAATGGTAATTGATGATAATTATTTCTAGATAGTACCTCTTGTGAGAATTTTCAATTGGTAATCTCTTTTTAATTGCACTATACTGGGTCTGGTGTTTAAAAACACCTTTTATTTTCACCCAATATAGACTAGCAACACTTAGTGTCACATGCCTTCTTTCTTGATGGATAGTGCATGTGGTAGAAGGAGTCAACCTTTTCACTTGACACAAGATCACTCAGACTCTCTTAATAACTTTAGGATCATTTAAAGTGTGAGAGATATATATGGTTAGAAAATACTTCAGGTGCACCAACTAATGACTCATTTTCTATGAACATGCATCATACCTCTTAGCCTAGCAACAGAAACCACGATGGGATTTAGGTCAAACCTTGGCTTTTCAAAGAAAACTCAAGATTATTCACCCATCAAAGAAGCATTTGTAGGTCCACACAACTGTCACCACTTCCTAAAATAGAGACCCCGTGCAAAAGCAAGTGCAGCAAGCAAAAGAAAAACCAAAAGGACAACTAACCTAAGCAAAGCATCTAACAACTACATAAAGAAAAAGCAAGCAAGCAAGACTAAACTAAAGGCAACCTATGCTAACCAAAGCAAACAAACCTCTAACTATGTACACTAAGATGAGACATGACTACCTCTCAGGCCTGGAAGTAGTGCTTTAGGAACTGGCCATTGACAGGAAATGGGAACTCCTCACTAGTAAGGCTCTTGAGTCTATACGTGTTGTCTCCAAGGATCTCATAGATTTGATAGGGACCCAACCAAAGTTTATCGAACTTACCATGTTCTCCTTTCTTTTCATGTGTCTTATCCCAATATAGGACCAAATCAGAAATACAGAAGGCTTTGACCTTGGCTCTTTTGTTGAACCATCATTTTACTACTCCTTGATGTTTAGCAAAGTTTTCTATAGCAGCATCATGTTTTTCTTCAAGGTGCATCAATTGGGCTAACCTAGAGGACAATTGATCATCAGTTTCAAGGTAGTCCTGCATGAATTGTAGTATGGGAATCCTCAAATGGATGGGGAAGATGGGTTCAATCCCATAGACTAGGTGGTAAGGTGATGTCCCCAAGGCTGCTTTGTGTTAGATTCTATCAGCATATAAGGCAAATTTGAGCTAAGTATGCTAGTCTCTAGGGTTTTTGTCTAATAGTTTCTTAATGACTTCAAGCAATTTTTTGTTCATTGATTTAGCTACCCCATTCCCTTGTGGATAGTAATTAGATGAGAACTTGAGAGTGATCCCATAATCAAGTGCCCAGTTAGAAAAATGTAATGATGAAAAGGAAGGGCCATTATCACAAACTAAAGAAAATGGACAATCGAATCTAGTGATAATATGCTTTTTAACAAATTCAACAACTACCTTTGTGGTGCATTGTTTACAAGCTATTGCCTCAGACCATCGGGTGCAGTAATCAGTAGCAGTCAAAATATACCTATGGCCTACAAAGGAAGGTGGATTGATCCTACCAATAAAGTCGAGGCCCCACTAAGCAAATGGTCGTACCTCCACTACTAGTTGCAAGGGCATGGCAGCGTGTCGCTCTCTATGTGCAACGGTCTGGTATATATGACAAGTTCTTACATGTGAGTACACATCTTTAAACAAGGTTGGCCAATAATAGCCAGCACGAAGAACTTGACTAGCTGTTGAGTGTCCTGACCCGTGACCTGTACTGAATTTCTCATGAAAACTAGTCAATACTTGATTTACTTCTGGCTTATCCAAACACCTCAAATAGATCCATTCGTGATTCTTCTTGTAAAGGACTGATCCTTTTATCATATAACTGTTGCTTTTTAGTCTGAGTGCTTTCCTTTGAAGCAAATTCAGCTATGGTGGATAGCATTGATTAAGTAGATAAAATATGATATCTCCGTACCATTCATCTATTGAAATGTCCTCTAACAGGTATTACTGGGAAACTAAACTTGGTCCTACTTCAGCCAATGTTCTAGTTAGGGCCTGACCTCTTACCAACTTCATGCGTTGAATATCTATATCAAACTCTTGCAGGATGGTGACCCATTTCCCTCTTCTTTCTTCTAATTCACTTTGCATCAGTAATGCTTTAACAGTTGCATGTGGGACTATAGCAATCACTTGACTTGTTAAGATGTAGTGATGAAACTTCTTGACTGCCTTTACCAAAGTATATGCTTGTCTTTCCACATTTGGATACCTTAGTTCTACATCTTTTAATGGAGTACTCATGAAAGTGATGGGTCTTTCATCATCAACTGATCTCTTCTATGTCAACATTGCAACACAAGTATGCTCAGAAGCAAATGAGTAAATCTGAAATGGCAAAGTGTAATCGAGACTTACCAAGATAGGTGCATTGGCTATAGCTTGTTTAATTTCTACAAAGGCAGCCTTGGCTTCTAGAGTCAAATCCATTTTAGCATTCTTTTTCAGTATGGCATTAAGAGGTTGAACAATCTCAGCAAAACCTATGATAAATTTACACACGAAGTTTATCTTACCAAAATATGACTTAAGCTCCTTCTTGCTGGCTTGGGGAGGTATTTTGAGTATTGCTTGGATTTGGTCTAGGTCTATAAATATTCCTTGCTCAAATATCACATGCCTGAACAACTTCCTCTCAGTTACTCCAAAGATACACTTCTTGGGATTAACTGATATACCATAATCTTTGCACCACTGGAACACCTTCCTTAAATCCGCTACATGATCTTCTCACCTTTTTGAGAATACCATGAGGTCATCCATGTAGATGATAATACATTTTCCAACTAATTCCTTGAAAACAACCTCCATTGCACATTGAAAAGTTGTACTAGCATTTATTAAACCAAATGGCATGTGACGATAGGCATAGATACCCCATTTGCAACTAAAAGATGTCTTCAATCTGTCTTCATATTCCACCATCACCTGGTTATAACCAGAATACCCATCCAAGAATGACATCATCTGGGACCCATTAACAATCTCTAATACTTCATCCAATGAAGGCAACAGGTAATTATCCTTTTTACATGCTCTATTTAAGTTACGAAAGTCAACACAAAGCCTAATTTTTCCATTTTTCTTTTGGATTGGAACTAAATTTGCTACCCATGCGGAATGTTTGCCTAGAAATATTATCCTTGCTAATAATAGCTTCTAAACTTCTTTGAAAATTAGTGGTTCTAGTAAGGTATTCACCAGCCACTGTCTTTGTCTGAATGGCTTTGCTCTTGGCTTCAACAGGATGGTGTGCGTGATGATCGCGGTATCATGTCTTTAGATCTTCATAGCTCTAGGCTATAACCTTATGGTAATCTATTAATGCATGTATGATTCTTGTCTTTTCTTCTTCAATACTATCTTTCCCAATGAACACATTCTTAACATTTTCTTCTATTCCCAAGTTAAATAGGTCACACTTGACCCTAGAGATTCTCCTTTTATTTGGGTTCCTAAATTGTCTGCATCAAACAATCTTTCCAATTCTACCATTCCCTGTGGAATCATATTTGTTTTCAGGTTTAGGACCCCTTCTAAATCCATTTCAGCAAGTTCCATTTCTTCTTCATCTTTATCTAAGAAGTGAAAACATCAAATGAAGTAAGGAAGTTAATTATGTACTGATCATCTTCAAAAACTTGAAAATTTGTAAAATTATTAGGTATGGACGGGGTAACGACAAATTCAACTTTTTTTTAATCCTGTCATGGATGTTGGCTCTAATGTACTTGTTGTCTGAGCTAGAGCATTTGCCACATGGTTCTATCTCCTTAGGATCAATTGGATGTCAAAACCATCAAAGCATTTTATCAGATCCCAGACTCTATTCCTATACCAATTCAGCCTCTTATCACTATAGGAGTACTGCTTTCTTATTTGTTTTACCACTAATTCAGAATCACCGAACACCTAGATAGTTTTGACCTTCTTCTGTAGTGCTAGCAGCAATCCTTGCACCAATGCTTCATACTCAATTACATTGTTTGTGGATGGAAATTGCAGTCTTCGCGATGCCAAATACGAGCTCCTAGTAGGACTGATTAATTTGACCCCTGCTCCAGACCCTTGTCTACATCTTGAGCCATCAAATCTTAAGGTCCATAGGTGAAAGTCTTTGTTGTTATCATTCTATTTTACTAATTTCTTCTTATCAAGCAAAGGCTCTGGTTCTTCCTTCTTTTCAACAACTAGTACCTTCTTTAGAATTATGGGAATTTTCAATTGTCTTTGCACTTGTTTCACTGTCTCTTGACATAGCTGGCAAGTAAATTTAGAATGTGATGTATCATGTATGCGACACCAGTTGGGTAGTAATAACTCCTCCATTTGGACCTTCTTTCCAACAACAGTTTGATCCTATACGAATTTGGCTACGAAATCATAGAATCCTTTGAATATCCCTAGTTTATCTTATTCTAAAGAGTCTCTTGAATCTGATTGAACATATGCTTCTGTACTTTATAGTTTTCCTATAAGTGGAGGGTTAGGGGATCTTAGGCAACTCAGCATAAGGATTTCCTCTGTCTGATTGACATGTGGAAGATAAACTCCCAAATTAACTTTTGAGAATAGAATCTCATTGGGTTGAGTATACTCTGTAATCATATGTTTCATCTTGGGTTCTCTTTCAATACATATTTGGTTGGCCAATCCTTTCCATGGCAGCCACATATGAGAAAAGTTGGTTGCCATGTAACCATTCAAAGTTCTAGACTAGTCTCTACTCAAAAGCATACCATATTGATCTGGAATGTCCACTACTTGAATATCTATATATTGTTGCACCCTTGGATCAGAAGCTAGCTGCATGTGTATCCTATTCAACTCGCCTACTACATTCTCTTTAGTCTCATCTAGTTGTGTCACCTTTCTAGAAGACTTGGCTGGAGTGAGCCCAAGTGCTTTACAGACTGATAATGACATCACATTCATGGAGGCACCAGAATCTACTAAACAGTTATGAAGGTTTCTATTGAATATCCTAAGTGTTAAGAGGAAAGGAGGACTTTCCCTCTTGTCTTTATACAATGCTATCTCTTGTTCCACATTAGTCACATGTACTCATTCTTTCCCTTTGTCAACATTATCTTTGGTGACATTTTCCTTTTGTACATAAACAATTTTGGTTCCAGCACCCATATCTTGGAAGAAAGATGTCCTAACCTTAGGTATTTTAAGTAACTCATATACAGAAAGACTAACCTTCATTTTCTTGAGTTCCTCAGCAACATACTACCCCATTTTCACTATTTTAGACTGTTGAGAACCTTCAACAGTAGCCCCCTGATATACTGGTTGATGAGTGACTTTTGGGGGTTCAGAGTTATTAGAAGCTTTTGGGTCTAGTGGAATCTGATAGCTATTTGGAGGAATGGAGGTGGTGCAAGGACCTTTAGGCTTGCTACTTCTTAGGTTGTAAGGAGTCTTATTATACTGCTAATAAACATTGACTTATGAGTGTTCTGAATCTCCATCTGGAAGTGATCTAAAATTTTGGGCAATCTAGTTTTGAATGGGCATTCGTGTTATGTAGCCTGCATTAAGTAGACAAAGTTGCTTCAGCTAACATCACATGACCAGGAGGTTTGGTATCATTGTTCTATTTTTTCCAAGGGTGATGGTACCCCTCCATTGTTCGGCTTGGTGTTCCAGGATTAGTTTGGCCGCTGTTGAAAATTTTGATTTTGATATTGACTTTGATTTTGGAACTAATTCTGATTTTGAAACTGAGACTAATTTTGATTCTAGAAATATTGTTGATTCTATCCCCTCTGCTATAGATAAGCATTCCGGTTCTTGAGGTGGTTAACTTTAGTAGTAAGCTTCTCCATTTCCTCAACTAGTTCTTTGATATCATCTCTGTCCTCTTTTGCTTTGGCTACTTCTGAAGATTGCAAGAAAAGCATTTGCGTTGGAGGCATTTCAGCTATTGGATTACCTGGGTGGATTACTAAAGCTTGTGTTATGGTTGGATTTGGAATCAGATTCATCACAAGAGTATGATTGGCCAAGGCTTGATTTATCATTGGTATTTGATTAGGCATGACTATAGGCCCCATATGGTTTAGTGGACCAGAGGCAGTCTATCCTAGTTGGGTACTTACAATGATAGCTGTGAAATATGCTTGAGCCAAAGTTGTAGGGATTAGATCAGATCTCCTTGTGAAAACATGGAGGTATGTTTGTCTAGGGTAACATAGTAAATAGGCAAGACAGTAGCCTATCCTATAGCATAAGGATCTTGCAGACGATTGAAATCTTTCTGAAATCTGTTGTTAAAGGAACTTATCATCTCTCCTTCACCTTGACAGATTTCTACAAAAGATCGATAAAGATCAGCTGGAGTGGTAGGCATTAGAAACCTATCCAGAAATGTGTTCTTTAGGTTTAGCCATGAGTTTATGGATGCTGCAGGGAGGTTAGAAAACCAATAATAAGCTTCATCCTGCAGATAAGAAGGGAACAACCTGTATATCACATCCTCATATTGTACTTGCAACATGAACATGTTAGCCTCAAACATTTTAATATGCTCATCTACAGTCATGTCTGGATCATTTACTCTGAACTGTGAACAAAACTTATCTGGGTTCTTTGGCATATCATGGTAGGCATTGAACAAAAAAGGAGACTAGTTATTTCCTGCAAAGAAAGCCATGATAGAAGGATTAAAAGGAGCTACAACTATATTCCTTGGGGCTAACTGAGCTCTTGGGACTCTTGGTATCCCTTGATCCCTTCTTGTTTGTTTGAATTCTATCAGAGATAATAATTCTTCTCCAGCTGAGCTGTATCTAGTATGCCTCTGTCTAGTACGTAGACTTGTTGATTTTTAAGTAGAGGGAAATAGTTCTTTGTGCCCTCTTTCTAGCACTAATTCTATTGATGGTGGTTTTAGCACACAACAATGCAGGTGTGATTGTTAGTTTCACACCTCTCATGAAAAGTATCTTACCCTAGGTAAGACTACTCCAAGGATAATATAGCTAGGTCTTATCTTGCTTGGAATCTCTCAGTTGGTATGTTCTAGCTATGCCTACAAGGGGTCTTACATGTAATCTAAAGATCTTCAAGTTGGGACAACAAATACACAAACCCTTTTATGATTTTTAGCTGATAAAATAATGTAAAATGCTACTGAAATTCCTAATCTAACAATGCTTTTCAAAGAAAATGCAAAAGGTTAGGGTTTTAGAGAAATCCTAAGTGACATTCACAATGTATGGGTTACTTTAAGTAGATAAATACTCTAGAACTTAACTAGTTTTTTGAGTTACCAACTAAAATGGGTATTACAGTATTGCAGAAAATGGTGGTATCTTCAATGGAAGTCAATAGATTTTTAGATTACATGCATTTGTTAAAATACCTAATAAATGGTGCAATTTAACGTGTGAAATGCAATTGAACTTAGCATAAGTGATCAGCCTAGACTAACTTTGCACAGTTATCTACCATCAGCAAATAACTAAAAGTATGGACTTAGAGTATTCATCAGATACTTTCAGCAAACCATGAATATTATAAAAGCACAACTAACTAACTATGGGACAGCAAGAAGCAAACCATGAAAACCAAATAAGAAATAGAATGCACAAATTCTCAGAATCACTGCAGAAACTTTCTTTGTATTACTTCAAATGGTAGAATGTCAACAATTCAGCATCAAATTCTCTCTTACAAAAGGTAGAAATGGTAGCCCTTTATATAGAAAAGCAACATACTAAATTTTCAAATAAATAGTGGAGATTAATTCAACACCGATGGTTCAAATTACATCAATAAATGCAATTGTAACTGTGAGGGTGAAATAGTGCATCAATCAAATGAATAACAGATGACCCAAACATCAACAGAATAGAGAAACAAGGAAGATTCAAATAAGCAAAGCAATGAACAAACACAGCAAACCTCTTCCGTTTCGAAACTTCTGTTGTTCGCCTATCACGAATCGTCCTTTCGCAGATGAGATGAGCCCTCAGAGAGTGCAATCTTTTAAAAGCTGTTGGAGGAAGTCGATGGTGAACGGCTATGGTGTGATATGCAATGAAGGTGAGCTCCAATGCAACAATGGTGATCTCAAGCTTGTGGATGACAAATGGGTGCCAAAGGCGCGCTGGTGATATTTCTGCAGAGTAACGATGTCAAAAGCCTGGATCAATAGAATGAAGGGATGAAGCTTCATTTATAGACCCGGAGGAATAGGAATCAACGGTTGAGAGAAGATATGAAGATCCACGGTTGAGGATGGTTGAGGAATGTGCAACCAGTGGAAACGTGCCAAGTGTCCCAGCTCCATCATGAAAGGTGGGATGTGACAAAACTGATTGGAGAGTTAACTCCCTTGACTGGTCTGTTAACAGAATTGATTGATCAGTTAGAAGAGTGGATTGTGGAACTGACTGGGCTGATTGAGGATTTGACTCAACTGACAAGTTAGTTAACAGACTTGATTGATTGGTTAACTGACCTCTGATTGGAGAAGAAATAGGCCATGTGGGTGAGGGAAAATAAGATAATTAAATATTAAATATATTTAATTACATGTGCAACCTGGTGAGGTGGACAAGGTGAGGTGGAAAGGTGAGGTGGAAAGGTGAGGTGTAAAGGTGATGTGGAATTTTGGATTTAGAACTTTAGGATAGAAGAATTAGGCTTAATTAAATAATTTATGATTATTTAATTGTGAAGGATAAATGGAAGAATTTTAATTAAATAAATAGAATTTATTTAATTATGGAACAGTGAATCGATTAAATAAATTTAGAATATTTATTTAATTAATAGAAGAATGGAATAAATATTTAGAATATTTATTTAGGATGATTTGTGTCATTTTTAGGCGTATACAGTAACAGCTTATATCAATTCTTAGATTACATTTTGTCTTCTATGAAATAGATGAAAAATAGCCTCCAGATACATTGAATTTAGTCAATTTGACTAGCCAACTCAATATATTAATAGAAAAGAACATTTGAAAGCATAGAAAAGACAAAATAGAGTCACACGCTACCTCGAATACAACAATTTACAATTATGATGGGATTACATCCTTAAAATATTCAAAACAATATCAAGACTCTTCATCTAAATTAATTTTGTCTTCGCCAGCCAGCTTGTTGTGGTAAGTAAGCCATGCGTCAAGTGCAGGATTAATCTCTGACGAATCTGGATCTTTCAAATGATTGATACGATAATTAAACATCTCTAGTTCCTGACTCAATCTACCGTATATATTTTCTATCTCTACACCTACCTTGTGGAATGCTTTGAATTTAGCTCTGAGTTCGCTTACCTTATCCAACCTGTCTTCCATACTAAGCTCAGTATCTTCAAAAATTACCTTATGTAATTCACCCTTACTCTTTTTGATATCATAAGGGGCGTAGTCATCATAGGATGTTTCTAGGCAATCCTTCAAAGAATCATTGATATCATATATAATTGACTGTAGCTCTTCATCCACTGGCTTATATGCTTCTTCTATGTTTTCATAAGTTTCTTTTCTCAAAAGTAGTTGTTGATAGCATTCAATGGCCTTCGGCAACTAGTTCCTTGTTAGAATATTTTCTATTACCAAAGTCAGGACGGGTAAATCCCTGATGCTCTTTATCTGCGGATACATATCTGAGTAATATTCGTCAAAGGAGTCACATTCCTCGTTCAGATCTTTCCATTTCATATGCAGTTCCACTAGCTTCTTATCCACTTGAGAGGAGCCATTGATAGTCTTGCATCCCATCTCAAAAACTCTTAAGAACTATTTTTTAGTACCTTGGGATTTGGTCCTTACCTTGCCTAGCCCTACCATTTCGTCAATAGACAAGAAAGTGGGCACTATCCTTATATCTCCTCCCGTATCTACTAGCTTCACCAAAAATTGGAGGCAAGTGTAGAGCTCTTCATTTTGTTGTTTTAAATCCTTTTTAGGGATCTTATCCTTGTCTAACTGTTCCAAAATTGATGTAACCAATTCTTTAAAATTATCCACTCTTTGAGCACGAGTGGCGGGTCCCAAATTAACTGTGTAGATTACATAATCCTCCACTCTGATTTGTTCTTTCGCTGCATCAGTTGGCGGGATTGCACTCTTTGTAATTCTGGATCCTGATTCATCCTTATAGATTTTGGATTGTATTTTTTCCTTCTTTTGCTTCTTAGGCCTCTGATCTTGTGACAAAATAGTACTCAAATCTAGCTGCATTATTTCTACTTGTGGCTCAGGATATGCCATTCTACTTTGCAACCATTCAGGTGCTGAAGATTTATTCAAATCAAGGGCTTTGTTGTTATTAGCTGTAGCTGGCTATTCAAGTGGCTCTTGTTCTTACTCTAGTTCTCCATCTTTATCTGTATTCATCTTTTCTTCTTTCTCTCATTCTTGGGCTGAGTTTTCCAGGTTTATCACTATACTTTCTTGGGCTGACTTGAAAACTTCCTCCATTTGACCTTTCTCTAGAGGATTGTCAGATATATCAATGACTTCAACATTAGTCAGAGGTTCATTGGAGTCTTCATTACTCACTTCTGTTAATACATCTTTCTCCTCCCCAAGTAATAATGTTGTTTC
Source organism: Cunninghamia lanceolata (assembly GCA_027924645.1). Taxonomy (NCBI): domain Eukaryota; kingdom Viridiplantae; phylum Streptophyta; class Pinopsida; order Cupressales; family Cupressaceae; genus Cunninghamia; species Cunninghamia lanceolata. The sequence continues at coordinate 3,133,690 of BSBN01000537.1, forward strand.
AGGCTCCTGGAAACCCAACTCTACACAAAATTTCTCAATTCTAGGCAGCAGAGTTATGGCCAAAGAATTTGTAGGCATTTGTGAAATAGAAACTACTGAGGATATGGATAGTGAAGGAACATTAATCTGTGTTAAATTGGCTAATACTTCTGACAAGGAAGAAGAGATGACAAGAGGTGAAGGAAAAGGTAGTGAAGGTAGAGGAAGAGGAGGTGAAAGGAAGGTGGAAATAGGAGGTAATGTTGCGGGGGTGGATAATTGAGTGGAATAAGTAGAAGGTGTATGTGTAGTAATAGTGGAAGGACATGAAGTTGTAGTAGTGGAGGAAATAGGGCTGCTAGGGGCATTGGAGGAAATTGCCAACGAGCAGGAAGAAGTTGAAATGGTAGAGGTAAGAGAGGTGGTAGCAATGGATGTTTCTTGGATAATGGCAGCTGAGTTCACAGATGAAGTGGATGCAGTAGTAGTAGAAGTGGCAGAGGAAGAAGCGACAGTAGAAGCTGCAGGGGTTGAGGTATCCATGCTTATACTTTGAGCAGTAGGAGATAGGGAAGTCAGAGGATTAGTGTCTTCTTGTGTTGTATCATCCTCCTTAGTTATCTCTTTTACTCTTGCTTTCTTGGTCTTATAACCTTCTCTAGGACCACTTGGCATATCTCTTTTCTTGGAGGCCCTTGTCCTAGTGGAGGGAGGCTAATATTTCTTTGAAGGAGGCATTGCAAATGGCTTCTTAATTTTCTTTACTTTTTCTACCAGAGATGTGTGTTCTTCACTGTGTGATTTTTTTTTTCTCAACAGGCTTTGCCTCATCTGTGACATTCATTACTTCATCCTCCTCACCTCCAGAGTCCTTATCTGATTCTAATGTAGTATATGTAAGCTATACTCCTTATCCTTCCAAAGAAGCCACCTGACCCCTTACCTAGGCCTTACTCAATCTAATTGGTTCTCTCATTATGGTATCCAATGAGCTTTCTTCTACATTTTCTCGATTTGGTAGTGGGATGGGTTGATGGTATCGAGCTTCCCAAGGTCTTCTGACCATAACATTTTCATCATCTTCTAATTGATCTGGCACTACAATAATGTGGAACTTCTTGATGAAGGCTAGAGGTAGCCTTGAGTATGCCTTCTTCATAACTTCATAATCATCTGGACAGTTGGCCCAAAAGTCTTCAATATGTATCTTGTGAAACAACTTCTTACTTACAAATCTTTCCATTACCTTATTTGGATTGAAGTGATCCCTTGCATTGTAGTAATGTAAATTAAGGAGTTGAAGCTCTTTGTTAGAATGTTTTGCCAAAGCTAAATAAGGGCATGCATAATTCCCCTTGTCAAATTTGATAGGAAACTACACATTGGTTCTATGTAAGTGTTTGAGTTTCTCAGCACAGGGTATCAACTGTCTAGACAATTCAAGAAGCATTGTCTTGTCATCAAGATATCTGTGAAGTCTATAGGCCATCCCAGTGAATCTTTGTACTCTTAGATACATGAATTTCTCAAATTGAATATACCACCTGCCATATTTAGTTACTTCATTCATTGCTTCAATGGAAATCCTCAAGGCTATATTACCTTGCAGCAGTCTAGCTATATACATTGTGAAAGCATCATTTACCCTTTTAAAATGTATCTAATATTGAGATGAGGTCAGCTGTAGGTAACACTCATATACTTTTACTTGGGTTTGCTCATCATTTCCAACGTCTCCAATCTTGGATAACCCAACATAGTGATTTCTCCTTGCTAATGCATAGACAACATAAGATGTCCATCTGAAGTACCTCTTCTCTCTAAAGTTGTTGAAGGCCTCATGAATGTTGTCACTAAGGATTTGGGCCCAGTGGAACTTAGTCCCTTTCAATATCTCAATTATGATAACAAACATTCATCCCTCAAAACTGGAGGCTATGGGTAATCCATATATTCTACTTAGAAAAGTTATCAAATTTCTAATTTCATCATGGGAATCACTCCTATAGAGCACTTGGAGAAATTTACAAAGGGAAGACCTATTTTTGGCCCAATGGTCATTCATGTGTTTCTTGCATCCCTCCACATCTTTGTTGTAAGTCCCCTCTGATCCTTATTTGTCTGGCATGGTCATAACTTTGTGCCATGAAATATCAAAGGTCTCAGCTAGAGAGGGTGGACTTAAATCAGCTAGGATATCCCCATTAGTAGTTTGAATTGTCTGTGTCATGACATCATACCTATCTACATAGGTTACCATCAATTCTACACACTATACTGAGGTAGGGAATGCAACAACTTGTGATATACCACTGTCTTTGAGTGTTTTAGCCCTAGGAGTTGGGTTTGGGCCAAAGATTCTAAATCTGAAGTCATCTAAGTCTATGTGACCCAGATCTGTGTCTCCTACATCACTCCATCCTGAGTGAATTTTGGTCTCTGGAGGGATTCCCTTGAATTCGTACTTCATGGCTTGATCTTGAGTAGCCATTTAATCTATAGGACCAGACCTTATAAGTTTCACACCTTGAGAATTCTTTCACACACTCCTAGGTTTGAAATGAACTTTAATGAATATGCTAATACTACTGATATGCCCTTTTTAAAGAATCACAAATCTAACAGTTATTACCATTGCACCTACTTCATAGCAATTCATCATTAATGCATGCAAAAAAAACATTTAATGTTGGAAGACATCTTATTGAAAGCATGGAAAGCATCATTATCTATGTATCAAAACATTAACTTCATCATTCCTAACCTTTTTCCCTTTGAAAATTCTTAAAACACAGTCATTTTGCATCATTTGCGCTAGTTTTAGGGTCAACCAACTTGTAGGTAGAAAGCACTAAAATTGAGGTCTACCAACCTTAGTGGGAAAAAATGGGCTTGTCTGACTCAATGTTTTATTAGGGTTCATTCTCTTTTGGATTTTGCATGGGTTTTGGATGTTACTGACTTGCATGACTTTTGAAGGTCACCGACCTTTCATTGGTTGTTTAGTTAGTCGGTTGGATTTTAGCACAAGTCTCTTTGAGATCTCTTTCACTACGCTTGCGTAGGATTCAGCTTTGTTTGACTTGCATAAGTTTTGAGGTCAATCGACTAAGTCAGTGAAAGAGTGTTTTAGTGTAAGGTCGGATGGGGTCATCTTTAGTGCAGAGCCATTTTCTTATTTTCAGTGAGGTTTTGGATGTCACCGATTTGCGGAGATATACGAAGTGTCTGACCAAGTTAGAGACGAGCTCATTTAGCGCATGGTTGGTAAAAGGGGTTTTTAGCGCTAAAATAGCTTTTCAGAGTTTGAAGGGTTTTGAGTTCCTGCTAACTAATTAGTTAACACAACAAGGCTATGTGGGTCAGAGGCCAATTTTTTTAGTGCTGAATGGGTTTCAAAGTGCGGTGTGGGTTTTGATAGTCACCGACTGACTGGATGAGTTGAAATGTTTACAGGTTAGTCAGACTCCAGTTTAGCAGTAAGACCAAATGTCTTTCTTATTTATGGAAACTTCAGCCAAGTCAGGTTAAGTTATTATTTTTAGCTCATAAAAATCCATCTACATTTTTAAGGGGAAATTCAAACTGGGTTTCAAAGGAAAAACAAATATTTCATGCATAAAACCCTAACTGAAAACACTAAATGCATTGCTCAAAAGAAAATATACTTTGAAATCAAACCCTAACTACATACAGTGAATGCTCAAAGAGGATAAGTGTAAACCCTACTTGGTTAGTTTGCAGAAAATATGTCCAAATTGCATAGGCAGGAAATGGTCAAGGGATCAAACTCGGGGCAATGGTGGCAGAAAATGTTCAATAGGCTATAATGATTGCAAAGGGGCTCCAAAATATTTATCAAAGTGCAAAAATGATTTAAACAAAGGAGGTTATCTCTTTTATTATCTTGGCCAACTTGCCATTAATGCGCGATATACAATTTGACATATTAGGGTTTTCACGTGGCTTTTCATTTTCTCAAACTTGGCAGGGAAATTGGACGTGACAGACCTAGTCGATGAAAGACCTTTTTAACACTATGACTGTAGGCTCAACTTTATGTAGTTTGAGGGAATTTATGCTCCTTCAGACTTGCAGGAACTTTGGCCTCATCCGACTTAGTCAGTCATTTAATGATATAGCGCAAGTCAAAGATGATTGATTTTAGTACAAAAGTCTGTCGGGAGAAAAACTAGCGCCAGAGTCAGTGATAAAGGATTTTAATGCAAATTTAGTTGGGAGGCAAATCAACGCAAAGGTCAGTTGGACAGAAATTTAGCACAAAGGTCAGTTGGATAGCAATTTAGCATAAAGGAGCTAATCAAATCCATCAAAAGAGATATAAAATCCAACCTAACAAATTCCTGAAATGATTTTTTAACATCGTCATTCAATCATGGCCAAAATGCACTTTGACCACTTGACCACTTAGGAGGTGAAAATCCACTTGACATCCTAGACCAAAATTGAAAGATAGGGCCCCTATTTTGGAATGGGGCATGTGTGTGAGGCACAACAATAAGCAAACTAGTAAAGAAAAGTTGGAGGTACAATTGGAGTGTTGGTATAGTTGGAGCCTAGGAAGGGTTTGTAGAATAAAAAAACATTGAATTTGTTATTGTTTATCCTCTCCATCACTCTCCGTTAATTAAATAATCTTATTATTTAAATTAATTATTGAGACTCACATGACTTGCCACAAACAATGAATGATCTTTTCATCTCCACCTTTCATTTCATACTACATCTGCAAATCTAATCCATTCTCATAAAGATGTCCTAAAATCTTTTTCTTTATCTTATAATCCTCTAATCAAATCTTATCTATCATTTTCATATTGCACCTCTTACTCTTAGCCATCTATTTCCACCTCTTAATCATAACCATCTGTTATCTCCTAATAGTGCACCCTTGATTAGTGAACTCAGCCTATTGGTGAAACATGGGAAATTTTCTAGGGTTGTGGGTCACCTAAAGCAAAAAATAACCTCTAGAGTATGCTGGCTCTTATGGTGTTCACCTAAAAATTATTCTAATGTTTTACAGAGGAAAGGGTAAGAACAAAACATCAAAATGAAACTAGATATCCTAAGGTGATGCACCAAAATGTTAATCTAAAGCTTGTACAACTAATTTTACACATAGTTAAACAACAACAAGGTTTTTCTATACACAACTCAGAGGTTCATGTGCTCTTGCATTAATGTTTCATAGGAAGTCTTTGACACTCACAATCCTAGAAGGAAAATATATTCTCTTCACAACTTTGAATTGTTTTTATCACCAACACAACCTACCACCTACAATCATACATATATTTTCTACCTAAAGGTGCTAACAATGAGACACAACAACAAGGATCACATGTATCACAAGAAAATTGCACCAATCATTTAACCTCACATAATAAAATAGATTCTAAGAAGGTAAAAATGCTTAACCTTATTGATTTGAAAAAGGTGTTACACTACTGCATATATCTGCAAAAATGAGTTACATTGCTATCTCCTCCTGAAACAACTTCCAAAAGTTACAGTGTAGCCTTAGAATGGAAAGAACTAACTTCAAAAATGATAATTGAAGTTTCTATAAACCTCTCCCAATAGTTGCACAAAATTAGGAATCCCAAACCTCCTTAGTTGTGCATAACTAAAAAGCCTAAAATCTAGCCAGTAAATCCACTCCAAAGAGGCTCAAAGATGAAGAAAAGGTCAAGGCTTGACCTCACCTATCATAAAGGCACCTAAACTTGCCCCTAAATACTCTCCAAGGCTTTTAAAAATCAGTCAAAACAACTCCTATATTCTCTCTAGATGTCAATGCAAATAAAATATAAGGGGACACAACCTTATTGCTAGGCATATACACATAAGGTCGAGGTATTAATTTTATTGCAAAGTTTTAAATAAAAGGCAAAAAATACCTTAAAGTTGTCAGCATACCTAGGGTTCTCAAACCCTGATGAAAAAAGGCACAAAGAAACCCTCATTTCACATTTCATTTTCAATCTTCACTTCACTATGTCAGTGAGTGTCGCCATGGTAGGGTTTGCTTAAGCTGCTGGAGGTTTCAACTAGAATTTTGGATGCATTTTTATCATAAATCAACAAAAAAAGCTTGGGTAATCTTTCTATCACTCAAACTTTGCACTCCTTTTCATTCTCTATCAATAGAATGCCCATTTTGAGCTCTCGTATGTTGAAAAAATGAAGGTGCTTTCCTATAGAAGACACTACATTTTACTCTATACTTTACATGGATTTCTTGAGAAACCCAAGCTTGTATAGAAATATATTTGATTTTTCTATGTATTATCATGAGTGTTTCTTTGTTTCTTTGTTTCTTTGTTTCTTAGAATGAAATTCCTTTCTATGTGTTCATCTTAGCACGAAGAAAAATATTTTATGTGCTTTGCTTTCGAAGAGAAATGATGGTAATACCTTCATTTGTGCATTCAATATGGTTTCTTGATAAAACATGAAGGAAAATGAGACATTTGGTTGTATTGTTATGTATTTCATCTCTGAGCACTAAAAGGAAGAATGCTTGTCACTCTTGATATCATTGCATCACTTCTCCTTTGTAAGACTACCCTTTTACTATTCTCAGTCATCTACATATATTTCTTCTTCTTACTATGCATAGGTAACAAGGTAAGAACAATGATGCTCCCTTCTTCTCAGAGTCTGCCAAATGTCATTCAATCATCAAAGCCTTCATACCCTTTCTTCTGCACTTTATTCCTGACTTGCCAATGGAATCATTATTTCTTGTCATTGTTTTCATGATAGTCTCCCTTATGATTTGGTTCATACACTGTCCACCATGCAAACTTTTTGACATCCTCTGTCCTTCACACATAGTCACCATTTGGAAGACTTACAATTTCATTATCCATCTCTTCAACTCTCTGATAGAATCTTTATAGACTACTATTTGTTTGGTCTAATGGTGGCACTGTGATATTGTTTTGAGGTCTTCAGAACTCTAAGTTTTGATTTGTCTTCATAATGTGCAAAACCCTGCATGGTTCATGTGGGCTCCTCACCTCCATATCTGCATACAACAATATAGGATATAGTGATGACTATCACTAGGTTCTCATTGTTTCATCTTTGTGGTCTATTCTCTTCTTTCTATACTCATTTGCTCCATGAAAATAAGAGATGACTTCTCTTATGAATGTGACAGTCCTACTGTCTCTTCATACTTTTTAAGACTATTTGTTTTAAGTATATATCCACCTTCAATATTACTAGCTGACTCTTGGCAGTGAATGGACTCTACATCTTCATGCTTATGATAATCTTAGTGATACAATCATCATGCCTTTTGCTAACTGTTTCCATAGTGATCTAAGGTCGCCATGCATTCTAGTTGTCCTTATCATTATTGTGATGTCTTAAGAGTCACCTCTTGCATCACTCAGTCTATTTACATCAAAGAAAATTATGCAGACCTTGCCATGTCCTCAAACCTTTGCCAACATCATCACTGTCATCTGCCTCTATGATATCTTCCACTGTAGTCATCTTCAATACCTCATTGTCTCATGAACTACCTATGAGAACCCACTATATATGTTTATTGAGAGAATTCCTTTTATGGCTTATATATGAAGATGAAAGTGAACCATTCCCCATGGAATTTAATAGTGAAAACACTTGATTTTACTATATCCACTTTGTTTAGACCTGAAAGTGATAGAGGTCAAGTGTTTCTTTTGTTTCTTGGATAGTGACAAAGATCACTGTACCCTTTCTTACTTATCATGATACTTTGGTATCAAAACCTCATTGAAGCATAAACTGCTCACTTTGGCTCTATCACTCTCCTCCATTTTGGACACTAGAATACACCACCGTATACATGTCTTAACTGTGTTCTTTAGATGCCATTGTTCTTTCGACTACTAGTGGATCTACAATGTGTATACCATTGAACTCCCTTACAAGATGTGATTGTGCCTTCTCATTTTAACTTAAGGGAAACATTGTCTCCTTTAACTATAGTGATATATCAAGATCTTAAGAACACTAATCTTTATTTTTGTTCTTCATGCTAGTTTTACAACTCTGCATCATTTTGTAGACTATCCCTATATCTCCTTTGATCTCCTTGACTGTGCATTATGCATTGTTTGCACTTTTAGCACTTGTTATTGAAATATAAACTCATAAATGTTGAAAAACTAGAATGAAACCTCTCACCTATGCATTGTTTCTTCATTGATGATTGAGGATCATTGTCTTTGTATATCTTCCATGATCTTTGTGACTTTATGAGCCAATGATAGACTCACTTAAGCTTTTCTCTACTATCCAATCATCGTGGTTTCCTTCTCTTATTGGGCTTCAATTGAGTAAATATTTTGTTATTTATGATAGTGATGTCAACCAATTCACCATTATAGGTGATGAGATATATGATCAAAGTTGATAAATGTAAAGATTTTACATTCTCATCCCTCTCAAAACAAGAGGACAACATGCTAGGCTCAACCCTTATTGGAGCCCATTTTCCTCCACGTGTTGTGATATTGAACAATGTAATCCAACAATGAAACTTGTACCTATACCTGCATAGTGAATAAGCATGTTAGATAAAACAATGAAGCCAAACAATTCTAATAATACTCATGATGATTGATGATACTCCTTTGCTTTTCTTGATATCTGTTATGTCGCAAAATTGTTTCAATGCCTTAGGAGAATAAACTATATATTTGTTTATATAGTATATGCAAGGAATATGGATCCTGAGCTTTAACACAACTTTCTCATCCCTTGCAGGCATTTCAAGCAGCAATAGATCAACTTTTGGAGCACTCAAGTAGGAAGGGCTAGACAAGGATGCAACTTTTCAACTTAGGTTTCATCATTCAGGCAATGACAGATCCCTACTCTTTTCATATGCTTTTCCTTTTTTATTTTCTTCAAATGTATAGTTTATTATTATATTGCATTGAATTAGTCATTTCTAGGGCTTGTGTGGGACCCCATACATTTGTGATTATCAATAAAAGACAACAGTTATGCAAAATTTGTTTAATCTCTCTTGGATACAATTGCATAATAAAATGCAATCTACTTGATAATACTTTTGTGCATATGAATGAAACTTTAGCAAAAAATAATGTGTACCTTTTTACTCTTTTTTCAAAAAAAACTATCTTAGCTCTACCCAATTGAGTTGGAAGCTAAATTAGGTAACATTTTTGGTGACATCTACTATATGTTTGCCTGCTAAACATCTTGACTAGTTGCCTGAACTTATCCATTAGGCATGGAGTTTAAAGGAAATTAACTAGACTTTGAGAAAACATCTTGCACTACTATTTTAACCCATCAATATAGTGTATAACACCTTCAAATCTTATTCCACCCACAAAAACGTAGAGCAAACTAACTAATTGTGCAAAATAGTACCTAGAGGAAATGAAAATTGAATCTACCCTACATCTAACCAGTAGAGGTGGTGCTCAAACATGTCCATTTACTAGTTCTTTGAAATAGCTTCCCATCCTCAACAATTTACAATATCTCACATGCTTATGAGCAAGCTCAAGGAGGTGGATAATTGACAAAAGTATAACCAACTGCTGTAATGAGATTTGGAGAAAGAAAACAAGTATGCCTACCTGATGCTTGTTATTGTTCTAAGGCATATAGGCAGATTGAACCTACTGCTTCTCAATTTCAATCTTATCATCAGGTGTGAGCAAGACTAGTAACACCTTGTTAGGCTTGATTTGAGCTAGATGTCTGATAGGACATCCATTTGAACTAATGAACCTCAATCTCTCTTTGTTGGTTTCTTGCTCATGTACTACTGATTCCTCATCTTGTTGATTGGAATGATCCATTTCTAGTTATTCATTTTGAACTTTAACCTCCTCTACAAGTTGTTCCTATTGCTAAAGACTTTCCTCCTCCAAGGATGTTGTTTCACCTTCTAATTGTGAGAAAGATAACTCAATGTTATCCTCAAACTAGTCCTCTTTGTGGTAGCCCTCTTGAGGAAACAAAACATGAATGTGTTCCTCATGTTTGTTTACTTCTTCCTACTACTCCAACTCTTTTTCAAACTTGTGAACTTGTTGTTTTGATTTATCATGATTGGCAACTTCTTCCAGCAGGTCTAATTCTTTGTCATCCAATTTGGAGACAAAAACTCCAAGGCCATCCCAAAATGAATCTTCCTCACACTCTTCATGAGATTTTGATGGAGGAGGACTATTTTCTACCTCATAACAGCTCTCAACTAGGTGTGTAGGTTTGAAGAAAAGATTACTTTCACACTCTTTTACTTGATCCAAGACCCCATTGTCAAATTGCTTAGTTTTAATCAACAACTCCTCATATTGTTGAGCATCTTCTTGTTATTCTGAAACTACTTGTAAATTGGGTACTTGAATGCTCTCTTCATCTTGTTCAAAAAAAGTAGGTAGTTGATCAATCAAAAAAGACCAATTCTTCCTCCTTATGTGGTGCCTTCTCCAATGAAACTTGGACATCCTGTCTTTGCAACTGAAGACCTTTACCTTGCAACCTTTGTATGATGCTTTCATGCTTATGAAGTACTTCTTCAACTTCACTATGCTGATTGGCATTGGGTAACTCATTTTAAAAAAAAAAAATTCATGTCTTCTTTCTCTGTTTCATTATGTTGTTCACAATTTTTAGATTTAAGAAGTGTTTCCTTATAAACTAGATTTGAACAAAACTCCTCTATTGTTCTTGTGAAAAAGTCTTCATTAACCTTCTTATGCACAACTTATCTTAACTTCATGATTGACTTCTTGATTATTAAAGACATCAAAGCCTTTACTTTGACAAACAAGCCCTAGTCCTCCTTGTTTAGTTTGGATAACTTCACTTCTCAAGATGAGGTTGTCTTCACTTACTTCTTGATGAACCAACACCTTGTCAAAGTGATTTTCATCATCCTGTTGCTCAAGATTTACTAATGGTGTTAGTGCAAGTATAATTTCTTCATCCCAATTAACAAAACCAAGAAGCTCACTGAATAAATCATTCATTACTTCGCCATTTTGTAGCAAAATTTCTTGTTTATCATCACTTTATTCAACAAAACTAGGAAGTTCATCCAAAGAACGTGTTAGCATCTCATGTTCAACACTTATCTTCTTCTTAATACCCTGCTGTCCTAACTGATTTTTCTCATAATTAATTTGCAATAGGCCTAATTTTTCATTTTCCTTATCATGTGCAAGTGAAGTAACATCAAAAACTCTTTCTTGTTCTACTTCACAAAACTCATTCATTTACTCATTAGGCCAACTCTCTTGGTAAACAATAGGTTCACCTAGACAAAGACGGATAGTAGAAGGATGGGAAGGCTGATTTGACAAGGAAACGTAAGGAACTGGCTTGGTCTCTTGAAGACATATAGGTTTTCTTGTTCAAGTATAGGCTCTTTCAATGGATGAGGCCCTCTAAAACTTGGAATATTCAATTTAGGAGACTTAGGAGACTCACCTTGCTTGAAGCTTAGTAATTTGAACTTGAAAACCTCTTCTTCAAAAATGGATTTGGAAAAGAAATGGCTGATTGAGTTTCCAACCTTTGAAGTGGAGCCAACAAAAGCCTCTTTTACTCCTCTTTTGCAAGATATTTTTGTGCAAACTTCTCCTCATATTGATTTTTTTACATTTCCAGCTCTTGTTGACGCTGGATAGCCTAGTAAGCCAATGTCTCCTACTACAAATCAAACTATTGTTGCCACTTGATCTCACCCAGTTGCCAAGTCCAATCCAACAATATGTTTTTGATATCACCAATCCCCAAATTGTCCAAATTTTGAGATTGACTATGGTGATAAGCATGTTGGTTTGGTATAAAGTAATTTTCTTGAGGGTGATTTTGAGCATATGCAGACTGAAATGAAGTCTGAGCAAGGGTGGGTGGGTGGTAAGCATGTTGAATCTGTTGGTTACTTGCAATTACATGGCTATTTTAGATAAAACTAGCAGTATGGTTACTTTGATATGACTAATAAGAAGTATGTGTTGGCAAGAGACACTGTGTGGCTTCATGAGTGTTTTCATTGATGGAAACAAAGTCCATCACACACATCCGCAGGACATGGTGTGTCTATACCAGAAGTCAGATTGAAGAGTATTTTGGTCCAGTGACCAAGAATAGAGCATGCAGTAAGGTCTGACAATCAGGTCCAGATCTCTCAGAGGAAATATCACAGCAAAGTGCGGACTTGGGAAAGTTAAGAGGTGTACCTTGACTGATACATTCTAGAGATTGAGCCTCCAGTGATGAAAGAGTGAAGAGATATGAGCACCTAAGTGTTGGGTTCCTATTTGGCAAAGTAGATTGAGGAAGAACTGATCGATAGAACATCAAAACTTAATCCGGATGAGATATTGATGGTAATCAAGTTTCTTAAGGGATCATTCTTGATTGGTTGACATGTTTGATGACTTCTATAAGCATCTCTTTGATACACATCACTTAGTAAGCATTGATTTAGCTGACAAACCAGAGATTGGAAATATCCTGAGTTTTCCAGAGGCCGACTAGAAAGATGATTGAAATCATTGATGCGGATATATATACCAAATGGATTTTGGTATGAAAGATAGTGTGGCGTAGTATGGTGTGTGAAGAAAAGTAGAGAATAGTGTGGAAGCAGCAATACATGGCTGGTATGTGATAGGATAGCAACAACAAAGAAAAAGAAGAATGAAGTGCAGTAGATCAATGTATTAAGCCTAACCGGAACTAAACCTCAGCATATGTGGATGCTACTCATCAGTTCAAGTACCTAGTTTCTTTCTATAAACTATTGTAGGCAGTGAGCCTCTTGTGAGAAGTGTGCTCAAGAAGTGAGCCCTAATTGGCAAGTGCTATTTTGTACTATCTTATTCTTTTAACAGAGAATACAATCTTGGATTAGTCACCCCATAGTTTTTTTCTGCTTAACAAGGGTTTCCACATCAAAATCACTATGTTATGTGTATTGATGTTATTTCTGCTATCATGGTTATGTTTTCTTATATGATTTGATGCTGCACTAATTGTTAAAGAAGAACAAAAAGTTGAAGTAATTAAGATAACTAATTCACCCCCCCTCTTAGTTATCAAAAATTGGTATCAGAGCCAAGTTCCTCCAAATAGAGCCTAACAACTTGAGGAAGATCTAGGAATCTCAATGGATATGTATGGTTTGAGGAAACAACTTCAGTCAACCATAGATGATCTTGAGCAATCTCACTTTGAAGTCAATGACTTAAAAGAAAGACTCAAACAAGATAATGATTTCATAAATGAACTAAAAGAGAAACTAAGTATCTCTATGAAAAAGAGAAAGGAACTACTTCAACAACTAGCAAGTCAAAGTGAAGCCAATAATACTGATGAAGATCTAAATGAGAAGAACAAACTATGCAAGAAGCTATCAAAAGAGCTCATTATGGTAAGACATGAAATGGAGTTAGGGTATATGAAATTCACCCGAGGAATTGAAGAGAAAAGAAAAATTGAAGATGATCTAAGACAATCTCTCAAAGAAAAGTTAGAAGACTGCCACAAAATGGATAGAATAATTAGGCATCTAGAATCTAATCTTGAAGAAGCTAGAGATAATGAAGAACAACTTGAGAATCAGATTGACAATCTTAAAAGGGATCTTCAAACAACAAATGAATACAAAGAGAAATTCAAGATAAGCTCTGCTCAACTTGAAGTTCTTCTTGAAAGCCAAAAGAGGGTAGATAACAAGCAAGGCTTGGGGTATGAGAAAGGCAAAAGCTCTGGATCTAGTCAGAAGAACTCTGGAATAGGAAATCTAAGGAACAAGCCTAGAAGACCTCCGGTAAGGCAACCGAATGCTCAAAGATATCCATCCTTCAATGGATACTGCCACAATTACAATAACTTTGGTCATAAAGTAAATCAATGTAGAAGAAGAATGAATCAAACTAATTCATCCTTCTTCGGTTAGTGTTTTAACTACAAAAGGTATGGTCACAAATCTCATGAATGTAGAAATTTGCAAATAAACAATTCATTCAATGGTAGATGCTTTACATGCAATAGAATGGTACATATGGATAATTAATGTAGATCAAGAGGATACCAGTCAAATATGCAAAGAAATGTTGTTTGCTACAATTCCAATAGATCTGATCATATTGCCAAATTTTGTAGAAGTAAGAATTAGGACAAAAAGGGTCCGATGCATCATAATCAAAACCAAGACAAAGGAAAAGGAAAAGTGAATGTGGATGAAATTCAAAGGGAGATGAACAAGATTTGGGTGAAGAGGAGTATAGAAAATGCTGAGGATGGATCCACACTAGAATTTGGTACTGATATTCCTTCTGAAAACTAAGTAGATGAGCTCTGGCTCAAGGGGAGTCACAAAAGAAAACAAGTTCCCCTAGCCAGTTGATTGGTGCCTAAAATTGGCACATGGAAAGTTGTAGATTGAAAGGGCTCTCAAAGAAATATCTAAATAACCCTTGGTAAAAATATGAAAGATCCTCAAGGAATTTGAAAAGGTTAATCATCCAAGATTAATCCGGTTTGATAGTCATCCAATGAAAGTAGGACTTCTACAGATAGATCTGGTATAATTCAAAATTGAAATATTTGGATTTGTGATTAGTTGGAATGATTGAAGAAAGGGAGATACTTTGTAAGTTAGCATTCTAGGTGAATCTCAGTGATCTAGAAAGATCTCCCTTAGAAACAAAGAAAACAAAGCAATAGCAATAACCTAAGTGGTGCATTTATTACAAAATGGAATTAGGGTTTGTGCAAAAATAAAAAGGTTCTTTTGTTCATCATTTGTACACTTGCATTCGAGAAGAAGAGAGAAGGAGCTCTACATCAAAATTGTCTCAAGCTTCTCAAAGATCAATTGCAAAAGTCAATTCATCCAACAATCCAATCAGGCTCATTTTGTGAACCCTAAAAGTGTTAAAGGTATTTTTCGCTCTTGAATCTCTCTCTGAATCTTTTGAAAGATGGCTACTCTGAATGTTGTGAAGATCACTGATAGGCCACACCCTAAATTCAAGAAACATCCCTACAAATCCCTAGAAGTTGATCCCCTAGGCACATTTTCTAGCATCCCACATGGAGTTATGCATGTAGAAGATATTAGGGTTTACATACACGCAAACATTGAAGAATTTGGGGAATCCAAGCTGATGGATATCTACCACAAGGAACTAATAGATGAATCACTTGAACTTAAACCCCAATATAAGGCCATCTGAGATAAGCATTTTGGACAGTGCATCCACTTCCCCTATTTTACAAAAGATGAGTGGGTCCGGTATGTTTTGAGCAGAGTGTATGACAAATTCATGTGGTTGAATAGACCATTTAAGATCACAAAAGATGCTATTAGGGCGGTAATTGGTTTACACTCATCCAGAGGGTTATCTGTTCTCAAATCTGTCAAAAACCAAACTATGAGTGAGGCTACCAGATCAAAGTTTGAGAAGAGAGCTATGACAATAGAAGATATCACTAATCTGGTTATCAAGTTTGCCTCCATGATAATTGGTTACAAGATATATCACTCCAGTAGGGAAAATTCAATACTCAGAACTACAATTTACACTACTTATCAGATGCTAAGAGAAAATGCTGACTATGATCTTTGTGAGGTTCTCCTATACCAACTATTAGAGAATTTGTAGAAAATAAAGAAAGATAAATAGAATTCATTCAAATATGGTGGCCTAATATTATGTTTATTCTTTTATTTTATGAATGAGCTCCCTGGATCTAGTGGTTGGGTATGGCAAAATGACATACCTGTTTCCATACAAATCAGAGATTATATGCATGGGCTTGGTGATGCCAAGGCACAAAATACAACACTATGGGGTTACTTCAAAAACTTCCAAAGCATAATGCAAGCCAGAGAGAGAATCCCCTAATCTCTAGTTGAAAAATACAAAGATACAGTGTGCTTCATGGTAGACATTGATCAATTCCTAATGGATGCAGTGGAACTGAGAATAGTGTAGATTATGCCAATGGGCTATGAGGTGGATGAGAAAATTTTGGAACTGCATGTCCAACATCTACTAAGTCAACCTAAGGATCCTAAGGCAGAAAGGTTTGGAATCTTCCAAGAATTGAGTGTAAAAGTTCATGTTGAACTAAGACAGCCTGAGATCAAGAGAAAAGTAAGAAGGGAAGTAGAAGAATTTGCCAAAAGCCATGGAATATCAAAGGAGGTAGTTGATGCCAACAGAGAGAAGATAGAAAGGGTAGAAAAGGAAAGGAAAGAAATAGCAAGTGCTCCGGTACAAGCCCCCTCCTAGACCAAATCTTCCAGAAGCTCTACACCTGCCACCTCCAAGAGCTAAAAGGCATCAAAACTGGAAGCCCAGACATCTGGAAAGAGAGAGAAAAGAACCAAGAAAAAGGCCACAAGGTCCTATACAAGTCAAAAAGGTGATGAAGAGAATGATTTAGATGAGGAGGTCAAGAAAATGAAAAAGAAGAAGAAAGTATCCGGTGAATCCTATACCGGTCAAGACAAGGAAGAATAGTTGGAAGAATTTGTCAAAAAGCCTACTCTCTGCATTGATGATATCATCAAATCAATCATGGTGGATGGGAACCTAAAACCAATGACTAAATTTTATGATGAATATAATGAAGCTGACCAAAAAATTTTGCAAGATGCTACAGTCAGGTATCTTAACATCTACAATAAAGCATTCATTGAGATCATATCTCTAATTCCCAAAATCTTGGAGAAGGAACTTGAAATAAGAAAGAACAATGCTAAGGCAAAGGACCTAGAAATCTAGGAATATATAGCTATTCATCTCTATCCCTCCATCTCCCCAAAGAAAATGAACATGATTTTCAAAGATTGCAAGATTGAGTTATGGAGCAAAGCTAGAATGAACAAACTTATGCTCAGAGAGACTGATCAGGTGGCAAAAGAAATTGAAGACATCCTTAGAAATGCATACAAAAGAATTAATATTCCTTCTATAAAGCACTTAGGTGATCCTATAGAGAAAACTACTAAAGAATCTAAGGAGGTAGGTGAGGAGAAAACTAAGGATCTGGATTCCTCTGCTCTAGAAGAGGAAGTCCATGAAGAAGTTAACATCTCTCCTCCAGTTTCCTCAACAGACTTCGGATCAAAAGGAGAAGAAAAAATAAAGGAGAAAATTAGTCAAGAAGATGAGGTAAAGGGAAGAGAAGAAGATCAAATGGAGAAGACTCCAGGAGACAATTCTAATGCTGCAAAAGGGAAGAAAACTCTATCTCTAGCAAGAGACACTGCAAATGTAGTCAAAGACTTCCTGACAAAAGAAATGATGGAATTAGATGAACTGAAAATGCTTCAAGGACCATTCAATTTTGATTCCCTATCTTCATATCTAACAATGAAGATAGCATCCTTTGTCCAAGCAAAGGCAAAAGAGAAATTTCTGAAGTCTCACATGGAAGATAGTGAGCTAATAGAAACTACATCTGGTGTGCTAGAGAAAATCATGCCATCTTTGCAAAAGGATCCTTTGGCCTCCACATTCAGTAATCTAAAGTCTCTTGTAAATTCTGTTAATACACATTTTGACTCTTTAGAGAAAGTAGCAGAAGAGAAAGTCTGGAAAGAATATTTGGGTAAGAGATTCTCTGAAGTACAAGGGCTAATAACAAATGATAGGAGAACAATGTATATTGGGATAAAGAGCTTAGAAAATGCTCTTAAAGATGGTGGAGAGATATATAAATTTAATTTATCTTGGTCTAAAGTGACAAAGGATATTGAGAAGAAAGTGAGAGAAAGAGGATAAATTATCAAGTGTATCTCAAAATTTTAATCTTCTCACCACATCCATAATAAACCAGGAATGTCAGACTATTTCCATTCTAAATCAATTAAAGAAACTTGAAAAGGAAAGGAAGAATATAATATGTAGGATGGGTGAACTTAGAGGGGTAATTATCCCTAAGTTAGAGGCCATGCATGAGGCCCTAACTGATGCTCAGACCACAACCCGGACCAGTGATCCGACAGATCTAAAAAGGGCAGAAGCTTTTGCATTCCTGTTGAGTGGTCACATCTCAATTTTAGACAGGATGAAATAGAGTTGGGCAACAGAATTTGTCCAGTTAAAGAAAACTTTTGTAGATATACTTCAGTATATGTAAGTATGTTATATATATATATTTATGTGGCCAAGTACAGATTGTTTTTGGAAATTTTGGTATGTGGATCCTACCCTTTTCCATTGATGTCAAAGGGGGAGTGATGAGTAGTGAAAAATGTGGAATCTAGCTAAGGGGGAGCTCTAGAAAGTCTACATTAGAACAGAGCATCAGCCAAGGGGGAGTATAGTGTGACACTTAGTCGTTTTTCACTAATTTTTGCCATCAATGCCAAAGGGGGAGATTGTTGGCAAGATACACTATGTGGCTTCATGAGTGTTGTCATTGATGGCAACAAAGTCCATCCCACACATCTATAGGACATGGTATGTCTATACCAGAAGTCAGATTGAAGAGTATTTTGGTCCGGTGACCAAGAATAGAGCATGCAGCAAGGTCTGACAATCAGGTCCGGATCTCTCAGAGGAAGTATCTTAGAAAAGTGTGGACATGGGGAAGTTAAGAGGTGTACCTTGACTGATACATTCCAGAGATTGAGCCTCCGGTGATGAAAGAGTGAAGAGATATGAGCACCTAAGTGTTGGGTTCCTGTTTGGCAGAGTAGACTGAGGAAGAACTGACCGACAGAGCATCAAAACTTAATCTGGATGACATATTGATGGTAATCAAGTTTATTAAGGGATCATTCATGATTGGGAGACATGTTTGATGACTTCTATAAGAATCTCTTTGATACGCATCACTTAGTAAGCATGGATTTAGCCGATAGACTAGAGATTGGAAATATCCTAAGTTTTTCAGATGCTGACTAGAAAGATAATTGAAATCATTGATGCAGATATATATACCAAATTGATTTTGATATGAAAGATAGTGTGGCATAGTATGGTGTGTGAAGAAAAGCATAGAATAGTGTGGAAGCAGCAATACAGGTCCGGTATGTGATGGGACAGTAGCAACAAAGAAAAGGAAGAATGAAGTGTAGTAGATCAGTGTATTAAGCCTAACTGGAACTAAACCTCAGCATATGTGGATGCTACTCATCAGTTCAAGTACCTGGTTTCTTTCTATAAACTATTGTAGGTAGTGAGCCTCTTGTGAGCAGTGTGCTTGGGTAGTGAGCCCTAATTGGCAAGTGCCATTTTGTACTATCTTATTCTTTTAACAGAGAATACAATCTTGGGTTAGTCACCCCATGGTTTTTTTCCCTTAACAGGGTTTTCCACATCAAAATCACTGTGTTATGTGTATTGATGTTATTTCTGCTTTCATGGTTATGTTTGCTTATATGATTTGATCCTACACTAATTGTTAAAGAAGAAAAGAAAGTTGAAGTAATTAAGATAATTGATTCACCCCCACACTTAGTTATCAATAGTATGAACAACATTCTCATGAAATGGAGGGTGATAAGGCATATTCCCATGAACATAGACATGCCTATTCATTCAAAAAGCTAGAAAATCAGAATAAAGTGCCTTGTTTTGATGAAAAACTTGAATCATGCTAGCACTTGAATTTTTGAAACCAATAGATAATCTCTTTAGAGTCACCAGGTGTGTCATTTTGTTGCATCCAAAGGAAGAAATCACTGATATACACACCAAATATTAGAAATTAATGGAAAATTTATAAACTAAAATAGTCCAAACTATCCCACCAGGTGTGCCAAAAATTGTTATCTCCTAATAGTGCACCCTTGCTAAGTGAACTCGGCCTATTGGTAAAACATGGGAACTTTTCTAAGGCTGTGAGTCACCTAAATTAGAAAAGAACCTCCAGAGTAAGCTAGCTCCTATGGTGTTTACCTAAAACTATTCTAATGTTTTACAGAAGAAAGGGTAACAAAGAAACATGAAAATGAAACTATCTCCTAAGGTGATGCACAAAAATGTTAATCTAAATCTTATACACTATTTTTACATAGTTAAACAACAACAAGGTTTTGATATACATAGCTTAGAGCTTCATGTGCTCTTGCATTAATGTTTCATAGGAAGGCTTGGATACTCACAATCCTAGAAGGAAAATATATTCTCTTCACAACTTTGAATTATTTTTATCACCAACACAACCTACAACTTGCAATCACACATATATTTTCTGCCTAAAGGTGCTAACAATGAGATACAACAATAAGGATCAAATGTATCACAAGAAAATTGCATCAATCATTTAGCCTCACACAATAAAATAGATTTTGAGAAGGTAAAATTGCTTAACCTTATTGATTTGAAAAAGGTGTTACACTACTGTATATGTTTGCAAAAATGAGTTACAGTGCTATCTCCTACTGAAAGAACCTCCAGAAGTTACAATGTAGCCTTAGAATGGAAAGAAATAACTTCAAAAATGATAATTTAAGTTTCTACAAACCTCTCCCAATAGTTGCACAAAAGTAGGAATCTCAAACCTCCTTGGTTGTGCATAACTAAAAAGCCTAAAATCAAGCCCCTAAATCCACTCCAAAGAGGCTCAAAGATGAAGAAAAGGTCAAGGCTTGACCTCACCTATCATAAAGGCACCTAAAAATGCCCCTAAATGCTCTCCAAGGATTTTAAAAATTAGTCAACACAACTCCTATATTCCCTCCAGATGTTTGCCAACTTCTTTCAACTTTCCCCTATATGCTTGGCATAAACATAACAACTCAACCATATCCGCTCTTGTTGAATATCAAGAACACTGAGAGGTGGGGAGGGTGAATTAGTGTTCCATAAAACCTTTCATATAATTTCACTTTTAACCATTTTCCAAAATTAATTAAACAAAAGCACAATATGCAAATGAATAGCAACCACAAAGACAACACATGGACACCAGAATTTTTACATAGAAAACCCCAAGGTGAGGAAAAACCACAGAGAGGATTAGCTCTCAATTTATATTGAAATATTTTACAAATAGTGATGTTCAGGCTTGGTCACTCCATGGGCCTAGAACATGCTAGCTCACTATCATGAAGTACAATTAGGTTTAGCAGGCTCACTGCCTCAACCCTAAACTTAGAAATTTTCAAATGAGGACTGTTAAACCCTAATGGAGGCTTACTGTCAGGTTCACTACCTTGATGAAGATGGCTCTCTACCAAGTACAAGTGAAATTATATATGAAAATGAATACTGTAAAAGCATCTATTAGTATGCTAGGGTATAGTCATTTAGCAACTGAATTCTAAATCTTGAGTCTTCATCATCACTGATCTTCTATCTCTGCCCTGCTATTGTCATGCTCACATCAACCACATCACACATCATCATTTCCTCAACCAAAATTCAACACTCTTATATATCTGCATCATGATTTGATTCATAATCAGGTCAGCATCCTAAATATGAAATGTGTACATTGAAAGATGTAACTTGTCGGCTCAATCTAATGCATTACATGCTATGCAGACCCAAATCCTTACACAAGCATGTTCATATAGGTTCATCCAAAACATTTTACCACTTAATACATTGATCTCTATAATATACTTTATCTGCATGAAGATTAAACATGTCTGTCAACTTCACTCTTAAGAACATACTTGAACAATTTGACTATCATATCATAACTTGCACTATAGACCAAATGGGACCTTAAACATCATATCCAATGTTCATCACTGACTACTTGACATACCTTTAAAAACACAGAACAAAATATGCACTTGCGGAGGAGTGCGGACCATTATATTGTGCTCTATTCACTATCTTTGTTATACCTCTGTTCATCCAGACTTAGATATTTCTTCCAAGTGACTTCTGGAGGAAGTCAGGACTTGATCACTAGAATATAACAACAAACAAATGTGAATATTATACTTGAGGTGCATTTCTAGGTCTTCATCTATGGAGGCACACTGATCCACTTACTGTCCCTTACTCTGTTTCTTGCCTATACTTAGTCATTTTTGCCAACCGAACCTGAATTCCAATATGACCTTCCAGAGTTATGTCTTCCTGTCATGTGGAAGGGATCTTTGAGCCCTGTTTCCATCAATGACAACATACAAGTCCATATTGGAGCAATGTCTCTTGCTAACAATCTCCCCCTTTGGCATTGATGGCAACACTTAGTGAAAAATGCTTTATTATCAAAAGTTGCTCCCCCTTACTATATACACTTCATTCTCCTACTCCCCGTAAGATGTTAATCCATTTTTTACTAATTTTCTTCTCCCCCTTTGACATCAATGTCAAAGGGTGTGATCTAGAGCTAAAGATTTATCAAAACTTCAAAATGTTTATGTACTCTGCCACATATTTAAAAGTAAAATCTTCTACTCTATTTTACATATGTTGAAGAATGTCACTAAAGATGTTCTTTAGTTCCACTATCTCAACATCCCAGCTCTTCTTAGCACCATCCATAATTTGTATATGCTCACTGAGTACAAAAGCTAGAGTTTCATTTTTTTGTAGATCTGATGGTGTGGTAGTTTGTCCAGCAAGCTGTGCTTTAGCCACAATCTTAGTCATTGAATCTAGTTTGGAACTGATCAGTCTTCTCAATTGTCCCATTCTACTTTTTATTTGATACCTTTGATTTATTAAAACATTTAGGTCATTGTGGATGTTGATGACTTGAGCTTCTTTGTTACTGGTTGATTCATGTACCAGATCAAAATTCTTAGAGATATTCATCATTTTTTCTTCCAATTCCTTGATCTTTTCTTCTGTCTTCTTTGTAACTTCTGGCCATGATAGACAAAATTTATATACATCACTAGCTTCTACAATAGCACTATGAATATTTTGTATCCCATTATCTAGCTGAGCCTTATCATGGGCTATCAACTTTGTCAACTCATCTAACCTTTTCTCATTAAACTCTTGTCTAACTTTAGTTTCAGCAGACTTTTTAAAAGATTCAAAATGAGAACTTACAGATATGATTAGGCCTGATCCATTGGTGGTAGAGATATATCCTTTTGGTATGAATGCATTAACTTCTCTAGGATGTTGGATGCTTCACCAATGAGTTCATTGTCCTATATGTGTGACCTTAGTATCTCTTCCTATTCCTTTGCTTGAACAATTGAGATTAGTTTGAATTTTTGCATAAGAGACATTAAGGCCAAATTTATTCATCCTTACAGAAGCTTAGACTCATTCAAATCTTGTTCTCTCTCCAAAGGTTCCCCGAAAAAATCAATTGGGATAGCAATAATGTCTCTTGTCATTTCTTCAGACATTTCTTCTTCTTGATTTTGTTCCAGAGGTTTCATGACCATATTCTCTTGTTGACCAGTATTTGGTTCTAGTGCAGAGCTTTCCTCAGCTTGTTTTTTATTATCAAATTTGATTTGTTCATCAATTTCCTCCTTGTTTTCTAGTTTATCAGTTTGTTATCCTAGAGGAGGACTTGTTTCAGTTTGATCCCTTTCAACGGTGTCTTGTTCATCAGCAGTAGGGGCTTGATAAGATTGTTCCTTTTCAGCATTGACTTCTGGAACATATGTGTTATCTTCACTATCTATTTCTTCTTTGTCATAAACGGTAGGGATGTTTTTCCTTAGAGCTGCCAAAGTGATCTCCTCTATTTCCTTGACCACTTTATCAATTTCTACCAACATTAATGAGTTCATTCTTGTCTTTGTCCTAAAGGCATCCTTGATTTATTTAGAGATTTTGACCTTGAGATTTTGACCTTCTCTTAGGGGTGATCCCTAGACATAATCTTATCAATGAGTGTTCTCTTAGTTCTATGTCCTTAGCCATTGCAGCTTCCTTTCTTGTACTCATTATGATGCCAAGGCTATGTGGTAGATCAATAATAACTTCAATTAGAGCCTTGTTGTAGATGTTTAGTTATCCTACAACAACAATCTCAATCATCCTCTTATCAGGATCATTATATTCATCATACAATTGAGAAATGGGTTTCAAATTGCCATCCACTATTATGGCCTTGAGAACATCTTCCAGACTTATAGTTGCTTTCTCTATTTGAGGCATATCTTTCTTTTATCTTTTCCTAGACTGACCCTTCCTAGTGGATTTATTCATATTGGATTCGAAGGCTTTTGTAGCCTCAGTTTTCATCTTCTTTATTTCCTCATCAGTTTGATTGCTTCTTCATCAATAACTATGCTTACATGCATTCTCTTGGCCTTAGTCTTTTTTCTTTTAGAGCTAGTGGCTGGGGATTCCATACTTATAGATGGTGTCGAACTAGAGGGAATGGATGCAGCTTCTACAAAGGTAGATTCTCTAGTTCTTCTTCTTGAGGCCTTTGGATTTTCCTATTCACCCTTGGGTTCATCCGGAGCTCCAATTGATCACTTTTTCTCTTTTCTTCTACTTTCTTAGCCTTTTCCCTAACTTTTCAATTGTTCTTTGGTGATTCCATATCTTAAAACAATTTCTTCTACCTCTTTTCTCACCTTCCTGGTGGTTTTTGTTTGTCTAATTTCAACATAGAGTTTCACAAATAACTCCTCATATGTTCCAAACCTCTCTTCTTTAGTGTCTTTAGGTTTGCTGAGTAGGTGTTGGGCATAGTTTTCCAAGATTTGTCCATCTACCTCATATCTCTGTGTTGGATTCCAGCACCAACTTTTTGGCTGGGGGATTTATATTTTTAACATTGTTTCCCCTAACCTAGAGTTCTCAATTTACTTCCCAGAGGAAGTATCTGCACCAGAGACTAGTCTGGATCCATCCTTGACCTTAGTAACATCCTTCTTGATCCAGATCTGACTCATCTCTTTCTTGGTTTCTACCGGATCAATCTTCTTTTTCCTTTGTCTATTCTCTGCTCTATTTTCCCCTTTTCCATAGGACAGTCTCTTGTATTTCTACTTCTACAGAACTTTGCAAAGTGTTTGAATTTGTTGCAAATGAAGCAAACATTTTTTTGACCTTAATGACTTATGTAATTTGGGATTGGCCTTGATCTACACCGATTGGCCATATGCCCAAACCTATTACATGTAAAGAACTTTCCATTGTAAGGTTGACTTATCCTTTAATTGTTTGGATACCTTCTTGACATGCTTCTGCACTCAATTGATTTATGACCTATTTTCTTGCAGTTGAAACATTGACCAGAGAAAAATGGGACATTTTGATTCATTTTGCTTCTACACTGAATAGCCCTATGACCATACTTATCGCGTTTAAAATAGTAACCATTAAAAGATGGGTACCTTTGAACATTTGGTTGTCTAACCGGAGGTCCTATAGGTCTTCTTCTTTGATTCATTACCAGATGGTCTCTACCTCTACATTCTTTAGATCTATCTTGCCCTGAATTTGGACTTTCTCCCTTTTCAAATCCCAAACCTTGTTTATCATGTGATACTTTTGACTGCCTAGCAACTCATCAAGTTCTAAAAAGCTTATTTTGATTTTTTCTTTGTAGTTGTTGGCTGCTTCTAGATCAAATTTCAAGAGAAGAACTTCTTTTCCTAATTTTTCCCATTCCTCTAACTTGTCCTTCACAACTTGATTTAGATATTTTTCATTCTTGGTCTTTTATTCAATAACCCTAAGAAGACTCTCTATAGATTCATTTGCTTGTTTTAGTTGCTCACATAATTCTTTCCTTCTTTCCTAAGATTTACCGATTTGTTCTTTTAATTTTAGAATGCAAACATCATCTTCTTTGATACTCTCTTCTAAACCCATGATTTTAGTTTTGGAGTTGTCAAGATCTTCTAGAGCTACTTCAAATTGTTCATTATTAACATATACTTGATTACCAATCTTAATGTTGCCTGGAGGATTTGCTTCAGGATAAGTGAGATACCTTTGTGCTATCATGAGTGATCCTTCTTGGATCTTCCTCAAGCTATTAGGCTTCTTTCAAGGAACCTTACTCTGATACCAATTGTTGAATATCAGGAACACTGAGAGGGGGGGTGTGAATTAGTGTTCCATAAAACCTTTCATGCACTTTCACTTTTAATTATTTTCCAAAATTAATTAAATAAAAGCACAATATGCAAATGAATAGCAACCACAAAGACATAACACATGGACACCAGGATTTTTATCTGGAAAACCCCAAGGTGGGGAAAAACTATGGATAGGATTAGCTCTTAATTTATATTGTAATCTTTTACAAATGGTGATGTTCAAGCTTGGTCACTCCATGGGCCTAGAACATGTTGGCTCACTGCCATGAAGTATAATTAGGTTTAGCAGGCTCACTGCCTCAACCCTATACCTAGAAAGATTACAATGAGGGCTATTAAACCCTAATGGATGCTTACTTCTAGGCCCACGACCTTGATGAAGATGGTTCTCTACCAAGTACAAGTGAAATTATATATGAAAATGAATACTACAAAAGAATTGTCAGTATTCTAAGGTGTAGTCATTTAGCAACTAAATTCTAAATCCTGAGTCTTCATCATTACTGATCTTCTATCTCTGCTCTGCTATTGTCATCCTTGTATCAACGACATTGCACATCATCATTTACTCAACCAAAATTCCACACTCTTATATATCCGCATCATGATTTGATTCATAATCAGGTCGGCATCCTAAATATGAAACATGTACATTAAAAGAAATAACTTGTCAGCTCAATCTAATGCATTACATACTATGTCTATCGACTTCACACTTAAGAACATACTTGAACAATTTGACTATCATATCATAACTTGCACTACAGACTGAATGGGACCTCAAAAATCATATCCAATGGTCATCACTGACTACTTGACACACCTTTAGAACTGTAAAACAAAATATGCACTTGTGAAGGACTGAGGACCATTATACTTGAAAGGAAGCAAGGTGTGCGGAAACACTTCCTACAATAACCTATTGAGGAGAGGGCTATGCAAATTCAAATTTATCCTAACTATTACAGAAATGTTAAACCATTAACATGAGATATTACACTAAAACACAAGAGCCAGAAAGAAGATAGAAGAAGAGAGACAGAGATTTATGGTGGGGAAAACCCTTATCGGGTGAAAAACCCCACACTCAAAAATCTGCACAATGTATTAACAAATCTGAAAGAATGTTTACAATACACTTGCAATGCAAGATTCAATGGTCTTCAACACTCATGTCTGGAGTCAATCCAGTAGCATAACAGTACCTGTAAACTTGTGATACAAACTCCATCTCCAAGCACTTGTTTAAATAGAACATACAAGGCAATTTTTTACCTTTCTTGGAATGGGCGTCCAATATGGCATCTTGGACCAAAACCCATGCCTAGGGACACTCGGTCCACATTGTAGAATGTATCTGACACTTGTCCATAGCTCCCATCCCAAAGAGGTCACCTATTTCCAAAATGGGCTATGACAGATGCTCTTACGACACTTACGACCGTCATAGAATCTGTCATAGAAGTCACAACTTACAACTGTAAGAGAATCTCTCATAAACATGCTATAAATAGCATATTCTCTTACAACATGTCATATTCCCTTGGGGCACCCAAATATACCTCATTCAAAGTTGCTTTATGACACATGTCATTACCTGTCTTACAACCTTCTATTCTCGACTCTTACATGTCATAGATTTGTCATAGGAATCCATCATAACAGTTTCAGTCAAACATTCCTTACACAACATAGAAGATGCTGACACATGGAAGAATATTCCTACAACTAAGTGGGACACCTATCTCCTCATGTGTGGACAAAATAACAAGTTGTCATAATCCATGTAGGATTGACACATCACCATGCCACATCCCACAATATGACAAAGTGGAATTTCCAATTATTTACAACATAGGCAATAAATAATAAATACAAACATTTCAAATGCAGAGAATTATCAAGGTTGAGACACCTTAATTCCCAACATTCTCCCACTTGTCGAACACCTTGTAAGAGCCAATAGAAAAATAGGATTTAACCACTATAGGCCAAGAGGCCCATAGACTTCAAACACCATCTAAACTTCTTTGTGCTCACTGGCTTCATCAATGCATCTGCAACATTTTTCAAAGTATCTACCTTCTCCAAATTTACCTTTCCATCCTCAACCATGTCCCTCATGAAGTGAAACTAAACATCAATGTTCTTGGTTCTAGCATGGAAAGTTGGATTCTTTGCAAGGCAAATTGCACTCTGACTATCACAACTGATTGTGATCTGACCTGCATCAACACCAATATCAGAACACAATCTCTTATGCCAAATGGCTTCCTTACAAGCATGAGTTACTATCATATACTTAGCTTCTGTCATGGACAAAGAAACAACAGGTTGTCACTTACTCATCCAACTAATAGCACCACTGAACAGTGTAAAAACATAAGCTCTGGTGGATCTCCTGGTGTCAATGTCACCTACCTAATATGAATCCACAAATCCATGAATATCAAAAGAATGCTGAGGTCCTAAAAAATTACCATGATAGAAAATGGAATACTCAAAAGTACCCCTCAAATATCTAAACACTCACTTAACGACATCCCAATGAACTCATTCAAGATTAGCCATAAATCAACTAAGGACTCCCACTGCTTGGGAAATGTCTGGTCTTGTGCAGACTATAGCATACATCAAACTGCCAACAACACTAGCATAAGGTACTCTACTCATGTCCTCCACCTCCCTAGGAGATTTTGGATAATCCTCAACAGACAACTTTGTCCCCAAGGAAATGGGAACACACAATGGTCTATAATCTGCCATGCTAAATCTATCCAACACGGTCTTAACATACTTACTCTAACTTAACCAAAGTTTTCTGTTAGTTCTGTCTCCTTTGATTTACATTCCTAGAACGTACTTGGCTGCCCCTAAATCTTTCATTTCAAACTGAGCTGACAACTGAGATTTAAAATCAGAAATCATGTTCTTACCCTTCCCAATGAGCAACATATCATCAACATATAGTGCAACAATGAGAATACGATCACCATCTAACTTATAATAAACACAGTGATCCGATTTTGATCTCACAAATCTAATTGACAACACAAAGGCATCGAACTTCATGTACCATCTCCTAGGGGATTGCTTCAAACCATACAAAGACTTCTTAAGTTTGCAAACCAAATTTTCTTTACCTTTTACTATGTAATGCTCTGGCTGTGACATGTAGATTTCCTCCTCCAAGTCACCATGAAGGAAAGTTGTCTTCACATCCATCTATTCTACCTCCAAGTCATAAGATGCTGCGAGAGACAATAGGAATCGAATGGATGTCAGCTTTGCAATGGGAGAGAAGACACCATAACCTATACCCTCCACTTGTGAATACCCCTTCGTAATCAATCTAGCCTTATACTTCTCAACACTGCCATCTACACCAATCTTCTTCTTGAACACCCATTTGCATCCAACGGGTTTCCATCTAGGAGGCAAAGGCATCAAATCCTAAGTTTGATTATTTTCCAAAGAAGCCATTTCTTCCTCCATGGCCTCCTTCAAGGAACCTGTATCCTTCATAGCCAAAGCCTCTGATATAGTTCTAGGTTCATCACTGTTATTGAGCAAAGCATAAGCACAACTAGAATCAAGCAATGTAAAACCAAAACTTTCAGGTTTCTTCCTTATCTGTGTAGAACTCCTCAAGAGCTGAGGTTGAGGTTCAACTTCTTCTTCTTCTAAGCTTTCAGAGCTACTAGAGCTCTCCTCATCTTTAGGTCCAACATTGTCTTTATGTTTAGTCTTCTCAGGGGTGAGAGGAAACTAAACAACATTCTCTTTCTTTTCTTTTTCTTTTGGCTGCAAAACAGTGGAAGAAGGTGTAAGCTCTCTGAAGATGACACTTCTTTTGTACAACACTTTTTTAGCCACGGGATCCCAAATCTTGTATCCCTTCACACCAACACCATAGCCGATGAAGATACACTTAACAGCTTTGTTCTCCAACTTTGACAGCTTCTCCCTAGGCACATGTGAATATGCCTCACAACCAAAAACATGAAGACGCCTTACTGAAGGCTTTCTACCAGACCACACCTCCATAGGTGTCTTTCCAACAAGAGCTGATATAGGAGATCTGTTTACCAGATAGCAAGCAGTAGCAATAGCTTCAGCCCAAAACTTTTGTTCTAGACTAGCTCCACTAAGCATACTCCTAGCCTTCTCCATCAGTGTCCTGTTCATCCTCTTTGCAACTCCATTTTGCTGCGGTGTGTATGGAGTTGTCTTATGTCTTTCAATCCCAAGTTCCTTGCAATACTTATCGAATATTGTAGAACAAAACTCACCACCATTGTCAGTTCTCAAACATTTAATCTTTTTACCAGTCTAATTTTCAGCAAAGGGTTTAAATTCCTTAAACTTGCTATAGACTTCATATTTGCTTCTAAGAAAATAAATCCTTGTCCTTCTACTGTAATCATCTATAAAAGATACAAAGTATATAGATTTTGATAATGAAGGAACATTAATAGGACCAAACACATTAGAATGAATCAGGTCCAACACACCAGAAGACTGATGAGAACTTGAGTAAAACTGAACATGGTTTTGTTTTCCATAAATGCAATGTTCGCAAAAGTCGAACTCAAGATTACAATCATCTAACCCCTCAATGAGGTTCTTATTTTTTAGGGTACGCAGATCCTTCTCACTAATGTGGCCAAATCTCTTATGCCATAACATTGTCTTTTCTATAGGAAGTTTAACTTCTAATGCACGATTACAACCATCAGGACTAGAAACAACAGATTTCTTCACTACTCGTTTAGATGGTGGGGATGAAGTGACTGCTGCCCTCTTCCTTGAGTTAGAAGAACTATTGCATTGTGCAATGCATGCTTCCAGCTGAAACAGAGTACCTCTCTGAGTACCCTTAGCAAGCACCATAGATCCTCTAGTCATCTTGCATCCTTCTTTCGAAAAGACAACTTGCACACCTGCATCATTCAAACTACTTATAGAAAGAAGGTTCCATGCTAAGCTTGGGATATGCATAACCCCAGAGATCCCCTTCACTTGACCATCAGGGAATCAGATAGAGACTCTTCCATGGCCAACAATCTTCAGATGAGAGTCGTCACCTAGATACACCTTTCCACCATCGAACTCCTCATACTTAGTGAACCAGTCATGATGCGAGGTCATGTGGAATGATGCACCAGAGTCAATTAGCCACACATCATCATCTTGTGATTTGTCAGAATCTTAATCAGGAGCTTTCTTCTTTTTCTTCTTCTCCTCTTTGCATTCCTTTCAGAAATGCCCAGTCTTGCCACAGTTCAAACAAAGAGCCTTGGACTTTCCAGGAGATTTGGATCTACCACGGGATTTGGATCTACCCTTCTCAGCTTTCTTGTCCTTCTTTTTCCCTTTCTCCTTGGGTCTTCCACGAACTGCAAGGGCTTCTTTGGCTGCCTCAGAAGACTATCTCTACATCTCTTTAGATAACAACAAAGAAACTAGCTCTTCCATTTTGAATGTGCATGTGGTGCTTCTGATTGCCATGACAAGATGATCCCATGAGTCCAATAGAGAACAAAGCAGGGTCATACACTGATCCTCCTCCTCCATCTTTACACCAATAGATGTCATTTGTGCAACTTGCATATTAAAGGCATTCATTTGTTCAGCCACGAATCCTCCATCCTCCATTCGAAGAGAATACGGCTTCTTTCTCAGAAAAAGTTTATTGACAAGGGATTTAGCTTGATACACATCCCCCAACTTCTTCCAAAGGAGTTTTGTAGTAGCCTCCTCATGGACATTTAACAACATAGAATCAGAAAGACTAAGTCTTATGAGACCCTTAGCCTTCCAATCCTTTTGATCCCAGTCATCTTGTGACATTGCAGCTGGTTTAGTTCCATTCACACTTTCCCAAAGGTCTCAGTCAACTAACAAGTCTTCCATCTTGAGCTTCCACAGCTCGAAATTACTGCCGTTGAACTTCTCTACTTCAAACCTTCCTAATGTGCCTACCATCTCCTTGCTGTAATAAGATATAGAATGCTTTGCACAGCCTTCCACTCAACCTAAGATTAGCTCAAAAAACCCCTACCCAACAACTAGGACCAAAGGTGATCAAGCTCTGATACCAACTGAAAGGAAGCAAGGTGTACGAAAATGCTTCCTACACTAACCTATTGAGGAGAGGGCTATGCAAATTCAAATTTATCCTAACTATTACAGCAATGTTAAACTATTAACATGAGATATTACAAAAAAACACAAGATCCAGAAAGAAGACAGAAGAAGAGAGACAGAGATTCACGATGGGGAAAACCCTTATTAGGTGAAAAATCCCACACTCAGAAACCTGCACAATGTATTAACAAATCTAAAAGAATGTTTACAATACACTTGCAATGCAAGCTTCAGTGGTCTTCAACACTCATGTCTGGAGTCAATCTGGCAGCATAACATTACCTATAAACCTGTGATACAAAATCCATCTCCAAGCACCTATTTAAATAGAACATACAAGGCAATTTTGGACCTTTCTTGGAATGGGCATCCAATATGGCATCTTGGACCAAAACCCATGCCTAGGGACACTTGGTCAACATTGTAGAATGTATTTGACACTTTTCCACAGCTCCCATCCCAAAGAGGTCACCTATTTCCAAAATGGGCTATGACAGATGCTCTTACAACACTTACAACCATCATAGAATCTATCATAGCAGTTACAACTTACAGCTGTAAGAGAATCTATCATAAACATGCTATAAATAGCATATTCTCTTACAACATGTCATATTCCACCTTGGGGCACCCAAATATGCCTCATTCAAAGATGCTTCATGACACATGTCATTACTTGTCTTACAACCTTCTATTCTCGACTCTTACATGTCATAGATTCGTCATAGGAATCCGTCATAACTGTTTCGGTCAAACATTCCTTACACAACATAGAAGATGCTGACACATGGCAGAATATTCCTACCACTAAGTGGGATGCCTATCTCCTCATGTGAGGACAAAATAACAAGTTGTCATAATCCATGTAGGATTGACACATCACCATGCCACATCCCACAATATGACAAAGTGGAATTTCCAATTATTTACAGCATAGGCAATAAGTAATAAATACAAACATTTCAAATGCAGAGAATTACCAAGGTTGAGACACCTTAATTCCCAACAATACTCTACCCTATTCACTATCTTTGTTATACCTCTATTCATCTAGACTTAGATATTTCTTCCAAGTGACTTCTAGAGGAAGTCAAGACTTGATCACAGGAATAGAACAACATCAAACAATTGTGAATATTATACCTAAGCCACATTTCTAGGTCTTCATTTGCAGAGGCACACTAATCCACTTACTGTACCTTACTCTAATTCTTTCCCATAGTCATTTTTGCTAACCGGACCTAAATTCCAATATGATATTCTGGAGTTATATCTTCCTGTCATGTTGAAGGGATATCTGATCCTTGTTGCAATCAATGACAACATACAAGTACATACTGGAGCAGTGTCTCTTGCCAACACCTCTATGCATTTACATGACACAAATACACTTCATTTTGCATTTAAATAACATTAACTAGGTGGTTTATAATCACACCACTTAGCTTAATGTTTTACATTTCAAGACAAATGCAAAATAAAAGGCACTTGGTTCAACCATATTTGAAGTCAATGCAAATAAAATATAAGGGGACACACCCTTATTGCTAGGCATATACACATAAGGTCAAGGTATTAATTTTATTGCAAAGTTTTAAACAAAAGGCAAAAAATGCCTTAAAGTTGTTAGCATACCTAGGGTTCTCAAACCCTAATGAAAAAAGGATCAAATAAACCCTCATTTCACATTTCATTTTACATCTTCACTTCACTGTGTTGGTGAGTGCTGCCATGGTAGGGTTTGCTTAAGCTTCTGGGGGTTTCAATTCTATAGTTTTGGATGCATTCTTACAAGAAATCAATAGAAAAATCTTGGGTAAGCTCTCTGTCACTCGAAGTTTGCACTCCTTTGCATTCTCTATCAATAGAATGCCCATTTCAAGTTCTCTTATGTTGAAAAACTAAAGGTACTTTCCTATAGAAGACACTACATTTTACTGTCTATACTTTACATGCATTTCTTGAGAAACCCAAGCTTGTATAGATAAAAAATGATGAATATATTTGATTTTTATGTGTATTAGCACTTCTTTATTTCTTAGAATGTAATTCCTTTCTATGTGTTCATCTTAGCATGAAGAGAAATACTTTCTGTGCTTTGATTTTGAAGAGAAATGATGGTAATACTTCATTTGTGCATTCAATATGGTTTCTTGATAAAACATGAAGGAAAATGAGATATTTGACTGTATTGTTCTATATTTCACCTCTGAGCAATGAAAGGAAGAATGCTTGTCACTCATTGTATCATTGCACCACTGCTCCTTTGTAATACTACCCTTTTTCTATTTTCAATCATCTGCATATATTTTCTTCTTCTTACTATGCACAGGTAACAAGGTTAGAACAATGCTGCTCCCTTCTTCTCAGTCTGCTAGATGTCATTCAATCATCAATGCCTTCAAACCCTTTGTTCTACAGTTCATTCCTAACTAGCCAATGGAGTCATTCTTTCTTATCATTGCTTTCATGACAGTCTCCCTTATGATCTAGTTCATACACTGTCTACCGTGCAGACTTCTTGACATCCTCTATCCTTCACACATAATCACCATTTGGGAGACTTACAATTTCATTATGCAATTCTTAAACTCTCTGATAGAGTCTTTGTAGACTACTATTTGTCTGGTCTGATGGTGGCACTATGATATTTTTTTGAGGTCTTCAAAACTGTAAGTTGTGAGCCATCTTCATGATGTGTAAAACCCTGCATGGTTCCTGTGGTCTCCTCACCTCCATATCTACATACAACAATATAGGATATAGTGATGACTATAACTAGGTTCTCATTGTTTGATCTTTGTGGTCTATTCTATTCTTTCCATACTCGTTTTCTCCAAGAAAATAACAGATGATTACTCCTCTTATGAATGTGACAGTCCTAACTATCTCTTCATACTTTTTAGGACTGTTTGTTTTAAGTATATATCCACCCTCAATATTACTGGCTTACTCTTGGTAGTAAATGGACTCTACA
This sequence comes from Cunninghamia lanceolata, assembly GCA_027924645.1. Lineage (NCBI taxonomy): Eukaryota > Viridiplantae > Streptophyta > Pinopsida > Cupressales > Cupressaceae > Cunninghamia > Cunninghamia lanceolata. The sequence goes on from BSBN01000537.1 coordinate 3,168,783, forward strand.
TCTTCATGCTTATGATACTCTTAGTGATACAATCATCGTGACTTTTGCTGATTGTTTGTACAGTGATCTAAGGTCACCATGTATTCTAGTTGTCCTTATGATTATTGTGATGTCCTAGGAGTCACCTTCTGCATCACTCAATCTATTTACATCAAAGAAAATAATGCAAACCTTGCCATGTCCTCAGACCTTTGCCAGCATCATCACTATCAATAGCCCCTATGATATCTTCCGCTATAGCCATCTTCAATACCTCATTATCTCATGAACTAGCTATGAGAACTTACTGTATATGTTTGTTGAGAGAATTCCTTTTATGGATGATATATGAAGATGAAAGTGAACCATTATCCATGGAATTTAATAGTGAAAAGACTTGACTTCACTGTATCCAATTTGTTGAGACTTGAAATTGATAGAGGTCAAGTGTTTCTTTTGTTTCTTAGACATTGACAAAGATCACTATACCCTTTCTTACTTATCATGATACTTTGGCATCAAAACCTCATTGAAGCATAAAACTACCCACTTTGGCACTATCACTTTCCTCCATTTTAGACACTAGCATACACCACCATATACCTATCTTAACTGTGTTCTTTAGATACCACTATTCTTTGGACTAATAGTGGATCTACAGTGTGTGTACCACTGAACTCCCTTACAAGATGTGATTGTGCCTTCTCATTGTGACATAAGGGAAACATTGTATCCTTTAACTATAGTGATATATTAGGATCTTAAGAACACTAATCTTTATTTCTATTCTTCATGCTGGTTCTAAATCTTTGCCTCATTCTATAGACTATCCCTATATCACTTTTGATCTTCTTGACTATGCACTATTCATTGTTTGCACTTTTAGCACTTGTTATTGAAATGTAAACTCATACATGTTGAAAAAGCAGAATGAAACCTCTCATCTATGCATTATTTCCTCATTCATGATTGAGGATCACTGTCTTTGTATATCTTCCAAGATCTTTGTGACTTTATGAGCTAGTGATATACTCACTTAAACTCTGCTCTACCATCCAATCATGGTGGTTGCCTTCACTTATTGGGCTCCAATTGAATAAATATTTTGTCATTTATGATAATGATGTTAACGAATTCACCATTATAGGTGATGAGATATATGCTCAAAGTTGATAAATGTAATGCTTTTACACTCTCATCCCTCTCAAAACAAGAGGGTAGTACGTTGGGCTCAACCCTTATGGGAGCCCATTTTCCTCCACATGCTATGATATTGAACAGTGTAACCCAACAATGAAACATGTACCTATACTTGCATAGTGAACAAACAAGTTAGATAAAATAATGAAGCCAAAAGATTCCAATAATACTCATGATGATTGATGATACTCCTCTGCTTTTCTTGATATTTGTGATGTCGCAAAACTATTTCAATGCCTTAGGAGAATAAACTATATATTTGTTGATATAATATATGCAATGAATATGGATCTTGAGCTTTAACACAACTTTCTTATCCCTTGTAGACATTTCAAGTAGCAACAAATCAACTTCTAGAGCACTCAAGTAGGAGGGGTTGGACAAGGATGCAGCTTTTCAACTTGGGATTCATCATTCAAGCAATGACAGATCCCTACTCTTTTCATATGCTTTTCCTTTCCTGTTTTCTTCAAATGTATAGTTTATTCTTATATTGCATTGAAATAGTCATTCCCACAGCTTGTGTGGGACCCCATACATTTGTGATTATCAATAAAAGACAATAGTTATGCAAAATTTGTTCAATCTCTCTCTTGAATACAATTGCATAATAAAATACAATCTACTTGATAATACTTTTGTGCATATGAATGAAACTTTAGCAGAAAATAATATGTACCTTTTCACTCTTTTTTCAAACAAACTATCTTAGCTCTACCTGATTGAACTAGAAGCTAAATTAGTAACACCATCTATTTCACCTCTTAATCCTATCCATTCATTCTATCATTCAATAACCTATATATCAAGCATCAACTAAGCCACTATATCCACATTTTGAAATAAACCTCATGCCATCAAAATCCATATATCAAGTCTCCATAGGATAAAGTTATGTTGTAGAATTGAGTAACCAATATATACAAATCTCTATCAAAATATCATTGGAGAAACAAGGTGCAACAAGAAGGCTATTATGGTAATAGTGTTTATTTTTTCTATTTCATTTCTTTACTTTTGTGTATCTTGAGTGTCTTAAGTATTCAATAGGTGCTTGTATTGTTTCTTTATTTCATTCCATATTTTTGCATACACAGGGGAATATGAGAGGAATGTGTATGGGCCACAGAGATGGGCGATATTAAGGATGGTTAGGGGAGGTGGTTTGAAGCTCCTAGGTTAACAATGGGAAGGTGGATGATGGATAAGATCTAGGGTCTGGGAAATGGATGGTGGTATATGTAACATAGAAAATTGCATACCCTTGTAATTTCATGTATATTTTGGGCTTGCTTTAGTGTCCATTCCCTTACCATGTTTTAAGGATCATTTTAGCCTATCCTTAGCCTTTTCCTTCACAAGATTGCCAAATTTCTTTATCATATTTCAATTCTTGTTGTTATTGTGGGAACATGTTTTAAATTTTGTGTGATTTCTTTAGGTCACTAGTTCTACACGTGGGCATCAACACAATGCACTAGTACCCCAAGTCTTAAAAATTTAAAATGTTGATTTCACGCTCAACCACCTACTATCACCTGTCATAATGCTTGATTGTTAGAAAAATGCCTTTAGCATTCAAATTTGACCCTTTAGCTTCCTCACAAACCCTTATGCAAAAGTAATTTTGAATCTCTCATGCTCTCTCAATCTATCTCTCTTGGCTATGATTGGTTGCACATATCTCCATTGTTGAACTTGTTGAAGCTGCATGTTATTTGAAGTTCTTAGAAAAATACAAGCACTATTTTACCTTGTACTTCATGCTAGTAATATTGTTCTTGTTCTTTCTTTGAATAATATTGTTGCAACTTCTTTATCATATTTATCTCTATTTACTTTGGTAAATCTTTGGTGTAGACCACCACCTTTCTTATCTTTTCACATGCACTAGGGCATTCTTCCCCATAGACCAGGGTTGATACTCTTAGATTTTATTTATTTTCACTACTCTTAATTCCTAGATACACAAAGGATAGGAGCACAAACTATTTTTTTTTATCTTTTTATCATTGGATACTTTGGAGGTAGAAATACCAATGCAAGGGTTTGACCTAAAGGTAAACCCCCAAATAGCCCCAATATTTTCTCTTGTTTCAGCTACAGGTATCCTGGGAGGCATTTAACTGCACTGAGGATTTCTAGTGTCTCTTCTTTTCTCTTGTGATTTTATTATTTCATTTGATTTGGTTATAATAGCTCCATTTCATCATTTTAGAGTATTTTGGTATTCTTTGGTTTGTTGTTTTGGTTGTCTCTATTTTTTTTTGTGTGGGTTAGTTTGAAATCTAATTGAAACATTGAGTTTTGTGACTTTTATAGACAAAAATGCATGTAAGGACTACAACACTTTGCATGGTCATCTACACACTATGTTGGCATCCAAGTCTGAGAGTTCCATCCTTTGGTGCTAGGTTCCTATATTTGTGCTATTTATAATTATGAGTCAAGTTTTTTGATTCTATATTTCAATTTCCTATAAATTAGCTTTCTATTTCAACCCTTATATAATGTAATGTAGAAAGTAGGTGCATCACTTTTTCTATATTACAGTATCATAGGAAAACCATGGGTAGGATATATAGAACCTAAGGGTTAAAGGAAATAGTGAGGGAAACAAGGCCCACCATATGAGGGTATTGTATATCTTCAATGGATTTTATATAATATCAATACCTTGTTGTTTAGCGAGAAGTGTTTTCTAAGAGCACTGATGAAAACTGAAGTGGACATATAATCATCTATATTAGTTAATTAATTCTAAGGGTAAATATTTTAATTTATTTAGCATATCATGTTTCTATTGATTTTCAACACCATAAGTGTATCCATACCATGTTGTTTAGTGAGAAGTGTCTTTCTAATAGCATTGATGCCAAATGAAGTGGGCATTTAATCATCTATATTATTTAATTGATTGGGAAAATATTTTAATTTATTTAATGTATCATGTTTCTTTTTATTTTCAACACTTTAAATAAAAGTGTTGTGATCATAATATCATTCTGCCTCATTGGTATCCAACATGTGAATCTAGAATGTTATTAGTGAGCTCCTATCCATCATTTTCTTCATCATATTTTTATCTTCAATAGCAGAGAGCTAATTGTCATGAATAGGTAAAATTGAAAGAGCTAAGGGTGGAAATTTTCTAGAATTCAACCAACAACTAAGCCCATGGCCAAGGGCTTAGGGAGGAGAAAATTGGTAGTGAGTGGAATGAGACCACCCACATTGTAATCACTTCCTAGAATGCCTCTCAAGAGGTTTGGAGGCATGAGAGTGGGTATCTTGATAACCACAAGATGGAGTGACTACACCCTCAATGACACCCACAAGGCAAAGAGTGATCTCAACTGGAAGCAAGAGTCAAAGGGACCCTAGAAACACTACACGGGGTATTTCCCCAATGATCTAATAGCCCTTGAAGGTGTGCCACTTCAAGTATAATGTTGTTGGCTTACACTTGAATCTACATGAGCATATTAGAATAAATCACAGCTTTAGTGTACAACAAGAAGTTACGATCAACTAAACATCCTATTTAAACAAAGTAGAATTCATATATTTCTAGATGATGAAAAGGATTTCCATCATGAAAGGATTCCAAATCTGAGTATATCTAAAAGGAAGTTGAGGCCCATCCCAAAATAAAATCATATTCTAGGAAAATGGTTTAGGCTAGAAAGGTTTGAAGAAATCATGAATCTAGGCCCAAGTAACTTGAGCTCTAGGGAAAAACCAAAAAAGATGCTTGACAGTCTCCTATTTGTTGCAAGTATGGGCCTAACTAGTGTTGCAATTGTTGTCGACATACTCCTATTACATTAATGATAAGGTTGGATGAGTTGTGTGTTAAGGATATTGAGAAAATTAGTCTCAATCAGGAACAGTGAAGAATAGTAATGACATAAGGTAAAAGACAAAGATAGGATGAGGATCATAGGATGCAGATTAAAGGCTTTGTAGATATGTGTATTAAGATGTTGCTATAGATATTTCAGAGGTCCACATGAAGATATGAAGAAGTTATGGCAATTCAAGTGAAACCGGTTCTGGCAGATGTTTAGTGATGACAGAATGATACAGATAGGTCCAGTGAGATCCAGAAATGTATTCTCTAGTTCTATGGATTTGAGGAAGTGTTGCAGAAGTTTGAGTGGTGTGTTAACTTGATTGGTTTATGGTTTGAAGGTCTACAAGTATCTATTCCTTTCTGACAATAATGGCAGACAATGTTCTTGAGGTTCCAGATGAAGGAGAGAAGGATTTTAGTAAATAGAGGAAGTGCAGATTCTTGGTGTTTTAGGTAAGTTTGTGGAGGTCCTTGGATCATGCTCAGTTCATGTTTATGGTCTGCCTAAGAATTGGGGTCCCGGAAATGAAGAATAACTTCCGGATGATGGTGTTCTTTATGTGACTGGCCGACTGGATGAATTATACATCTTGCAGATGTTCTTGTGGATGTTTACCAACATAGATGTATACATAAGGGATTTTGAAGTCATTTCAGTGTGTGACTTGTGAAGATGAGTGTGTGGTAGTGAGGAGAAGAGCAAAAGGTAGAGCAAAAGGTTTGGGCTTAAATGGAACTGACTCAAGCATGGTGAAGATGCTATTTACCAGTTCAAGTATGTGATACTTATTCTTTTGTAGACAGTGTGTCTCTTGTAGGCAGTGAGCCTCTTGTGAGCAGTGTGCTCAGGAAGTGAGCCCTAATTGGCATGTACCATTTTGTTTTTTCTATTCTTCTAACAGAGAATACAATCTTGGGTTAGTCACCCCATGGTTTTTCCCTTAACTAGGTTTTACACATCAAAATCTTGGTGTCTCATGTGTTGATGTGTTTCTGCTCTTGATTAAATGCATTAAGTTTCATGTTTGATTTATTGTTATACAACTAAGTGAATATAAGTGTTGAAAATGAAGAAAGTTTTGGACAACTGATTCACCCCCCCTCTCAGTTGTCTGCCCTAAGTCTAACAATTGGTATCAGAGATAAGTTCCTCTAAAAGGAGCTTAATTGCTTGAGGAGATCTAGGATGTCGTCCTATAAGATGGATAGTCTGAAGTTTGATAGAACTAGCTTTGCTCTTTGGAAAGGTCTTATGAAATGTCACTTGAAGTGTATGGGAATGGCATACCGGTCCATGGCTACAAAATAGTATGTACCTCCACAGGGTGGTCCGACAACCCTAAATGAAATCACAGATGCTGAAAACAATCTGTGGACCAAAGAGGCTCTTTTAAGTGCATTATCTGACTCACAGCTCTCAAATGTTATTAATCTACCAACTGCCTTTGAGATTTGGAATAAACTGAAACTTTTGCATGAAGGAGACTAGTATGTTAAATGTGCAAGGTTACAGAGTCTAAAAGGGAAATTTGAAAAACTGAAGATGAGAGATGATGAAAATATTACCTCTTTTATGCCAAGAGTGAATGAGCTAGTTTGTGGGATTAGAAATGCAGGTGGAACCATGAGTGAAGATGAGATCATTGGCAAAGTTCTCAGATCCCTTCCTACTTCTTATAAAATCAAGGCTTTTGCAATCGAAGAATTTAGAGCTAACACAATAGTCACAAGAGATCAATTGGTTGGTAAGTTGGCTGCTTTTGAAATGGCCAAGTTTGGAGATGATCCTCCAAAGACTGAATATGCATTCAAAGCCAGTGCCTCTTTAAAACGGAAACAAAGGTTTGATCCGAGAGAAAACTCTTCAAGGAACCTATCATGGTATGAAAAAGCAAGAAAAGACTTGGAAGAAGAAAAAGCTAAAACTGCTCATCTTGAAGCTCTTATTGCAAAAAGACTGCCAAGAGGATCCGGTAAGTATGAAGGGAAATTACCTTTTAAGTGTTTTAACTACAATAAAATTGGTCATTTTGCCTCAAGATGTCTGGAAAGATTTTCAAGACCAAATCCTAACAGACCAAGGTTTCAAAAGAATTGTTACTATGTTCATGAAGAAGATGATAATGAAGGAGTAACAAATGATGAATCGGAGACAGGAAACAAATCCAGTAATGAATGGGTGTTTATTGCCATCAAAGAAGAGGAACCAATATCCTCTGTATCTATCAATCATAAGGTTGAAGAAAGAGCTCTCGCTACCCAAGTTGAAGCAAAGGATGATTGGGTCATTGACAGTGGATGCTCTCACCATATGACAGGTGACAAGAATAAGTTCTTAAATTTGGAAAAGTATGAAGGAGGAATTGTAAAATTTGGAGATAATTCTCCTGGCAGAATCAGAGGTAGAGGAACTATTTCTCTTGATGGAAAGAACAAAACTAGTAATGTACTATATGTTGAAGGATTAAAGCACAATCTTCTCAGTGTTGGACAGCTGGGACAAAGGCTATGATCTCAAATTCAGGAATAGAAAATGCAAGATCTTTGAAAGTTCTGGAATAGATATTGCATCCAGTACTCAAACTAAAGGTAATATCTTCCACTTGGTTGGTACTGGTAAAAGTTGCTTATTTGCTCAATTTGATTAGAGTTGGTTATGGCATAGGAGGATGTGTCATGTGAATTTTGATAATATCATCAAGATAAGCAATACTCATGCTGTAAGAGATCCTCCAAAATTAGTGAAACCTACTAATAGCTTGTGCAAAGAATGTCAGTTGGGCAAACTGAGTAGAGTCACATTCAAAAGTAAGGAATTGTCTTCTACCAGACTGTTGGACTTAGTTCATACTGATCTTTGTGGTCTGGCAAGAGTTAGGAGTATCCAAGGTGATAGATACTTCATGTTACTAATTGATGACTGTTCCCAGATGATGTGGGTAAGCTTTCTAAAAGAAAAATTAGAAACACTTGAGAAATTCAAAATATTCAAGGCCATGGTGGAGAATGAAATCAGATTAAAATTGAAATGTCAGAGGTTTGATAGAGGTGGGGAATTCACATCCAGTGAGTTCATAGACTTCTATGAGAAACATGGAATAAAGAGACAATTGTTTGCCCCTAGAACTCCACAGCAGAATGGAGTAGTTGAGAGAAAGAACCAGACCATCCAGGAAGCATCCAAGACCATGATGATGGAAGCAAATGTTCCTCAGATCTATTGGAGAGAAACTGTCAGTACTACAGTTTACACTCTCAATCGAGTTCAAATTAGAAATAATACCGGTAAGAATCCTTATGAACTTTGGTTTGGCATTACTCCCACTGTGAGATATTTTAGAGTTTTTGGTAGCAGATGTTACATTAAAAGGGATGAAGATCTAGGAAAGTTTGATGCTAGAAGTGATGAAGGAATATTCTTGGGTGACTACACAAAGCAAAGCATACCGGTGTTACAACAAGAGACTAAGAAAGATTGTAGAAAGTGTAAATGTGAAGGTTGATGAAGAAATTGAAAGACCCTCAAGAATTCATGAGTATGATGAAGATGATCAAAATGGTGTTTAGATTCAAAGTATCCAAGCCTCTTCTGAGAAACAAAGTCAAGTTGATCTGGTAAGTCAGGAAGAAGAGATAAATCTTAATGAGACTGATCTAGAGTTAGAGGTGCAAGAAACTCCCAAAGTTCTAAGCTATGTAACTCTAAACCACTCTAGAGATCAGATCATAGGTGACAAAAGCAAAGGAGTACAAACAAGGAGGAGAATTGCTCAAAATTTAGATGAGTTTTGTCTAATTTCAAAGATTGAACCTAAGACAGTGAATGAAGCTTGCAATGATGAAAATTGGTCAAAAGTAATGGAGGAAGAACTAATGCAAATTGAGAAAAATCACACTTGGGATCTTGTTCCCAGACCTAGAAACAAGAATGTGATTGGAACCAAATGCGTCTTCCGGAACAAACTGAATGAAGCTGGTGAAGTAATCAGAAATAAAGCTAGATTGGTCTACAAGGGTTACTCTCAGATTCAAGGAGTTGATTTTGAAGAAACTTTTTCTCTGGTGGCAAGAATTGAACCAGTCAGATTATTTCTTGCATTTGTTGCCATTAAGGATTTCAAGGTGTATCAGATGGATGCCAAGTTTGCCTTCCTAAATGGTAATTTGGAAGAAGAAATGTACATTGAGAAACCAGATGGATTTCAATTGTCTGATCATGGTGACATGGTCTGCAAATTGAAAAAGGCACTGTATGGGCTGAAGCAAGCCCCAAGAGCTTGGTATGAAAGATTGGATAAGCGCCTCTTGAAGATTGGCTTCAACAAAGGTACTGCTGACAATAATTTGTATTTCAAAATTGATCATGACAATATCTTAATTGTTGAAGTATTTGTTGATGATATCATTTTTGGAGGAAGAGATAGTATGTGTAAAACTTTTGCAAGTCAAATGAAAAGTGAGTTTGAGATGTCCATGCTTGGAGAAATGAATTTCTTTTTGGGTGTACAAATTACTCAAACAAAGGAAGGAATCTTCATTTCTCAGTCAAAATATGTGAAAGAATTGTTGAGGAAATTTGGGATGGAAGACTCTAAGCCAATGAACACTCCAATGGCAACTAGATGCAAGTTAAGCAAAGATGATGACACTCCCAAGGCTGATCAAACAAAATATAGGTCAATGATTGGAGGACTGTTTTATCTCACTCAAACTAGACCAAATATTATGTAGGCTATTGGTCTTGTTGCTAGATTCCAAGCTAATCCTAGAGAATCTCATTTTATGGCAATCAAGAGGATTTTTAGATGTCTAAAGGGGATAGTTGAGTATGGGTTGTGGTATCCTAGAGATCATGGTTTCTCTCTTCATGCATATATAGATGTTGGTTGGGCAGGAGATGTGGATGACCAAAAGAGTACCAGTGGTGGAGCATTCTTTTTGGGGAAGAGATTGGTTTCTTGGTTAAGCAAGAAACAAGAAGCAATATCTCTGTCCACTGCAGAAGAAGAATATATTGCTGCTGCAAGTAGCTATACTGAAGTTTTGTGGATGAAACAGATGTTAAGAGACATCATAGTAGAGTATGAGGAACCCATCACAATTTTTTGTGATAATTCAAGTGCAATAAAAATATCCAAGAATCTGGTGTTGCATTCAAAGACTAAACATATATCCATCAAATTCCACTTTTTGAGAGAGCAAGTGAACAAGAATGAAGTCAGATTGGAGTTTGTGCCTTCAAAGGATCAGATTGCAGACATCTTTACTAAACCTCTACCTAAGGACTCTTTTGAGTATCTCAAGGAGAAGTTAGGGGTTATTACCCCTCCGGTGGTGAACTAATATGCACTGACGTGCATCAGTCTGGTGGATATCTATTGTGTGGTTACACAACATGCCCCATTTTGATTTGACAAAATAGGGAGCCAACCTTTTTTGTTTGGCTTGTGTTTCTTGCTCTCTGGCAGTCTGGTAAATGGTAAGTCTTGTAGATAGCCCTCCAAAGGAGGATGGGTTAAGTCATCATCATGAGGTCAGTTTACATAATTCTTATTTCATTTCATTAACCTCATATTTAGGAGGAGCATTAAATTTCATGAAGGTTTGTCTTTTACATCACCCTGATATTCCTTAAGATGTGAAAGTTATGAATGGTCAAAATCTTGGTCAAACCTGATATTCATAAGGGGGAGGATCATATTTCTTAATATCAGTCACCTTATAAAAGATCACCCTAATCCAATTTATCTACCAATAAATCATCCAGTTCATAACCTGTGGACTTCAAACTTAAGTGGTAGTAATACTTACCCATCAAACAACAGCATGTATTTTGCGGGGAGGATATTTCAAAACATCACCTAATATTCTGAATATCACCTTATCTTTCAAATATCATCCAGTCGTGAAATATCACCCTAATGCCATTATCTTGATGACATCATCTGATCCCGATAACAAAGCAAATCAACATGATGATGATGTCATCATCATGTTTACCTTGTGGAGGTATATTTCAAAACATCATCCATTCATAAAACATGATGATGACGTCATAATGCTTCAATGATGGACTAAGCCTATATCATGGTGACGTCATCATGATATTCTGAGAAAGGTCACTTCAACAATGGGTAGGGTCATCATCCTTTTCAAAATATCACCTGATATTTTGAACATCACTCGATCTTTTATAACATGACCTGATGGTTTGAAAATAGCCCGACATACCAACATATGTTTCCCACTAAGATATGGATGGTCATATTACGAGAGATGGTCATATTCTGAACATCACTCGATATTCAAATTATAACCTGATATTTCAAAGGATCATCCTACTCCTCTTACAACGTGAACATTGAATGCTCATCAATATGGTAGGTGGTTCCCACCGATTGTCAACCCGATGATTACACATGGCAACATCCAGAGATTTTTGTGCATAAAATCAATGATCAAGATTGATTCAACCAGGATGTGCCCTAATTGACCAAATTAATGGGTTTAAAGTGAATTTGCAACATCATTATACACTTACCTTGTGATAAATTTAGTTTTTACACAGAGCCGAGCTTCCAAAACCCTTCTACGAATCACTTGCAGAGGTATACATCTCGAACCAGAATAGAGAGCGTGATTATCATCAGTCTCAAGATCATTTCTATATAATCATCGCTATAATTCAAGAGGATAAGCATATATTAGGTAAGTATCTGGTCCCTTCTACTATGTTTTTCTCTGCATATCCAGGTAGTATGATGTTTACTGGTTTGGAATTGTGAATTCTGTATATCATGAAAAGCAATGTTTAATGAACTTATGCATGACACCATAAAGATGTAGTATATATATATGCATACATGAGATGAAGTACAAATTGTGAGACTAGTTCTTGTCATTACAGGCAGTCATGGCAGACAGGAGATTGATGAAATCTGAAGTGGAGTTTGTTAAACTGATGTTTGCACAACCTGAGGGGGTGTAATTCAAGTACAGATTCATAGGAGATACACACTAGGGAAGTATAAATCTGGCTAAATGGACAGACAGGATGCATAGTCAGGGGGAGAATGCTCTGCTTGAAGCTGTTTTGGTGTCTAGAATGGGGAATGCAACTAGTTTTCCATATGGCATGGAAGCTCCTGAACTGGTTATTGAATGTGCCAGAAATTATAATTCACAAACCAGGAGGGTTGAGAAACATGGAAGAGTGTATGTGGACTTCTCCATAAAGAGCTTGTCTACCATATTCAGCTTGCCACTGGGTAGAGGTCTTGTCAGCATGAACCTGAAGAAACTAGAAATAGAATATGAGGCTAATAAGAAAGATTCTAGGAAAAGAATGTATGGATGGAGGGCCAAAAATAGTACTTATCCACTGCAGCCAAGCTGCCCGTTCATTTATATAAGTATGATTTTGATGATGAATATTAGTTCATGATCACCTTACTCAGTAGGATTACAGGTCAACCAACAGCTGGAAGTTTCAAAGACTAGATGTATGGGATCATCTTGATGTGCGTATATACTAAGAACAGGCCATTATGGGCCAAAATGATCAATGATGCTATAGATGAATAGCTGTTAAACCTGGGAGGTATAGATTGTGCTTTTTATATGACTTCATACCTTGTTTATGCATGTGCATACAAGGGTACATTCAATGCATTGACTACAGTGGGGAAAATTGGTGGCACTACCTATGATGCGCATCCATCAAAGACATCTTGAGGATTTTTGGGCAGACTGTGAGGATGAAGCTGAGGCAAGAAGGAGAAGATATCAAAGGTTGACTCTGAATTAGATTAGGACCTTTGATTGTATTTCAATCCCTGTGCAGTTGAAGAAAGATGATGGAAATATCATGGTTGATGAATATGAAAAGAAAAAGATATATAATGAGACCATATTAGCCCCAGATCTCACTATACAAGAATATATTTCTTTAGACTAGTTCAATGGTAGAATTCTAAGGCTGACCCTGGAGTGGGTAAATGATCTAGTTAATAACTTGAAGAAAAAGGGAGTTGCTCTCACTGTGGATGATAAAAAGAAAAGACAAGAAATCCCAGCTGACGAGTATGATGATTTTCTTATTGAGAAGAGGAAATCCAAAGGAGATAGGTTGCCACCTCCACAGCAACAAAGCAAAAGAACTCCAAGAGGCAAGAAAGATGGAGATGAACCCAAAGGGGTCATCATTGAAAGAATAGTAGCTCCTGCTGCAGAACCACCACCATTAGGAGAAGCATCAGCTTCAGGGTAGACTACAGCATCATCTGCACCTCCTCTAGTGGATAAATAGAAGTCCAAAAGAATCTAGAGGATAGATACACTAGTTACTAAGACCTATGAAGAAGGTCAGGCTTAGCAGAAATAGGTAGAAGAGGATATTCCTACTGAAGAGGAAACTAAAGAAGAGAATGTTCTCCCTCTCACTAGAAAAAGAAAAGCACCCCAGGTGATGGTGTCTACCACACCTAAGAAGACAAGAACTTCCATGAGAGGTGAGGTAAAACAACTCCCTATAATACAAAAAGGGGTAGGTGGTGAAGTGTTCAATAAGGAGCTGTAGCATAGTGTTCCACTCCCCACCATTGTAAAGTTTAAAAATGAGTTGGCAAAAGAGCAAATACAAGAAACCTCTAGGCTACTCCAAAGTGGTGTTGTCTCATTGGATGAGACAGTTGACCTATCCGATGATGAGGTAGTGAAGGATGCAACTTCACAAAGAATGGAAACCCTTGCTGCTAGCACCCAGATAACTCCTCATGGAACTCCATCAGTACAAATGGTGTTAGAGGAAATGAAGCAAGTGGAATTAGAAAAGGAAAAGAGCCTAGAGAAAATTGCAGAGCAAATGGGGCTAGATGCACTAGTGGATAAGGTGACAAGTCCTGCAGTTGTAGATTTGACACATCTAGAGGAAGTAAATCCTCAAGATATGGTAGGTACACCTGATAAAGTAGAAAATATTTAAGAAATAAAGGTAATAGAGGTGGAAATGCATGCTCCAAATTTGGATCAATCACAACAAGATACATCTGGTGAACCCAAAACAACGGAGGTTCAAGAAAAGAATGAGATTGACAAAGACAGTTCAAGTCATCATGATGAACTAAAAACTCAAGAATTAAGTGCAGCAGGTGCAGAAAAAGATGTGATGCAAGATAAAACAAAAGCACCTCAGACAGATGAAATAGTAACCATGGACACAAACATGGCTCACGAGGAGGAAATAAATAAAGTAGATGAAGTAAGAGCGGAGGAAGTAAAAGATAAAGATCATGATACACATGCAGATGATCAACAGGATCAATCGACAAAGAAAGAAGCTCCTCGATAGGAGGATATACCAAAAGATTCCCCTCTTGTTGAACATCATGAGGAAGAGAAAAGAAAATCACCCTCCCCATTAAACATGATGGTGGACATAGGAGATCAGGGTGATCAGCATAATGATGGTGGTGCAAGCCAAGGACCTGAGGACCAAGTTCCTCAATGGTTAGAAACTAAAATTGCTACAGAATCAGGTATGGAAATACAGGAATTTGATGTATCTACTTTGTTTTCAGAGACCCTAATAAAACCAAAGAGGAAGGCTAGACTAACTTCAGCCATTAGAAGAGATCCTACAATAGGTAGGAGAATAGCTCAAATAGCAATCCCTATTGTAGATAAAGAAAAAGGTAAGATTACCTTAGATGAATTCCAGATTAACATAATAGATTTGGGGTTTGCTAACAAAGACCAAGAAGGTCAAGAAAGTAAGGACATCATAGATTCATTGATCCAGAAAGTTAAAAGAGAAAAGGAGAAAAATAAGCAACACAATGAGCACATTGCTCAGTTGCATGCATATATAAAAGGGTTAATTAACCTTGAAGACACTCCAACTAACCATGAATTCCCATTGACTGTTATTTCCCAGGAAGAGGTAAAGAAGTTGGACATCATGAAACATGAGTTGTCCATACTAAAGAAATGGATGTTATCCACATTGGATGCAGCAGAAGATGTATTAAAAGCCTCTTTGAAAAGGTGGAGTTCCCTTAGCATCTCTAGGAAGAAAGTGGACAAACTGCAGGTGGAGACTGGGAAAAGGTCTTTTCAATTGGAGAAGACATTTAGTGTATTGGGTGAAATAAAGAGGATCAATCCTTAAATACTCATCAACAAGCAAGTGCTAAATAATAACAATGCCCTATTAATAGACATATTGTATAAGGACATCCAATTTGAGTATGATGTGCTTAAAAGGTGCAACAATAAGTTGAGAGATATTAGCATGAAGCTACATGACATGATGTCTTTTGAAGCAGAGATTTTAGAAGCAATAGAAGGAAAGGTGGAAGGAAAGATAGAAAATTAGGATGAAGAACTTGCAATCAAGGCTCTGCATAATAACCTTCAGCTATTTGCAGATGATCCACTGAACCACTTGACAGAAGAAACCATGGATAAAATGATGAGAATCAAGGTCAAAGTGGAAAATTATAAGGAGACATTAGATAACAGAAGGAATAAATTGAATAATCTCCAAAGTAAATACCAAATGCATAAACATGGCATCATTAAAGCAAAGACTCAGGATGGTGGAGAAGTGGAGAAAATAATACAGTTGTATGAGAACGTTAGGATAGTCATGCAGGCTCATATGCAAGGTCACAGTCATCATGATGATGAAGACACAGGAAGTGATGCACCTAATGATGGAGAGCATGAATCTAACGAGTAGATGAAGATGCACCACAAAGAAATATCAGCATCTGATACTTAGTGAAAATAAGTATCTTAGATGGTTGCTAACTGGCAACTTGTGCCACTTGATGAAATTGACAAAGTCAAAGAGTGAATATTCATCGTAGATATTCATAGACAAATCTTGATCGTTGATCATTTTTGTAACAGCTTCCTCACTTTTTTCTATAAAAGGTGCACGGATGCCTCATTTTGATTCATTCGGAAACTTAATTGAAATCTTTTTGCTGAAATATTCAGGGCTCATTTCAAAGTTATTGTATACATATATGTTCTTGCATACTTAATGAATGAGAAGGCTTATTTGATTACAATTCATAGTAAATCTTGAGTAATTAGTGTATGAATTCTAGATATATGTTGTGATTTACTGCATCCCTTGGAGTGCATATCTACTTACATGTGTTGCTTTCATACCATTCCTTTGAAGTTAGCATCAACCGTATCTAGCTGTGGAATGTCCTGGTGAACATATGGTTTGGTTTTCTTCTCCTCATGACTGTATCTGATATATGTGTGGCTCAATAGCTAAAGGTTCAACTTTAATTTGAAGCATTTCTTTCAATTTATTTCAATTTTAGATCATTTCACCATCATAATGGCAAATAATTGATAATCATAAGCAAGTACATAAAAATATGTAGATATCCCGTAGGTAACTATACATCCTTAGCATATTTGAAGATAAGGCATGTACAAATGACAAATATCATGCAAAGTTTTGAATATGACTCCATCATTTGATCAAATTACTATGTATAATGATCTTTCTGTGAAGAATCTTTATAGAACAGGATCATAATGCTGATGAATTTCACATAAGGCCCCAAAATAGAAACAACAATGCACATCAACCTCTGAGTAATGTCACAAGATTAAGACCTAATCACTAGAGACTTGGGATCATGAATTCTCTGAATTCATTGTATCTTTCAAGATGAATAAAGGTTAATGTGTACTTTTATTCTATGTTTGCTAATGACTAACATCATGACAAACATAAATTTGTGCTAGAAGGAGGGCCTGCTAGCTGATGCTCATTAGTATTTCAGGTTTGATGATGTAGAAAGTAAGGTAATATTGAAACATCCTTAAATCTCATGAGTTGCTCAAAGATTTACTGTAGCAAGCTTGTACATGCTAATCCTATGTAAAGTTCTTGAGATTGATCATAAATATTGCAAGCTTTATAGCCAATCATCATGAATTTGCAAAAATACGCCTCATCTCGTGTAAATTTACCTAAATCTTTGAGGTAAATAGATTAGAAACTTGACATCCTGTTACAAGTGTTGCCATACCCCGATATCACCTCATATTGGCACTATTCCTACAAATATTTCATAAATATCTAGTCAGTACAAGCTCTTGACCATAAATACAGTCCTTGCTGGTGAATTATGACCAATCCTCGCAATAACATAGCTAATTTCCATCAAATTTGAGAAATCCTAGCTCACAAGATAAATACCAGGTCACAATCCATCGGACCTTTTGAAGAGCTACCTGTTAGAGGATTTAGACCAAGAACTATGGATATCCATCATACTCCTAGTTCCAGTGCATTAGGAACATCACCAGAACATCCTGTTTTGACTCCTAGTGATTTACATATACCTACAGGATCTCCTCAGGGTGCACCTTTAGTCCAACCTTAGCTGGTTATACCCCAAGCTCAACCTCCTTCGATCACAATGTTATTCTTTGTAGTAGAATCACCCCTAACCTTCACTGTATATCATAATTTTCCAAAGAATCCAGACAAAATTTGTCCAAAATATCATCCGTATCAAGATGCGGATGATCATATCAGAACTTTTAAAGAAGCCTATTGTAGGGCTAGAATAGCATATCAGAACGTTGTTTGTAGATTATTTCCTTTTTCTTTAGGGGAAGAAGCCTATAATTGGTACATTAGTCTTGGTCAGGGTTTGGTTGGATCATGGGATGTCCTAGAAAAGGCATTCCTCAATAGATTCAAAATTCCTATTGATCCTTCCATGAACTATCACCTATTTGCTACAATCAAAAGACTTGAGAGTGAGCCTATTGCTAATTTCAATCCCAGATTCCAAAAGATGTTGTCTAAGTTAGTGAGTCCTTATATGGTGGCTAATGAAGCTGCTAGAAGTATCTATTATTCAGCTTTGGATCCTTTGACCTCCATGTTCATTAGGAGAGCTCATCCAGCGATAGCAACTTTGACACAAGCTTTCCAGGAAGCTATAAAGGTCAGTCAATAGCTGGTACCTGCCACTACTCCAAATATCGCCTTTCTAACAATGCTTGGCATACATCCTGCACAATATCCTAATGGAGTATGATGCCTCCAGCAGTCATGCCTACACCCTTGCAAGTTCCTCCATTAAGTATTATGCCACCTCCTAATGGGAATGGCCAAATACCACAGTACCCTACACAAACATAAACACCTCAGGGTATAGATCCTAACAACAATAACACTGGATCCTCTTTCTTCAAACCTCAAACTAAAAATGTAGTGGCCAAAGCTCAGGAAGAAAAGGAAGAGATCAATGAAATATCAGCTTGGCTAAGGAAGCTTACAACTGAGATCACTCATCTGAGAAGTCAAAATTTCTACTCTCAGCCTAACCAAATAGAGGTTACAACAATGATAGACCAAATTATCCTAACAGGGGGTATAACAACAATAATTACAACAACAACAGTGGTAATAACAATCCCCCTAGGTAGCCCAAAGTATGGAACTCCAGGCCAAATAATGGTTCCTTACCATCCCCTTTAGATAGTCAAGCTCCTGGAGAAGCTAAATAGACTACCAGAGTCAATCTTGCTGAGGTAGCCCTCACTAATTGGTGTAGGATACACAATATAAATGCTCATGCAGAACTAGACTGTCCCCATTTGAAATCGTTGCAAGTATTTTCTAGACAGAAGTATCTAATACTGCAGGAAATCCACATCATGTGGAAGGGAATGAACTTGTTCCCTATGGATATGATTTAGCTTTGGTATTGGAAAGCTACACTAGTCAACCTTATGGGCAGACTGTGTCACCTCCTCATCAGCATAATACCCAAACATGTGAAGAATCAGCCATGACTTTTAAGTCAAATTGTGTTTTCCCCTTTGAGGATGACATTGAGCCATCAAATGAGCCAGAGGAGGTACATGCTTACCAACAGCAATACCAAGGTAAGCACAACTATAACTTGAGAAGCAATGCCAATAGACCTACTAGTCCATTGACCTCTTCCTTACCTCCAAATAACTTTAATACACCTCTTGATCCCAAAGCAAGCAATAATCTAGAACTTCCTAAGGTCAGTACTCAGTATTTATCACCACCAAACACAACATCAAAAGCTTTGGGCATGCCTCATGAATCAGACAAGTTAGTCACCTATTTGGTAGATGAGATGAAGAAGATCAAGATTAGCCTATCCTTATCAGAATTGTTGAAAACTCCAGCCATAAAAAAGGCATTCATGGAATCACTAGAATATCCTACTCCTAAGGAAGATATTCATCCATCAAATCAGTCTGGAGGTAAGCATCATGCTACTAGGGATAATAATGTTAAAGCTAAAGTCCCAGCTACTGTCCAAGCTGCGGATACATCTCACATGACCTTGTATAGAGATAAAAGTGAATCACCTCCGTTCCTCCTAACCATACGAATGTTTGGTAAGAACCTGCATAATTGTTTAGTGGACTCAGGAGCCTCAACGAATGTCATGCCCTTGTCTATCTGCAAAGCATTAGGTCTACATCCTACTAAATCCCTTAAGAAGGTGACATAGTTAGATAAGACAGAGGTGAATGTAATAGGAGAATTGACTCATATTCACATGTAATTGGCATCAGACCCTAGGATCCAATACTATATTGACATTCAGGTAGTTGACATACCTGATACATATGGTATGTTAATTAGTCAAGATTGGTCCAAGACTCTCAACGGATATATATCTACCGACTTCAGTCATATGTGGTTACCTTGGAAAGGTATACCAAACCAGATAAGGGTAGATGCTGAACCAAGAATGAAACACATGATCACCGAATACAACAAAACAAATGAGATCATGTATGTGAATATTGAACCCAGAGTATATTCCATTAGACCTCAAACTATCAAAATTGAGGAGATCCTGATGTATGATTTTCATGACAATCAGATCAGGATGATCATCCTCATGATGATAACATTGTAGTTTCAAGACATGATCATGATCCTGCAAATGAAACACAAGTAGATCATTTCAAAAGTTTTGGAATATACTTGTCTAAACAAGTAGAACACTGTAAATTATTAGATATACCTGTTCATGATATTTTGATTGATGGTTGGTGCAGATTACACGATGAAGCGCATTCTGAGAGAACTTGTGAAACATGCGTTGACATGATGGAGCTCGAACAAACATGTGGAGAGACATCATCATTATCATAAGGGGCAAGTTCCATATGTAGTGATGATGATCATGCTGATTCTTGTTCATCTCTTACAGCAATAGGAGAAGACGTGAGTCAGGATGAGGATTCTATCTAGAAGACAGACGAAATTCTGGTATGTACTGAAAAGAAGAATAACAAAAATAATAAGATCACCCCTGGTAGTGATTGTTTGATGGATTCAGATTACAAATTATTGGATGATGACAGAGGCAGTAACCTGACCAGATTTGAGAAGTTTCTATCAGAAGAAATAAAAAAGATGATAGAACAAGAGAAACTTTCATAGGATGCGTTGACTGAAGGATGGTGTAGATTACATGAGGCACCTCACTCAGAGACTACTTGTTCTCTATGCTTGCATATTTTAAAGAAACATGTAATGCATAGTTCAAAAGATCATCCTACTGACAATGAAAAGAAAGAGGAATCATCTGCTTCACAAAAGAAAGGAAAGATGAAATCTGAGAATGCTAGAATTCCTCAATTGAAATGGATATCACCTAGTGCAGCTGCTAGAGTTGCAAAGAAGAAAGAAGGTTCAGCTAGGCCTCCTACTGAGGATGGGCCTTAGATCTTGAGATTTGATGTATCCAAGTCTAAGTAAGGTGCTTGTGTAGGAATTGATCTCATAGACCCATCAGGAAAGTCTTACCTGGCAACTTATAGACTACAATTTCCCTATACTAACAACATAACAGAGTATGAAGCTCTAATACATGGGATCTTGTTTGCTTATAAGAAGAAAGTAAAAATTTTGCATGTCTATGGAGACTCAGAATTAGTAATAAGATAGGTGAGAGGAATTTACTCCTATAATTATAGGAAACTGTCTAACTATAGACATCATGTTTGGGACCTGATTGAAGACTTCAAGGCATTTAATATCACCCATGTACCCAGAGAATAGAACCATAGAGTAGATGCTCTAGCCCAGGCTACTAGTACCTTAGAGCCATTGTCTATTTTCGGTTTAAAGAGGTTTTCAGTAGAGCTAGTATCAGTACCTTCAGTACCTGATAATGTTATTAACCTCCAAGTATTCGACGATGATCAACATATTTTGGATTTCATCTCTAATAGAGACATATTTGATGCTCAAATCATCGATGAGAACAATATAGAGGAGCATATCTGGGAGGAAGAAGAAATACTGGAGTTGCCCAGCAATAAGATCCCAAAAGGGATGATTGAACTAGAAAGAGCTTTTGACATGGATAATATGCTGAAGTAGAAAGATCTCCCCAAGGCTGATGGAGGACAATATTCACAAGTGAATATTGGGCAAAATGATGACAAAAGGAACGTCTTGATTGGTAAGGTGTGCACAAAAGAAGAGTTAGAAGGGATAACTCAGGCACTCAAAGACTACATACATGTCATTGCATGGACTTATGATGAGCTAAAAACATATGACACATCAATCATAACTCATACTATACCTCTCAAACCAGATGCTAAACCTTTCAGATAGAAGCAAAGGCTTGTCAATGCCTTGCTGGAACCTATAATTTTTGAAGAATTTAAAAAGTTGTTGAATTCTAGGATAATATTTCCTGTTAGGCACTCCACCTGGGTTGCAAATCTAGTCCCAGTGAGAAAGAAGAATGGAGACATCAAGTTATGTGTGGACTTTAGGAACCTGAACAGAGTATCAAAGAAAGACAACTATCCTTTGCCTTCCTTAGATGAAGTTCTACAGATTGTTAATGGAGCAAAAATGATGTCATTCCTAGATGGTTTTTCTGGTTATAATCAGGTAATGGTTGAGAAGATTGACAGACTGAAAATTGCCTTCACCACCAAGTGGGGTATCTTTGCATATAGACGCATGCCATTTGGGCTGATAAATGCTAGAGCAATGTTCCAGCGTGCAATGGACATAGCCTTCAGAGGCTTAATAGGAAAATGTATAGTCATTTACATGGATGACTTAACAGTGTTTTCCAAGGAGAGAAGCAACCATGTAGCTGATCTCAGAAATGTATTAAAAAAATGTGAAGAGTATGGAATATTGTTGAACCCCAAGAAATGCATATTCGGGGTAACAACATGAAAGTTATTGGGTCACCTAATAACTGAGAATGGAATTATCATTGATCCTGATAGGGTAGATTCAATTCTAAAAATTCTGCTTCCTGCGAGTGAAAAGGAGCTCAAGTCTTACTTTGGTAAGATAAATTTTGTCAGGAAGTTCATCATTGGATTTGCTGAGATAGTTAGACCTTTAAATGCTATGCTTAACAACGATGCAAAGATTGAGTGGACACCAGAGGCAAGAGCTACTTTTGAGGACATAAAGAAAGCTATATCTGAAGCTCCTGTCCTCATCAGTCCAGATTACACTAGAGATTTTTACATTTATTCATTTGCTTCAGAACATACTTCTGCAGCAGTGCTAACTCAGAGAAATGAAGAGAAGGAAGACAAACCAATTGCTTTCATGAGCTGCCCTTTTAAAGATGCTAAACTAAGATATGTAGATGTTAAAAGGTAGGCACTATAATTGGTTAGAGCAGTAAAGAAATTCAGACACTATATACTAAGAAGCAAAGTGATTGCAGTGGTGCTTGATGCAGCAGTGAAGATGTTGCTAATGCAAAGTGAGCCTGGTGAAAAGAGGGCTAAGTGGATCACAGTTTTACAAGAATATGGCATGGAAATCACACCCATGAAGATGGTAAGAGGACAAGCTCTAAGCCAAATGATATCTAAAATGGGTCATCCTAGGCCACTACACATGCAATCCTTAGAGCAGGATATTACTGGCCCACAATTTTCAAGGATACTGCTGAACATGTTAAATGTTGTCATGTATGTCAAGTTGTTGCTAACAAGGAATGATATGCTGCTTAGCCCTTGCAGCCAATGATGGAGATACATCCCTTTGCACAATGGGGCATGGAATTCATAGGACCAATCAGTCCTCCATCATCATCAGGCCATAGGTATGTACTGACAATTACTGACTATTGTACCAGATGGACAGAAGTTGTTAGCACCAAGACATGCACTGCTGATGACATCATCAAATTTTTGGAAAGTAATATTGTTACCAAGTATGGAGTTCCTTATGCTTTAGTAAGTGATAATGGTTTTGTGTTTACTTCCACTAAATTGTCAAATTGGGTGTTTGATCATGGGATCATACTGAAGTTCTCCTCTAACTATTATCCCTAGGGAAATGGATTGGCAGAATCCACTAATAAAAATCTGTTGAATATCATAAGAAAATTAATAGAAAAAAACCCTAGGGAATGGAACACATTTATGAAATATGCCTTATGGGTAGACAAAACTAGAATGAAAACTACATTAGGAAACTCACCTTTCCATTTAGTATATGGGGTGGATCCCATCCTCCCTGTTAACTTGCAAATTCCTACCCTGCAGTTTGCCCAAGAATACCTAGGCATAGATAATAGACAGGAAGTCAGGTTGCTTCAGCTGATGCACCTAGAAGAGAAAAGAAGTCAAGCAATTGACCAGTTTGCAAAACACCAGGCTGTTGTCAAATGCTGGTTCGACAAAAGAGCTAGAGTCAAAGCTTTCAAGATATCTGATTTAGTCTTGATGTGGGATAAAGCACACGAGAGGAAAGGAGACCATGGTAAGTTTGACAAATTATGGATAGGTCCCTTTCAAATTTTTGAGATATTAGGAGACAACACTTATAGGCTTAAGAACCTGACAAGTGAGGATGTCCCATTGCCAGTTAATGGACAATTCCTCAAACATTATTTCCAAGCCTGAGTGACCTCATGATAGTCATATGTATCATATTGTATATTTTGTATAGTTGCTTGTACAGTTTTGTTTTCTTTATTTTTGTTTGTTTGTTTTGTTTTGTTTGTTTGTTGAGTTTTTGTTTTGGTTAGTCAAGATGATGCCCTTCATCACCCTAGAAAATAACAAAATTGTTAGGATTCAAGTGATGAGATCAAATTCATATATAGGTTATGATTCATTCTGAGAAGTACTTGTGATCAGGTCTGTGATATCTTTTCATCAGGGTGCTTTTCTTGACCAAAGTGATTCAATCACAATGAAACACCGAACAGCCTTGGGTTTGTTGAACACATAAGTATAGGTGTTAAGTGAAAAATCCAAAGGGACTCCCTTTCTACCAATACAATCTCCAACCTAAAGCAGCAAGTGACCATACCTTGTACAATGAACTTACATGATGATATCAGATATATAAAGTATAAAAATATATATATAATAAAATTAGGTCATCTAAGTAAATCTACCGAGGCTATAGATGCCTGCTGGCAGTGGAGCTCTACTTAGGGAGATTGTATAGATAACCTTGTCGGGGCTATGGACGCCTGCTGGCAGCAAGGCTCTATCTAGGTTAGCTATGAGGGATGATCTCCAACTATGTAGTTTAACACCATTTACTCATGTTTTCAACTTGCTTTCAAGATGAGGATAATTAATCATTTGCACACACCTGATCCTTTGTCAGCATTGTTGCCACGATGAAATCTTATTATCCAGAAGATTATGATGCTTATGCTCGAAAGGAATTAGAATGCTATATATGAATGTGATCACATCACTTGAATAATGGGAATTTGGTTGTTTTCTTTGGTGGCAAGTTGTTGTGTGGTTACACAACACGCCCCATTTTGATTTGGCAAAACAGGGACCCAACCTTTGTGGTTTGGCTTGTGTTTCCTGCTCTCTGGCGGTCTAGTAAAAGGTAAGTCCTGCAGATAACCCTCTAAAGCAGGATGGGGTAAGTCATCATCATGAGGTTAGTTTACATAATTCTTATTTCATTTCATTAACCTCATATTCGGGAGGAGCATTAAATTTCATGAAGGTTTGTCTTTTACATCACCCTGATATTCCTTAGGATGTGAAAGTTATGAATGGTCAAAATCTTAGTCAAACTTGATATTCATAAGGGGGGAGGATCATATTTCTTAATATCAGTCACCTTATAAAAGATCACCCCGATCTAATTTATCTCCCGACCAATCATCTGGTTTGTGACATGCAGACGTCAAACTTAAGTGGTAGTAATACTTACCCGTCAAACAACAACATGTATTTCGCGGGGAGGATATTTCAAAACATCAACTGATATTCTGAATATCACCTTATCTTTCAAATATCATCCGATTGCAAAATATCACCCTAATGCCATTATCCTGATGACATCATCTGATCTTGATAACAAAGCAAATCAACATGATGATGACATCATCATCATTGTTGCCTCGCGGAGGTATATTTCAAAACATCATCCGTTCATAAAGCTTGATGATGACATCATAATGCTTCAACGATGGACTAAGCCAATATCATGGTGACGTCATCATGATATTCTAAGAAAGGTCACTTCAACAATGGGGAGGGTCATCATCATTTTCAAAATATCACTTGATATTTTGAACATCACCTAATCTTTTATAACATGACCTGATGGTTTGAAAATAGCCCGACATACCGACATATGTTTCCCACTAAGATGTGGATGGTCATATTCTGAACATCACCTAATATTCAAAATATATCCTGATATTTCAAAGGATCATCCTACTCCTCTTGTCGCGCGAACATTGAATGCTCATCAATATGGTAGGTGGTTCTCGTCGATTGTCGACTTGATGATTACACATGGTAACATCTAGAGATTTCCATGCATAAAATCAATGATCAAGATTGATTCAACTAGAATGTGCCCTAATTGACCAAATTAATGGGTTTAAAGCAAATTTGCAATGTCATTATACACTTACCTTGCGACAAATTCAGTTTTTACACAGAGTCGAGCTTCCAAAACCCTTCTACAAATCACTTGCAGAGGTATACATCCTGAACCAGAATGAAGAGTATGATTATCATCAATCTCAAGATCATTTCTATATAATCATCACTATAATTAGGGAGGATAAGCATACATCAAGTAAGTATCTGGTCCCTTCTGCTGTGTTTTTCTCTGCATATCCAGGTAGTATGATGTTTACTGGTTTGGAATTGTGAATTCTGTATATCATGAAAAGCAATGTTTAATGAACTTATGCATGATGCCATAAAGATGTAGTATATATATATATATATATATATATATATATATATATATATATATATATATATATATATATATATATATATATATATATATATGCATACATGAGATGAAGTACAAATTGTGAGACTAGTTCTTGTCATTACAAGCAGTCATGGCAGATAGGAGATTGATGAAATCTGAAGCGGAGTTTGTTAAACCAATGTTTGTACAACATGAGGGGGTGCAATTGAAGTATGAATTCATAGGAGATACACACCAGGGAAGTACAAATCTAGCCAAATGGACAGACATGATGCATAGTCAGGAGGAGAATGGTCTGTTTCAAGCTGTTTTGGTGTCTGGAATGGGGAATGCAACTGGTTTTCCATATGGCATGGAAGCTCCTGAACTAGTTATTGAATGTGATAGAAATTATAATTCACAAACCAGGAGGGTTGAGAAACATGGAAGAGTGTATGCAGACTTCTCCATAAAGACCCTGTCTACCATATTCAACTTGCCACTAGGTAGAGGTGTTGTCAGCATGAACCTGAAGAAACTGGAAATAGAATATGAGGCTAATAAGAAAGCTGCTAGGAAAAGAATGTATGGATGGAGGGCCAAAAATAGTACTTATCCAGCTATAGCCAAGCTACCCGTTCATTTATATAAGTATGATTTTGATGATGAATATCAGTTCATGATCACCTTACTCAGCAGGGTTACAGGTCAACCAAAAGATGGAAGTTTCAAAGACTGGATGTATGGGATCATCCTAATGTGTGTATATACTGAGAACAGGCCATTATGGGCTAAAATGATCAGTGATGCTATAGATGAATAGTTGTTAAACCTGGGAGGTACAGATTGTGCTTTTTATATGACTTCATACCTTGTTTATGCATGTGCATACAAGGGTACATTCAATGCGTTGACTACAGTGGCAAAAATTGGTGGCACTACCAATGATGCACATATCTGGGATCACTATCCCTAATTATAGAGAGTAAATTACCTCCAGGATTATAAATTGGTGAATGATGCATTCTCTATGCATCTAGTAAGGACCATGGAAGAAGACATAACTAAGAGATTGAGCATGGAGGCTCAAGAAATCATATATAGGCATGGAGCCTGGTTCATTCAGTTTGCAACCTTTTCTTACATTAGGATTGAGGGCTTTGCAGAACAACCCCTCATGTTCCCAAGATATCCGACTGATGCAATAGTGCTAATGGAATTCATGAGACAGGTTGTAACAATATTGGATGCTTATAAAGCCAATAATAAAATTCCACCAGTATTGTTTCCAGTGACAATGGGCTATTACATGTACCCAGATAGTGAAAATATTAAGAAGGCCATAGCTAGCCTAACAATGATGAAGTTACAAACTTTCCCATTGATGAGGTCATATGATCCTTATGGGAGGATGTAGAAGATCATGGGACAGCCCATCCATCAAAGACATCTTGAGGATTTTTGGGCAGACTGTGAGGATGAGGCTGAGGCAAGAAGGAGAAGATATCAAAGGTTGACTCTAAATAGATCAGGACCTTTGATTGTATTTTAGTCCCTGTGTAGTTGAAGAAAGATGATGGAAATATCATGGCTGATGAATATCAAAAGAAAAAGATATATAATGAGACCATATCAACCCCAGATCTCACTATACAACAAGATATTTCTTTAGACGAGTTCAATGGTAGAATCCTAAGGCTGACCTAGGAGTGGGTAAATGATCAAGTTAATAACTTGAAGAAAAAGGGAGTTGCTCTCACTATGGATGATAAAAAGAAAAGACAAGAAATCCCAGCTAACGAGTATGATGATTTTCTTATTGAGAAGAGGAAATCCAAAGGAGACAGGTTGCCACCTCCACAGCAACAAAGCGAAAGAACTCCAAGAGGCAAGAAAGCTGGAGATGAACCCAAAGGGGTCATCATTGAAAGAATAGTAGCTCCTGCTACAGAAGCACCACCATCAAGAGAAGCATCAGCTTTAGGGCAGACTACAGTATCATCTGCACCTCCTCTAGTGGATAAACAGAAGTCCAAAAGAATCCAGAGGACAGATACACTAGTTACTAAGACCTATGAAGAAGGTCAAGCTTCGTAGAAATAGATAGAAGAGGATATTCTTACTAATGAGGAAACTGAAGAAGAGAATGTTCTCCCTTTCACTAGAAAAAGAAAAGCACCCCAAGTGATGGTGGCTACCACACCTAAGAAGACAAGAACTTCCATGAGAGGTGAGGTAAAACAACCCCCTATAATTCTAAAAGGGGTAGGTGGTGAAGTGTTAACTAAGGAGCTGTAGCATAGTGTTCCACTCCCCACCATTGTAAAGTTTAAAATTAAGTTGGCAGAAGAGCAAATAGTAGAAGAGCAAATAGAAGAAACCTCTAGGATACTCCAAAGTGGTGTTGTCTCATTGGATGAGATAGTTGACCTATCCGATGATGAGGTA
Organism: Cunninghamia lanceolata; assembly: GCA_027924645.1. Lineage (NCBI taxonomy): Eukaryota > Viridiplantae > Streptophyta > Pinopsida > Cupressales > Cupressaceae > Cunninghamia > Cunninghamia lanceolata. The sequence continues at coordinate 3,197,516 of BSBN01000537.1, forward strand.
GTGAAGGATGTAACTTCACAAAGAATGGAAACCCTTGCTGCTAGCACCCAAATAACTCCTCATGGAACTCCATCAGTACAAATGGTGTCAGAGGAAATGAAGCAAGTGGAATCACAAAAAGAAAAGAGCCCAGAGAAAATTGTAGAGCAAATGGGGCTAGATGCACTAGTGGATAAGGTGACAAGTCCTGCAATTGTAGATTTGACACATCTAGAGGATGTAAATCCTCAGGATATGGTAGGTACACCTGATAAAGCAAAAAATATTGAAGAAATAAAGGTAACAGAGGTGGAAATGCATGCTCCAGATTTGGATCAATCACAACAAGATACATCCAGTGAACCCAAAACTGTGGAGGTTCAAGAAAAGAATGAGATTGACAAAGACAGTTCAAGTCATCATGATGAACTGAAAACTCAAGAATTAAGTGCATCAAGTGCAGAAAAAGATGTGATACAAGATCAAATAGAAGCACCTCAGACAGATGAAATAGTAACCATGGACACAAACATGCCTCATGAGGAGGAAATAAATAAAGTAGATGAATTAAGAGTGGAGGAAGTAAAAGATAAAGATCATGATACACATGCAGATGATCAACAGGATCAATCGGCAGAGAAAGAAGCTCCTCACCAGGAGGATATACCCAAAGATCCCCCTCTTGATGAACATCATGAGGAAGAGAAAATAAAATCACCCTCCCCATCAAACATGATGGTGGACATAGGAGATCAGGGTGATCAGCATAATGATGATGGTGGAAGCCAAGGACCAAGTTCCTCAGTGGTTAGAAACTAAAATTGCTACAGAATCAAGTATGGAAATACAAGAATTTGATGTATCTACTTTGTTTTTAGAGACCCTGATAAAACCAAAGAAGAAGGCTAGACTGACTTCGGACATTAGAAGAGATCCTACAATAGGTAGGAGAACAGCTCAAATATCAATCCCTACTCTAGATAAAGAAAAAGGTAAGATTACCTTAGATGAATTCTAGATTAACACAATAGATTTGGGGTTTGCTAACGAAGACCAAGAAGGTCAAGAAGGTAAGGACATCATAGATTCATTGATCCAGAAAGTTAAAAGAGAAAAGGAGAAAAATAAGCAACACAAAGAGCACATTGCTCAGTTGCATGCATATATAGAAGGGTTAATTAACCTTGAAGACACTCCAACTGACCATGCAGTCCCATTGACTGCTATTTCTGAGGAAGAGGTAAAGAAGTTGGACCTCATGAAACATGAGTTGTCCATACTGAAGAAATGGATGTTATCCACATTGGATGCAGCAAAAGATGTATTAAAAGCCTCTTTGAAAAGGTGGAATTCCTTTAGCATCTCTAGGAAGAAAGTGGACAAACTACAGATGGAGATTGGGAAAAGGTCTTTTCAATTGGAGAAGACATTGAGTGTATTGGGTGAAATAAAGAGGATCAATCCTCAAATACTCATCAACAAGCAAGTGCTAAATAATAACAATGCCCTATTAATAGACATATGGTATAAGGACATCTAATTTGAGTGTGATGTGCTTAAAAGGTGCAACAATAAGTTGAGAGATATTAACATGAAGCTGCATGACATGATGTCTTTTGAAGTAGAGATTTTAGAAGCAATAGAAGGAAAGGTGGAAGGAAAGATAGAAAATTAGGATGAAGAACTTGCAATCAAGACTCTACATAATAACCTTCAGCTGGTTGCAGATCATCCACTAAACCACTTGATAGAAGAAACTATGGATAAAATGATGAGAATCAAGGTCAAAGTGGAAAATTATAAGGAGACATTAGATAACAGAAGGAATAAATTGAATAATCTCTGAAGTAAATACCAAATACATAAACATGACATCATCAAAGCAAAGACTCAGGATGGTGGAGAAGTGGAGAAAATAATACAGTTGTATGAGAACATCAGGATAGTCATGCAGGCTCATATGCAAGGTCACGGTCATCATGATGATGAAGACACAGGAAGTGATGCACCTGATGATGGACAGCATGAATCTATGAGTAGATGAAGATGCTCCACAAAGAAATATCAGCATCTGATACTTAGCAAAAATAAGTATCTTAGATGGTTGCCAGCTGGCAACTTGTGCCACTTGATGAAATTGACAACGTCAAAGAGTGAATATTCATCGTAGATATTCATAGACAAATCTTGATCGTTGATTATTTTTGTAACGGCTTCCTCACCTTATTCTATAAAAGGTGTAGGGATGCCTCATTTTGATTCATTCAGAAACTTAATTGAAATCTTTTTGCTGAAATATTTAGGGCTCATTTCAAAGTTATTGTATACATATATGTTCTTGCATACTTAATGAATAAGAAGACTTGTTTGATTACAATTCATAGTAAATCTTGAGTAATCAGTGTATGAATTCTGGATATATGCTATGATTTGCTGCATCCCTTGGAGTGTATATCTACTTGCATGTGTTGCTTTCATACCATTCCTTCGAAGTTAGCATCAACCATATCTAGCTGTGGAATGTCTTGGTGAACATATGGTTTGGTTTTGTTCTCCTCATGACTGTATCTGATATATGTGTGGCTCAATAGCTAAAGGTTGAACATTAATTTGAACAAGGGGTTAGGGTGTGTCTACAAATTTGGGACAAAGGGCTAGGTATGTTAATGGAAGGCTCTTGAAGAGGCTCAAGGATATGTGAACCACATGATGAGATTATAGGATTGGACATGACCTTTGGAAGTTCATTGGTAGGCTCATGAATTGGTGTTTGACATGGCGGTAGTTTATTCCTATCTAGTAGCCAATGGATCACATCCTTTGCAAGGGTATGAGTGGATGGGCAATATAATGGATGGATGATAATGGTAGATGGTGTTGGATTAGGATTAGGACGAGGATTAGGTTGAGAGCTAATTGGATTGGATGGATTAGGATTTGGACTAAATGGGGGTGACACATAGGATGGGGATGATGTGGCACGATTTCCCATTATAGGTGGGTACACCTTGTAAACAATTGAGACAAATATTGGGCATTGATTTGTATTATGGCCTTTGGTCCTATGGTATGCACAATAATCATGTTCATCATATGGACTTTCTTCACATGGTTTGACTTTAGGAAGTTCAATGAGTTTTGCTTCAAGCATCCTTTGGTGAACGATTAGAATGACATGGTGATGAAGGTAATGAAGGGCTTGGTGAATTGGAAGATTGATGGACCAAAGGACTAGGAGTAGGATCACATGGTGGTGTTGGGATAGGATTAGTTGGCTCATGTGTTGGCATCAGATTGGATGGCGCAGGCCACTCTAGATTGGTATCTCCCTTGTCAAAGGTTATTAGATCTTGCATAGGATAACTTGGGCTTGTTTGATTTATGTACAAGGGGCCATTGGGATTTGGATATGATTCTTGTTGGAAAGGTGGATTTAGATCTATCAATGGTGCTTGGTGGTCTTGTTGAAAAGGTGTATTTGGACTTACTTGATTTATGTACAAAGAGCCATTGGGACTTGGATGTTGTTCTTGTAATATCACTTGATGGCTTTGTGGATGGGCTTGGTAGTGCATTGGAATGGTGGTATGAGGGATTGGATAAGCTTTAGGTGGATGTTCATAGGTTGATGTGGTATTGACTTGGTGGATAGGTGGATTAAGTTGATATGGAGTGGATGGATATGACATGTGGCTATGAGGTGGATTAGGTTGGTATGGAGTGGCTAAGGATTGTTGTACTTGTCGAGCTTGACTAGCGGCTAAAAGGTGTTGGACTTAGGCTATAAAGTTTTGTAGTTGAGGTGATTGGCTTGCGTGGGGTTGAGCTCTTTGGAGGAAGAATTGTAATATTTCAATGGCATCTTGGTTGAGGGGTTGTAATCCTTGATAAATATTTTGGAGGAATCTTTGGAATTTGATTTCTAGGTCTTCTAATGTAGACATGTTGTCACCAAGTGTTTGTCTTAAGTCCTTTTAGCAAGTGTTTGTTTAGGGATTTGGATGATGATGTGGCTTGTTTGGATGATGTGTTTAGATTGATTTGTTTATGTGTTTGGTGTTTATAGCTTGATTTGGCAATGTTCAAACAAATGATTATGCATATACACACATGAAACACTCACGCAAGACACATAAGCAAGTTGTTAGTTTGAAAGAATGTGATGATGGTTAAGCAAGCATGTGAAGACAATTCAACAAGTCCTAGTTAAGGCAAGGCCACTATCACAAGGAGGTTCTAGTGAAAATCTGGGGGACCGGCACCCCACGAGCATCCAGCAAGCCACTTAAGACTTTAACTAACCCTACTAGGAGTTTTAATATACACAAAGGTACACCTCCTTTCGAGTTAGCACTGTATGGTGAGCGCTAATACCGGTTAGACTTGGCTTTCACCTTATCCTCTGATTGTTATAGTAGACTGGATGAAAGTACTGCTTGAGGTCATTCGCTTGGGGTGGATACCAAGGCAAACCTCTCTAAGGCTAAACAAAAGCAACACAAGTAAATGTTTTTGATCTCCAAGTTCGTGTTGGGACGCGAGGAGAGAGCATACACATTTACTTGGTGACACTCGCATGAGGTTCATTAACCTTAGAAGTTCAATGTGTGGAAGACAATGCAAGAACTTGTTTGTTTTAAAGCCCAAATCCAAATGTGATGAAAGACAATGGTTCGTTTTAGCCCAATTTTTTTTCAATAGTGTGATAGCAAACAATGTTCGTTTTAATCCCAAAGTCCAAATGTGTGATCAATCAAGATTAAGAGATGAAAGATTAGAATGAGTGCACCTGATACAATCGCTTTCCAATTTGCTGTAGATGTTGATGCCAATACTGCTCCAACTCCTTAGATGCTCCTACAAGTCACCAATTCCCAAAGAGAAACAAGTAAACTTGCAAAGAAGATGATTACATGAAAAAGATGAAATCTGAAAATTCTGATGAAAATGATCTGATATAGAAAAATAGATTGCATAAACAGAAAGTTCAGGAGATTCTAAGCAATTTGAAAAAAAGTTTCGCTGAAAAATGATCAAAATTGCTCAAGTTATGCTCAAATGATGTTTGCAATGAACCTAAACTTTGACTGATAAAAAAGCCTGAAAAATAGTATAGTCACCTGATAAAAGTGGTACAGTTGTGAAGCTCATCCTCCTAGCTTTCCAACGAGTCCTCATTTGTGCGATTTGGCCTTCGTATGTGAAAGTTATGCTAGAAACACCAAGATGCACAATGACAGCAACCAAAAGCAAATTACAGTGGCCAGATGCGACAAACTGTTTATTAGAAGTGATAGTTGTTTTACAACAGGTGAGCCCTTGTAGATCAAAAGCAACTAGGAAAAGCACTAGATGCGATCCACTATTGATCAGAAGTGATCTATATTTTGCAACAGGCGAGATTCTGAAGATTCAATGCGATAAGAAACATACCAGATGCGACACCTGTCAGCTTATAGGCGAGGCAGATAAATGCAGAAGCGACCATTTACAGCCTGAACGTGATCTATATCTACAAAAAGTTGAAACACAAAAACCCTAGTCTGCATAGGCGATCACTGTTAATTCATAAGCAACCCCAATATGTTTTTAGGTGATCGGTTATATCATAGATGCGAATATAATAATACCATATGCGGCTTGTTTCCGCTCATATGCGACGCAGAAGATCAGATGCAATTTCTTTAGGCTTATAAGCGATCTGTTTCCTGCAAAATTGACAGTCCAACCACAAAACCCTATTCTGCATAGGCGATTAATTTTAATTGAGAAGTGATGCATATCAGTTCAAACGCGGATACTGTCAATTTATAAGCGATGCGTATAAAATAAAAGTGACCACTGTAATTTCAAAAGCGAACTGTGTGAAGGCATAAGCAATCTCTGTTAAGTCATAAGCAATCAATACAGTTTAAAACAACAACCAACAGCCAAAACACATAGGCAAATTTGATTAGGGCAAAAGCAATGCAAATCTTACCAGAGGCGATGACTGTCGGTATGAAGGCGATCCAGAGAGCAATAAAAGTGGCCGATTCCAGTGTAAAAGTGACACAGAGATACAAAAAGCGGTAGATTTTCACTCAGAAGTGACTGGAATTTACTGTAAGCACCTGCAAAATCTGATCTTCAAAGAAACAACTCCAAAAAATGAAGTTAATCAAGGACGTGAGTCCCACCAGGGGTGCCAAAATGTGATAGGTGAAAAGTCAGGTTTAGCAGATCAGACATAGTCATGAAACCCTAACCCTACCATCATCAAGAAATCTAATCTAAATGAAATCAAAGAATAATGCAACTCAAGCATAACATCACCTAGACCATGCGATTCCTTGTTGGAGAGATGTGGACTGCTTCTTCAACAATGAACAATTGCAATGCTGAAAGCTGCCATGATAGATGATAAAAGCTCAAATGAATGCTCAGATGCTCAGGATGATAATGTAGGTGCTATATGATTGCTAGATGTCTCATATGGAATGAGGGGGTGTTTATATAAGACTCAACCAAGATCAATCGACGATTGAGATTCAGAGGCTATGTGAATGGCTAGGATTGAAAGATACTAAATTTAGGTTCCATTAGTTGTGCATGTGAAGGATATGAATGAAAGTTGTATAACAACACATGATTGACTGGACAAGTGTTGGAATGTGATAAAAGATGAGTGTTTAATTCAAATAAAATATTTGAATTAGTTGGGATATGAGTTGGATATTAATTAAATAAATTAAATTTATTTAATTAAATAGGATAAATGAATGGGATGGGATAAAATATGATGTGGAAATTAATTAAATAAATAAAATTTATTTAATTAATTGGCTAAGTAGGATGAGGATGGGATTTTAATTAAATAAATAAAATTTATTTAATTAATTTTATTTAATTAATTGGCTTAATGAATAATGATTTAACAAGCTGTTACTAGACATGGACAAAGTTGGGACAAATTTGGGTGTCTACAAATTTGAAGCATTTCTTTCAATTTCTTTCAATTTCAGATCATTTCACCATCATAATTGCAAATAATTTATAATCATAAGAAAGTACATAAAAATATGCAGATATCCCATAGGTAACTATACATCCTTAGCATATTTGAAGATAAAGCATGTACAAATGACAAATATCATGCAAAGTTTTGAATATGACTACATCATTTGATCAAATTACTATGTATAATGATCTTTCTATGAAGAATCTTTATAGAGCAGGATCATCATGCTGATGAATTTCACGTAAGGCCCCAAAATGGAAACAACAATGCACATCAACCTCTGAGTAACGTCAGAAGATTAAGACCTAATCACCGGAGACTTGGGATCATTAATTCTCTGAATTCATTGTATCTTTCAAGATGAATAAAGGTTAATGTGTACTTTTATTCTATGTTTGCTAATGACTAACATCATGACCAACAATATCACAGTCACATCTTGTGGTCCGGACTGATGATGGGGAGCTACTACTCAGAGGGAGCAGCAGGCATGGTTCTGAAGTGGTGGAACTGCAAGTATGTGCTCTTTTCCATTGATGTCAAAGGGGGAGAGAAGACATGTGAAAAACAAGTGGTTTCTGATCAAAGGGGGAGTAGTAAAGGGAGAGAAGACATGTGAATGGTTATTGCTGATAGGGGGAGTTGTGACAGTAAGGTGATTTTCTTGTCTTGATGGTTAAAATAGTTTTTCACATCATATGTTGCCATCAATGACAAAGGGGGAGATTGTTACAAGTATGGGCCTAACCGGTGTTGTCATTGATGTCAACATACTCCTATTACATTAATGATAAGGTTGGATGAGTTGTGTGTTGAGGATATTGAGAAAATTAGTCTTAATCAGGAACAGTGAAGAACAGTAATGACATAAGGTAAAAGACAAAGATAGGATGAGGATCAGAGGATGTGGATTAAAGGGTTTGTAGATATGTGTCTTAAGATATTTTAGTAGAGATTTTAGAGGTCCACATGAAGATATGAAGAAGTTATGGCAGTTCAAGTGAAACTGGTTCTGGCAGATGTTCAGTGATGACAAAATGATACAGATAGGTCCGGTGAGATCTAGAAATGCATTCTCTAGTTCTACGGATTTGAGAAAGTGTTGGGGAAGTCTTTGTGGTGTGTTAACTTGATTGGTTCATGGTTTGAAGGTCCGTAAGTATCTATTCCTTTGTGACAGTAATGGTAGACTGTGTTCTTGAGGTTCCAGATGAAGGAGAGAAGGATTTCAGTAAATAGAGGAAGTATAGATGTTCTTGGTGTTTCAGGCAAGTTTGTGGAGGTCCTTGGATCATGTTCAATTCATATTTATGGTCCGCATAAGAATTGGGGTCCCAGAAATGAAGAATAACTTCCAGATGATGATGTTCTTTATGTGACTGGCCGACTGGATGAATTATACATCTTGCAGATGTTCTTGTGGATGTTTTCTGACTTAGATGTTTGTTCCTAAGTTGATGTCATATATAAATAAGGGATTACGAAGTCATTTTAGTGTGTGACTTGTGAAGATGAGTTTGTGGTAGTGAGGAGAAGAGCAAAAGGTAGAGCAGAAGGTTTGGGCTTAAATGGAACTGACTCAAGCATGGTGAAGATGCTATTTACCAGTTCAAGTATGTGATACTTATTCTATTGTAGACAGTGTGTCTCTTGTAGGCAGTGAGCCTCTTGTGAGCAGTGTGCTTGGGCAGTGAGCCCTAATTGGCATGTGCCATTTTATTTTTTCTATTCTTCTATTAGAGAATACAATCTTGGGTTAGTCACCTCGTGGTTTTTCCCTTAACTGGCTTTTCCACATCAAAATCTTGGTGTTTCATGTGTTGATGTGTTTCTACTCTTGATTAAATGCATTAAGTTTCATGTTAAATTTATTGTTATATTGCTAAGTGAATATAAGTGTTGAAAATGAAGAAAGTTTTAGACAACTGATTCACCCCCCCTCTTAGTTGTCTGCCCTAAGTATAATACTATTGACCATAGAAGGAGCATTGATGATCTTTGATCCCAATGTTGACCGTTTTTTTTTTAAATTAGAACAAAGTAGAATAAAGTAGCAATAGTGCTGCAAGGAATAAACTACTATTCACAAAAAGTTAACTCAAATCATAAACCAAAGTACAAATAAGACACATAAAATAGTAGAAGAGTGACCAAAAAAATAGTGATATCCCCTCTCACAAGTCACCTTTCTATTCATAATAATGTCCACTAACACATTTTATAAATATCAACAAGTGTCATATAGTGACTAGTACTTGACTTTGGTTTGTTATTATTATTATTAACCATAGAGGAATTAGGAATCCAACAACTTTAGGGTGAGTCCCATACAACCTCTAGGTTTTACATGTTGCCCTAATGTATGCATCAAGGGAAAGTTGGGTTTTGAACCTATGACCATTGTTTCTTAAATAGTTTTATTTTCCCTGATGAAGGATTACATGCATAATGATTTTGAAATTTTGTATGGAGTTCCTCTCTAATTTGTTAGTGACTTTATACTATTGTCAAATTAGTGATGATAATCCAAAAGTTTCTATGGTGAGATCTTTATAAACTTAGAAATGATTGCTCAAGAATATTATTTAAAATTTTGTAAAGGGAAAGGAATTTATTTTGAATTATTGATTCATTCATATCCAATTTTGTATTATCTTTATATTTCTTGGTGAGAGTGATGCAGATATAGTAATTTTGTCAAAATAATCATTACTAATATAGTTGAAGTTGATTTTGATTCATAAAACACATGTTTTTTAAATAGAACTATAACAAATATTTAGTAAGTACAATTGCAACAATTAAAGTTAAACATAAATAATTATTTATAATTAATACTAAATTATAACCCCAAATAACTTTGTCAAAATATGTAAATTCTTTATTATAATCTTTAGCCTACAAAAAAAAAGAATACGTTTTATAAATTATTTTTAAATTAAACATTTTAAGTATGCCTAGCAACATATACTACTCAAATGAAGATGCACTAGCATAGAATTGGTCATTAACACTATTTTTCCCATCAGTAAATAACATCTCGCTAGGTATCCCTATTAAAAACAAAGTGCATGACTCCATATGTTCATGTTCCTTGTGTATGCTTTCACATGTTGCATACATGTGTACAAGGGTACTTGTAACTACAATATCTAACTAAAATCCCCCTTTTGTTATGTTCTGATGGTTGTCTATACTTTGTTCCAAAGCTCCCATTTTCGCACCAGTTGCATTAAATAGAAAGTTGGGGATTGTAAGTTGGAGGTGATATTTTGATTGCTAGGGTTAATTTTACCCACCAACCCATAATGATATGACATGTGTGAACTCATGTATCAACCATGGGAGTCCTTGGTGTACGTGAGCAAATTCCCTTATGCCTACATGGAGACGTGCCTAACACCACATAATTACTCAAATGCATATGTCTCATTCTAATTGGCTATGCTAAGATGGTCTTTGATAGAGGCAAAGAGCCTCAAGTTATTCTTTTCAACAGATAGAAGGAGATGAACTATCCTGATTTAATTTCCATAAGAATCATCAATAATCTAAGCTCAAACTATGAGCCGATAATTTCCCCAACATCTTTCCATTTTATGGATCACTACTATATAAGGGTATATGGATTTATTTAGGAAGAACAAAGTGAGTGTAGAGTAGCTCTCTTAGTAGTGAATTGAATTAGAATCTTTTGAAAGGATTGATATTAAAACATTTCATATATACATGATTTGGCTCTAAGGTATTGTAGGGTCCTAGCTAATATTGCTCTCTTTGGATATTTATTTGACATTATATTTTGGTGTGAGTTTGTGTAATGGATTTGATTATCTTGAAACATAAACATTATTATTATCATTATTATTTTGGATTCTGGAATGTATGTATTTAAAAGATATTTAATTATTTGTCAGAAAATAAACAATAAGTTTAATTAAACGATTGATGATTATGTTGATAAGAGTATTATAATGATAAGTTAGTGATTCAGATGATTTTGATTATTAAATATTTTAAATGCAACAATGATTAATTAAGAGGTGTGTAGGTGGAAATATATAGTTTTTCTTTTATCATTTTACTTTGGCTTTATTTTCATAAAAAAAAAATATGAAGAGTTGTGGAGAAAGTTATATTAAAAAGAGAGGAAAGTGAGTTATTATGCATGCTTTTTGAAAAACAAAGTGTTGTAAACTTTTGTAACAAATTCTTGGAAGAATTTTATGGTGATAGAGAAAAAATGGCTGAAAGTTGCAAGGGGTGATCCTAGCATGGATAATGGAGGTATGAAATTTGTTGATAATTCTATTTTCTTGCGTAGATTATTGTTTGATTCATGGATTAGAAATGTTAAAATTTTGTTTGTTGTGAATTGATATCTGATGTTGTGAAATTGGAAAGAAAAAATTGAATGATCTTGTTTGAGAAAGGAGTGGTGGATTCCTCTTTGGGGGTGATTTTCATGGTGTATGGTGGAGGATGGTATTGGTGTGTTGGTGACATGGACATTTGGGGTTGGGAGTTGTGTGAATCTAGGAGCTATTGGTTTGTGGGAGTTGTTGTTGTTGCTCTATGTGAGCTACTATTTTTTTTATGGGCGTTACTGGGAGCTACGAGTGTATGGCAGTTGTTGTTGTTGCTCTATGTGAGCTATTAGTTTGTTTATGACATTGGGGGATTTAGTGAAATAAAGGGAGCTACATGTGATTGGGAGCTACATGCCAAAGGGAGCTACAGGGATTAAACCCCAAAGAGGATTCCCCTCTTCACATTTCTATTTGGAAAGTTATCTCAGTGAAATAAAATCTTGGTTTCTGAATTATGCTCAGGGGTGGATTTGACTTTGTCAATCCTATGGATTAAATTTTGTTGTTACATGTTTTGAAGGAAAGTTTTGTTATATGAAGAGCTGATTTGGTTTGCTCTATTCTTCATTATAGGTATATTTTAGATTTATCACTGATCGATATTGATTGATAAAAAAACTATGCATCTCCTTATTTCTGATTCTATTATCATGACTATTGATGAGTTTAATGGTTGATCTTATAGTCATAGATTGTTGAAGAACTTTGATATTGCAAGGAAAATAAATAACAGTTATTCATCAGCAATACAAAGTAATCATTTCTATGCATTTAATCTTATGTTGTTACATTCAAAGCATAGTATTATCATTTGATTATAAAGTGTGAATAATTCTTGATGGAATAAAATTTAATTCTGGAAGATATTGTATCATTATAGTATCTCATCAAATAATTATAAATCGAATACTAACTCATGGCATCATGTAATGAATAATTAGAGATTGTTTGCTATTAGTAATTATTGGTGTTGGAAATAAGCCACACATGGACCAACGATGGACTGGTCTAAGAGGGGCCAGTAGCTCAGTGGTAGAGTGCTCCAGCAGTGAATGGAAGGTCCTAGGTTTGAGTCCTAGCTGGTCCATGTCTTAACATGGTATCAGAGCCAAGCCCAGGCTAGGAGCCCCAAGCACACAGAAGGTGGCTTAAGCAGGGTGTTGGTGTTGGAAATAAGCCACACCCAAACCAACAATGGATTGGTCCAAGAGGGGCTAGTAGCTTAATGGTAGAGCACTCTAGCAGCGAATGGAAGGTCCTATGTTCGAGTCCTAGCTGGTCCATGTCTCAACAATAATGAGTATTAGGTTTGGTGCTGTACTATGTTAAAATTAGTAGTGGCATTGTCTTGTTATAAACCGTAGCATAAGAAATTCTCAACAAAGATACAAGGAAGCCATAAATCCACATGTCAGCATATCATGGGTTACAACATTCAAACTTAGTAACCCCTACTTGGTATAGTTATTATTACTTTTATCTGGTTTCTAAATTTAAATTTTGTGTTCATACTTAGGATTGAGTTTCCTTTTAAGGAACTTTAATATCATTTTGAACTATATATCTTAATCTATATTAGGTTTATGATTTTGCCATGTACAAGGCTATTTGTAATGATAAAAATTTCTTACTTTTACACATTGATTGTGTATCCAAAATTATATTATGATAAGTCATGGTTTTGAAAAGATTAAGCCATGAAAGGATTAAATGATTATGCGGCTATATGTTAAGTATTGTTTTAAATAGTTGCTAAATTAGTATTCAAAGATCTCAGTTTAGGATTACAAACGTAAGGAAATATCATTTTTACCATGAACAACATGTACTCTGTATTTAGACTTATCAATATTACTCTATGAACAATCATTGGTAATATAGGAAAGGGTCAAGGTCATTACTTCCAAGAGTACCAATCTTTCTATAAACCTTAGAAGCATATCTCTGCACACAATAGAATTTAAACTTGTTCTATGTCACTAATAAATAGAATGGTGTTTTAATAAAATACAAATCTTCTAATATAGATTATTTGTATTGTATTTTTGTAATAGCTGGAAGTGTTGTAAACACTAGTGTGTTGTATGAATAGAAGACTGAGTTGTTTTGATGACAAATTTATCAGGTGAATATTAAAATTGTTATTATAAGATAGTTGATTATTGAGAAATCTATCTAGAAAAAAAGTTGTTTAATGTTTAATTTTGCATCTTGTATCTTATCTTTTAAATGGTTCGATTTGTAATAAAATTTTATGATCATAAATTATCCAATTTGGTATTTTTAATCTTAATTGTTAACTCTCTTTTACTTGTTATTTGAATTTTTCTTGATCAAGATTGAATTTTCCTCAATTATAACACATAGATCTAATATTATCTTTGATCAGAGTAAGTAATTTACCTTATTTTATTGTATTTATTTATTATGGTTGGGTTTATATTACATTTTCTTGTAGTGGGCATTACATAGATATCAGAGCTCTAGGTTGTAGCATTGGGAGCTTTGGGGTAAAAGTAATAGTATTTTAAACTCATTTATGTTGCATAGAAAACACGTCTTCAAACCAATCTAGAGAGCCAATTGACCATGGACCCCAAATACTTTAGGTCCTACAAAATTTGGTAAATGTGATCCAAGAGAGGTTATCTATGCCTAATAATCAAAACTAGCATCACTCTTAAGGATAACATTCTATGTCTCAGGAATGAAGTAGAAGTCCATGCCATAGTAGAACAGACAATACAGAGGAAGGAGAATTAGAACATTATTCACCACCTCCTCATAATACTCAAGTAGAGAAAGAGGCCTCTATGGATATTGATAAGTTAATTTGAGATTTTCTTCATTTACATCCACAATAGTTTTTTGGATCTACAAATGGGTTAGAGGCAGAATCTTGGTTAATAAGTCTTGAGAAAAGTTTTGCATTGAAAACCTATGGGAGAAATCATAAGGCTAGGTTGGCTATTCATCTACTCATGAATAGTGTGGACACTTGGTGGCAGCAGGAGGAGAGAAAAAGGTATTTAACTCCTGAAAATATCACTTGGGAAGTTTTCTTAGACATTTTCAAGAAGATATACATTTAAAATCATTTTTGGAAATGAAAATTTGATGAGTTCCATGATCTCCAACAAAGGGAACTGACTGTATCACAATATGAGAATAAGTTCTTTGAGTTATCTTAGTATGTTGACTATATTCACGATGAGAAGCTGATGGTAAACTATTTTATCAGAGGACTTAATCACAACATTGTAGGTCTAGTTTAGTTATCTGAGCCTACTACTATGAAGCAGGCAGTGGAGAAGGCACTTATTGTAGAATAAATTTAGTTGTGACATCATGATCATCATCAGAATTCATCTCACCATCATAATCGCAACCAATTTCACTCTTTTGCCAAGAGTGGAAATAGGTCTAATTCTTATTCTTCTAGATCATCCTCGTCACAACATAACTAGAAAACTGAGTCATCTCAAGGAGGTCTAGTCAGGTCTTGGAAAAATCCATCTCAAAGAGGGGATCAGAGAATCCAGTCACAATTTGTTGGATCAGCTCATCCATAGCAGAGTTATCGAGGTAGTCAGGATAGCACTAGTAGATCAACTTTTTAGTTTCTGTCTCCTTTGAAGGGTCCTTGTTTTAATTGTGATAAGGGACACTATGTTGCAAGTGTAGGCCTAATCAGTGTTGTCATTGATGTCAACATACAACTGTTACATTGATGACAAGGTTTGGATGAGTTGTGTGTTGAGGATATTGAGAAAATTAGTCTCAATCAGGAACAGTGAAGAACAGTGATGACATAAGGTAAAAGTCCAAGATAGGATGAGGATCAGAGGATGCAATTAAAGGGTTTGTAGATATGTGTCTTAAGATGTTGCAGTAGAGATTTCAGAGGTCTGCATGAAGATATGAAGAAGTTATGGTAGTTCAAGTGAAACCGGTTCCAGCAGATGTTCAGTGATGACATAATGATACAGATAGGTCCGGTGAGATCTAGAAATGCATTCTTCAATTTTGTAGATTTGAGGAAATGTTGAGGAAGTCTGTGTGGTGTGTTAACTTCATTGGTTCATGGTTTGAAGGTCCGCAAGTATCTCTTCCTTTGTGACAGTAATGGCAGACTGTGTTCTTGAGGTTTCAGATGAAGGAGAGAAGGATTTCAGTAAGTAGAGGAAGTGTGGATGTTCTTGGTGTTTCAGGAAAGTTTGTGGAGGTCCTTGGATCATGCTCAGTTTGTGTTTATTGTCCACATAAGAATAGGGGTCCTAAAAATGAAGAATAACTTCCAGATGATGGTGTTCTTTATGTGACTAGCCGACTGGATGAATTATACATCTTGCGGATGTTCTTGTGGATGTTTGCTGACTTAGATGTTTGTTCCTAAGTTGATGTCATGTATAAATAAGGGATTGTGAAGTCATTTCAGAGTGTGACTTGTGAAGATGACTGTGTGGTAGTGAGGAGAAGAGAGAAAGGTGAAGCAAAAGGTTTGGGCTTGAATGGAACTGACTCAAGCATGGTGAAGATGCTATTTACAAGTTCAAGTATGTGATACTTATTCTTTTGTAGATAGTGTGTCTCTTGTAGGTAGTGAGCCTCTTGTGAGCAGTGTGCTTGGGAAGTGAGCCATAATTGGCATGTACCATTTTGGTTTTTTCTATTCTTCTAATAGAGAATACAAACTTGGGTTAGTCACCCCATGGTTTTTCCCCTAACCAGGTTTTCCACGTCAAAATCTTGGTGTCTCATGTGTTGATGTGTTTCTACTCTTGATTAAATGCATTAAGTTTCATGTTTGATTTATTGTTATACTACTAAGTGAATATAAGTGTTGAAAATGAAGAAAGTTTTGGACAACTGATTCACCCCCCCTCTCAGTTGTCTGCCCTAAGTCTAACAATTGGTATTAGAGCTAAGTTCCTCTAAAAGGAGCTTAACCATTTGAGGAGATCCAGGATGTCATCCTACAAGAAGGATAGTTTGAAGTTTGATGGAACTAACTTTGCTCTTTGGAAAGGTCTTATGAAATGTCACATGTAGTGTATGGGAATGGCGTACTGGTCCATGGCTACAAAATAGTATGTACCTCCACAGGGTGGTCTGACAACCCTAAATGAAATCATAGATGCTGAAAACAATTTGCAAACCAAAGAGGCTCTTCTAAGCACATTATCTGACGCACAACTCTCAAATGTTATTGATCTACCAATTGCCTTTGAGATTTGGAATAAACTGGAACTTTTGCATGAAGGAGACTAGTATGTTAAATGTGCAAGGTTACAAAGTCTAAAAGGGAAATTTGAAAAACTGAAGATGAGAGATGATGAAAATATTACCTCTTTTATGCCAAGAGTGAATGAGCTGGTTTGTGGAATTAGAAATGTAGGTGGAACCCTGAGTGAAGATGAGATTGTTGGGAAAGTTCTCAGACCCCTTCCTATTTCTTATAAAATCAAGGCTTTTGCAATCGAAGAATTCAGAGCTTACACAACAGTCACAAGAGATCAATTGGTTGGTAAGTTGGCTGCCTTTGAAATGGTAGAGTTTGGAGATGATCCTCCAAAGACTGAATCTGCATTTAAGGCCAGTGCCTCTATAAAAGGGAAACAAAGGTTTGATCTGGGAGAAAACTCTTCAAGGAACCTATCATGGTATGAAAAAGCAAGAAAAGATTTGGAAGAAGAAGAAGCTGAAACTACTCATCTTGAAGCTCTTATTGCAAAAAGATTGCCAAGAGGATCCGGTAAGTATGAAGGGAAATTACCTTTTAATTGTTTTAACAGCAATAAAATTGGTCATTTTGCCTCAAGATGTCCAGAAAGATTTTCAAGACCAAATCCTAATAGACCAAGGTTTCAAAAGAATTGTTACTATGTTCATGAAGAAGATGATAATGAAGGAGTAACAGATGATGAATCAGAGACAGGAAACAAATCCGGTAATGAATGGGTGTTTATTGCCATCAAAGAAGAGGAACCAATATCCTTTGTATCTATCAATCATAAAGTTGAAGAAAGAGCTCTGTCTGCCCAAGTTGAAGCAAAGGATGATTGGGTTATTGACAATGGATGCTCTCACCATATGACAGGTGACAAGAATAAGCTCTTAAATTTGGAAAAGTATGAAGGAGGAATTGTAAAATTTGGAGATAATTCTACTGGCCGAATCAGAGGTAGAGGAACTATTTCTCTTGATGGAAAGAACAAAACTAGTAATGTACTATATGTTGAAGGATTAAAGCACAATCTTCTCAGTGTTGGACAACTGGTGGACAAAGGCTATGATCTTAGATTCAAGAATAGAAAATGCAAGATCTTTGAAAGTTCTGGAATTGAGATTGCATTTGGTACTCAAACTAAAGGTAATATCTTCCACTTGGTTGGTACTGGTAAAAGTTGCTTATTTTCTCAAATTGATCAGAGTTGGTTGTGACATAGGAGGATGTGTCATGTGAATTTTGATAATATCATCAAGATAAGCAATACTCAGGCTATAAGAGATCTTCCAAAATTAGTGAAACCTACTAATAGCTTGTGCAAAGAATGGTAGTTGGGCAAACTAAGCAGAGTCACATTCAAAAGTAAGGAATTGTCTTCTACCGGACTATTGGACTTAGTTCATACTGATCTTTGTGGTCTGGCAAGAGTTAGGAGTATCCAAGGTGATAGATACTTCATGTTACTAAGAACGAATTCATCATTGTGGTATAGAATCCTTTTCAACCTGTGCTCCATCACCAGGCCCTTAAAGGCCATCTGTCTAACTAATATTTCAATATGAATGGGAGTGCTCAACCCTAAACATACCAGCCCTTCTATGGAGAACCGCATTATGAAACCTGACCCTCTCACCATTGGGAACATGACAAACTATCTGAAATAGCACAGAGACAACCCCTGCATTTAGCTTCCCCAAAAAACCCCTACTTAGACTTCTTGAATCTTCCCAATGAGGCATGTGAGAAGAAAAGGAAACTATCTTCCTTATAATGTCGAATGAGGGATGTAATCAATGCAACACATGCCATTGAACATCCTCTTCCTACCTTGAGAAGCTTCACATGTTCGACTGCCACTCCAACTCATGCCCAAACCACGATGTCTCCAACACTCGCTAGCATAGCCAAAGATGTTGTCAAATCATTTGACAACATGTGTCCCTAGTCCTCCCATATGAAAGGTACGATGCCCACCCTTCCACCCTCATTTAATGACACTTTTAATGGGAGTGATTTATATCAATATCCTAACAAATTTAATATTTGTTTAATATTAAGATATTGTCATCTACATTTTATATAGTGGATTAAATATTATGAGGGAACATACATCTAAATTAGAGATTGTTCTTTGGTTGGGATCTACTCCATCAAAGTCACTAAAGAATTGAACTTGATTCAATTACATCTCAAAAGAATTTGAACCTTGATGAATAAAGTAATCAAGGAATATCCATCATTCTCACCAATTAAATTACAACCCTTCAACAACAAATTCAATATTAAAAGAATTATCGATTTTAACAGAGAAACTATTTTATAATTTGATTTTTAAATTGTCATCCCACTTGAAGTTCTCAACCCATCATCTTAGTTTAAGACTGACAAGAGTCATACTAACAAGGAAAACTAAAGTGTATGCTTAATCAAACTAGAATTAAAGGATGAGTGAAGACTAAATATCTCTAATGCCCACTACAAGAAAATATAATATAAACTAAACCATAATAAATAAATAAGATAAATAAGGTAACTTACTTACTTTGATCAAATATAACATCATATTTGTGTGTTATAATTGAGGAAAATTCAATCTTCTAGCAAAAGATCAAGAAAATTTCAAATAACAAGTAAAAGAGAGTTAATAATTAAGATTAAATACCAAATTTGATAATTTATAATCATAGAATTTTATTACAAATCGAACCATTTAAAAGATATTTACTTTGAATAAGCAACTGTAAATAATATAGATTTTTGGAAGTGCAATATCTCTACCCCTCAACTTAGTTGGTTGAGATGATTAAAGCCTATCTGATACAAGATGCAAAATTAAACATTAAACAACTTTAAAAAAAAAAAAATAGATAGATTTCTCAATAATCAATTATCTTAAAATAACATTTTAATATTCACCTGATAAATTTGTCCTCAAGACAACTCAGTCTTCTATTCATACCATAGACTGGTGTTTATAACACTTCCAGCTATTACAAAAATACAATACAAATAATTTATACTAGAAGATTTCTAATTTATTAAAATGTCATTCTATTTATTAGTGACAGACAACAAGTTTAAATATTGTTGTGCATAGAGATATAAGTTTCTAAGGTTTACAAAAAGATTGATACTCTTGGCAGTAATGATCTCGACCCTTTCCTATATTACCAAAGATTGTGCGTAGATTAATATTGATAACTCTAAATACAGAGTACATGTTGTTTATGGTTAAAATGATATTTCCTTACATTTGTAATCCTAAACTGAGATCTTCAATTACTCATTTAGCATCTATGT
The DNA here is from genome assembly GCA_027924645.1 of Cunninghamia lanceolata. NCBI lineage: Eukaryota > Viridiplantae > Streptophyta > Pinopsida > Cupressales > Cupressaceae > Cunninghamia > Cunninghamia lanceolata. The sequence continues at coordinate 3,217,395 of BSBN01000537.1, forward strand.
CAAACAATACTTAATATATAGCCACATAATCATTTAATCCTTTCATGGCTTAATATTTTCAAAACCATGACTTATCATAATATAATTTCAGATACACAATTAATGTCGAAAACTAAGAAATTTTTATCATTACAAATAGCCTTGTATACAGTGAAATATTAAACCTAATATAGATTAAGATATAGATTTTGGAATGATATTAAAGTTTCTTAAAGGGAAACTCAATCCTAAGTATGAACACACAATTTAAATATAGGCGTTGAAAACAAGGCAGATAACTGAGAGGGGGGTGAATCAGTTATCCCAAAATTTCCTTAATTTCCTTTTCTTTTGTTATCTCAATATTCAATGTTATATCAAAACATGAAAGCATATGTTATCATAAGAACAGAAATAAAATCAACACACATAACACAAGGATATTTACATGGAAACCATGTTAAGGGAAAAACCACGGGGTGACTAACCCGAGATTGTATTCTTTGTTAAAAGAATAAAGGAGTACAAAATGGCACTTGCCAATTAGGGCTCACTGCCTGAGCACACTACTCACAAGAGGCACACTGCCTACAAGAGACTCACTATCTACATAATTTACAGAGGATAACCAAGTGTTTGAACTGATCAGAAGCATCTACATATGCAAGAGTTCAGTTCCGGTTAGGTTCAATATACTGATCTAGCACATTTCATTATTCCTTGGTGTAATATCTCTTCTTTGTCGCATTCCTAGCTTGGAGTACTATTTTTTACTTCCTTCTGCTTTTCTCTGCACTTCCTTTGATCACATCCTCATCACATCACTCTACATGCTAGAATCCATCAGGTATATATATCTGCATCAAGGATTTTCAACAACTTTCTAGTCAGCAACAAGAACACTCAAGATATTTGCAAGTTATTGATTCATCAGCTGATTCCATGCTTGATTTGTGATGCGTATCAAAAGCTTAAGTATAGAAGTCATTAATCATGTCAGCCAACAACGTATAATCCCAGAAATTGTTTGATCAACACCTTTTACTCATCCAAATTGAAGTCTAATACTTTGTCAGTCAACTCTTCCTCTACCTGCTCTGCCTGATTGGAACCCAACACTCAGATGCTCATATCTTTTTCATGCTTTATCACCGAAGGCTAAATCTCTAGAGTACAATAGTAATGATACCCCTTTTGACTTGTCCAAGTCTGTAACTTACTGAGTTACACCATCTAACAGATCTGGACCTGATTGTTAGATCATGTAGCATACTTTGTTCTTGTCTTCCGGACCATCTTGACTTCAATCTGACTTCCAGTAAGAGTGAATTATTAGCTGCGGATGTCCAGGATACACTTTGTTTTCATCAATGACAACACTTAAGTAACCTAGTAGTGTCTCTTGCAGACAATCTCCCCCTTTGTCATTGATGGCAACACTTAGTGAAAAATGACTTAGTGTTACAACAACTCCTCCTTTGCAAATGCTCCAACTATACCAGTACTCTTTTAATGTGGGGTTCTACATTTTTCACTGCTCTTCACTCCCCCTTTGACATCAATGGCAAAGGGCAGGATCCGTAAACCAAAATTGTGCAAACAGTTAATACATAAGGCCGCATATGTACATACAATTCATAAGATAAACTTACATATACTTGAGTATGTCTGTAAAAGTAGTCTTCATCTGTACAAACTCTGTGGTCCATTTCCTCTTCATCCTATCCAAAATGAAGATGTGACAACTCAGCAAAAATGCATATGCTTCTACCCTTCTTAAATCTGCTAGATTACTAGTCTGGGCTGTGGTCTGAGCATTAGTCAAGGCCTCATGCATTGCCTCTAGCTTAGGGATAATTATCCCTCTAAGTTCACCCATTCTGTTCATTATGTTCTTTTCTTTTCCAGCTTCTTTATTTCAATTATGATAACAATAGTATGTCATTCTTGATTCATTAGAGAGGAAGAAAAGGGGTCAAAATTCTGAACTATGCTTGATAGTTTTTCTTCTTGTTCTTTCACTTTCTCCTCAATGTCCTCTATCACATTGGGCCAAGTTAAACAAAATTTGTAAATGTCCCCACAATCTTTAAGAGAATTTTCAAGGCTCCTTATGCCAATGCCCAAGGTTCTTCTATCATTAGTAATTAGCCCTTGTACTTCACTAAACCTTTTTCCTAAGAACTCCTTCCAGACCTTAGTTTCCACAGATTTCTCTAAAGATTCAAAATGAGTGTTAACAGAATTGACTAAATTTTTTAGATTACCAGATGGGGAGGCAGAAGGATCCTTTTGAAATTTTGGCATAATCTTCTCCATCATCCCAGATTTAATCTCCAATAGCTCACAGTCCTCCATATGAGATTTTAGAAGTTTCTCTTTTGCTTTGGCTTGATCAAAAGATGCTATTTTCATTGTCTGAACCAGAGAGAGTCAAAATTTAGTGGTCCTTAAAATAACTTAGGTTCATCCAGGTCCATTATTTCTTTGTCCAGGAAGTTTTGTATTGTCTCTATAGTGTCTCTTGCTGATTCTACTCCCTTGCTTTTGGGGTCATCAAGATTGACTGGTTTTGATAAATTATCATTAATCTTTTCTGGTTGTTCTTCTTATTTTCCCTTATCCTCTTTTTCTTGATTCTTCTTTTCTTCTTTTCTACCTTCCCCTTTAGCTTCAGTGTCTGGAGTGTTTGTCATGGTTGCAATGGGATCCAGAGGAGAGATATTACCTGTGTTTGTTGCTTCATGAACTTCTACTGAAATAGAGGAGTCTAAGTCCTTAGAGATTTCTTCATTTATTTTCTTTAATCCTTCAATATCCTTGTTAGAAGGTTCTTCATTAATATCATTTAATCCTTCAACATTCATGGTAGAAGGTTCTTCATCTATTTCCTCTATAATAGGAAGATTGAACTCTTCAAGGCATTCTGGAGGACATATTTTGTTTCACTTGCTACTTGGTCTGTTTCTCCAAGCATGAGTTTATTCATTCTTGCCTTACTCCAGAACTCATCCTTACAATCCTTGAAAATCATGTCCATTTGTTTTGGAGTGATAGAAGGGTAAAGTTGTATCATTATTTGCTCCCGGATTTCTAATTCTTTAACCTTTGCATTCACCTTTCTTTGTTCCAATACTTCTTCTAGAATTTTTGGAATTAATGAAATTATTTCAATGAATGCTTTGTTATAGATATTCAAATACCTTACAGTGGCTTCCTCCAGAAATCTCTTGTCAACATCATTGTATTCATCATAGAGCTCTATCATTGCTTGCAGGTTCCCATCCACGGTAACTTCCTTGATGATGTCATCAATGGAAAGAGTGGGCTTTTCAACAAATTCCTCTGCCTTCTCTTCCTCATTTATGCTAGTAGAGAACTTCTCGGATGTTCTCTTCTTCTTCATTTTCATGATTTCTTCATCTGATTCTATTTCTTCATCATCCTTATATGTCCTTGTGGCTTTGGTCTTCATCCTCTTTTCTCCTCTTCTAGATGACTTGATCTCTAGTTTGGTAGATTTTGAGCTTTTAGAGGTGATAGGAGCAGAGTTTTTGGAGGATCTAGTCTGGGAGGAGGATTGCACAGGAACACTTTCTTTCTTTGCTTCTTTCTTTTTTTTCTTTGCCTTCTCCATTTTATCCCTGTTAGCATCTATTGTCTCTTCTAATATGCCAAATCTTTTGGCAACTTCTTCAACTTCCTTTCTTACTTTTCTCTTCATCTTAGGCTGCCTTAGCTCAACATGTAATTTTATGCTTATCTCTTCAAAGGTGCTAAACCTTTCTGCTTCAATATCTTTAGGTTGACTCAGTAAGTGTTGAACATGTATCTCCAAAATATTTTCATCGTCCTCATATCCCATGGGCATTATCCACATAGTTATTGGTTCAACTACCTCCATTAGGCATTGATCAGTATTAACCATGAAGCAAACTGTGTCTTTGTACTTCTCAACTATTGATTGTGGTATTCTTTCTCTGGCTTGCATCATGCTCTGGAAGTTCTTAATGTAACCCCAGAGAGCAAAGTTTTGGGCTTGTGCATCACCAAGTCCATACATGTAGTCTCTAATTTGAATTGCAATTGGTTTATCTTTTTCCCAAACCCAACCCTTTGATCCAGGAAGGTCATTCATGTAGTAGAAAAATAGACACAGTATTAGACTGCCATATTTGAAAGAGTTTTTCTTGTCTTTCTTGATCTTCTACAAGTTCTCCATCAGCTAATTTAATAGAAGCTCACATAGATCATAATCTATATTTTCCCTTAACATGCAACATAGATTGTTGTACCAGACACAAAATTCTCCCTGCTCAAGTGGTAGATTTTGGAGACAATTATCATTAAAGCAAACTTGACATCTAGATCTGTGATGTCATCTATTGTCATTGCCCTTTTATCAAATTTTGATTTGGTGGCTTCAGTTACCATTTGGTTCTTCACAGATTTGAGTGCGGGTAACCCACCTGATGAATGTAGTCTGGTCACTACCCTGATGGCATCTTTAGTTATCTTGAATGGCCTCATTAGCCACGTGAAATTGCCATGCATCCTACTTAGAACATACCAGACCCAGTCATCTTCTACAAAAGATGGAAAATGTATGCAATGTTCGAAGTGTTATCCCAGAGAGTCTTGAATTCAAGTCTGAGTTCAAAATTTTAATCTATTAACTATTTGTGATAAATGTCGATCAACTTTGAGTCCCCAAAATCTTCAATGTTTACATGGATATAAACCCTAATGTCTTCTACATGCAAGACTCCATGCGGAATACCAAAAAATGCACCCAAGGGGATCAACTTCTAGAGATTTGTAAGGGTGTTTCTTGAATTTTGGTCTTAGTCTATCAAAAATATTGACAACCATTGGAGTAGCCATTTTTGCAAGAGATCCAGAGAGAGTTTTTAGAAGGGAAATACTTTTTCATGTTTTAGGGTTTGGAGTAGAAACTAGAGCGATTCACTAGTTGAATTTGATCTTCAGTTGAACTTAAGAGAATTGTAGGGTCTTCTTTGCAGAGCTCTTCTTTTCTTCTTCTTCATGAGTGCAAGTGTGTAATTAATGAGTGAAAAACCCCTTTTATCCTTTCGTAAACCCTAATTTCCTTTTGTAATAAATGCACAACTTAAGTCATCCAATTAGCCTGTATTTGAGAGAGATTTTCTTGAATCACTATGCAGATCTTAAAATCAATGCCTATGAGGGTTGACAACATATATTCACCCTTTTCAAAGATATCATAGGTCCATAGATTAAACTATTTCAATTTTGGATCATACTGGATCTATCTGTGAAATTCTGCTATACTGGATAGCTGCCGATACAGGATCTCCTCATAACTTGCTCAAATCTGTATGCAGATTTGCCAAATTTTGACTGGATGACTTTCAAGTGAATCTCCTCAATCCATTTAAACCACAACCTCTTATTCTAACTCAATGTGCCAAATTTAGGCAATCACTAGCTGGTTGGGGGAAAAGGATCTTCTCTATAGCTCCCCTTGAGCTAGAGGTTACCCTTTAGTTTCTGGAAGGAATATTAGTACCGAATTCCAGTGCGGATCCATCTCAAGTATTTACCATACTCTTCTTTACCCAAATCTTGCTCATCTCCTTTTTAACTTCATCCACATTCACTTTACCTTTTCCCTTATCTTGTTTCTAATCATGTTAAACCAGACCTTTTCTATCTTGATTTCTCTGTAGAATTTGGCAATATGACCAAATCTATTGCAAGTGTAACATACAACATTTCTTTGCTTATTTGATTGATATCCTCTTGATTTGCATTGATTATCCATATGTCCCATTCTATTGCATGCAAAGCATCTGCCATTTAATGAATTCTTTATTTGTATATTTCTGCATTCATGAGATTTGTGACCATACCTTTTGCAATTAAAAAATTGTCTGAAGAAGGATGGAATAATCTAATTCATTCTCCTCCTACATTGAGTTGCTTTATGATCAAAATTGTTGCAATTGAAGTAGTATCCATTGAAAGATGGATATCTTTGGGCATTTGGTTGCCTTACTAGAGGTCTTCTAGGCCTGTTTCTTTGATTTCCTAATCCAGAGTCCTAACCAGATCTAGAGCTTTCACCTTTCTCATATCCTAAGCCATGCTTATCATCCACCCTCTTTTGGCTTTCAAGAAGAACTTCAAGTTGGGCTGAGCTTATCTTGAATTTTTCTTTGTATTCATTTGCAGATTGAAGATCTTGTTTGAGAGAATCAATCTAGTTCTCAAGTTGTTCTTCATTGTATCTGGCTTCCTCAAGATCAGATTCAAGATGTCTGATTATTCTATCCATTTTGTGGCAGTCCTCTATTTTCTCCTTGAGAGATTGTTTCAGGTTATCTTCAGTCTTTCTTTTCTCTTCAATTTCTTGGGTGAATTTCATAGCTCTTGATTCCATTTCATGTCTCATCATAATGACTTCTTTTGAAATTTTTTCACATAGCTTGGTTTTTTCATTCAGATCCTCATCAGTAATATTGGCTTCATTCAGATTTGCTAGTTTCTGAATTCATTCCTTTCTCTTTTTGATAGAAATATTGAGTTTCTCTTTTAGCTTATTGATGAAATGATCAGCTTCCTTGAGTTGATCTTTCAAACTATTGATCTCAGAGTAAGATTGCCCAAGATCAACTAGGGTAGACTGTAGTTGTTCTTTCATACCATATTCATCCATTGAGATTCCCAGATCTTCCTCAAGCTGTTAGAATTTTCAAAGGAACTTGGCTCTGATACGAATTGTTGAAAACAAGGTAGATAACTGAGAGGAGGGGTGAATTAGTTATCTCAAAATTTCCTTAATTTTCTTTTCTTTTGTTATCTTAATATTCAGTGTTATATCAAAACATGAAAGCATATGTTATCATAAGAACAGAAATAAAATCAACACACATAACACAAGGATTTTTACGTGGAAACCCTGTTAAGGGAAAAACCACAGGGTGACTAACCCAAGATTATATTCTCTATTAAAAGAATAAATGAGTACAAAATGGAACTTGCTAATTACGGCTCACTACCCAAGCACACTACCTACAAGAGACTCACTATCTATAGAATTTATAGAGGATAACCAAGTGTTTGAACTGATAAGAAACATCTACATATGCAAGAGTTCAGTTCTGGTTAGGCTCAATATACTGATCTAGCACATTTCATTCTTCCTTGGTGTAATATCTCTTCTTTGTCACATTCTTGGCTTGGAGTACTATTTTTTACTTCCTTCTACTCTTCTCCGCACTTCCTTTGTTCACATCTTCATCACATCACTTTACATACTATAATGCATTGGTATATATATATCTGCATCAAGGATTTTCATCAACTTTCTAGTCGGCAAGAAGAACACTCAAGATATTTGCAAGTTATTGATCTATCAATTGATTCTATGCTTGATTTGTGATGTGTATCAAAAGCTTAAGTATAGTAGTCATTAATGATGTCAGCCAACAATGTATAATCCCACAAATTATTTGATCAACACCTTTTACTCATCTAGATTGAAGTCTGATACTCTGTCGATCAGTTCTTCCTCTGTCTACTCTACCTGACTAGAACCCAACACTCAGATGCTCATATCTTTTTCATGCTTTATCAACAGAGGCTAAATATTTGGCATACAATAGTAATGATACTCCTCTTGACTTTTCCAAGTCTACAACTTACTGAGTTACACCATCTGAGAGATCCGGACCTGATTGTTAGATCATGTTGCATACTATGTTCTTGTCTTCCGAACCATCTTGACTTCAATTTGACTTTCGGTAAGAGTGAATTATTAGTTGCGTATGTCTGGGATACACTTTGTTGCCATCAATGACAACACTTAAGTAACCTAGCAGTGTCTCTTGCCAACATTAGGAACTAGATAAAAGTCATAATAACTATACCAAGTAGGTGTTACAAAGTTTGAATGTTGTAACCCATGATATGGCAACATGCAAATTTATGTCTTCCTTGTATCTTTGCTAAGAGTTTCTTCTACCGTGGTTTATAACAAGATAACACCACTACTAATTTTAACATAGCACAACGCCAAACCTGGTACTCATTACTAATAGCAAACAATCTCTCATTATTCATTACATGATGCCATGAATCAGTATTCGATTTATAATTATTTGATGAGATACTGTAATGATACAATATCTTCCAAAATTAAATTTTATTTCATCAAGACATTATTATTCTTTATAAGATCAAATGATAATTCTATGCTTTGAATTTAATAGCATAAGATTAAATGGATAGAAATGATTACTTTATATTGCCAATGAATAACTGTTATTTTTTTCCTTGCAATATTCGAGGTCTTCAGCAATTTGTGACTATAAGATCAATGATTAAACTCATCAACAGTCATGATAATAGAATTAGAAATAAAGAGAAGGATAATTTTTTAATCAATCAATATCAATCAGTGATAAATCTGAAATATACCTACAACAAAGAATAGAGCAACCCAAATTGGCTCTTCATACAACAAAAATTTCCTTCCAAATCTATAACAATAAAATTAAATTAACCATATTGCTCTCCTCCCAACCATAGGATCGACAAAGTCGAATCCACCCCTGAGCATAATTTAGAAACCAAGATTTTATTTCATAGAGATAACTTTCCAAATAGAAATGAGAAGAGGGGGATGTTCTTTGGGTTTTAATCCCTATACCTCCCTTTCACATGTAGCTCCCAATCACACATAGCTCCCTTTATTTCACTATATCTCCCAATATCATAAACAAAATAATAGCTCACATAGAGTAGCAACAACAACTCCCATACACCAGTAGCTCCCATAAACAAAATAATAGCTCACATAGAGCAATAACAACAAATCCCACAAACCAACAACTCCCAGTAGCTCCCATAAAAAAAATAATAGCTCACATATAGAGCAACAACAACAACAACTCCCATACACTGGTAGCTCCTAGTAGCTCCCATAAACAAAATAATAGTTCACATAGAGTAACAGCAACTCCCACAAACCAATAGCTCCCAGTAGCTCCCATAAACAAAATAATAGCTCACATAGAGCAACAACAACTCCCACAAACCAATAGCTCCCAGATTCACACAACTCCCAACCCCAAACTTCCAAGCCCCCAACACACCAATACCATCCTCCATGATACACCATGAAAATCACCCCCAAAGAGGAATCCACCACTCCTTTCTCAAACAAGATCATTCAATTTTTTCTTTCCAATTTCACAACATCAGATATCAATTCATAGTAAACAAAATTTTAACATTTCCAATCAATGAATAAAACAATAATCTAATAAAAAAATAGAATTGTCAACAAATTTCATACCTCCATTATCCAAGCTAGGATCATCCCTTGTAACTTTCAACAATTTTTCCTCTTTCACCACAAAATTCTTCCAAGAATCTATCACAGAAGTTTACATCACTTTCTTTTCTAAAGAGCATGTACAATAACTCACTTTCCTCTCTTTTTAATAGAACTTTCTCCACAACTCTTCATATTTATTTTATTTTTTAATGAAAATAAAGCCAAAATAACATGATAAAAGAAAAACTATACATTTCCACCTACACACCTCTTAATTAATCATTGATGCATTTAAAATATTTAATAATCAAAATCATCTTAATCACTAACTTATCATTATAATACTCTTTTCAACATAATCATCAATCATTTAATTAAACTTATTGTTTATTTTCTAACAAATAATTAAATATCTTTTAAATACATAAATTCATAATCCAAAAATAATAATGATAATAATAATGTTTATGGTTCAACATAATCAAATCCATTACACAAACTCACACCAAAATATAATGTCAAATAAATATCTAGAAAGAGCAATATTAGCTAGGACCCTACATTCTCCCCCTCTAGAATCTAGGCTTCCTCCTAGAAGCTATCAAAAAGATAATGAAACAAAGATTTCATCTTGATAGTATCCTCCCATGTAGCAGAAGATTCATCATAGTGGTCCCATTGAACCCTAACCTGATCTAGATGCCATCCTCACAGAGCCAGTGTTGGTTGATCCAAAATGTGAATTGGTTCTAGTATTAGCTATCCATCCTATGCCACTTGTAAAGCATCCCACTCCAATACATGAGAAGAATCTAGTACATATTTCTTAAGCAAAGATACATGAAAAACATTGTGGATACACAACAAGCTGGGTGGCAAGGATAAGCAATATGCAACTGGACCTATCCTCTCTAGAATTTCAAAAGAGCCAACATATCTGGGTGCCAACTTAGAGCCTTTTCCATAATGTATAGAGCTCTTATAGGGTCTCACTCATAAGAAAACTTTCTCCCCAACTTGGAACTCACGATCAACTCTTCTAGTGTCAGCATACTACTTCTATCGATCTTGAGCTATCTTCAACTGCTTATAGATCTGGATCACCTACTGCTCCATATCTCAAACAAGTTCAAGTCCAATAACGAATTGATCCTCTAATCGGTCCCAACTTAAAGGAGTTCTATAAGATCTACCATAGAGAGCCTCAAAAGGTGCCATTCCAAGTGAACTGTGATGACCATTGTTATAAGAAAACTCTACTAAATGCAGATAGTCCTCCCAATGAAACTATTGGTAAAAGTACAAAACTATGTCACACTTTCAGCCAACTTATTAGCATAAGTGAATTTTAGTATTTATAACTAAAAATCAATTTTGTTCAAACATATGATCTAGTAAGATTCATTCTAGATAAGTTATATATGTCCACAACTTTTCCAACTAAAATTGTTGGCTAAATGCATATGTAGCACCACTTTGAGGCCAATTTACTAAAAAAATGAAATTATTTGAAAAATTTAATGTATCAACAACTCCTACTCATATAAATAACAATTTTCTAAAAATGTAAAAATATACTTTTGTAGATCCATAAGTGTAGTTTTCAAATATATATTTATTTTAATAGTTCAATTATTATTTATATCTTATTTTTATTTTTTACTAAAAGAAGGTTATCAGCACAAAAATATTAGGTTGATTACCATGTCAAGAAAAATACTAAAACTTATTGAAAAAATTAAAATGATATGATGCCCTAGATAAAAGAATCAAGATTAAGATAGTATAATTTGTTTTCTGTTTTAGAGAAATATTTAATATAAAAGTTGACGTTGACTGGAAACAACCATGTTTTAATACACACACATTTAAATATTTATTTAAAAATATATATTTATTAAAATTGCAAAAAAATATAACCATGCCCTAAAGTATAATTTGTTTTCTGTTTTAGAGAAATATTTAATATAAAAGTTGACGTTGACTGGAAACAACCATGTTTTAATACACACACATTTAAATATTTATTTAAAAATATATATTTATTAAAATTGCAAAAAAATATATCCATGCCCTAAAGTTTCAAGTTATAAATATGCAGACGATCTCCTAACCATAGATTTTTTCTCCCAAGGATCCTTTGGACGATGGCGTTTGTGTGTTCTGCAAGCCGAGCTAGGGCAACCGTGCCCTAGCTCGTTCTCTGTGTGTTGCTCGCTTCTGCGTTGTGGGGGGGGTTTTTTGAAGCTTTCGGGGTGGTGGTGGTGGGTTTTTTTCTTTTTTGGAGGCCTTCTTGCTGCCGTTTGGGTGGCTTGTGGGTGGAAGGGTTTTGATCCTTCCCTTGGGGTTTTGTCTTTTTCGATTTCTTGCAAACGTGTCCTGGGGGTTTGCATGCCTGCTGGGGTTCTTGTTTTTTGCTATGCAGGGTGGGGAAACATCTGGGGCTAGCCCGAAATTGGATTTCCGATCAGCAGTTGGTTCGAAGCCTCCGGCGCATGGAGTGAATGTTTTTGATAATACGCTGTTTTCTTCAGTGATGGAGATGAATGATCTAGGATCGGTTAGTGGTTCCCGAATAACAAAGATTAATGGGTGTTTGGAAAGATGCAAAGAGCGACCGAAGTTGATTATCCCGATGGAAATGCTTGCAGATGATATTGAATACTATTCAAGGCACTCTTTTTATTGCAAGTTCATGGGTTTGAGAGTCTCGCTGCAATTTTTGGAATCTTGGGCTCAGCGGACTTGGATGCCAGAGGGGGAGATGGAGATTAGGCTCCTTGCGAACAACTTTTTTATGGTCTCTTTTGATTGCATGGCAGATCGGAATAAAGTCTTCGAGGGCGGCCCCTATTTTTATAACCAGGTGGGTTTGTTTATAAAGCCATGGCATGCTGGCTTCAACCCGACTGAGGCACTACCAAGTCGAATCCCAGTTTGGGTTCGGTTGCCGTGGTTTCCAGTGGAGTGTTGGCGGGATGACGTGTTGCATTTGGTGGCTTCAATGCTCGGTAAACCTGTTGGGTCTTCACAACAGACACAGTATAAAAAGGTAATGACTTTTGCTCGTATCTGTGTAGAAATTGATTTAAGCAAGCCACTACCAGATTCTATTGAAGTGAGTGCTGGATCATATACTTGGGTGCAACAGCTAGATTACGAAACCCTACCTTTTCGGTGTCGTCTTTGTCATGAATATGGTCACTTGCAGCGTAGGTGCCCTAGGGCTAAGCCTATGGTGCCCCAACCTTCTCAGCCTTCTCGTAATCCACCTAGGGCTGATAATGGTAAGGAGCCTATTCCGGGTGATGGTAATGGAGATGATGGCTATGTCCCTGTCAAGGCTCGCAATAGGAATCGGGGCCAGAAGCGGACCTTGAGGGAGAGGCAGGTTGATGAAACTTTTAATAGGTTTGAGGTGCTGGATGATCTCAGCTAGGGGGAAGTGAATCCGGGGTTGCTGAACTTGGATCAGGGAACTTTGGGTACAGGACAAGATGGGCCACCATTGGAGGCCATGCAGGTTGTGCAAGAGATTGGGGTTGGGGAGATGGATACGGATCAACAATTGATTGTCCAGACTGAACAAGAATCTTCTATTGGAGCTTCGAAGAGTGGTGGAGGTGGTTCCCCATTGCCCCTGAAAGGAAGCAAGAATGTGGGGAAGAGCTCGTTGGCCTCCCCTCTTTTGGGTATTCAGCAAATTGAACTGAAGAAAGGGATTAGTGACAGGACTTCCAAGTTGGGAAGGAAGAAGGATATGGAGAAGATTAAATTAACTGGGGAAACTTTGGTGGAGTCAGGGTCAGTCAAGACTCTGGATTCACATTTTTCATGCCCCCAGAAATGATTGTTCTCTCATGGAATGTAAGGGGCTTGAATAGTGGCCCTCGACAAAAAGCTGTTCGTGATTTGGTTAGGAATCATTCTCCGGATGTTCTTTTTCTTCAGGAGACTAAATTATCTGTAGATAATATGTTGGCCATGGCTCCTAAGCTGTGGAAATATGGTGAATGCCAGTGTATGGGGGCTCTTGGTGCTTCTGGAGGGGTGGCTTGTTTTTGGAACCCTCGGAAGATTTTCCCTCTCTGGTGGATGTCCTCTAGATCCTCTATATCCCTAGTCGCCTCTTGGTATGAGACTGGTGAGTGTATTCTCCTCTCTAACGTGTATGCTCCTGTTGAGTTTCAGGGTAAACAACTTCTTTGGTCCCATCTTCGTTTTGTTCGAAGCTTAGCTCCTCACCATCCGTGGGTTATGGCTGGCGATTTTAATGCTATTGTGGAGTTGTCTGAGAAAAGAGGTGGTATTCCTAGGTTGGAGCCTTCTGCTCTATTATTCAGAGATAGCATTTTTGAATTAAATCTTATTGATGTTCTGCCAAGTAATGGTTGCTTCACTTGGAATAATAGGAGAATTGGTGAGAGTTGTGTTGCTGAGAGGCTTGATCGATTCTTGGTTTCCTGTTATTGGGTTGGAGACTTATGGTCCACTCGATCTGAAATTCTTGATTGGAGAGGCTCTGATCATTGGCCTATTAAGCTTAGCATTATCTCTGCTCGGAGGCCTCGTTCTCCCTCATTCAAGTTCCAGATTATGTGGTTACGGGATCCTACTCTTCATGAACTTGTGGCTGAGTGGTGGCAGATTGGTAGACCAACTTTTGGTACGGCAATGTACACATTCTCTAAGCTTCTTCAGTTTGTCAAATATCAGCTTAAAAGGTGGAATCGGCGATGTTTTGGTAATATCTTTCATGCTAAGGTTGCTGCCCAGGAGGAGTTGAATAATATTACGCAGTTGATTCGTGAGAATGGGGCCTCTGAGGATCTTCTAAGGGAGGAGGCTAAGACTTTGAAAGTGGTTGAGGAATTTGAATTGCGGGAAGAAATCTATTGGAAGCAAAAGGCCCGGGTTGAATGGTTACAGGAAGGTGATAAAAACACCGCCTTCTTCTTCAATTCTGTGAAGGACAGGAGGTATGGTAATTCCATTCCTTTTTTGGTGAATGATAGGGGTGAACGTCTTGCCTCGTTTCAGGAAATCTCTGCTGAGGCATCTCAATATTTTGCTACTTTATTTAGGGAGGATTCTCGAGGGGGCTCTCTTGAGGAAGCACAAGTTCTTTCTTGTATTCCTCAGTTGGTCTCCAGGGAGGCAAATGAGTATCTGATGAAAGATATCTCTCTTGATGAGCTAGAGGGGATTGTGTTTCAGATGAAGAAGGGTAAAGCTCCTGGTCCCGATGGTTTCCCAATTGAATTTTTTCAGGAATTTTGGGATATCATAAAGTTGGATCTTCTGGCGGTTGTCCTTGAATCCCAGAGGAATAAGCAGATGCTTCGTGCTCTAAATTCCACCTTCCTTGCTCTCATACCCAAGTGTGAAGGGGCTGATAGGTTATCTCAGTTCCGGCCTATCTCTCTTTGCAATGTGGCTTACAAAATCATTTCTAAGTTATTGGCTGAGCGATTGAAGAAGTGGCTTAAAGTGCTGATTTCAGAGGAACAGAGTGGATTTGTGGCAGGTCGACAGATTCTTGATGGGGTTGTCATTTCTACGGAGACCATCCACTCCATGGACAACTCCCATGAGAAGGCTATGTTCATTAAGCTAGATATGGCTAAGGCTTATGACAGGGTTAGATGGTCTTTTTTGCAGAAGATCCTTGTTTCTTTTGGCTTTGGTGAAGAGTGGATCCAATGGGTCATGAGTTGTGTCATGTCTGTTTCCTTCTCAGTTTTGATAAATGGAGATCATTCTAAACTTTTTTGTGCCTCACGGGGCTTGCGCCAAGGGGATCCTCTTTCTCCGTATCTTTTTCTGCTTCTTGTGGAAGGCCTTGGACGTTTGTTGAAAAGAAGGGTGGAGCTTGGTACCATTCAGGGTTGGCGATGGGGTGGAGACTTGCCTCCACAATCTCATTTACAGTTTGTTGATGATACTGCCTTGATGGGGATGGCTACTGTTAGGGAAGCTACTAACTTGAGGCAGGTGTTGGACATATATCTTGTTGCTTCAGGACAAATGATTAATGAGGAGAAGTCATCCATATTCTTCTTCAATACACCGACCCCCATTCAGAGAAGAATTGCTAATATCTTGAGGTTTCAGATAGGGGTTCTCCCTTTGACTTATCTGGGTTTCCCAATTTCTGTTCGCCCTCTTCCCAAGGGTTCTTGGCAGAATATTATTGATAAGCTCCGTGCAAAAGTTAATCATTGGACCCACAAATGGTTGTCTTTTGCGGGGCGGGTTCAGCTTCTCAAGTCGGTGGTGCAGGCTCTCCCTACCTACCGATGTATGCTTCAGGTGGCTCCTATGGGTTTTCTGAGGGAGTTGGATTCTCTTGCAAGGCAGTTCTTATGGGCGGGAAGTTTGTCATCCTCCAAGTGGAGCCTGGTCAGGTGGGATGTTGTGTGTAGCCCAAAGTAATTTGGTGGTCTTGGTCTTCGACAGTCTGCGTTATCTGGAGTGGCTGTGGCTGCTAAGCTATTTTGGAGATGGTGTGTGGAACTGGATCAGCCATGGGCCAGGATATTATCTCATAAGTATTTCCCGGGGATTCCACGGCAGGATCTCCCTCGTTACCCTCTTGAGGGGAAAGGTTCAGTGATTTGGAATACTCTTCAAAAGGGTGCTAAGCTTATCAAGGAAGGTTTATTTTGGATTTGTAGACGGGGAACTGAAGCTCTCTTCTGGTCGGATTCTTGGGATGGATTCCCTCCACTTACTTCTCAGTTCCCCAACCTTCTTCCTTTGTGCCAAAGATTTCTCGAGGCTGGATGGGCTAGGGTGAGTGACTTCAAGTCTGTTGCTTCTTTTGGTCAGTTGGAGGTAGCTCATTGGAAGGATCCTGCAGTGTGGCCAGATTTGGGACTTGTGGAAGATAGTGCTGAGCTTCACAAGATTCTTCATAGTAGGAGTTGTAGTTCTCTTCTGGAAGAGGATATTCTTGCTTGGACCCATAATCCTAAGGGGGTTTACTCTGTTGCTTCTGGTTATCAGTTGTTATTGACTCAGAAGCTAACTGGGGTAGAGGTTCATTGGTGGAAAAGGGTGTGGAATAAACTCTCGTGGCCTAAATGCAATTGCTTTGTTTGGACTTTGGCTTGGAATAGGTGTTTGACCTGGGATAACATTCGTAAACGGGGATTTCAAGGACCTTCAATTTGTGTTTTGTGTGGGGGAGCAGAAGAGGATTCTTCGCATTTGTTCTTCCGGTGCCCCTTTGTTGTGCAGCTTTGGCATTGGTGGTGGGAGGTTTGGAAGCTTCCTTGTATTCATGCGTGCTCTTTGGTTGAATTCTGGGATAGTATGGGAAGACCTCCTTCTATGGCTTCCTTTTTGCAGGAAGTTTGGTTCGTGGGTCCTACCTTTCTGCTTTGGCAGATTTGGCTGGAGAGGAACCGCCGAATTTTTCGTGATCAGAAGTTGGTGGATCGGCAAGTTTGGCTGCGTATGCTAGGAATGGTGCAGGAGTCAGTTTCAGCTAATTGTGATTTGGTTTTCCCCTTGGAGAGAGGTGATGATGAGTTGATGGCCAGACTGGGTCTTCAAGAAATTCATTCTTCTTTTTTCAGTTCCAGGAACTATAGGCATGGAAAAAAGAGGGTTCAACGGGTTGGAAGGTGGTTACTTCCCCCCAATGGATTTTTAAAGATCAATACTGACGGTTCTTCTAGGGGCAATCCTGGGCCTGCTGGAATTGGTGGAGTTGGTAGGGACTCAGCTGGGTCGGTGATTTTTCTGTTCTCTATACATGAGGGGGTGAAAACTGTTAACTTCATGGAGGGTCTGGCAATTCTGCATGCTATTGAGAGGGCCCTTGCTTTGGGCTGGAGAAAAGTTATATGTGAAGCTGATTCACAGATTTTGATTAATCTCTTGAATGAGCGAAAGATATCTGATATTAATTGGCAGTTGGCTTCGGTGGTTCAGCGGATTCTTCAGGTTAGTTCTTGGTTGGAGGAGGCATCCTTTGTTCACATCCCAAGGGAGTGGAATCGAGTTGCCGACTGCTTGGCCAAATGGGCCTCTGAGCATGATAGTGGTTGGAAAGTTGAGGATTGGGATCAAGTTAATCCTGAGCTGCATCTGGATTTAGACCGGTTCTTGGAGGAGGATAGGAGGATACATGAGGATAGTTGATGTTGTTTATGCTGTGGGGTTTTCGCCTTGTTTTCTGGGGCTGGGTCCCCTTGTTATTATTGTAATGCTCTTTTCTGATTTCTAATAAAGTTTTTACCCCTTTGTTTTATAAAAAAAAAAAAAAAAAAAAAAAAAAAAGTTATAAATATGCACAAAAAAAATTAAAGGAAGAAAAGAAAATTTACTAGACAAAGCTTGATGTCTCATGTAACGTCATTTTTCAGCATTTTTTCAGCAACTAAATTATAGTATTAATTTAAAAAAAGCTATATTCAAATATTTTTTTAATTTTGTCAAAAAAATACAAACATAAAATATACTAAAAAATATATTTTATTAGTTTACATCATTCCAAAATTGAAAACATATATGCCACTTTCTAGTGATTCAAGTTTAAAAGTTAGATCAGTGTTGGCTACTTCCTTTATAAAAGTGTGACACAACTTTGTATACATTTTGAGCATATCCTCCAAAACTTGGTTCACTCTCTCAGTCTATCCATCTGTCTCTAGATGATAGGTAGTGCTGAAGTTGAGTTGAGTCCCTAAAGCTTGCTGCAGTGCAGTCCAAAAGGATGAGGTGAAAACTAGATCTCTATCTAAGATGATCTTCCTTGGAACTCCATGAAGTCAAACTATGTCATGAAGAAAAACCTTGGCTACTAAAGTAGCATTATAGGAAGAACTCATTAGAGAGAAATGTGCTACTTTTGTTAACTTATCCACAGTCACCATAATTGCATCATATCGACAAGCAATCAGTTGTAATCCCACAATGAAATCAATAGAAATCACATCCCATTTCCATTCTAGAATCGCATGAGGGTACAAAAGACTAGCCGGATGTGGATGTTCTACTTTTACTATTTGGCACTCTAAACAGCGAGCAACAAAATCTACAATATCCTTGCACATTCCTACCCAAAAGTACAACTTCCAAAGTTTTGCATGCATTTTTTTAAAACACCAAGATGAGCTACATAAGGTGGTCAGTGAGCCTTAGCTAAAATTAAACCTCTAAGGTCTCCAAAAGAAGAAACATATATACGTCCATGATATCAGAGTAATCCATCAACATCCACAGAATATCCCTCAAACTTGTCTTTCAAAGGACTCTGAAACTAATTAATCTCACAGTGCAAATAATCCTAAGATAACAACTCTAAAATACATGCTCTAAGATATGTCTTAATAGTCAAAGCTAACAACTCATGATGTCACCCACTAAGAGCATCAGCTACAACATTCTCTTTTCCCTTGATGTAATAGATCTCAAAACCATAGTCACATAGAAATTCCATCCACCTACGCTACCGAGCATTCAAATTAGGCTAAGAGAAGATGTACTATAATCTCCAATGATCAGAGTGAAATTTGAATCTATGCCCAAGAAGAAAATGTTGCCATTTGGTCAAAGCATGAACCACCACAACTAGCTCCAAATCATGTGTTCAATATTTAAGTGAGAGGAACTTCCTGCAACAATATAATGAAGAATGCATGAAATAACAAAAATAAAAGAAACACAAAAGGAATTTATTGATCATAGGCCACTTAGAGGGGGTAACCTCCTTTGAGCAAGATCAATACAATAAATTCGTGGATGCCTTCATTGGCCTCAACACATACTTATATACTAAGTCTAATCTAAACAACTATTACTTCCCATGAATGTGGGATAATACAATATGCTCATGAGATGATTTACAAAGCATATGCATTAAAATATAATATACTAACAAAGTAAAGAGAAGGGTTAAATACGGGTTCTTAACATCCCCTCCCTCTTAGAAAAGATTTGTCCTCAAAGCTTAAGATGTGGAAATTGTTGCTAAATCTGAAGGAGTGGTTCCCATGTAGCATCCTCTAGTTGCATTCCATGCCACTAAATTAAGACCTCTGTGATGGATCTAGAGCAAAGATGATGAGTGTGGCTGTCGAGGATTGCCTTTAACTCAAAAATGATGGGTCCTTCGATATTCAGTTCTGGTAAAATAGTTTGTGCTCTAACATTGGTGCCAAGAACTTTCTTCAGATAAGAGACATGAAATATGGGATGAACATAGGAAGAAGGAGGAAGCTCCAATTTATAAGCAACCAACCCAATCTTTTGAAGAACCTTATATGGCCCATAGAACTTTAGAGCCAACTTATGACACCCATTGAGTTTCAGGGATGATTTCTTGTATGGCTGTAGATGAAGAAAAACCATATCACCTACTTGAAAAGTGCTCTTAGAATGGTGTTGATCATCTTGTTGTTTCATGTGATTTCTTGTCATGTGAAGATTTTCCTACAAGATGTGAAGAATCTGATCCTAGGTTCAGAGAACT
Source organism: Cunninghamia lanceolata (assembly GCA_027924645.1). Lineage (NCBI taxonomy): Eukaryota > Viridiplantae > Streptophyta > Pinopsida > Cupressales > Cupressaceae > Cunninghamia > Cunninghamia lanceolata. The sequence goes on from BSBN01000537.1 coordinate 3,237,182, forward strand.
GTGTTGACTGCTTGAACTGGTGAACTGCTGGGGGTGTATGCAAGGAGCACTGGTGATGCCTAACAATAGATTGCTTCATATGGAGTCATTTTAGATGTAGTGTGGTAGGAGGTATTATACCACCATTTAACGAGAGGGAACCACTTTGCCCACTAATGCTGTTGTTTTGAGGTGAAGCAATGAAGATAAGTTTCCAAACATTTGTTGATAATTTTAGTCTGACCATCTATTTGTGGGTGATACCTGAAACTCATATTTAGTTTGGTGCCAGTGTGTCAATATAGTTCTATCCAAAAATGACTGGTGAAAGTTGCATCACGATCTGAGAAAATGGAAGAAGGGATGCCATGAAGACAGAAGATCTAGTCCATGAAAATTTATGTGACCAAGGAGGTTGTATAGGGATGGCTAAGGGCACAAAAATGACTATATTTGGAGAGACGATCAACCATAACCAAGATCACTTTCTTTCCTCTAGGTTTAGGGAGCCCCTTAATGAAATCCATAGAAATATCTATCGAAATCCATGTAGGGATGGGTAAAGGTTTGAGCAATCCAGGAAGGAGTGTCGTTTCGCTCTTGTTATTTGGAAGGTATCACATTCAGCCACCATATGTTGAATTGCCCTTTTCATTGCCTTCCAATAGAAGTTGCGCCATGCCCACTCATAAGTTTTGAGGAACCCAGAGTGCCCTGCCAATGGAGAAGCATGGAGTTCATAGAAGATAGCTGTTGAAGATCTGTTCTTTGGGGAAGCACCAGACAACCCTTGTATTATAGAGAAGCGCCATCCCAAGAGTAATGTAGTACAGCAGAAGGGTTAGTGGCCAACTATTGAATGATTTGAGATAATGAAGAGTCATTGACAAAGCCCTACTAGACAGATTCCAACCAAGTTGGAATAGGCATAGAAATAGCTAAAAGGGAACCTTGGTCATCAAATGTGTGAGAAAGAGCATCTGCCACAATATTGTCCTTACCCTTCTTATAAGTGATCTCATAGGCATAACCCATGAGTTTGCTAACCCATTTCTGTTGTGCTAGGGAGGAAACCCATTGTTCTAGGAAATATTTCAGATTTTGGTGATTAGTCTTGATGCAAAAATGATTCCCTAGTAGGTATGGCCGCCACTTCTATACTACATGCAAAATAGCCGTCTTTTCCTTCTCATATGTAGACAGTACTAAATTCTTTCTAGAAAGAGCTTTACTGGTGAATGAAATGGGATGTTCTTCTTGAAGGAGAACAACACCAAGTCTATTACTGCAATCATCAGACTCAATAGTGAAGGTCTTGGAAAAATATGGCATAGCTAGAACAGGTCTAGTATACATAGCTTGTTTCAATTTTTCAAATGCACACTCAATAGCTTGTGTCTAGATAAAAGAAACCTTTTATAACATAGCTATTAATGGAGCTGCAACCGTCCTATAATCCTTGACAAACTTGTGATAGTAGCTAGTCAGTCCCAAAAACACACAAAGGCTCTTGAGTGTTTGAGGATGTGGCCAATTTTTTATGGCATCTATTTTTGCAGTATCCACATGAACCCCTTGGGCTGAAACAATATGCCCGAGATACTCCACTTGCTCCTGGCCAAAAACACATTTAGACTGCTTTGTAGAGAGATGATTATCAGAGAGAATTTGTAGTATGAGATCTAGATGTTGGAGATGCTCAACCCATGTTTTACTATAGATGAGGATATCATCAAAGAAGACCAGAATGAATTTCCACAGGTAGGACCGAAATATTTTATTCATCAATGCCTGGAATGTTGAAGGAGCATTAGTGAGGCCAAAGGGCATGACCAAAAACTCATAATGACCATCATGCATGTGGAAAGCCATTTTAGGTATATCATCCCCATGAACCTAAATTTGGTGATACCCAAAATGAAGATCCAACTTGGAGAAAAAATGAGCACCATGAAGCTCATCAAGAAGCTCATCAACAATAGAAATCAGAAACTTATCCTTGATTGTGATGTGATTAAGTGCTCAGAAGCCAATGCAAAGGTGCCATGACCCATCTTTTTTCTAGACAAGAAGAATTGGTGAAGAAAAGGAACTGGTACTAGGGCAAATAATACCTTGCTTTAGTAAGTCTCGAACGAGAATCTCAATCTCTATCATTTAGTGAAATGGGTAGCGGTAGGGCCTGATGTTGGGAGGAATGCTTCCAAGAAGGAGCTGAATACTGTGGTCATTTGGTCGTGAAGGTGGCAATCCCACTAGTTGAGAAAAGACACATGCATACCTATCCAAAATTTGTTGTAGATCTGAAGGAGTAGTGGAGACTGTTGATGGTTGCATCTAAATTGAATGGAACTGAACGATGACACCATGTGACTTCTTCTTAAGAAGCTATTCCATGCAATGTGAACTTATGATGCTGAGAGACCCTGGTTGTAAACCCTTCAATGTATGTTTTTGTCCATTGTCTAAAAACCACATCTAAAGTTTAGCAAAATCCCATAAGATGGGTCCAAGTGTGCATAACCATTGGGCACCTAAAACCACATCACATCTACCTAAGGGCAAGGTAAACATGTTGAAGCGTAGGTTATAATCTCCCATAGAGATACACACTTTGTGACACTTCCCTTTGCAAGGTAATGTGCCCCCATTAGCAATCATGACCTCAAAGTTGGAGCAAGGATGGACAAAACAATCTACCTATTAGGTGATCTAAGGGTCAATGAAGTTATGAGTGCTACCAAAATCAATGAGTATTGTAAGAGGGAGCTTCTTGAAGAAACCCTTGACCCGCATGGTTTGTGGGGTGGTGACTCCTGCTAAAGCATGGAGAGAGATCTCTAGGTGGTCTTCCTGAGAAGAAGGGTCAACAAGCCATTGTTGAATGTCGACCTAGTCATCCACTGTATCCTGAGCATCCACATACACTTTAGTTTCACATGAAGAATCCACATCCAAGAGATAGAGCTTTGGCTCAACACATCTATGTCCCTGAGTGAATTTCTCATCACAATTATAATAAAGCCCTTTTTCTCTACGTGCCCTCATCACTGCTTCAGTCAAATGCTTGATAGGAGTTGTTCTAGGAGCTGGCATTATTTGAGGTCATTGGGAAGCTGTATTTCTGAATGGAAGAAAATTGGATTTGGATCACTGTTGAGTTGTGATCTTGTCCTCCACCAACTTAGCCAACCCTAGGGCTTCCATCATTGTGCTAGGATGAAACATTTTAACCTCAGAGCAAATTGCATCCTTTAGACCACTGACAAAACAACTCCTGAAGAATTTATCAAACAATCCCTCTATGTGATTGGCCAATTTTTCAAATTCTATTTGATACTCTCTCACAGTGCATGTTTGGCCCAATTTAGTGAGTGCTCCTATGAAGTCATCAAAAGCACTATGGCCAAAATGTTACAAAAATCTGTCCATTTTGGCTCTTCATGAGCTTTGATGTACCAATGAAACCATTGAAGGGATTCATGTTCCAAATGAAAGGAGGTAAGTGGGACTTTGTTGACATCAAAACTATTATGCAGACTTAAATATTGTTCTTCCTCATATATCCATCCAGTCAGATCATCACCATTAAAGAGAAGAAACTCAAGCTTCGGCCCACAAAAATTGCTAGAAGAAGAAAACCCAATGTCTACAGAAGACTCTAGTTGCCATCTATTATTCATGGCTGAATGCTGAAGATTGAGGCTAAGAATTTTTTCATCCAGATCTTGGAGTTTGGTCTTGAGGGATGCAAGTTCATCCTCCATATTTTTTTCTCCTGTGTGGGTGACAACCATAACTAGGAGATTTTTTTTTGAAATGGGTAGAAAAACAAGAATAGAAACTTTTTTAGTAAAGGAAAATTTGGATTTGGGAAAAACTCTGATGTGTAATTAGGGTTTGACTAGGTTTTGGACACTTTCTAAGGGACAGGGAAGCAGAAAATGGGGATTTCGGAAGTAGGGTGAAAGAATTGGAAAATTTATCCAAGAGGGACAAAGGAGCAGAAATAGGAAATGAACACTGTGGCAAAATTTGAAGGCTATTGGGTGAGAATCGAAAAAGCTATTGCAAACCCTAAAAATAGACAAATCTGGGATTTCTGGCTTCGATAAGTGGAATTTGGGGTAGGGTCCTCAAGGAAGGAAATGTTGCAAGTATGAGGTTATTCAGTGTTGTCATTGATGTCAACATACTCATATTGCATTGACAAGAAGGATTTGATGAGCTGTGTGCTGAGGATATTGAGAAAATTAGTCTCAGTCAGGAACAGTGAAGAACAGTGATGAGAAGAAGGTAAATGTACTGTATAGGATGAGAACCGGAGGATGCAGATTAAAGGGTTAGTAGATATGAGTCTTGAGATGCTACAGTTAAGATTTCAGAGGTCCGCATGAAGATCTGAAGGAGTTGTGGCTGCCGGTATAGAACCGGGTCCGGCAAGTATCCGGAGGTGACAGAGGATCACAAAAAGGTCCGGTGAGGTCCGGAATTGTATTATCCTAATCTGCGGATTGGAAGTAGTGTTTGGGATGTCCTTGTGATGTATCATCCTGATTTGTGTATGCTTTGGAGGTCCGGAAGTACCTCTTGCATTATGACAGTGGCGACAGACTGTGTTCTTGAAGTTCCGGATGAGGAAGACAAGAGATCCCAGTAAGCAGAGGAAGTGCGGATGTATCCGGACATTCAGACAGGTTTGTGAAGGTTCTTGGATCATGTTTAGGTTTTGTTGTTGGTCCGCATTGATGGTAGAGCCCGGAATTGAAGTTATTCTTCCGGATGAAGTTCTTGCTTTGTGTAGCCGACCGGATGAGATGTTCATCCTGCGAATGTTCTTGTGATGGCCGACCGGATGTGTTATTCATCTTGCGGATACTCCTATGGTTGTTTGCCGACTTAGATGTTTGTTCCTAAGTTGATGTCTTGTATAAATAACAGGTTGTGAGTTCATTTCAAAAAGAAGAGTGAGGATGAGTATGGTATAGCGAAGAAACGTGCGAAAGGCAGAGCAGAGATTGTTGGGCTTAATTGGAACTGATCCGGACATGTTAGAGATGTCATTCTCCAGTTCAAGACTGTGATTTTCATCACTTTGTAGATAGTGTGTCTCCTTGTAGGCAGTGGGCCTCTTTGTGAGCAGTGTGCTCGGGCAGTGAGCCCTTATTGGCATGTGCCATTCATTTTTTTTTATTCTTCTAACAGAGAATAATTCTTGGGTTACTCACCCCGTGGTTTTTCCCTTAACCGGGTTTTCCACGTCAAAATCTTGGTGTTCAATGTGTTGATGCTTATCTGCTCTTGTGTTTATGCATTATGCTTCCATGGATGATTATTTGATATGCTGCTAACAACAGTAAGTTAAGTGTTTGACAAGAAGTTTTATACAACTGATTCACCCCCCCCTCTCAGTTGTATGCCCTAGATCCAACAATTGGTATCAGAGCCAAGTTCCTCTGACAAGAGCTTAACCGCTTGAGGAGATCCAGGATGTCGTCATACAAGAAGGATAGTCCGAAGTTCGATGGAACCAACTTCACTCTCTGGAAAGGTCGCATGAAGTGTCACTTGGAATGCATGGGAAAAGCATACCTGGGTATGATTTCAAAACCATATGTACCTCCACAAGGTGGTCCGACTACTCTGAATGAAATCACAGAAGCTGAAAACAATCTGCGGACCAAGGAAGCTCTTCTAAGCGCATTGAATGACTCAGATCTCTCGAATGTCATTGACCTACCCACTGCATATGAGATCCTAACTAAACTGGAACTTCTGTATGAAGGAGATGAGTTTGTCAAAAGTGCAAGATTGCAAAGTCTGAAAGGGAAATTTGAAAGATTGAAAATGAGAGATGATGAAAACATCACTACCTTTATGCCAAGAGTAAATGAGCTGGTATGTGGAATCAGAAATGCTGGTGGAACTTTAGATGAAAATGAGATTGTCTGCAAAATCCTAAGATCCCTTCCTGCTGCCTACAAAATCAAAGTTGCTGCCATTGATGAATTCAGAGCCCACACAACTGTCACAAGAGAACAACTGGCTGGCAAACTAGCTGCATTTGAAATGACCGAGTTTGGAGATGATCCTCCCAAGACTGAATCTGCTTTCAAAGCCAGTGCCTATGTGAAAGGCAAACAGAGATTTGATCCGGGTGAAAACTCATCAAGGAAAATGTCATGGTATGATCAAGCAAGAAGAGACATGGAAGAAGAAGAAGCAGAAACATCTCAACTTGAAGCCCTCATTGCAAAAAGACTGCCAAGAGGATCCGGTAAGTATGAAGGAAAACTACCCTTTAAGTGTTTCAACTACAATAAGATTGGTCATTTTGCCTCAAGATGTCCGGAGAGATCTGCAAGATCTAATACTCACAGACAAAGGTTTCAAAAGAATTGCTATTATGTTCATGAAGAAGATGACAATGAAGGAGTAACAGATGATGAATCAGAACCAGGAGGCAAATCCGGAAATGAGTGGGTGTTTATAGCCATCAAGGAAGAAGATTCCTTGCTCTCTGAATCTGTCAATCACAAAGTTGTTGAAAAAGCCTTGGCTGCTCAAGTGGAAGAAAAGGATGATTGGGTTATTGACAGTGGATGTTCTCACCATATGACTGGTGACAAGAATAAGTTCTTAGACCTGGAAAGATATGAAGGAGGAATGGTAAAGTTTGGTGACAATTCTGCTGGCAGAATCAGAGGTAGGGGAACTATTTCCTTTGATGGTAAGAGCAAAACAGGAAATGTACTGTATGTTGAAGGATTGAAGCACAATCTTCTCAGTGTTGGTCAGTTAGTGGACAAAGGCTATGATCTCCGGTTCAAGAATGGAAAATGCAGAATCTTTACAAGCTCCGGAACTGAAATTGCATCCGGTACTCAGACAAGAGGTAACATCTTTCATCTGGTTGGTTCAAATAAAAGTTGTTTATTTGTTCAAATTGATCAGAGTTGGTTATGGCATAGAAGAATGTGTCATGTAAATTTTGATAACATTATCAAAATAAGCAATACTCAGGCTGTGAGAGATCTTCCAAAATTGATAAAACCTACAAATAGTGTGTGTAAAGAATGTCAGTTAGGCAAACAAAGCAGAGTCTCTTTTAAAAGCAAAGATCAGTCTTCTACCGGATTATTGGAATTAGTACATACTGATCTATGTGGTCCGACAAGAATCAAGAGTCTGCAAGGTGATAGATATTTCATGTTATTAATTGATGATCATTCCCGGATGATGTGGGTCACCTTTCTAAAAGAAAAATCAGAAGCTTTTGAGAAGTTCAAAATCTTCAAAGCTATGGTGGAGAATCAAACCGGATTGAAACTAAAGTGTCTAAGGTCTGATAGAGGTGGAGAATTTACATCTGGTGAATTCATTGACTTTTGTGAGAAACAGGGTATAAGGAGACAGTTGTCTGCTCCTAAGACTCCACAGCAGAATGGAGTAGTTGAGAGAAAGAACCGGACCATCCAGGAAGCTGCTAGGACAATGATGTTGGAAGCAAATGTTCCTCAAATGTTTTGGAAAGAAGCTATCAGCACTGCAGTCTACACTCTCAATCGAGTTCAAATCAGAAACAACACCGGTAAGACCCCCTATGAACTCTGGTTTGGCATCACTCCTACTGTGAAATACTTCAGAGTATTTGGTAGCAAGTGTTATATTAAAAGAGATGAAGATCTAGGAAAGTTTGATGCTAGAAGTGATGAAGGAATTTTCTTGGGCTACTCCACTCAAAGCAAAGCATACCGGTGTTACAATAAGAGATTGAGGAAGATGATAGAAAGCACCAATGTGAAGGTTGATGAAGGAATTGAGAAGCCTTCAAGATTTTATGAGTTTGATGAAGATGACCAAGACAGTGTTCAAGGACCTCAATCCTCTCCGGTGAGACAGAGTCAGCCTGATCCGGTAAATCAGGAAGAAGAGTTAGATTTGAATGAGGCTGATCAAGAAACAGCAGTGCTGGATACTCCCAAAATTCCTAGGTATGTAAGACTGAATCACTCTGAAGATCAGATCATAGGTGACAGAAGCAAAGGTGTACAAACTAGAAGGAATATTGCTCAAGATCAGAATGAATGTTGTCTGATTTCAAAGATTGAACCTAAAACAATAAATGAAGCCTGCAATGATGAAAACTGGACCAAAGCAATGGAAGATGAACTGATGCAAATTGAGAAAAATCATACTTGGGATCTTGTTCCCAGACCTAGAGACAGGAATGTAATTGGAACCAAGTGGGTCTTCCGGAACAAACTAAATGAAGCTGGTGAAGTAATCAGAAACAAAGCTAGATTGGTCTGCAAAGGCTACTCTCAAATAGAAGGAATTGACTTTGAAGAGACTTTTGCTCCGGTAGCAAGAATTGAAGCAGTCAGATTACTTCTTGCATTTGCTGCCTTCAAAGACTTCAAGGTATATCAGATGGATGTCAAGTCTGCCTTCCTAAATGGTGATCTGGAAGAAGAAGTCTACATTGAACAACCGGATGGATTTCAATTATCTGATAATAATGATATGGTTTGCAAGTTGAAGAAAGCCTTGTATGGATTGAAGCAAGCCCCAAGAGCATGGTATGAAAGGTTGGATAAGCATCTTGTGCAGATTGGATTCAACAAAGGTACTGCTGACAGCAACTTATATTTCAAAATTGATCATGAGAACATTCTGATTGTTGAAGTGTTTGTGGATGATATCATTTTTGGAGGAAGAGATAGTATGTGTAAAACTTTTGCAAATCAGATGAAAAGTGAGTTTGAAATGTCTATGCTTGGTGAAATGAATTTCTTCTTGGGTCTGCAAATTACTCAAACAAAAGAAGGGATCTTCATTTCTCAGACCAAATATGCGAAAGAATTGTTAAAGAAATTTGGTATGGAAGACTCAAAGCCTATGAACACTCCTATGGCAACCGGATGTAAGTTAAGCAAAGATGATGATTCTCCAAAGGCAGATCAGACAAAGTATAGATCAATGATTGGTGGATTGTTGTATCTCACTCAAACTAGACCAGATATAATGCAAGCTGTTGGTCTTGTGGCAAGATTCCAGGCTGATCCTAGAGAATCTCATGTTATGGCAATCAAAAGAATTTTTAGATACTTGAAAGGGACAGTTGAGTATGGTCTATGGTATCCTAGAGGTCCGGATTTCTCTCTTCATGCTTACACAGATGCAGATTGGGCAGGAGATGTGGATGACCGGAAGAGCACTAGTGGTGGAGCATTCTTTTTGGGGAAGAGATTGGTTTCTTGGCTAAGCAAGAAACAAGATGCAATATCTCTGTCTACAACTGAAGCAGAATACATTGCAGCAGCAGGTAGTTGCACTCAAATCTTATGGATGAAGCAGATGCTAAGAGACATCAAAGTTGAATATGAGGAGCCTATCACAATTTTCTGTGATAATTCAAGTGCAATTAATATTTCCAAGAATCCGGTATTGCATTCTAAGACCAAGCACATATCTATCAAATTTCACTTTTTGAGAGAACAAGTAAACAAGGAAGAAGTCAGATTGGAGTATGTTCCCTCCAAGGATCAGATTGCAGATATCTTTACAAAACCTCTTCCCAAGGACTCTTTTGAATATCTCCGGGAGAAGTTAGGGGTCATGGCCCCTCCGGTGATGAACTAAGATGCACTGATGTGCATCAGTCCGGTGGCTATCACAGTCATATCTTGTGATCCGGACTAATGGGGAGCTGCAACTAAGGGGGAGCAGCTGGTATGATTCTGATGCATGAGAATTGCAAGTATGAGCCCTTTGCCATTGATGTCAAAGGGGGAGAGAAGACATGTGAAAAACAAGTGGCTGATGATCAAAGGGGGAGCAGTAAAGGAAGAGAAGACATATGAAAAGTTGAAGTTTTTGTCTTAATGGTTTTTCACATCATATGTTGCCATCAATGACAAAGGGGGAGATTGTTGCAAGTATGAGGTTATCCAGTGTTGTCATTGATGTCAACATACTCATATTGCATTGACAAGAAGGATTTGATGAGCTGTGTGCTGAGGATATTGAGAAAATTAGTCTCAGTCAGGAACAGTGAAGAACAGTGATGAGAAGAAGGTAAATGTACTGTATAGGATGAGAACCGGAGGATGCGGATTAAAGGGTTAGTAGATATGAGTCTTGAGATGCTACAGTTAAGATTTCAGAGGTCCGCATGAAGATCTGAAGGAGTTGTGGCTGCCGGTATAGAACCGGGTCCGGCAAGTATCCGGAGGTGACAGAGGATCACAAAAAGGTCCGGTGAGGTCCGGAATTGTATTATCCTAATCTGCGGATTGGAAGTAGTGTTTGGGATGTCCTTGTGATGTATCATCCTGATTTGTGTATGCTTTGGAGGTCCGGAAGTACCTCTTGCATTATGACAGTGGCGACAGACTGTGTTCTTGAAGTTCCGGATGAGGAAGACAAGAGATCCCAGTAAGCAGAGGAAGTGCGGATGTATCCGGACATTTAGACAGGTTTGTGAAGGTTCTTGGATCATGTTTAGGTTTTGTTGTTGGTCCGCATTGATGGTAGAGCCCGGAATTGAAGTTATTCTTCCGGATGAAGTTCTTGCTTTGTGTAGCCGACCGGATGAGATGTTCATCCTGCGAATGTTCTTGTGATGGCCGACCGGATGTGTTATTCATCTTGCGGATACTCCTATGGTTGTTTGCCGACTTAGATGTTTGTTCCTAAGTCAATGTCTTGTATAAATAACGGGTTGTGAGTTCATTTCAAAAAGAAGAGTGAGGATGAGTATGGTATAGCGAAGAAACGTGTGAAAGGCAGAGCAGAGATTGTTGGGCTTAATTGGAACTGATCCGGACATGTTAGAGATGTCATTCTCCAGTTCAAGACTGTGATTTTCATCACTTTGTAGACAGTGTGTCTCCTTGTAGGCAGTGGGCCTCTTTGTGAGCAGTGTGCTCAGGCAGTGAGCCCTTATTGGCATGTGCCATTCATTTTTTTTTATTCTTCTAACAGAGAATAATTCTTGGGTTAATCACCCCGTGGTTTTTCCCTTAACCGGGTTTTCCACGTCAAAATCTTGGTGTTCAATGTGTTGATGCTTATCTGCTCTTGTGTTTATGCATTATGCTTCCATGGATGATTATTTGATATGCTGCTAACAACAGTAAGTTAAGTGTTTGACAAGAAGTTTTATACAACTGATTCACCCCCCCCTCTCAGTTGTATGCCCTAGATCCAACAGGAAATATGAAGAATGAAATTCTAGGGATTCCAGTGAATTTTGAGAGGAAAAGGAGCTAAAGCAAGGAAGATATGGCAAAAAAATAGAATTTTGTTTACTAGAAACTACCTGCCAACTGCTCTAGATGAATTCAATCTGTGATTTGCTGGCTGTCAATAGATATGGGCCCCAGGTATGTTTGACTTCCTAAAGGTTCAGGGGATTCACTTGGCTACCAATGATGTCTAACTCACTCCACGACTCAGGTAAAACTAATAACTGCTTTGCCACAAACAATAGCTCTTGGTTTACCTCGCATATGGGAACTAGTCAATTAGGTAGGGGTTGTTGCCCTTTTTGTTGGTAGGTCCTCTCAATGGGCCATCTACTTCAGGGTTCCTATGGTACTCCTCACAATGAGTTTTAGGGCTATGCCCAGGCACTTCCCACAGCTAAGCGGATAGGAATTATTCCCTGATCCGAACCTACAATTGAAATGAACAATATAGATGAAAAAAAAGGACTACTACAATAATCACAACACCTGGAGGCCACTGTGGAAAAGAAAATTTGGCAAAAATTCCACCCAGCGAGCCCAAGAAAGTGCTCTGATACTAGATGAGAGGAACCTCCTGCAACAATATAATGAAAAATGTATGAAATAATAGAAATAGCAAAAACACAAAAGGAATTTATTGATCGCAGGTCACTTTGAGTGGACAACCTCCTTTGAGCAAGCTCAATACAATAAATGTGTGGATGCCTTCATTGGCCTCAACATGTACTTATATACTAAGTCTAATCTAAACAACTATTACTTCCCATGAATGTGGGATAATACAATATGCTCACGGGATGACTTACAAAGCATATGCATCCAAATGTAATATACTAACAAAGTAAAGAGAAGGGTTAAACATGGGTTCTTAACATTAAGTTCATGATTCCTCAATTTGAGAGACTTGAAAGCTATGACACGACCCTCCTACATGAGAATAGCTCCAATACCCTCAATAGATGCATCTGTACAAACAAAAAAATCACTAGTATGATCTAGAATAGCTAATATGGGTGCACTAGTAAGCTTCTCTTTAAGAATTTGGAAAGCTCTTTCACACTGTTTAGACCAAACAAATTTATTGTCTTGTCGCTAGAGAGAAGTAATTGGATGAGCAATCCTAGAAAAACCTTCTATGAACCTTCCGTAATAACTGGCTAAGCCCATGAAACTCCTTACTTCAGCTACATTAGTGGGAGCAAACCATTCTAGAATAGCCTAAATCTTGGAAGGATCTACGGTGATTCCATCACCTGAAATAATATGCCCTAGGTACTAGATTTTTGTTTGGAAAAATTCACACTTGGATATATCTGCATACAAATGATTTTCCTTTAAACATTGCAAAACCTATTGCAAATTCTCCTTGTACTCCTCCATAGTGTGATAATAGATCAATATACCATCAAGAAAGATTACCAAGAACTGATCTAGAAAAGTTTGAAAGACACCATTCATCAGACTCATAAAAACTGTCAGTGCATTGGTCAAACCAAAACGAGCAATAGTAAACTCATAATGACCATATCTTGTGCAAAACACTATCTTATGAATGTCAGCTTCAACAATCCTCAATTGATGATATCCAAACTTTAGATCTATCATAGAGAAAATCTTCACTCCCTAAATTTGGTTGAAAATATCATTTATCCTTGGCAAAGGATAACGATTCTTGATGGTGAGCTTGTTAAGCTATCTATAGTCTATGCAAAGCCAAAGAGTTCCATCCTTTTTAACAAAAATCATAGGTGTACCCCACATAGATACACTGGGATGGATATGACATTTTTCTAACAATTCCTCCAATTGTAACATGAGCTCTTGTAGTTCTTGTGTAGTCATTCTATAGGGAGCCTTAGAAATTGGTTATGCTCTCGGAACCAAGTCAATGTGAAAATCAATCTCCCTTTTAGGTGGCATACCAGAAAGATGAGAGGGAAACACATCAGAAAACAATCGTAGAATGGGATGATCATCTAAGGAAGTGTTAGGCTTCTCCTTTGATCGGTCACTAATTGAAATAGTAAAGAATTGGCATCCTTTTCTCATACACCGCTTGAGTTGCATAGTTGAAATCATTCTAAGAGACACTAGTCTTTTGATTCCTGAGACAATTACCTTTTTGCCCAAATCATCTAAACACTCAATAGACTTGTGTTGGCAATCTAATTTTTCTTCATGATCATTCATCCAATCCATACCTAAAATTATGTCATATGACCCCAAAGATATCACCCTAAAATATACTTTGGTAGAAAAAGAGCTAAGCTCTAATTGACAATCTCTAACTAAAGAATTGACTGACATCTAGGTAGCTCCAAAGGCTAACTCCACATCCCAATTAACATTTTTCTTAGCAACCACCAGCCAACACTTCTCCACAATAGATGGGAAAATAAAAGAATGTGTAGCTCCTAATTCAAAAAGAACAGAAATAGTAATCTTACCAATTTTTCTAGGAACCTCTATGATAGATTCTTGATGATCTGCTTGCCAATTTTCAGCAGCTACAAAACCCAATGAGATCTACCAACATCACCCACTATAGGTTCTGAAGCTGCTAACTGTTGAACCCCTAAAACTACTGTTGTTATATGGAGCCTAATCAGAATCAAAGGTTATATTTACCCATCTTTTATCAGCGTGGTTTCCCCCCCAAATTCCTACAGGGTCAAGGGGCAGCACCCCTTGTGAGGGTTTGGGGACAGCACCCCCAAGATGGGGTCAAGGGGCAGTGCCCCAAAGACGGGGTCACTCGGTTTTTTATTATTTTATAAAGCACCGGGAGTTATTTTTCATTGACCGACATAAGAAAACCCTATTTTTGTAACCAACAAAAAGCTTAATAAAAGGCGGCCAAGGGTTAGGGTTTGGGTATTGTATTGTAGCATTTTGTAGCAGTATTGAGTTGTAGGGATTGCTGATTGTAATCGGTTTAATTTACTGGATAATAATATTGGACTCTTTGTTTGGTGGATGTAGCCCGAGTTTGGGTGAACCACGTTAAAACTTGTCTCTCACTATTATTATTTCTATGTATTTCCATTCCTCTGTTTAATCTTTATTTGCATTTAATTGATATCTTCTTCCGGCTAACCCTAACAACTACCTTGTTCTAAAAACAATCCCGAGCATAGTGTGTTAGACTTAGGGAAGGCAACTCAGAGGGGGGGTGAATCAGTTATCCAAAACTTTCTTCATTTTCAACACTTATATTCACTTAGTAGTATAACAATAAATCAAACATGAAACTTAATGCATTTAATCAAGAGTAGAAACACATCAACACATGAGACACCAAGATTTTGACGTGGAAAACTTGGTTAAGGGAAAAACCATGGGGTGACTAACCCAAGATTGTATTCTTTGTTAGAAGAATAGAAAAAAACAAAATGGCACATGCCAATTAGGACTCACTACCCAAGCACACTGCTCACAAGAGGCTCATTGCCTACAAGAGACACACTGTCTACAAAAGAATAAGTATCACATACTGGAACCAGTAAATAGCATCTTCACCATACTTGAGTCAGTTCCATTTAAGCGCAAACCTTCTACTTTGCCTTTCACTCTTCTCCTCACTACCACACACTCATCTTCACAAGTCATGCTCTGAAATGACTTTGCAATCCCTTACTTATACATGACATCAACTTAGGAACAAACATCTAAGTCGGAAAATATCCACAAGAACATCCACAAGATGTATAATTCATCCAGTTGGCCATTCACATAAAGAACACCATCATCCAGAAGTTAGTCTTCATTTCTGGGACCCCAATTCTTATGCGGACCATAAACACAAACTAAGCATGATCCAATGACCTCCACAAACTTGCCCAAAACACCAAGAACATCTGCACTTCCTCTACTTACTAAAATCCTTCTCCCCTTCATCCAAAACCTCAAGAACACAGTCTGCCATTACTGTCACAAAGGAATAGATACTTGCGAACCTTCAAACCATGAACCAATCGAGTTAACACACCACACAAACTTCCTCAATACTTCCTTAAATCTATAGAACTGGAGAATACATTTCCAGATCTCACCGAACCTATCTATATCATTCTGTCATCACTGAACATCTACCAAAACTGGTTTTACTTGAACTGCCATAACTTTTTCATATCTCCATGCGAACCTCTGAAATCTCTACTGCAACATCTTAAGACACATAACTACAAACCCTTTAATCCACATCCTCTGATCCTCATCCTATCTTGGACTTTTACCTTATGTTATCATTGTTCTTCATTGTTTCTAATTGAGACTAATTTTCTCAATATCCTCAACACACAACTCATGCAAACCTTGTCATCAATGTAACAAGAGTATGTTGACATCAATGACAACACCGGTTAGGCAATACTTGCATCAATCTCCCCCTTTGTCATTGATGGAAACATATGATGTGAAAAACTATTTTAACCATCAAGACAAGAAAATCACCTTACTGTCACAACTCCCCCTATCAGCAATAACCATTCACATTTCATATCTCCCTTTACTACTCCCCCTTTGATCAACAACCACTTGTTTTTCACATGTCTTCTCTCCGCCTTTGACATCAATGGAAAAGGGCACATACTTACAGTTCCACCACTTCAGAACCATGCCTACTGCTCCCCCTAAATAGCAGCTCCCCATCATCAATCCGGACCACAAGATGTGACTGTGATATCCACTGGATTGATGCACATCAATGCATCTTAGTTCACCACCAGAGGGGCAATAACCCCTAACTTCTCTCTGACATACTCAAAAGAGTCCTTAGGTAGAGGTTTAGTAAAGATGTCTGCAATCTGATCCTTTGAAGGCACAAACTCCAATCTGACTTCATTCTTGTTCACTTGCTCTCTCAAAAAGTGAAATTTGATGGATATATGTTTAGTCTTTGAATGCAACACCGGATTCTTGGATATATTTATTGCACTTAAATTATCACAGAAAATGGTGATGGGCTCCTCATACTCTACTCAGATGTCTCTTGACATCTGTTTCATCCACAAAACTTGAGTACAGCTACCTACTGCAACAATATATTATGCTTCTATAGTGGACAGAGATATTTCTTCTTGTTTCTTGCTTAACCAAGAAACCAATCTCTTCCCCAAAAAGAATGCTCCACCACTGGTACTCTTCTGGTCATCCACATCTCCTACCCAATCAACATCTATATATGCATGAAGAGATAAATCATGATCTCTAGGATACCACAACCCATACTCAACTGTCCCCTTTAGATATCTAAAAATCATCTTGATTGCCATAACATGAGATTCTCTAGGATTAGCTTGGAATCTAGCAACAAGACCAATGACCTGCATTATATCTGGTCTAGTTTGAGTGAGATACAATAGTCCTCCAATCATTGACCTATATTTTGTCTGATCAACCTTGGGAGAGTCATCATCTTTGCTCAACTTGCATCCAGTTGCCATTGGAGTGTTCATTGGCTTACAGTCTTCCATCCCAAATTTCCTCAACAATTCTTTCACATATTTTTACTGAGAAATGAAGATTCCTTTCTTTGTTTGAGTAATTTTTAGACCCAAAAAGAAATTCATTTCTCCAAGCATGGACATCTCAAACTCACTTTTCATTTGACTTGCAAAAGTTTTACACATATTATCTCTTCCTCCAAAAATGATATCATCAACAAATACTTCAACAATTAAGATATTTTCATGATCGATTTTGAAATACAAATTACTGTCAACAATACCTTTGTTGAAACCAATCTTCAAGAGATGCTTAGCCAATCTTTCATACCAGGCTCTTGGGGCTTGCTTCAGTCCATATAGTGCCTTTTTCAATTTGCAAACCATGTCACCATGATCAGACAATTGAAATCCATCCGGTTGCTCAATGTACACTTCTTCCTCCAAATTACAATTTAGGAAGGCAGATTTGACATCTATCTGATACACCTTGAAATCCTTAAAGGAAGAAAATGGAAGAAATAATCTGACTGCTTCAATTCTTGCCACCGGAGCAAAAGTCTCTTCAAAATCAACTCCTTCAATCTGAGAGTAACCCTTGTAGACCAATCTAGCTTTATTTCTGATTACTTCAACAGCTTCATTTAGTTTGTTCTAGAAGACCCATTTGGTTCCAATCACATTCTTGTTTCTAGGTCTGGGAACAAGATCCCAAGTGTGATTTTTCTCAATTTGCATTAGTTCTTCCTCCATTGCTTGTGACCAATTTTTATCATTACAAGCTTCATTCACTGTCTTAGGTTCAATCTTTGAAATTAGACGATACTCATCTAAATTTTGAGCAATTCTCCTCCTTGTTTGCACTCCTTTTCTTTTGTCACCTATGATCTGATCTTTAGAGTGGGTTAGAGTTACATAGCTTGGAACTTTGGGAGTTTCTTGCACCTCTAACTCTAGATCAGTCTCATTGAGTATTATCTCTTCTTCCTGACTTACCGGATCAACTTGACTTTGTTTCTTAGAAGAGGCTTGGATACTTTGAATCTAAACACCATTCTGATCATCTTCATCATACTCATGAATTCTTGAGGGTCTTTCAATTTCTTCATCAACCTTCACATTTACACTTTCTACAATCTTTCTTAGTCTCTTGTTGTAACACCGGTATGCTTTGCTTTGAGTAGAGTAACCCAAGAATATCCCTTCATCACTTCTAGCATCAAACTTTCCTAGATCTTCATCCCTTTTAATGTAACATCTGCTGCCAAAAACTTTGAAATATCTCACAATGGGAGTAATGCCAAACCAAAGTTCATAAGGAGTCTTACTGGTATTGTTTCTAATTTGAACTCGATTGAGAGTGTAGATTGCAGTGCTGACAGCTTCTCGCTAATAGATCTCTAGGAACATTTGCTTCCATCATCATGGTCTTGGATGCTTCCTGGATGGTCCAGTTCTTTCTCTCAACTACTCCATTCTGCTGTGGAGTTCAAGGGGCAGACAACTATCTCTTTATTCCATGTTTCTCATAGAAGTCTATGAACTCACCGGATGTGAATTCTCCACCTCTATCAGACCTTAGACATTTCAATTTTAATCTGGTTTCATTATCCACCATGGCCTTGAATATTTTGAATTTCTCAACGCTTATGATTTTTCTTTCATCGTTCTTCTGGCAGTCAAGGTTATTTTGAGCAAGGAGTTTCTTGAAGAGGAAGAAGTTTATAGGGTAGACACTTCTATCATTTCTTAGTTCCTAGCTTCGATGCTGGATGCAAGCATTACAAAAGGAAGATGGCTTCTTTTGATGCATTGTCTCTTCATCAACAATCTATTGGTGGGTGTGGAGCATATAGTGAGGGTGGTTGAACCAGGTGTCAAGATTCCCCGGCTGATGGATTTCCAGTCTCTACAAGATGAGGATGTGGTTGTGTGCTATTTCCCTTTCCTTCTCAATCCTAAAGGGTGGCCACTTATCCTCCACAGAGAACATGTAGAGGCAGGTATTGAGTTTCTATGTAAGCTACTACAAATTTCTTCCCACAGTGGATCTTTCGAATGGCTAGAGAATTTTAGGATAAGGGAAGCCAACCTTGGCTTTCAAGTTTAATGTCTCATGTGTTCCGGTTCTTTCTAGGTGGTAGTATGGCTATGCTTCAAGGTATAGGTAAGTAGGGTTAGATGTTAGTGCAAGATTTTGTTCACATCCCTGCAAACATCATATATAGTTGTTACTCTTTTTTGAGGACACCTTCTATTAGTAGTGCAACCTTGCATGGCCTTTTTCTAATCTAGAAGACCCTACGTGGTCAAGTAGATGACAGGGATTTGCAGTTGGATGCTTTCAAAGCAAAACAGACAGTCAACTTTGTAAATATTTCTATATCAATACATATATTCCTATTCGCACCCAAAAAAAAAGTGGTCATTAAATAAATTACCCTTTATGACCTTACTACTTAAAATAAAATAAAAATTTTAAATATAAACCATAAGTATACAACTCAAAATGAATTTATAGTGTCAATAAAATTATTATTAATCATATGACAAAGTTATAAGGAAAATCAGTAAAGATATATAGCAATCTGATAAATTCACATTTCGCAGCCTAAAAATGGGAGTTCATCTCAAATGGCTTGCCATGTATTTGTTTAAATACCCACCATTGCTGTGAGTATAACCTTTATGTAAACCGTAGTGCAAAAAATTCAACCTGCGACCGATCTTCTCAATCGTCAGGTCAAATTACCCACCGTGCACTGTAGTCTTGCTAGCCACCACCCTAACCATTAGAAGTCAATCTACATTTCAGCAGCTAAATTAAAAAGTGATTATCTTGTTTAGTACACCATGTGTTTCACCATCGATCTATGACTGCTTTAGCTAAAATCATAGAACTAGAGTGTGTTCAATAATTTTCTGCTATGTGTTGCAGTTCGCGGCTTAATTACATCGAAGGCATTCCCTTTGTGAGTAGAAGGGCTGACTTCACAGATTTGACAATCTCCATTGGTGCAGAGACAAGCAACACGATTGAAGAGCCTTCCACCATTGGATTTCGTCGATCGTCAGTTTTCCATCATTAGTCTGCAGTTTTTTCCTGGGTTTTTGAACCCATTCACTCGCTTCTTTTTTGTCATGTGCTTTTTCTACTTTTTGCTACGTTTTTGTTTGCATGGTGCCAAAATAGTCAGAAATGTTGTCTCACGCCATAAAAAAACACCCCAGCAATTGGTTGTTCTCATGCCTGGGAAAATATCATGTGGAAAAAGTCTCATGTCGTTTAAATTTCCCCTGCCAAATAGTCTCAGTTTTTTTAATAGGTATGTGCATTAGTTTTTTTTCTAACACAAAAACTAAAATATATTTTTTGCAATCACAGAAAAACTAAAACCATATTAGTGCCTTTTTTTTAATGTTCTCCTATATCATAGAGTTGGGAGCTAGAAAAGGAAAGTCTTTTTTTGCATTCTTTTTATTTTTGGAAATAACAGAACTTTTTAAGTTACAATTAGATGATTTTGGCCTCAAATTTTAGATTTGGATTTGCATCAAGAAAGAGAATAGAAATAGACAATAGATTGGGCATTTTCAAATTACATAATACCATTCAACAATGGTGTAGCACTAAACAATCATCATTTAATAATAACCTAAATATTATTGCAATGAATTTAATTTTCAGATGCGGGAGAGAAATCAACCTACAAAATCAATTTGTCTCAGCTGAAGGTCATGGAGGAGAAAATGTAATCAATTGGAATTTTTTGGGGCTGTAGAAAACGTGGCCTCTCAAATTGTTAAGGTAATTAAATTTACTTTAAATGAAATTTAAGATAAATTAAGTGTTGAGTCCATAAATGGAGTGAAGAAAGTTGGTATTAACATTTAAATAAGAGGGATTAGGGCGTGTTACTTATAGTTAATATAAATACCCATAAGAAACAAATATATTAGATAATTATATTAAATATTTAAATAATAAATATAACTTAAATATCATATTATATAAAATCAAATATTAATAACTTAATAAATATACATAAAACTTTTTTATATATAATCAAAATATTTATTTATAAAATTAAAATATGAATGTATATTTAAAAAAATTAAAATCATAAATAATATTTTTTGAATGAATAAATAGTTATTATTAAACTAAAAAAAATTAAGATGGAATAACTTTAATATTGTATTGTATATTAATAAACTCCACATGACCTATAATACTGTATACCTTGGATGGTTACTATTAAGGGAAAAGAAAGTAATATGTGTTTTTTTCCTTCTTGTGACAATTAGCTTAAGGGCCTTTGTGATTATTCACCAAGGGACTACATAGCCAATTTTCAAAGAGCATACAAATATATATTTAACCCCTAAAATTAATGAAAATTTTGTACAAAGGATTTTCAATAAATTGACTCCTATTTATCATTTCCATTATTTACTATTATTATGAAATTTGTAAATTCCATAGATTTCTTTTATAAAACATTTTCTTACATAATTAAAATCTATGTTAGAAATATGGGAAATTGGTATATAATATATATTTTTTTAATCTCAACTTACTTTTTCTATGCATTTTTTATTTGGTACAAATGCTCATGTAGTTGTGCACACATACCAAAGTAGGGATGAAATGTTGAGTACAAAATTGCATACTATAACACTTTTCCCCTATAGTTTTATGCCACATTGGATCAATGACTTGGATACATGATTTTAGTGCACTTATTGACCCAAGACCTAATTAGTCACTCAAATTTGCCTCATTGCCTTGTTTAGAACCTCATTGACTCTATTCCTAAAAACTTATCCACTCTAGATGAAATCATATATCTACAAACTTCTCTTATTTCAAATCCAAACCACATTCCAAGGCTAACAACCCAATATTTGACCATTACTTGTTCATTTTAGTGCCAAAATTTAAATTCCATGCATCTAGGCTTGTGTATATAAGTTCATCCTTAGTCATTTGCACATTATAACAACACATGATGGCATAATTGATGCATCACACAACATACACTTAATACAATTTTGCCATTAATCATGTGAGAGCCAAAGATTTGAAGACTGGAACATAAAAAAACTTCTATTCATCAACTCTATTGCTACAATGAGAGAAAACTCTCTTATATCCAAGAAAAATAAAAAAATCAAAAAATTACCTTTTTTGGTAGATTTGGACAATTGTTAGATTTTGCCATTTTAGGTAATTTTACAATCATATCCTGAAAATCCTATTTTTTTTCCAAAAGCTTCCTAAAACTAAGGTAGGATGAAATGCCAACTAATATTCTAAATTCAAAACATGAGTTTCGATTTATTACCAAAACAACTTTTTAAAAAAAAATCTAGAAAAAAACACTAAATTGTTATTTTGAGGGCCAAGATGAAAGTTTCAAGCCCTGAAAAAGTGCCAAAATAGGGTCCAACCCACCAGGTTCATTGTGAAACCACTTTCCACATCATAACGCATCCACCCATAAAATCTCGTAGAAAACCCACATTCAAGTCAAAAGTTATGATCTCCAGAAGTTCTTGCATCATTCTCCTATGGTTGAAAAGAATGTAGCTCCTACAAGTGAGTGTCTTCAAACTGCTGCCATTTGACTAGATCTAACCTCTACACTTCCCACTCTATAATCCATGTGCTATTTGTTGGTGGAATCCTTCCCACTGTACTAAATACTTGTAATGCCCTTGCCGAGTGTAGATAGTTTTCTTATCAAGAACCTGTGCAATCTTTTCCTTCTTCTTATGGGGAATGTGGTGGTGCCATGCCACTTCAAGTTGACTATCTTCAGCATCATCCTCACCATGGAATGCATATAAATCAGAAATATTAAACACAAGAGAAATATTGAGACCATCTGGTAAGCTGACCTCATATGCAATATCATTGATCTTCTTTGTAATTCTGCAAGGACCAAATTTCCCATACTTCAACTTGTGGTATGTTCCAATAGGAAACTGCTCTTTTCTCAAATATACCATCACTAAGTCACCTTCACTGAATGTTTGATATCACCTACTAGTATCCACTGTATTCTTGTCCCTCTCATTACTGTCTTGTAACTTCTATCTGACTTCTTTCTGCAACTATTGAAGGTGTTCTGCAAATGCTTCTCCATCATCATTGACCCTATCTTTCATTAGTACCTGTACCAAATCTAGAACACCCTGAGGATTCCTACCATACACAATCTAGAAAGGAGACTTTCCTATTGATTTGTTAACAGAACTATTATAGGCAAATTCAGCCTGGGGTAATGCCACATCCCATTGTTTTGGCTTTTCTCCAATAATACATATCAACAAATTTCCTAGACTCTAATTGACTACCTCTATTTCCCATCTATTTGAGGATGATAAGCACTACTAAATTGTAACTTAGTCCACATCTTCTTCCATAAAGTCCTCCAGAAATGATTGAGGAATTTGGTATCCCTATTAGAGGTAATAGTCTTTGGAACACCATGTAGTTGAACAACTTCTAAAAAACATAACTATGCTAACCTCATTGCATCATTAGTTTTCTTACATGAAATAAAATGAACCATCTTGGAGAACCTATCAACAACTACAAAAATGGAGTAATTACCTCATTTAGTATGTGGAAGTCCCAACACAAAGTCCATGCTCAAATCTGTCCATGGTGTAGTTGGTACTGGTAATGGCATATACAACCCTATATTTTATGAATGTTCCTTAGCCACTTGGCAGATTCTACACCATGTTACATACTTAGTTATATCCCTTTTCATCTTTGGAGAGTAATATTTATCTTCTATCAAGGCTATTGTCTTGTCCTTGCCAAAATGTCCAGCTAACCCACTACTATGAAATTCTTTGATAATGTTTTCTCTCATAGAGCCAGCTAGTATGCATAGTTGTTTTGCTTTAAATAGATACCCACCTTGCAGAAAATATTCACCCCTAAAGTGATCCAAGTTACTAGATATGGGTGCCTTCAATTTTCCACAATCTCCCAAAAATCATCATCAGAATCATACAAATTTTTTATGGCATCAAAATCAATCACCTCAATTTCCATTGTGGTCAAAAGTGCAATGCACTTACTTAACGCATCTGCAACCTGATTTTGTTTTCTAGACTTATGCTTCAACACAAAATTGTAACCCTGCAAGAAAGAGACCCAATTGGCATGCCTACTATTCAACTTTTTATGCGTGTTCAAGTATCTCAGTGCAATATGATCTGTAAACAATACAAACTCCTGGGGAACTAGATAATGTCTCCAGCCTCAATGCTTGAACAATTGCATAAAATTCTAAATAATAAGTAGAATAATTCTTCCTCACGTCATTTAGCTTTTCACTAAAGAAATCTATAGGTTTTCCAGCTTGGCTAGGTACAACACCTATTCCCACATGGGAGGCATCACATTCTACTTCAAATACCTTATCAAAATTTGGCAATACAAGTATAGGTGCTTTTATTACCTTTTCCTTCAAGTACTTAAAGCTTTCCTCAGCATCCTTGGTCCATACAAACTCCCTTCCTTTGGTGCAATCTGTTATAGGAGCTACAATACTACTAAAATTTTGAATGAACTTTCGATAGAAAGTGGCCAAGCCATGAAATTTTTTTACCTCTGTGATGCTTCTTGGACTAGGCCATTCTAGAATTGCCCTGACCTTTTCTGGATCCATTTTGACACCATCTTTAGAAATGACAAAGCCTAAAAAAACCAAACTATCCTGTATGAACCTACACTTCTTCAATTGGCATAGAGCTTCTCCTTCCTTAACACACCAAAGATGATCCTCAAGTGTTGTAGGTGCTCTTCTTTGCTATTACTAAATACCAAAATATCATCAAAATAAACTGCCACAAACTTACCAGTGTAAGGTTGTCATATAGTGTTCATCAATCTCATAAATGAGCTAGGTGCATTTGATAACCTGAATGGCATAACCATCCACTCATATAATCCATCTCCAGTCTTAACAGATGTCTTCTACTCATCCCCTTCTCGGATCCAGATTTGATGGTAGCCACTTCATAGGTTGATCTTGCTGAAATATTTGTCTCTTGTAAGGACATCCATCATGTCCTCCATATGAGGTATAGGAAACTAATACTTGATGGTAATCTTATTAATTGCTCTGCTACCAGTGTACATCCTCCATGTTCCATCTTTTTTTGGGGTCAACAATGCAGGTACAACACATGGGCTCATGCTCTCTCTCACCACAACTTTACTTATGAATTCTGTTACTTGCTTATTCATCTTTGCATGTTGTGTTGGATTCATCCTATAAGCTTCTTGGTTGGGTAGAGTTGCTCCTAGAATCAAATTAATATGATGTTGACTATCTATCTTTGGTGGTAGACCATCAGGCAATTCAACAAGCAAAACATCAACAAATTCTTCCAATAGTTCTGCTACTTTTGGGGGAACTAAAATGTCTTCCTCTTCACCTTTTTTCACTACTAATGCATAGCAACACCCTATCACCTTCATTTCTTTAACAAGATCTCTTTCAGACAACATGGTCTCACCTTTTCCTTCATCCTTAAGAGGTAATAAAATCACCTTAGAGCCATCTTTCCAAAAGGTGTATGTGTTTTTCTCTCCATCATGCATAACTTTTCTATCATACTACCATGGCCTTCCCAATAACACATGGCAGACATCCATTGGGACAACATCACACCATATCTCATCCTGATAGATCTTCCCTATGCTAAACTTAATTAGGCATCTTTTATTAATAGTGACATCATTTCCCTTTTTAAACCATGCAATGCAGTACAGATGATGTTTTTCACAGAGTAAATTCAATTTTTCTACCATTTCATTAGAAACCATATTTTCACAACTGCCTCCATCCACAATAACTTGACACACCTTGCCACTCGAAGTGCATCTGGTTCTAAAGATATTGGTTCGAAGCCATGAACCATCAGAGCTTTTGGCTTGTGTTTTCTCCTTCTCTAGAATCACCATTGCTTTTCTCATCATGAGACTTTTTCCCACATCCAGTAGAACCTCTAGTTCCATCGCTTCCACTTCATGTCACGTTTGAATCAGGTTCACCTTAGGTTGTCCTCCTTGATTTCTTTCTTGCATGTTATAATTTGAGCATTCAAATGCCCTATGACCTTCTTCTCCACATCTGAAACAAGTGAAAGGCCTTCTTTGGTTTTCCCATCCTCTACTGCTACCATAATCTCTACCTCTTTGAAATCCCCTTCCTCATTCTTGATTCGAAGGATCTTGTCAAGTGTCTACTTGTTTTTCCAATCCATGGTATGACTCTCCCCTGCCATAATTTAAACCTCCTCGAAATGGGGTTGATGTACCCCTTCTTCATCCTCTATTCCTCTGATGGTATTGTCTATTTTATTTTTCTTCAACTTTTGGAGCCAATTGGTAAGCCTCTTCCATATTATTGAGTCGATGCATGCTTAATTCATCTTGAATAGAGAATTTTAGGCCATTCACATATCTAGCAGCCATCTGTTCATTAGTTTCTTGATGCTCTATATGTATAGACAACGTATAAAACTCATTTGTATAATCTTGTACAAAAGAGAGGTTCTATTTTAAAATTTGAAACCTACGAAAAAGGGTTTGTGCATAATCTATGGGTAAATTTTTTTCTCTCAACTTGTTCTCCATGTTATTCCATGTCTTGATCTTATCCTTGCCTTTCCTTGTTTGTTCCTTTTGAAGATGATCCCACCAAATCATTGCATGACCCTTTAATTTGGTGCATGCGAATTTTACCTTCTTATCCTCTGTCATGGATTTCCATTCAAAAAAAATTCTCATGTCATTCAACTAGTTTATCAGCTCCTTTGGTTTAAGACTACCTGCATAATCTAAAACATCTACCTTGATCCCTTCATTTTTCCTTTATAAGGCCCTGAGTGTCCTCTCTTCAAAACTCATGCCTCCTAATTCTTCTTCTTCATGTTCTGTATCTTGATTTGTACCTCCTTGACCTATCTCTTCATTAGATTCATCTCCTCCTCTACCCAGTCTTTGGTTTTACATTTGTGTTGTAAGTTCTGCTATTTGCCTTTGTAGATTTTACATTTCTCTATGCATCTAGGCAAGATTGCCTCTTCCTCTTCCTCTCCCAGCCATCTTCCTACACTGATACTAGATGATGCAGCACACAACATACACTCAATACAATTTTTCCATTAATCATGTGAGAGCCAAAGATTTAAAGACTGGAACATAAAAAAATTTCTATTCATTAACTCTGCTACTACAATGAGAGAAAACTCTTATATCCAAGAAAAATAAAACAAATCAAAAAATTACCTTTTTTGGCAGATTTTGAAAATTTATGTAATTTTACAATCATATCCTGAAAATCCTATTTTTTCCCAAAAGTTTCCTAAAACTAAGGTAGCATGAAATGCCAACTAATATTCTAAATTTGAAACATGAGTTTTGATTTATTACAAAAGTAACTTTAAAAAAAAAAATCTAGAAAAAAACACTAAATTGCTATTTTGAGGGCCAAGATGAAAGTTTCAAGCCCTAAAATTATGCCAAAATGGGGTCCAACCCACTAGGGTCTATTGCAAAACCACTTGCCACCTCACAACGCATCCACCCATAAATTCTCATAGAAAACCCACATCCAAGTCAAAAGTTATGATCTCCGGAAGTTCCTGCATCAATAATTCAATAACATTCAAAAGAATACACTCTCCTCTTCCTTTTACAAGTACGTCAGGCACATCAATCTACCACTATCATACATTATTGAAAGATTAAGTTATCTTTATCAATTATCATCCATTGTCAAGGACAAAGTTGATAGTGCACTCTAACACAAAGCATCAATCAACTCACAACACAATCATTGATTCAATGGTATACATTGCCATTCCCAAATAGCCATTCATTATCTATGTCACTTATCTCCAATTTTAGAACTTGACCAAGACATACACAATTCATAAAAAATTAAAAGAGAAAAGAGAGAGAGAGAGAGAGAGAGAGAGAGAGAGAGAGAGAGAGAGAGAGAGAGAGAGAGAGAGAGAGAGAGAGAGAGAGAGAGAGAGAGAGAGAGAGAGAGAGAGAGAGAGAGAGAGAGAGAGAGAGAGAGAGATCACTTTCATAATCAATGGTTTCCATTATCATAGAACAATGCAAGACGATAAGGTAATCTTAGTTGGACATGTTTCTAATTGCCAATTTGTCAAACATCAATGTGAATGGTGTAGAGATATAGAGAGAAAGATAAATAGAA
This sequence comes from Cunninghamia lanceolata, assembly GCA_027924645.1. Taxonomy (NCBI): domain Eukaryota; kingdom Viridiplantae; phylum Streptophyta; class Pinopsida; order Cupressales; family Cupressaceae; genus Cunninghamia; species Cunninghamia lanceolata. Next base: position 3,265,124 of record BSBN01000537.1, read on the forward strand.
TGAGTTTCAAGCAATCATTTCTCCATGTGGAGCTATGGTCAAAGTGACACATCATTTTCATAAGAACCTAATAATTCACTTTTAAGACCTCTCTAGCATACCCATTGCACACTAGAGAGAGCAAGAGGAAGATAGAGAAAGATATATATACACACAAAAAGAGATAGAATAGATATAATATATTTTTACAATTCATAAAAAGTTAAAAGAGAGAGAAAAAGAAAGAAGGGAGAGGGAGATATAGAAAGTTGAAGAGAGAGAGAGGGAGAAGCAGGGATAGAGTGAAGAGAGAGAGGAATCAAAAAGAAATAGATATAGAGAGATAAAAAAGGGGGGAGAGAGGTGTTTGGATTCTTGGTCTACAATTACATTGTCACTTAACAATTATATAGAAAAAAAGTGTTATGTTGTGTGATAGACTTAGGACTATGGTCAAACATTCTAATGGAAAACCCTATATTAATGATCAAGCTATGGTACTTTTACAATGTGAAAAGTTTATCTTGAAATGGGTTGGTCAAGATCATATAGCTCCACTGGAGCCTCGTGAAATGGAAAGAGACATAAAGAAAAGAGAGAGTGACTTGGTATGGGTCGGTCCAAATCATCTAGCTACACTAGAGTGGGAGAGAGAGAGATAGCGATAAGATATATAAAGAGAAAGAGCATCTACAAATACAAACAAATCAATCTGTCGATTCATGCCAATGATCCAAAGATAAAGAGAGGAGAGATAGACAAAGAGTGATAAAGAGAGGGAGATATATAGATAGATAAATTGGTGCTTATTGTTGAACCACTCCCCCTTCCTTCTTTAAATATAGTATGCTTATATACATTTTTTATATTTAACAAGATACAAATTTTGGGACATTGATATTTTCTAAATATATTTGTTCCCTTTTTTATAGGTATTTGTTAGTTTTCCATGACGGTTGTTCGTTGGGTGGATTTTTCACACAACAGGCTCCCATGACATAGAATGCACACCATTTTTTAGGTCTCAAGATAATTCCCATATCATCTACAAACTCAAAGAAATCAAAAGTTTTTTCCTTAAAAATTCAATTTTAATCCATTTGATCTCCAAATTATGCAAAGGTGTGAAATTATAAAAGAAACAAGGATCACTAAGTTTGATTGATCTTGGTATCGTTTAATGTACCATGAAAGGATGCATGTTGGTAGGCTACATGACACATAAACATGATGTAGGTGGTGACTATGCTTATATTTGCAAGACAATGCCTATTAAATGTAGGTGTCAAAATGTCAAATTTGAGACTTGAGATAAACATACATGCTTCAAATAATATGCATAGACTTGATGACTAATGAAATGCAAGTGAACCCAAGTGCAATGCATGAACAAGAATCTAGAAAGAAAATGCATAATAATATAAACTAGACACTAGACATGGAACCTCACACATTTGAAGTAGCTACTAAGAAAAACACAATGATCTTAAAATCTATTACGATTGTCAAAATTAATTTGCAACAATCCAAAAAATAAAAAAAATGATAGGGGCCATTGGGATACAAGACAATCATCATTCACTTGAAGATGTAGCAATTCAACTTCTACAACTCCTTAGCGTATCCATTGCACACCAAGGTGCGATTGCTAGTTACGCTAAAGGCATTCCCTTTATGAATATGAGGAGCTGACTTTGATGATCAACGGTTCACATGCCATTCATACCAATGCAAGACAATTGAAGGCATTTCAACCATCCATAACATCAACATTCGTTGCTTCTTCATTGGTCTATAAATAAATGGTCTTGGATTTCATCGTTGCTATTTTTCCTTCTCCGTTTGCTTCATTTTTTCCTTCTCACTTTCCATCTCCTGACATTTAATACTCCCAATTCCTAATTTAAGACTCTTCAAAATGTTAAAGTAATTTAAACAACTGAACCTACTCTACGATTTATTACTTTTTAATTTAATTAAAATGCCATAAAGTGCCCATGGTATTGTAATAGATAACTAATAAAAAATTATCACATGGATTAGGGACATTTGTGTCAACAACAATTAAGTATATTACATATAAAAAAGCTTAAATTATATTAAATAATTTATGTTATATTAAATATATTATTTAATAAATATATGTATATTATATATAAAATAATTATAATTAAGATATATATAAATATAAATATTAAATATATAATATGTTCAATTTTAATATACAATTTTATAATATTATATTAAACTTACAAATATGATAAATTTTATATGAATATACGCTATTATGTTTTAATACTATATTTTACGTTGTTACCTTATTTGTATATATTTAATATTATATATTTAATGTTTATTCATTTCAAGCCACTATTTCCTTTAGTTTGGTCTCCCCTCAAAGCTAATGATACTCTAGAAAAAGGTTAGAATTTTTTTTGGCATTTTAGTGTTTCTAGTTCTATAGTTTCTCTTAAATCTAGGTGAATCAATCTTTATCCATTTAAAAATTACTAACTATAAGAATGGTTTGTGGAAATCCTATAAGAAAACATTTAATAATATTTAATATTTATAAACATTCAATATATATACACAAAAAAGTAACAACTTAAAATACAATATTAAAAATATTATTATATACCATATAAAACATATTATATTTATATATTTATAATTTTAATATAATATTATTAAATTTTTTATTTATATTGAACATATTATATATTTGATATTTATATTTATGTGTATCTTAATTATATTTATTTTATATATAATATATAAAATAGTTATATTTATTGTTATATAGTATATTTAATATAATATAAATTATTTAATATAATTTAAAAAATAATATTAAATTATAAAATCAATGTATATAATTTATTTCTTTTCGAAGTAAACAACCAATACATTTTACTTTAGCTAATCGTATTCCCAACTAAATAGTCACAGTGTACCAACTTTTAAAGTTTCCCTTTAAAAATAGTTTAATTTTCAACTATTTCCATATCTCACACATGGATGCAGAATAGACCAAAATAATAACAATAAAAAATTAAACAAAGTGCATCCAATATGCTTTGGCCCATTGTGATAATCATTACAAAATACGTATCACATAAAAGATTTATTGTTTTGACATTATCTTATATAATGATGAAAGACAATAGAAATGATGGGTGCCACTAGATCCATTCCTTTCTTATGTTTATCCACTGAAACCCTAAAGATTTATTGTTTAGAGAGACAAAGAGTTTTTGTTGTTTTGCATCGTGAGTTTAATTATCTCTAGGGAGATGGAGGGAGGGAGGGAGGGAGAGAGGGGGGTGGGATCCACCAAAACTACCTTCCAAACACTAGGCACAACCTTTCTATTGCCTTTTTGTAGTTTCAAATACCTTTCTTTAACTTCGCTATAGAAAGAGGGATAAAAATTACCATACAATTTAAGAGAATTTCATTTCATTATTAAGGAAATCTTTAGCTCACTTCCTAAGGCTATTTTTCCAGCATGTACGTGTCTTTTCAACAACCATATATAATTTCCATCTCAAGCGCTTTATATATAGGAAAGAGAGCAACACAAAAATTTAATAGTATTTATAATCAATGCATCCAAGTGACATTTCCCAATATGGATGTAGAAGTTTGATTTTACACTAAAAAAAATTACAACCTCTAGGGAAAACCCAAATGCTCTCCAAATCATGACACCTCATTAAATTCTTTTTATGTGACCTACAAAATTAAAGGCCTTTCATACATTACATGAGTCAACTACATAGGAAAATCTAAAGTGTGACATCTTGTGTTAGATGGACAACAACTTTACAAAATTAAATATTTTATGCCAAGTGTACAAGACCTTTCCCAACATTCTCATGCTTATTCTATACATTGCATAAAGGGTCAATCATAAATAAGACAAACTACCTATTAAGAGGAGACATCCCCACATCAATTGTGCACCATAAGAATTTCATTGAGCTTGGTAGCTTGGTCAAAGAATCTACAATAATCTCTAAGTTATTCACCTTCTTGATCATTACCCTCTTATCATCCACCATGTCATGAAAAATGATACCACATATCAATGTGCTTTGTCCACATGTGAAAAGTAGGGTTATTAGCCAAATTGGTAGCACTATAACTAGCACAATCAATTCACATTAACTCATACCTCAACCCAACATCTAAACATAACTTATGAAGCTACACTACCTCCTTACAAGCATGAGTAGCTATCCAATACTTAATTTCTATACTTAAAAGAGCCACCACAACTTGTAACAACCACCATATTAAACAACACTAAACATAGATATTTACCAAGAGATAAAACATACAAGGTGAAAAGATAGCAAATTTTTTTTAAAACTTTAAATTCAAGTTTCCACAATTTACATAATTTGTTTTATGAAATAAACAACATGATATAATATACAAAGGTGACATCTTGTCTGTACAATTACAATTATCTGCAATAGATAATGTTTTACATAGTCTTTTTAAACACAAGTCACAAAGATATATTATATCCAAAAATCTGACATCTTTATTGCAAGCCTCGGCATGTCCTATGCTAGAGAGAGAGAGAGCATCTTCCTAGTGCTTTTCCTCCAACCACAGACTGACGGTCTCCCACACATCTTCCACATAGGAAGTGGCCCTACCCTTCACAAAGAGTATAGACCAAAGGTGACTAACAGTAATTTGCCATTTGAGTACATAGTGTTGTATCGTACATTACTCTATTGATCATACAACCCTAGATACCCTCTTGCTAAGTATGATCATTCCAATAGGTTATGCAATCTAGATATGGTGAACCGACAATGCATGTAGAGACATATGCATTACTTTGGCCAAAGATTCACTATGAATAGACGTTTGCAATGAATGTAGTCATAATGTTCACCCACCCCAACTTGACGTGGATACTATCATATTCCTACAGTTTGACTTGGTCAACTATGTTTTATCATATAGTCCTGACAACTTCAATATTCTAGTCTTCCCAACTTAGACAAGTTTTCAAACACTATCATTGTTCCATAGATCTCATGGATTTACTTTTATACAAGTACATTTGATGCAGCACAAAACATACACTCAATAGAATTGTGCCATTAAACATATGAGAGACAAAGATTTGGAAGCTGGAACAAAAAAAAAAACTTATATTCATCAACTCTGCTACTACAATGAGAGAAAACTCTCTTATATCCAAGAAAACAAAAAAATTAAAAAATTACCTTTTTTGGCAGATTTCGACAATTGTCAGATTTTGCCATTTTAGGTAATTTTAAAATCATATCTTGAGAATCTAGTTTTTTCCCAAAAAACTCATAAAGCTAAGGTAGGACGAAAACCAACTAACATCCTAAATTCGGAACATGAGTTTCGAGTTATTAAAAAAAGTAGCTTTAAAAAAACTAGAAAATAACACTAATTTGCCATTTTAAGGGCCAAGATGAAAGTTTCAAGCCCCAAAAAAGTGTCAAGACGAGGTCCAACCAACAAGGGTGGGTTGGGAAACCACTGGCCACCTCATAATGCATCCACCTATAAAATTTCATAGAAAACCCACATCCAAGTCAAAAATTATGACCTCCAGAAGTCCCTGCATCATTCTCCTCTGGTTGAAAAGAATGTAGCTCCTATAAGTGAGTGTCTTCAAACTATTGCCATTTGACTAGATTCAACCCCTACACTTCCCACTCTGTAATCCACGTGCTATCTGTTGGTGGAAATCCTTCCCGCTATACTAAATACTTGTTCTAACGCCCTTACCGAGTGTAGATAATGTTCTTATCAAGAACCTGTGCAATCTTTTCCTTCTTCTTATGGGGAATGTGGTTGTGCCATGCCACCTCTGGTTGACTATCTTTAGCATCATCCTCACCATGGAATGCATATAAATCAAAAATATTAAACACAGGAGAAATATCAAGATCATCTGGTAAACTGACCTCATATGCATTATCATTGATCTTCTTTGTAATTCTGCAAGGACCAATTTTCCTATACTTAAACTTGTGATATGTTCCAGTAGGAAATCACTCTTTTCTCAAATATACCATCACTAAGTCACCTTCACTAAATGTCTAATGTCACCTACTAGTATTCACTAAATTCTTGTACCTCTCATTACTGTCCTACAACTTCTGTCTCACTTCTTTCTACAACTGTTGAAGGTGTTCTGCAAATGCTTCCCCATCACCACTGACCATATCTTTCATTGGTAGCTATACCAAATCTAGAACACCCTGAGGATTCCTACCATACACAATCTAGAAAGGGGACTTTCCTGTTGATCTGTTAACAAAACTATTATAGGAAAATTCAGCTTGGGGTAATGCCAAATCCCATTATTTTGGCTTTTCTCCAACAATACACCTCAGCAAATTTCCTAGACTCCAATTGACTGCCTCTGTTTGCCCATTTGTTTGAGGATGATAGACACTACTCAACTATAACTTGGTCCCCATCTTCTTCCATAAAGTCCTCCAGAATTGACTGAGGAATTTGGTAGCCCTGTCAGAGGTAATAGTCTTTGGAACACCATGTAGTCGAACAACTTCTGAAAAAAATAACTCTGCTACCCTCATTGCATCATTAGTTTTCTTACAAGCAATAATATGAACCATCTTGGAGAACCTATCAAGAACTACAAAAATGGAGTCATTACCTCGTTGAGTATGTGGAAGTCCCAACACAAAGTCCATGCTCAAATCTATCCATGGTGCAGCTGGTACTGGTAAGGGCATATACAACCCTGTATTCTGTGAATATCCCTTAGCCACTTGGCAGATTCTACATCTTGTTACATACTTAGTTATATCCCTTTTCATCTTTGGCCAATAACATTTATCTTCTATCAAGGCTATTATCTTGTCCTTGCCAAAATGTCTAGCCAACCCACTACTCTGAAATTCTCTGATAATGTTTTCCCTCATAGAGGTAGCTAGTATGCATAGTTGTTTTCCTTTAAATAGATACCCATCTTGCATAAAATATTCACTCCTAAAGTGATCCAAGTTACCAGATACTGGTGCCTTCAATTGTTCCACAATCTCCCAAAAATCATCATCAGACTCATAAAATTTTTTGATGGCATCAAAACCAATCACCTTAGTCTCCATTGTGGTCAAAAGTGTAACACACCTACTTAACGCATCTGCAACCTGATTTTGTTTTCTAGACTTATGCTTCAACACAAAGTTGTAACCCTACAAGAAAGAGACCCACTTGGCATGCCTACTATTCAACTTCTTTTGTGTGTTCAAGTATCTCAGTGCAATATGATTTGTAAACAATACAAACTCCTCAGGAACTAGATAATGTCTCTAGTGCCTTAATGCTTGAACAATTGCATAAAATTCCAAATCATAAGTAGAATAATTCTTTCTCACTTCATTCATCTTTTCACTAAAGAAAGCTATAGGTTTTCCAGCTTGGCTAAGTACAGCACCTATTCCCACATGGGAGGCCTCACATTCTACTTCAAATACCTTATCAAATCTTGGCAATGCAAGTATAGGTGCTTCTATTACCTTTTGCTTCAAATACTTAAAGCTCTCCTCAGCATCCTTGGTCCATACAAACTCCCTTCCTTTGGTGCAATCTATTATAGGAGCTACAATAGTACTGAAATTTCAAATGAACTTTCGATAGAAAGTGGCCAAGCCATGAAAACTTTTTACCTCTATGATGCTGCTTGGACTAGGCCATTCTAGAATTGCCTCAACCTTTTCTGGATCCATTCTGACACCATCTTTAGAAATGATAAAGCCTAAAAAAACCAAACTGTCCTACATGAACCTACACTTTTTCAAATTGGTGTAGAGCTTCTCCTTAACACACCAAAGATAATCCTCAAGTGTTGTAGGTGATCTTCTTTGCTGTTACTAAATACTAAAATATCATCAAAATAAACTACCACAAACTTACCAATGTAAGGGTGCAGTATAGTGTTCATCAATCTCATAAATGTGCTAGGTGCATTTGATAACCCAAATGGTATAACCATCCACTCATATAATCTGTCTCCAGTCTTAAATCCTATCTTCCACTCATCCCCTTCTTGAATCCGGATTTGGTGGTAGCCACTTCGCAGGTCGATCTTGCTGAAATATTTGGTCCCTGCAAGGACATCCATCATGTCCTCCATACGAGGTATAGGAAAATGATACTTGATGGTAATCTTATTAATTTCTCTGCTATCAGTGCACATCCTCCATGTTCCATCTTTTTTTGGCATTAACAATGCAGGTACAACACATGGGCTCATGCTCTCTCTCACCACACCTTTACTTATGAGTTCTATTACTTGCTTATTCTTCTCTGCATGTTGTGTTGGATTCATCCTATAAGCTGCTTGGTTGGGTAAAGTTGCTCCTGGAATCAAATCAATATGATGTTGAATATCTCTCATTGGCGGTAGACCATCAGGCAATTCATTAGGTAAAACATCAACAAATTCTTTCAATAGCTCTGCTACTTTTGGGGGAACTGAAATGTCTTCCTCTTTACCTTTTTTCACTACTAATGCATAGCAACACCCTGTCACCTTCATTTCTTTAACAAGATCTCTTTCAGACAACATGGTCTCACCTTTTCCTTCATCCTTGAGAGGCAATAAAATCACCTTAGAACCATCTTTCCAAAAGGTGTATGTGTTTTTCTCTCCATCATGCATAACTTTTCTATCATACTATCATGGCCTTCCCAATAACACATGATAGGCATCCATTGGGACAACATCATACCATATCTCATCCTGATAGATCTTGCCTATGCTAAACTTAATTAGGCATCTTTTATCAACAATGACTTCATTTCCCTTTTTAAACCATGTAATGTGATACGGATGAGGATGTTTTTCATAGTGTAAATTCAATTTTTCTATCATTTCTTTAGAAACCATATTTTCACAATTACCTCCATCAACAATAACTTGACATACCTTGCCACCCAAAGTGCATCTGGTTCTGAAGATATTGGTTCGAAGCCATGAACCATCAGAACTTTTGGCTTGCATTTTCTCCTTCTCTGGAATCACCATTGCTCTTCTCATCATGAGACTTTCTCCCACATCTAGTGGAACCTCTAGTTCTGTCCCTTCCACTTCATGCTGCATTTGAATCATATTCACCCTAGGTTTTCCTCCTTGATTTCTTTCTTGCATGTTATAATTTGAGCATTCAAATGCCCTATGACCTTCTCCACACCTAAAACAAGTGAAAGGCCTTCTCTGGTTTTCTCATCCTCTACCGCTACCATAACCTCTACCTCTTTGAAATCCCCTTCCTCATTCTTGATTCGGAGGATCTTGTTGAGTGTCAACTTGTTTTTCCAATCCATGGGATGACTCTCCCCTGCCATAATTTGAACCTCCTCAAAATGGGGTTGATGTACCCCTTCTTCGTCCTCTAATCCTCTGATGGTACTGTCTGTTTTGTTTTTCTTCAACCTTTAGAGCCAATTGGTAAGCCTCTTCCATACTGTTGAGTCTGTGCATGCTCAATTCATCTTGAATAGAAAATTTCAAGCCATTCACATATCTAGCAACCATCTGTTCATTAGTTTCTTGATTCTCTATACGTATAGACAACGTATAAAACTCATTTGTATAATCTTGCATAGAAAACAGGTTCTGCCTTAAATTTTAAAACCTACAAAAAAGGGTTTACACATAATCTATGGGCAAAATTTTTTCTCTCAACTTCTTCTCCATTTTATTCCATGTCCTTATCTTATCCTTTCCTTTCCTTGTTCGTTCCTTTTGAAGATGATCCCACCAAATCATTGCATGACCCTTTAATTTGGTGCATGCAAATTTTACCTTCTTCTCCTCTGTCATGGATTTCCATTCAAAAAAATTTCTCATGTCATTCGACTAGTCTATCAACTCCTCTAGTTTAAGACTACCTGCATAATCTGAAACATCTACCTTGATCCCTTCATTTTTCTGATGCAGGGACTTCTGGAGGTCATAACTTTTGACTCGGATGTGGGTTTTCTACGAAATTTTACAGGTGGATGCGTTATGAGGTGGCCAGTGGTTTCCCAACCGCCCTAGCGGGTTGGACCTCGTCTTGGCACTTTTTCGGGGCTTCAAACTTTCATCTTGGCCCTCAAAATAGCAAATTAGTGTTTTTTTCTAGTTTTTTAAAAGTTGCTTTTTTTAATAACTCGAAACTCATGTTTCGAATTTAGGATGTTAGTTGGTTTTTCGTCCTACCTTAGCTTTATGAGCTTTTTGGGAAAAAACTGGATTCTCAAGATATGATTGTAAAATTACCTAAAATGGCAAAATCTGACAATTGTCGAAATCTACCAAAAAAGGTAATTTTTTGTTTTTTTTGTTTTCTTAGATATAAGAGAGTTTTTCTCTCATTGTAGCAGCAGAGTTGAGGAATAGAAATTTTGTTACGTTTTAGCTTCCAAATTTTTGTCTCTCATGTTTAATGGCACAATTCTGTTGAGTGAATGTTGAGTGCTGCATCATTTGGTATCAGAGCAGGAAGATGGCTGGGAGAGGAAGAGGAAGAGGCGGTCTTGCCCAGATGCATAGAGAAATGCAAAATCTGCAAAGGCAAATAGCAGAACTTACAACACAGATGGAAACCCAAAGACTGGGTAGAGGAGGAGATGAATCTGATGAAGAGATAGGTCAAGGAGCTGCAAATCAAGATACAGAACATGAAGAAGAAGAATTAGAAGGCATGAGTTTTGAAGAGAGGATGCTCAGGGCCTTAGAAGGGAAAAACGAAGGGATCAAGGTAGATGTGTCAGATTATGTAGGTAGTCTTAAACCAGAGGAGTTGATAGACTGGTTGAATGGCATGAGAAAATTTTTTGAATGGAAATCCATGACAGAGGAGAAGAAGGTAAAATTTGCATGCACCAAATTAAAGGGTCATGCAATGATTTGGTGGGATCATCTTCAAAAGGAACGAACAAGGAAAGGTAAGGATAAGATCAGGACATGGAATAAAATGGAGAAGAAGTTGAGAGAAAAATTTTTGCCCATAGATTATGCGCAAACCCTTTTTCGTAGGTTTCAAAATTTAAAGCAGAACCTCTCTTCTGTGCAAGATTATACAAATGAGTTTTATACACTATCTATACGTATAGAGCATCAAGAAACTGATGCACAAATGGCTGCTAGATATGTGAATGGCCTGAAATTTTCTATTCAAGATGAATTGAGCATGCATCGACTCAACAATATGGAAGAGGCTTACCAATTGGCTCTAAAGGCTGAAGAAAAACAAAACAGACAGTATCATCAGAGGAATAGAGGAGGAAGAAGGGGTACATCAACCCCATTTCGAGGAGGTTCAAATTATGGCAGGGGAGAGTCATCCCATGGTGTGGAAAAACAAGTAGACACTCGGCAAGATCCTCTGAATCAAGAACGAGGAAGGGGATTTCAAAGAGGTAGAGGTTATGGTAGTGGTAGAGGATGGGAAAACCAGAGAAGGCCTTTCACTTGTTTCAGATGTGGAGAAGAAGGTCATAGGGCATTTGAATGCTCCAATTATGCAAGAAAGAAATCAAGGAGGACAACCTAGGGTGAACATGATTCAAATGCAGCATGAAGTGGAAGGGACAGAACTGGAGGTTCCACCAGATGTGGGAGAAAGTCTCATGATGAGAAGAGCAATGGTGATTCCAGAGAAGGAGAAAACACAAGCCAAAAGCTCTGATGGTTCATGGCTTCGAACCAATATCTTCAGAACCAGATGCACTTCGGGTGGCAAGGTATGTCAAGTCATTGTTGATGGAGGTAGTTGTGAAAATATGGTTTCTAAAGAAATGGTAGACAAATTGAATTTACACTGTGAAAAACATCCTCATCCGTATCGCATTGCATGGTTTAAAAAGGGAAATGAAGTCACTGTTGATAAAAGATGCCTAATTAAGTTTAGCATAGGGAAGATCTATCAGGATGAGATATGGTGTGATGTTGTCCCAATGGATGCCTGTCATGTGTTATTGGGAAGGCCATGGCAGTATGATAGGAAAGTTATGCATGATGGAGAGAAAAACACATACACCTTTTGGAAAGATGGCGCTAAGGTGATTTTATTGCCTCTCAAGGATGAAGGAAAAGGTGAGACCATGTTGTCTGAAAGAGATCTTGTTAAAGAAATGAAGGTGACAGGGTGTTGCTATGCATTAGTAGTGAAAAAAGGTGAAGAGGAAGACATTTCAGTTCCCCCAGAAGTAGCCGAGCTGTTGAAAGAATTTGTTGATGTTTTACCTAATGAATTGCCTGATGGTCTACCGCCAAAGAGAGATATTCAGCATCATATTGATCTGATTCCAGGAGCAACTCTACCCAACCAAGCAGCTTATAGGATGAATCCAACACAACATGCAGAGATGAATAAGCAAGTAACAGAACTCCTAAGTAAAGGTGTGGTGAGAGAGAGCATGAGCCCATGTGCTGTACCTGCATTGTTAACCCCAAAAAAAGATGGAACATGGAGGATGTGCACTGATAGCAGAGCAATTAATAAGATTACCATCAAGTATCGGTTTCCTATACCTCGTATGGAGGACATGATGGATGTCCTTGCAGGGGCTAAATATTTCAGCAAGATCGACCTACGAAGCGGCTACCACCAAATCCGGATTCGAGAAGGGGATGAGTGGAAGACAGCCTTTAAGACTGGAGATGGATTATATGAGTGGATGGTTATGCCATTCGGGTTATCAAATGCACCTAGCACATTTATGAGATTGATGAACACTATACTACGCCCTTACATTGGTAAGTTTGTGGTGGTTTATTTTGATGATATTTTGGTATTTAGTAACAGCAGAGAAGAGCATCTACAACACTTGAGGATCATCTTTGGTGTGTTAAGGAAGGAGAAGCTCTATGCCAATTTGAAAAAGTGTAGGTTCATGCAAGACAATTTGGTTTTTTTAGGCTTTGTCATTTCTAAAGATGGTGTCAGAATGGATCCAGAAAAGGTCAGGGCAATCCTAGAATGGCCTAGTCCAAGCAGCATCACAGCGGTAAAAAGTTTTCATGGCTTGGCCACTTTCTATCGAAAGTTCATTCGCAATTTCAGTAGTATTGTAGCTCCTATAACAGATTGCACCAAAGGGAGGGAGTTTGTATGGACCAAGGATGCTGAGAAGAGCTTTAAGTACTTGAAGAAAAAGGTAACAGAAGCACCTATACTTGCATTGCCAAATTTTGATAAAGTATTTGAAGTAGAATGTGATGCCTCCCATGTAGGAATAGGTGCTGTACTTAGCCAAGCTAGCAAACCTATAGCTTTCTTTAGTGAAAAGCTGAATGCAGTGAGAAAGAATTATTCTACTTATGATTTGGAATTTTATGCAATTGTCCAAGCATTGAGGCATTGGTGACATTATCTAGTTCCCCAGGAGTTTGTATTGTTTACAGATCATATTGCACTGAGGTACTTGAACACATAGAAAAAGTTGAATAGTAGGCATGCCAAGTGGGTCTCTTTCTTGCAGGGTTACAACTTTGTGTTGAAGCATAAGTCTGGAAAACAAAATCAGGTTGCAAATGCGTTAAGTAGGCATGTTGCACTTTTGACCACAATGGAAGCTGAGGTGATTGGTTTTGATGCCATCAAAAATTTGTATGAGTCTGATGATGATTTTTGGGAGATTGTGGAACAATTGAAGGTACCAATATCTGGTAACTTGGATCACTTTAGGGGTGAATACTTTATGCAAGATGGGTATATATTTAAAGGAAAACAACTATGCATACCGGCTGGCTCTATGAGGGACAACATTATCAGAGAATTTCATAGTAGTGGGTTGGCTGGACATTTTGGCAAGGACAAGACAATAGCCTTGATAGAAGATAAATATTACTGGCCAAAGATGAAAAGGGATATAACTAAGTATGTAACAAGGTGTAGAATCTGCTAAGTGGCTAAGGGACATTCACAGAATACAGGATTGTATATGCCCTTACCAGTACCAGTTGCACCATGGACAGATTTGAGCATGGACTTTGTGTTGGGACTTCCACATACTCAACGAGGTAATGATTCCATTTTTGTAGTTGTTGATAGGTTCTCCAAGATGGTTCATTTTATTGCCTGTAAGAAGACTAATGATGCAACGAGGGTAGCAGAGTTATTTTTCTCAGAAGTTGTTAGACTACATGGTGTTCCAAAGACTATTACCTCTGACAGGGATACCAAATTCCTCAGTCATTTCTGGAGGACTTTATGGAAGAAAATGGGGACCAAGTTACAGTTTAGTAGTGCCTATCATCCCCAAACAGATGGGCAAACAGAGGTAGTTAATCGGAGTCTGAGAAATTTGCTGAGGTGTATTGTTGGAGAAAAGCCAAAACAATGGAATTTGGCATTACCCCAGGCCAAATTTGCCTATAATAGTTCTGTTAACCGATCAACAGGAAAGTCCCCTTTCCAGATTGTGTATGGCAGGAATCCTCAGGGTGTTCTAGATTTGGTACAGCTACCAATGAAAGATCGGGTCAGTGATGATGGGGAAGCATTTGCAGAACACCTTCAACAGTTGCAGCAAGCAGTGAGACAGAAGTTGCAGGACAGTAATGAGAGGTATAAGAATTCAGTGGATCCTAGTCGGCGACATCAGACATTCAGTGAAGGTGACTTAGTGATGGTATATTTGAGAAAAGAGCAGTTTCCTACTGGAACATATCACAAGTTGAAGTACAAGAAAATTGGTCCTTGCAGAATTACAAAGAAGATCAATGATAATGCATATGAGGTCAGTTTACCAGATGATCTCGCTATTTCTCCCGTGTTTAATATTTCTGATTTATATGCCTTCCATGGTGAGGATGATGCTGAAGATAGTCAACCAGAGGTGTCATGGCACAACCACATTCCCCACAAGAAGAAAGAAAAGATTGCACAGATTCTTGATAAGAACACTATCTCCACTCGGCACGGGCGTTACAACAAGTATTTAGTACAGTGGGAAGGATTGCCACCAACAGATAGCACATGGATTACAGAGTGGGAAATGCAGAGGTTAGATCCCGTCCAATGGCAGCAGTTTGAAGACACTCACTTGCAGGAGCTGCGTTCTTTTCAACCAGAGGAGAATGATGCAGGGACTTCTAGAGGTCATAACTTTTGACTCGGATGTGGGTTTTCTACGAAATTTTATAGGTGGATGCGTTATGAGGTGGCCAGTGGTTTCCCAACCCGCCCTAGCGGGTTGGACCTCGTCTTGGCACTTTTTCGGGGCTTCAAACTTTCATCTTGGCCCTCAAAATAGCAAATTAGTGTTTTTTTCTAGTTTTTTAAAAGTTGCTTTTTTTAATAACTCGAAACTCATGTTTCGAATTTAGGATGTTAGTTGGTTTTTCGTCCTACCTTAGCTTTATGAGCTTTTTGGGAAAAAACTGGATTCTCAAGATATGATTGTAAAATTACCTAAAATGGCAAAATCTGACAATTGTCGAAATCTGCCAAAAAAGGTAATTTTTTATTTTTTTTGTTTTCTTAGATATAAGAGAGTTTTTCTCTCATTGTAGCAGCAGAGTTGAGGAATAGAAATTTTGTTACGTTTTAGCTTCCAAATTTTTGTCTCTCATGTTTAATGGCATAATTCTGTTGAGTGAATGTTGAGTGCTGCATCATTTTCCCTTCTAAGGCCCTGAGCATCCTCTCTTCAAAACTCATGCCTTCTAATTCTTCTTCTTTATGTTCTATATCTTGATTTGCACCTCCTCGACCTATCTCTTCATTAGATTCATCTCCTCCTCTACCCAGTCTTTGGTTTTCCATCCGTGTTGTAAGTTATGCTATTTGTCTTTGTAGATTTTGTATTTCTCTATGCATCTAGGCAAGACTGCCACTTCCTCTTCCTCTCCCAGCCATCAACCTGGCTCTGATACCAGATGATGCAACACATAACATACACTAAATAGAATTGTGCCATTAAACATATGAGAGACAAAGATTTGGAAGCTGGAACAAAAAAAAAACTTCTATTCATCAACTTTGCTGCTACAATGAGAGAAAACTCTCTTATATCCAAGAAAACAAAAAAATAAAAAAAATACCTTTTTTGGCAGATTTCGACAATTGTCAGATTTTCCCATTTTAGGTAATTTTACAATCATATCTCGAGAATCCAATTTTTTCCCAAAAAACTCATAAAGCTAAGGTAGGACAAAAAACTAACTAACATCCTAAATTCAGAACATGAGTTTCAAGTTATTAAAAAAAGCAACTTCAAAAAAACTACAAAAAAACACTAATTTGCCATTTTGAGGGCCAAGATGAAAGTTTCAAGCCCCAAAAAAGTGCCAAGATGAGGTCCAACCGACTAGGGTGGGTTGGGAAACCACTGGCCACCTCATAACGCATGCACCTATAAAATTTTGTAGAAAACCCACATCTGAGTCAAAAGTTATGACCTCTGGAAGTCCCTGCATCAACATCTCTTTGCATCCTTGCATTACCTAGGTTCCAAGATTTATCCACACTTAAAAACTTAAGTCGATTTGTAAACAATCTAATAGGTTATCAACCCAAGGATAAACATTATCAATAAGGACACATCATCCTTTCGACAAGTACATAAAATGAACATTATTATTTAGGGTACTCAACCTTCTTTGTCGACCCATATAGAAACAACTAAACAAGTTGTAACCAAAAAGGTACATTTAATAACTTTACCCTACCAGATCAATCTAGGGTTTTCCTTTCCTTTTCCATGATAATGGAATATCAAACAATCAATTATAGAAAGACTAGTGTTTGAGTAAACGATTTTCCTTTAGTCTTCTTTTGACTTAAAGGTCATTTCAAACTTCCAAACAAGTCTACTTTAAAATATAAGAGAATACATCGATAACAATAATACCAAATGATTCAACTCCAAGTCTAAGCTTCTCCCAAGTTTAGTTTGATTCTAACTAGTTGATAGTCTAATCCCATTTGTTATCCATTTGAATTCATGTTTAAAGTTCTTCTCCTTTTGCATACTGAACTATATAGAGTCAAAAATAAATGAGTGATTTCATCTAAGTTGATGTAGGGAAATCCACTCACTTTGAACATCCCTAGAGCAAAGTATTATCCTAATGATATTAATATCCATTTGAAACTAAAGTTTTCTAAGAGCAAGAGAACACTATTTTTGAGACATCTTAAGACTTGCAAACTCTTCTCTATCTGTAGACACCCAAAATTGTCAAAAATTTGTCCATGTCTTGCAACACCTAGTCAAAAACATCACTTAGACATCATGTAGCATTTTGTCCTAATTTCCCTAATCCATTAGCCAGTTAATTAAATAAATCTTATTTATTTAATTAAAACGCCATCTTTATCCCACTTAGCCAATTAATTAAATAAATTTTATTTATTTAATTAATTTCCCATTCATAATCCCACTTTCTAATTAATTAAATAATTTTTATTTATTTAATTAATTTCCACATCATATCTTATCCCATTCTATTCATTTACCCAATTAATTAAATAAATTTTATTTATTTAATTAATTTCCACATCATATCTTATCTCATCCTATTCATCTTTCAAATTAATTAAATAAATCTTATTTATTTAATTAATTTTCCAACTCATATCCCAACTAATTCAAATATTTTATTTGAATTAAGTCCTCACCTTTCATCACATTTTGACATTTGTCTATTTCCCCTTAATCATGTGTTGTAGTACAACTTTCATTTAAAATCCTTCACATGCACAACTAATGGGACCTAATTTTAGTATTTATCTACACAAGCACACCTAAGCCTTATCTTCCCTTGACACATGTCAATTGATTACAATTTCTTAATGTGCAAGGAAACCTAACTTAATCCTATCCATCGATTTCATCTAAAGCCCTAATTGATCCTAGCCATCCATTTGAACCAAGCTAATCCTATAAATCAAGCCATCTACAAGCCAAAAGAGAGAAAAAGAGAGGGATTTATTCTTCAAGTATCCTCATTCTGCCAAAATCGTTCTTCAATCTTGCTATCCAAATCATCCATATATCATCCTCATATCATTGTTATGCTATAGAAGTGAGCACCCAACATTCCTCCAACAATAATCCTTCAAAATCTTGCATGCTCATGCGAGGTGGAGAAGATCAATGGAGATAAATCGAGCATAGTGTGAAGATTGGTTTGCATTTACATTTATTATTTTTTATTTTCATGTTGTCTTCTGCTTCATTGTGCATTGTTAGGGTTTGATCATTGCTATTTATTCATTTGCCCTAATTTGCAATTTTACCCTAACTACATTTGGCACGCTTGGTGGGACTCACTTTGCTTGATATTTTTTACAGGTTTTTGTAGTAAAAATTTGCATTCATATAACCCCCATTGTTGAGTTTTGCAGGTTTAATTAACTTTTTGTTGTAGATCTACTATTTTTTGGACAAAACCCTAGGTTTTAAAGATTTCATCATATCTTCCAAATGGCTACGAATTTTTCTACAAGATTTTTACAAAAGTTTGTCCATGATATAAGAAAGCTACAAAAGAAACATTTCAGGTTTATCGTGACTTTTGTGGGATTTATTACATTTTTTTTTTTCATAAACTCACAATTCTAGGTGCAAATCAGTGAATTTTTCAAAAAAATTTACATTTCTGGAAATCTCTCAAAATTATAATGGGGGTCTATGTTTTACATATTTAATTTGGAGGTCATTTACAGTGCAAAAAATTAGATCTTTTCTGACTATACCTTTTCTATAAATCCACATTTCTGGGCATAAAACAAAGAATTTTTCTGATTTCTTTACATTTTCGAAAAGCTCTCTAAAGATTAATAGGGGTCTCTTCTTTAATTTTTTAATTTTAGAACCAAAAATTTCTTGAAATAATCAAATCTAATTCAGCTACGCATCTAAAATTATAATTTTCCTTGCCTCATGAGCTTATTTTTTATGCCTACATTATAATATCATTTTTTTATGTTGTAGGTGATCATAAGGAGCTTTAGCAGTAGCAATATCAATCATATATAATAGCTTGAAAAGTAAAAATAATCCGGGTGCATTCATTTCTATTTTTCATCTTTTCATTTCAATCAATCTTGTTTACAAACACATTTCAATTTGGGCATAAAATGAACAATTGTTTGCAAATTCACATAAAAAAAATTGGGCTAAAACAAACCATTGTCTTTCATCACATTTGGATTTGGGTTTAAAAAGAACAAGTGCTTGAATTGTCTTCCACACATTTTATTTTCTAAGGGTCAATTAACAAGTGCGAGTGTGAATCAAGTGATAGCTCACTTGGTTTGCTTTTGTAAACCCTATTTAGGAAGCCTGCTTGGAAACACACCACTCCAAGGGACGACCTCAATCGAGGCTGAATCAAAAGACACCCTCATTGGGAGTTGTAAATATTGTCACTCTTGGCTAAGCCCCAAAGAACTTTATACCTTTGGGAAGAGAAGCTGAAGGGTGGGTTACCCCTTTCTCCCAACTGTGTGGCAGGATTTCACTTTCAATTCCCTAGTCAACCTTGTGCAATAGATAGCCTAAGACCAAATTGGCCATACCCACTTGACTAGACATTAGGCTTGTGATGTGTTTTCAAGTGCTTGCTTAATCATCACATTCTTCATATTTCAAAAACAACTTGCTTATGTGTCTTGTGTTAGTGATTCATGTGTGTATATGCATAATCATTTGTTTGAACATTGCCAAATCAAGCTATAAATACCAAACACAAAAGAATCAATCTAAACATTCATCCTAGTCAACACACATCTTAAGCCATATCATCCACATCATCCAATCTTGTCATTCCATATCAAATCCTATCACTGTCCTAATCATATCCACATCATCATCAAATTATAATCAAGCACTTGCCAAAAAGGACTTAAGACAAACACTTGGGTGATAACATGTTTACACTAGAGGACCCAGAAATCAAATTCCAAAGATTCCTCCAAAATCTTTATCAAGGATCACAACCCCTAAACCAAGATGCCATTGAAACATTACAATTCTTCATCCAAAGAGCTCAACCCCATGCAAGCCAATCACCTAAACTACAATACTTTATAACCTAAGCCCAACACCTTTTAGCCACTAGTCAAGCTCGACAAGTACAACAATCCTTAGCCATTCACTCCCAACCTAATCCATCTTGCCACATGTCATATCCATCCACTTCATATCAACCTAATCCATCTTGCCACATGTCATATCCATCTACTTCCTATCAACTTAATCCATCTATCCACCAAGTCAATGCCACATCAACCTATGAACATCCACCTCAAGCTTATCCAATCCATAATGCCACCATTCCAATGCACTACCAAGCCCATCCACAAAGCAATCAAGTGATATCACATGAACAACAATCAAGTCCCAATGGCCTTTTGTATATAAATCAAGTGAGCACAAGTCAACCTTGCCAACACGATCAAATGCCCGCATCTTTGAGTCCACCTCAAGATATTTTGTCTACATATCCTACCATTACACCTAGATTCCAAGACTATCAATGGCCTCCACAACAAGCACAAATGAGCCCAAATCCACCTTTGCAACAAGAAGCACATGCAGCTCCACGTGGCCCTTTGTACATAAACCATGCAAGCCTAATGCAACAAGACTTAATTAACTTTGACAAGGGAGATACCAACCTAGCTAATTCATCCTATGAATACCCTCCATCATCCAATCACATGCCAACACATGAGACAACTAATCCTATCCCAACACCACCATGTGATCCTACTCCTAGTCCATTAGTCCTTCAACCTTCCAAATCACCAAGCCCTCCATTATCTTCATCACCATGTCATTTTAATCCTTCACCAAAGGATGCTTAAAGCAAAACTTATTGAACTTCTTGAAGTCAAACCATGTGAAGAAAGTCCATATGATGAACATGATTATTGTGCATACCATAGGACCAAAGGCCATAATACAAATAAATACCAATATTTGTCCCAATTGTTTACAAGGTGTACCCACCTACAATGTGAAATCATGCCACATCATTTAAATCCCATGTGTCACCCCCCTCTAATCCTAATCCATCCAATCCAATTAGCCCTCAATCTAATCATAATCCTAAGCTTCCAACCCTATCCACCCTTATCATACATCCCCTATATTGTCCTTATACCCATACACTTGCAAAGGATGTGATCCATTGGCTATTAGCAAGGAACTACTTATCCCTATGTCAAACATCTATTCAAGAGTCCTACACCATGCCTAGTCCTTCAAGCCCATCATGTGACCTACAAGACATCAAGCCTATTCAAGAGTCTCCTATTATGAATCCAAGTCAAGAGTCATCATGTTCTCATGTTATTGACCAAGAGCCTATCCAAGAGTCATCTACTTCCATTCAAGCAACCCAAGAGGTATGTCAAAGATTTAGTCCTAAGCATGTGGAAACATTAAGCCCTAGTCCAACTCAAGATCAAAACACTTTCATGCAACCCATCCATAATATTTACCTTCTTTATGATCAAGATGATACCTATGAAGAAGCTATCCATGAGCACCTTGATCCTATCTATAATCCCATAACCATCCATGAGCAAGATATCCAAATTGCTCCTAGTCATCCTCCATCTAGCCCTATCCACAATGAGCAAACATCCACTTGTCATAATGAGACACGTGCCTCTCAAGAACACATAAGCATAGAAGATCAAACAAATAACTTGGATCGTAGTGAACACAATGGTAATCAAAACCCTAATGATCCTCCTTCCACATCCACCATTGATCCCACTTGAAGTCCACAATCGTATCCACTTGGTCTTACCACGTTTGTCCATGAATGTTCTTCCTTAGGACAAAAACAACCTCTATCCACTTCACCTTCTACATCCAATAATGAGCTCAAGTCTAGTGTTCAAAGCACACCTAGTCCTATAGTCCATTGCATACTCCAAAACATGAACTACAAAGGCAAAGGTCTAAGCCTTTATGAACAAGGTATTTTGGAGCTGATTCATGTCAAGATCCCTCCATGCTCATATGGCCTTGAATACACACCCCAATGTAAACAAGGGCAAGATGTTGGTAATCCCTTCATGCATCCTAAACCTACCATTTTCTATCACAAACCACATCATGTTCCCAAAACATATGTTGTCATTCCACCTCCATCATCCTATAAATGTCAAAAGCATGTGACCGTACACCTCCCACCATCCAATTTGCCTCCACTTTTACGAACTCCAAATATCCCTCCATCCACCATGCCACCATTTCTTTCAACACCTAATATACCTATCATTCATAAGTATCCTTACATCCCTAATCATGGCCAACAAAAGCACACATCTCTTAAGCATAAAGCTTCCAATCATTCCATCCACTCCACCCACCCCATGGGATTCAAAAGCAAAAATTTTGATGCCTCTACTTATAAAGCTAAAAATCCTACCAAAAATCCTAAAGGTCTTCATACCTTAGGACATAAAGAATCAAACTCAAAGCAAAGTTCATCTAAGCAACCATCTAAACCCTTACCTCCAATTGCAAAGCCCAAAAGCAAAATGGTTTGGGTTCCTAAGCAAATAGCTAGCAAGTCTAATGAGGCATCCTTATCCAAATCTCAAGAATCCCAATCACCTATCTCCATCCAAGAGCCTACTTCCATCCAAAACTTCCATTCCCTTCAAAAATCCCATAAGCAAAACGAAAGCACTAAAAATACTAAATCTATGTGGGTTCCTAAATCACTTCATCAACCATCCCCTAAGCAAACATCTCCACTGCTTCCTACACCGCCATCCCATCAAAAGCTTCAATGTTTAACACAGTGTGTGCAACCATTGGTCATGGTTCCCTTCCACTCTGCAACACCTCCACATAAGTACATCTCCCCATCCTTCATCCATTATCCTACATATCTCCCCAATCACTTACCTATGGTCCATGCTTTTGCATAAACTTTTCATCCATCGTAGCATAAGTCCTCCATAGTCTATATCATAATCCACTATCCATCCATCCATCCTTGCATGAACCTTTCATAATCTACATCCTAATCCATTATCTACCTAATCTATCTCCCATCCACATAATCCCTTATCAACATCGATGAGCATAATGACATGGTCCATGTGAAGACATCATCCATCTCTAATGGGACACTATCACCTTCATAGCACTAGACACTTGACTCCCTCCTATCCATTACCATGGTGAAAACCTGGCAAACAGGCACCATGTGTAATTATCATCCCATCTTTAAAAAAATAGAGAAAAAAGAAAAAAAATAGTAAAGAGAAAGCCCTTCATCCAATGGTGAAAACCTGGTAAATAGGTGCCTTGGATAAGTACCATAATAAAAACCTAGCAAACAAGTGTCATGTGTAGGTTGATCTTCTATGTCACTTATACTTGGGGGCACATTGTCTCATCC
Source organism: Cunninghamia lanceolata (assembly GCA_027924645.1). Taxonomy (NCBI): domain Eukaryota; kingdom Viridiplantae; phylum Streptophyta; class Pinopsida; order Cupressales; family Cupressaceae; genus Cunninghamia; species Cunninghamia lanceolata. Next base: position 3,288,519 of record BSBN01000537.1, read on the forward strand.
AAACTATCCATTCCATCCTACCATACTATCCTAGCCTACTATCCATAGCCGTTACATCCATATACCTATCTTACTAAACCCATTTATCGATCCTCCTTTCCTCCTTTTGATCTTGATGAAGACATAGGGGCAAAATGTTGAAACATGTTTGGATATTTCTTGACATACCTTCTTTCCAAATCTAGTCCTATCCATTGACCATTTATCCACCCCATTTAAATCAATCCATCATATCATCCTATTATCATAAGCGCCATGTAAAATCCAATCTTATCATCCCATTATCATGAGCCTTGTCATGTAAAAATCTTAAGCATTACCACCTAGAATGGGACATGTTATTCCTATGCAACATAGGCTTTGAAGATCACATCCTAGCTCCCTTATGGTTCATCCACTATGGCATACCCTTATCATGAGCTTTCCGTTCCATAGCCTATCCTTGTATCTATCCATCTATCATGAGTCTTCCATCCCATCCATCTATCATGAGCCTTTTGTCACATTTACTATGACCCCATCCTTTCATCCATCCTTTCATCTAGACTTGGTCCTCCCTTATCATTGGTATCAAGCACAAAGGCTACCCAAATTGTAAATCCATTGACATTCAAAATATCTCAAAAAAATTAAGATATCTAAAAAAAACACAAAAAAATCAAATATTCTCAAAAATCCAAAAAATCAAATATCCAACGAAAAATCTAAGCAATAAAACCAATCACATCATCCAAACCAATCTACTCCATCAACATTCAATCAAAATCATCATCGTCATCATCAATTCTTCTTATCAATAACATTCATTAATCCATTTCAATCAATCACTTCTTCCAATCATATCAATCAAATCAATCTAAGCAATGATATTAAATCCAAGTTACACTAATCCATATCAAGTAAGCTAATCAATCAAGGAACATTATCCAATCAAATCAACAGGTTTTACTCCTAATCTTTTCATGAACCAATCAATCATCATCAATCATCACCAATGGGATATAGCATTCCCACATCCTTGTGTTGATATAGGGATATAACTTTCCCCATAATGACAACACTATCATTATCAATCAAATAATCAATTATTGGTTTATGACTTGACAAGGGCAATACCTTATTTGTTTTGCATCTTTTGAGCACACTGAGAACAATTGTTTATTCTTAGATTGAGTGGACACTCTAATCATCACATCATCACTATCATCATTCAAAACAATCCAACCATCAAAACAAATCCAATCACTTTAACAAATCAAAAGAAGCTCAATCCACCACATATCATCCCATCATCAATCAATCTCAATCCATAACCCAATCTTTCATCATCATCAATAAAACATCAGAACTACATCTCATTTCCATCATTAAGCGCCTTGATCCTATGGATACAGGGTATGTAGGTAGTCTGGAGTACAAAGGAGGTGCCCAAAATTAGGCACAAGCAATTTTCCTCTTTCTCCTCTCATCATTTATTCTATCATCTGTCTTCTACATCATTAATAAACAACTTCTTCCAATCAAATCTATCATTCAATCAATCCAAAACAATCCAAACAATGATCCAAGTGCGAGTCATCATTTATCCATACCAATCAAGTTAATCAATCAAGCCAAGTTATCCAATTGCAATCCATGGTCTTGATCCTAATCTTGTTGTAAGCCAAATCAATCAGCCAATTAGCCAACCAACTCAGCAAACAACCTTCTATTGATCTAGGGATATAGCTTTCCCTGCAATGACAACACTCTTAACTATCATCAACAATCAACAATTAATCATTGGTTTACAGCTTGACAAGGGCAATCCCTTGTTTGTTTTTGACTCATTTGTGCATGCTTGCTTGTGTGCGTTATCATTTTATCTTGCATTTGTATCATATCAGTATCATTTCCAGCTAATATTCATATCTTATGTATGTTGGAATATCTTTTTGCACTATCCTTTGCATCTAAGGTCATATCATACCTTTTGTACTTTAGGACTTTAATGCTCTAAGTTTACTTCCTCATACATTAGACAAGGTTGTATTACACTAGGGCACGTGACACAACGTCACCCTGGTTCCTTATACCTTGGTGCATAACGTCTAGTGCTATATCAAACATCATGGTTGCTCACATTTATTGCAGCATAATGCATCATCTATTTCTTCTATATATCCCCTTATCTTTCTTTCTTATCCAATCCATTTCATTTCGAGAGCCTACCCATGTTTGTCCAACCCGCCTATCCTCTCAAGGGGGCATCATCATCCTATCTTTCCATCATCATCATCATCCTCATCATATCCTTACATCATCATCCCCTATCCTTTTTCTCTACCCATACCTTAACTTCTTTGAAATGATGTTACTCAACATAAAACTTATCATCTCGAACATCATCTCAAAGAGGGGCAAAATGTAGACACCCAAATTGTCCAAAATTTGTCCATGTCTTGCAAAACCTAGTCAAAAACATCACTTAGACATCATGTAGCATTTTGTCCTAATTTCCCTAATCCATTAGCCAGTTAATTAAATAAATCTTATTTATTTAAAGAAAATCCCATCTTTATCCCACTTAGCCAATTAATTAAATAAATTTTATTTATTTAATTAATTTCCCATTCATAATCCCACTTTCTAATTAATTAAATAAATTTTATTTATTTAATTAATTTCCACATCATATCTTATCCCATCCTATTCATTTACCCAATTAATTAAATAAATTTTATTTATTTAATTAATTTCTGCATCATATCTTATCTCATCCTATTCATCTTTCAAATTAATTAAATAAATTTTATTTATTTAATTAATTTTCCAACTCATATCCCAACTGATTTAAATATTTTATTTGAATTAAGTCCTCATCTTTCACATTCTGACATTTGTCCATTTCCCCTTAATCATGTGTTGTAGTACAACTTTCATTTAAAATCCTTCACATGCACAACTAATGGGACCTAATTTTAGTATTTATCTACACAAGCACACCTAAGCCTTATCTTCCCTTGCCACATGTCAATTGACTACAATTTCTTAATGTGCAAGGAAACCTAACTTAATCCTATCCATCCATTTCATCTAAAGCCCTAATTGATCCTAGCCATCTATTTGAACCAAGCCAATCCTATAAATCAAGCCATCTACATGCCAAAAGAGAGAGAGAAAAAGAGAGGGATCTATTCTTCAAGTATCCTCATTCTACCAAAATCATTCTTCAATCTTGCTATCCAAATCATCCATCTATCATCCTCATATTAGTGTTATGCTGCAGGAGTGAGCACCCAACATTCCTCCAACAATCATCCTTCAAAATCTTGCATGCTCATGCGAGGTGGAGAAGAGCAATGGAGATAAATTGAGTTTAGCATGGAGATCGGTTTGCATTTACATTTGTTATTTGGATTTTCATGTTGTCTTGTGCTTCATTGTGCATTGTTAGGGTTTTATCATTGTTGATTATACATTCACCCTAATTTGCAATTTTACCCTAACTACACTATCAAGTAACAATAAACCTTCATAGTTAGAGTACTTGCCCCTTCATTGTCTACCTATTTAGTGATCATGAAGGTTTAGTATATAAAATTTCTCTATTTGGTCAATTTTTAGGTTTTGTCCTTCCTTTCCCAACATAATGGAATAACAAACATATATTCCCATAAAGTAATAATTTAATAAGCAAAAGGATTAACCCCTAGGTCTTAAATTCGACTAATAGATTATTATTACTAGTTTACCCAACTCTAAATTAGAAACAATATTGTTTATCAATGATCTATCCGCTAAGAGATTATTCAAGTCTTATCAACTACTAAAAATCTTTCCCATGATAGAAAACTTAATTATATCGACCATAGGATTTGACTTGATACAAAATAGATTAAGTTGATCACAACCTAGATTGGTTGACTAGGTTTGAAAATGCCACAAAGATTGAAAAAGAGACTTAAACCAATTACTAATAATGTCGGTTTAAATAATTAATTATGATAGGGTTCCATTTCCCTTAAACCAAAATAACATAATAATAATAATATAAATAATCTAAATGCTTAGAAAGGATAGTATTGATCCTCTGGTCTTCTTTCATCTATGAAGTCATTGAAAATCAAAATAACATAATAATAATAATATAAATAATCTAAATGCTTAGAAAGGATAGTATTGATCCTCTAGTCTTCTTTCATCTATGAAGTCATTGAAAATCTTTCAAACGAGACAATCTATTTATGAGGCATTTATAGATTTAAGTTAATTAATGGTTTCTACCAAGTACAATTTTCATAATAGAAAGACTTGATGTGCAAAGACTATGATATGATTCCTAATAGCTTAGCATTAATTCTCATAATGAGCTTACTCATAAATAATGTGAGACATTTTAATAGCTACAAAGCATAAACGACTCCAAGTTCTAAATGTAAAAGAGATTATAGTGTCTATAAATCTTTGACTTTCTAAAATGGTGAAGCCATACTGATACAGATTCTCTCTTAATCCTATATTCATATAGGAACTCAAAATATATGAATAAAGGTGTGATCAGAGATACATTATTGGAACCTTTGGAATTATGGAAACTAAAGAAAAATGTTGAAATTATAGCAAGACATGCTAAAAACTAGATTGTAAAGTTATCTTTAAAATCATAGGATGGACGCCATAGCGCTTCAGATGTTATAACTTAATCTTATAACTAGAAAAGTATATCAGATAATCATTTTTCTACAGATATAAGCAGTAAGACATAGTTACAGTATGGCGCAAATGTAAGAAACGAACCTATTTTGCCTACTTTGCCAAGATATCACCATAAGCGATGAAGGTTTCTTCTTATCCTTTTGTGCTCATGCCACCACTAAACCCCACTCTCTCGTATTTGACTTAAACCACACCTAAGAAATGAAACACCCACTAGTATCCCTAGATATAAGCTCACGGATGTGAGTATATTTTTCCCCGAGTGCGTCGGGAAACTCAATTAGCATCACCTCCCGTGTATATTACCTGCTTTCCTTCATCCTCATGAAGTCATTTTATAGTAACTTATGACTCTTGAGATGACTCATGACTTCCTTCACCACCACTACCCAATTACAAAGGAACCACCATGAAAAAGATGAAATAACTCCCACAAAATTTCATCAAAACTTCTACTTGAGATTACATAGAGGAATTGATCTGGATGATGTGGGGATAATCATGGTTTAACATTCCACTCATACATCATGAGTCTGACATCTTAAACATACGTTACCCTACTTCTTAATTTCAAAATTAGCAGTTATAAACGTCCACCAACATATAGTTGAAATAGATCTCAACAAAATGTGGAAACTCCACTATTACAAACCCTCAAAACACTCAAGTAAGTTGACTTGAGAGACAACATCATATAAGTTATCATTCTCCTCATAAAATTTGTCTCCATTTAATTTGACTCACGGTCAATAAATCTAATTTAGTCCTGCATAACAACTTATTAAAAATGCGAGGACTCCAATAATTAATTCCTACGGCTAAGCATGGGATAACGTGGCATAATAAACACCACAATGTTCATACCAAGGTTTCTTAGAGAAACAAAACTAAAGAATATTCTTACAAAGTTAGCCTTAACATAATTGTAGGAACAAGGTGATTGCTTAAACATATTAAACATAATAATAATTATTATTATGATGAAAAAGTCATAAACCAATTTTTATGACTTTGATCAAGATTCACAAAAAAAAAATGTCATGAAAGATTATCACAAAAACATGGTAGGGTCAAGTTAAACTCTCCTTCACAACCACACACACTACTTCACGTCAATTTGACTTGCCAAGAACGTAGATACGACATTAAATGTCAACAATTTAACCATCTATGTTTTGACGATGCAAATGCAATTATTTGTGAAGTGATTGGAGAAAGGTTGCATTAGTTTCATATGACTAATGTCCTCTCTTGACAATGTTATTTTCCACAAAAAGACAAGATTGACCCAAAACTAACTTAAAAAGAAATCTAAAAGACATCGACAACTTGTCAAGTTGATCTAAGAATTAACCAATAAAACACAACTTACCCCAATCAACTAGAATTATTTAACTATTTGAACACTATACTCATTTGACAAATGACCATTGTAACCCAAGGTCTATTCTTCTCTCCTCAGAAGATACTCTCTCTCTTTCTTGGAGAGTCATCAAGAACCTGTTATCTTGCATATTACTTGCAATTCACCAAATCATGTTCAGTGCATCATTAGTCCATTCATAAACCTTATGAACAATAAATTAAATTCTCGTAACATAAATTACTAAATCATTACATCATATGCATTGCATTTTATCACATAACTAATATTCCATAAAAGCAATATTTTCCAATGACGTTTAACCCAATGTCAAAATATTTATCCAATTTATTCACTTCTATCCAAGTAAAAGTAAAAAGTAAAACAAGATAAAAATTAGGGATGTAACACAACTTATCTCTTACTCATCCAACTCACTACACCACTTAGAAATAGCTTAAACCTATAACAGTTGGTACATCTTATGCAATCAATATCACCTACCTAGTTTGCATTAATAAAGCCCCAAATATCCACTATCTTACTCAATTAGGTCCTCCATTAGAGCAAATAAAACACTCTAAAGTGCCATGAATATGTATAAACACCCTCTTAACCATAATCTAATCCTCTTTTCCTATGTTGAACATATATCTACTCAAGATTCATACAACTTGGACAATATCCAATCTAGTGTGGGCAATCACATACATCAACCTAACAATAATACTTGCATATGGAAAATGAGTTTCAAGAAATCCTTTCTCCATGGGACCTATGATCAAAGCGATAAATCATTTTCTTGAGGACCTAATAATTCACCTTTAACACCTCTCTAGCATACTCATTGCACACTGATCTAAACATAGCTTATGAAGCCACACTACCTCCTTAGAAGCATGAGTAGCCATTATATACTTGACTTCTATACTCAAAAGAACCACCACAACTTATCTCTTACTCATCCAACTCACTAGACCACTAAATAGATTAAACCTATAACAATTGGTACATCTTATGCAATCAATATCACCTATAAGGAAAAAGAGAAAAAGTGTTTTTTTTATAAAAATTTTGTTATAATTAAATATGCAGTCATGCAAATATATTAAAATCAAAAACTTTACTTATATAAATAATTATGTGTAAAGTTGCATCAATAAATTTACCTATTTTAACTTTGTAAGTGTGTGTAAATATAAATATTTTTTGGTCAATTTTATTTCAACTACCATCGAAATTACAATGTGTTGGCAAATTAAGATTTAACATATTATAAGGGATAAAATACATAAGCTTGTATTTTTATACCTTTGTTTTATAATATTTTGAATATATATCATAAATATATAGACATAATTTTCAATTTGATTTTGTGTATCAACTTACTTCTAACTTGAATCTCATGACCCAATCTATGAACTAGGTCACACAACATGACATAGTCCACCTCATCCAAAATCCTTATGTGAATCTCTCAAGTCAATCCATCATGAATATATTTATTATCCTATTGATCGACAAGTGAAAATTCCATTAGTAAAGCATAGGAAAATAGCATATAGAAATCAAGTCTTGTAAAAAATTGTTCGTAAGATATATACTAGATTTTAGACATTTTAAGTTGAAGTCTAAATTTAAGCACAACATCACTACATTCAACTTCTTGCATCTACATTGTTTGTGTGATGTGTTTTTAAAAGTGTAAATAAACCTTCTAAGAGATTGGCTATAACTAAGACAACTTAAGGTCTTCACCTCTAACCTCAAAAGCAAGCCCAATTATACTTTTCAACATGACACTTTTATTATAATAGATCAGGGCATACAATTCTTTAAAGGCTACATTAATATCAAATTAAATCATAATAAAAAGTCTAATCCACATATGGCTCAATTTAAGACCAAATCACATTATTGATCAATTAAAGACCACATATAAATTTAAGATGATACCTAAGTTTGTCCATTGATGGTCTCCATTGCATTAAAGGCATGCAAGATGATTCAAACATTGTTGGTCATCCAATTTTGCTAATGATTTTTTGATCGTTGGGTTTTGCTCATCACATATTGGTTCCCATTCATTTTGGCCTCTCTTCCCAAATTAAATTCTGATGCCCATGCAATCCTTCATGATTCTTACAAAAAATGTTCTATAGAGAAAGTTAGGGTTTCGAAGTGAATTTTTTATTTCATTGAATGTTAAATCTTTTTTCAATCTTTTAACATTGCCTCATATTTATGGGTGTCCACTAAACTTCACAAATAAATTAAACAACATAAAACAAATGTCAGATGGAATGCAAACTCGAGATTTGCAAGTGAAAGAAATAAATAAGATTAAATATAGGTGGATATTGCAGATAGTTGACTACATCCCACTTCTCTATCTTCCCCTTCTAAATTTCTTTTGGATTTGTCTCCTTTATTATATAACACTTGCCTCTTGATACTATCACACTTATCTCATGTCACATTAGTGTTGGGCCTTCGCATTACGTGGTCATGTTATCCATTGAGAGCATCTAGCCCAAGCTTTGATTTATTTTAAACTCATTGCTTTGCTTCCCTTTATCACATCTTTTTGTCACCTAAGATATGTTGCAAGTATGAGGTTATCCAGTGTTGTCATTGATGTCAACATACTCATATTGCATTAACAAGAAGGATTTGATGAGCTGTGTGCTGAGGATACTGAGAAAATTAGTCTCAGTCAGGAACAGTGAAGAACAGTGATGAGAAGAAGGTAAATGTACTGGATAGGATGAGAACTGGAGGATGCGGATTAAAGGGTTAGTAGATATGAGTCTTGAGATGCTACAGTTAAGATTTCAGAGGTCCGCATGAAGATCTGAAGGAGTTGTGGCTGCCGGTATAGAACCGGGTCCGGCAAGTATCCGGAGGTGACAGAGGATCACAAAAAGGTCCGGTGAGGTCCGGAATTGTATTATCCTAATCTGTGGATTGGAAGGAGTGTTTGGGATGTCCTTGTGATGTATCATCTTGATTTGTGTATGATTTGGAGGTCCGGAAGTACCTCTTGCATTATGACAGTGGCGACAGACTGTGTTCTTAAAGTTCTGGATAAGGAAGACAAGAGATCCCAGTAAGCAGAGGAAGTGCGGATGTATCCGGACATTCAGACAGGCTTGTGAAGGTTCTTGGATCATGTTTAGGTTGTGTTGTTGGTCCGCATTGATGGTAGAGCCCGGAATTGAAGTTATTCTTCCGGATGAAGTTCTTGCTCTGTGTAGCCGACCGGATGAGTTGTTCATCCTGCGAATGTTCTTGTGATGGCCGATCGGATGTGTTATTCATCTTGCGGATACTCCTATGGTTGTTTGCCGACTTAGACGCTTGTTCCTAAGTTGATGTCTTGTATAAATAACGGTTTGTGAGTTCATTTCAAGGTGTGGAGTGAGGATGAGTATGGTATAGTGAAGAAACGTGCGAAAGGCAGAGCAGAGATTGTTGGGCTTAATTGGAACTGATCCGGACATGGTAGAGATGTCATTCTCCAGTTCAAGACTGTGATTTTCATCACTTTGTAGACAGTGTGTCTCCTTGTAGGCAGTGGGCCTCTTTGTGAGCAGTGTGCTCGGGCAGTGAGCCCTTATTGGCATGTGCCATTCATTTTTTCTTTATTCTTCTAACAGAGAATAATTCTTGGGTTAATCACCCCGTGGTTTTTCCCTTAACCGGGTTTTCCATGTCAAAATCTTGGTGTTCAATGTGTTGATGCTTATCTGCTCTTGTGTTTATGTATTATGCTTCCATGGATGATTATTTGATATGCTGCTAACTAACAATAGAGAATTAAGTGTTTGAAAGACAAGAAGTTCTATACAACTGATTCACCCCCCCCCCCTCTCAGTTGTATGCCCTAGATCCAACAATTGGTATCAGAGCGAGGTTCCTCTGACCAAAGCTTAACCGCTTGAGGAGATCCAGGATGTCGTCATACAAGAAGGATAGTCCGAAGTTCGATGGAACCAACTTCACTCTCTGGAAAGGTCGCATGAAGTGTCACTTGGAATGCATGGGAAAAGCATATCTGGGTATGATTTCAAAACCATATGTACCTCCACAAGGTGGTCCGACAACTCTGAATGAAATCACAGAAGCTGAAAACAATCTGCGGACCAAGGAAGCTCTTCTAAGCGCATTGAATGACTCAGATCTCTCGAATGTCATTGACCTACCCACTGCATATGAGATCCTAACTAAACTGGAACTTCTGTATGAAGGAGATGAGTTTGTCAAAAGTGCAAGGTTGCAAAGTCTGAAAGGGAAATTTGAAAGATTGAAAATGAGAGATGATGAAAACATCACTACCTTTATGCCAAGAGTAAATGAGCTAGTATGTGGAATCAGAAATGCTGGTGGAACTTTAGATGAAAATGAGATTGTCTGCAAAATCCTAAGATCCCTTCCTGCTGCCTACAAAATCAAAGTTGCTGCCATTGATGAATTCAGAGCCCACACAACTGTCACAAGAGAACAACTGGCTGGCAAACTAGCTGCATTTGAAATGACCGAGTTTGGAGATGATCCTCCCAAGACTGAATCTGCTTTCAAAGCCAGTGCCTATGTGAAAGGCAAACAGAGATTTGATCCGGGTGAAAACTCATCAAAGAAAATGTCATGGTATGATCAAGCAAGAAGAGACATGGAAGAAGAAGAAGCAGAAACAGCTCAACTTGAAGCCCTCATTGCAAAGAGACTGCCAAGAGGATCCGGTAAGTATGAAGGAAAACTACCCTTTAAGTGTTTCAACTGCAATAAGATTGGTCATTTTGCCTCAAGATGTCCGGAGAGATCTGCAAGATCTAATACTCACAGACAAAGGTTTCAAAAGAATTGCTATTATGTTCATGAAGAAGATGACAATGAAGGAGTAACAGATGATGAATCAGAACCAGGAAGCAAATCCAGAAATGAGTGGGTGTTTATAGCCATCAAGGAAGAAGATTCCTTGCTCTCTGAATCTGTCAATCACAAAGTTGTTGAAAAAGCCTTGGCTGCTCAAGTGGAAGAAAAGGATGATTGGGTTATTGACAGTGGATGTTCTCACCATATGACTGGTGACAAGAATAAGTTCTTAGACTTGGAAAGATATGAAGGAGAAATGGTAAAGTTTGGTGACAATTCTGCTGGCAGAATCAGAGGTAGGGGAACTATTTCCTTTGATGGTAAGAGCAAAACAGGAAATGTACTGTATGTTGAAGGATTGAAGCACAATCTTCTCAGTGTTGGTCAGTTAGTGGACAAAGGCTATGATCTCCGGTTCAAGAATGGAAAATGCAGAATCTTTACAAGCTCCGGAACTGAAATTGCATCCGGTACTCAGACAAGAGGTAACATCTTTCATCTGGTTGGTTCAAATAAAAGTTGTTTGTTTGTTCAAATTGATCAGAGTTGGTTATGGCATAGAAGAATGTGTCATGTAAATTTTGATAACATCATCAAAATAAGCAATACTCAGGCTGTGAGAGATCTTCCAAAGTTGATAAAACCTACAAATAGTGTGTAAAGAATGTCAGTTAGGCAAACAAAGCAGAGTCTCTTTTAAAAGCAAAGATCAGTCTTCTACCGGACTGTTGGAATTAGTACATACTGATCTATTTGGTCCGACAAGAATCAAGAGTCTGCAAGGTGATAGATATTTCATGTTGTTAATAGATGATCATTCCCGGATGATGTGGGTTACCTTTCTAAAAGAAAAATTAGAAGCTTTTGAGAAGTTCAAAATCTTCAAAGCTATGGTGGAGAATCAAACCGGATTGAAACTAAAGTGTCTAAGGTCTGATAGAGGTGGTGAATTTACATCTGGTGAATTCATTGACTTTTGTGAGAAACAGGGTATAAGGAGACAGTTGTCTGCTCCTAAGACTCCACAGCAGAATGGAGTAGTTGAGAGAAAGAACCGGACCATCCAGGAAGCTGCTAGGACAATGATGTTGGAAGCAAATGTTCCTCAAATGTTTTGGAAAGAAGCTATCAGCACTGCAGTCTACACTCTCAATCGAGTTCAAATCAGAAACAACACCGGTAAGACCCCCTATGAACTCTGGTTTGGCATCACTCCTACTGTGAAATATTTCAGAGTATTTGGTAGCAAGTGTTATATTAAAAGAGATGAAGATCTAGGAAAGTTTGATACTAGAAGTGATGAAGGAATTTTCTTGGGCTACTCCACTCAAAGCAAAGCATACCAGTGTTACAATAAGAGATTGAGGAAGATGATAGAAAGCACCAATGTAAAGGTTGATGAAGGAATTGAGAAGCCTTCAAGATTTTATGAGTTTGATGAAGATGACCAAGACAGTGTTCAAGGACCTCAATTCTCTCCGGTGAGACAGAGTCAGCCTGATCCGGTAAATCAGGAAGAAGAGTTAGGTTTGAATGAGGCTGATCAAGAAACAGCAGTGCTGGATACTCCCAAAATTCCAAGGTATGTAAGACTGAATCACTCTGAAGATCAGATCATAGGTGACAGAAGCAAAGGTGTACAAACTAGAAGGAATATTGCTCAAGATCAGAATGAATGTTGTCTGATTTCAAAGATTGAACCTAAAACAATAAATGAAGCCTGCAATGATGAAAACTGGACCAAAGCAATGGAAGATGAACTGATGCAAATTGAGAAAAATCATACTTGGGATCTTGTTCCCAGACCTAGAGACAGGAATGTAATTGGAACCAAGTGGGTCTTCCGGAACAAACTAAATGAAGCTGGTGAAGTAATCAGAAACAAAGCTAGATTGGTCTGCAAAGGCTACTCTCAAATAGAAGGAATTGACTTTGAAGAGACTTTTGCTCCGGTAGCAAGAATTGAAGCAGTCAGATTACTTCTTGCATTTGCTACCTTCAAAGACTTCAAGGTATATCAGATGGATGTCAAGTCTGCCTTCCTAAATGGTGATCTGGAAGAAGAAGTCTACATTGAACAACCGGATGGATTTCAATTGTCTGATAATAATGATATGGTCTGCAAGTTGAAGAAAGCTCTGTATGGATTGAAGCAAGCCCCAAGAGCATGGTATGAAAGGTTGGATAAGCATCTTGTGCAGATTGGATTCAACAAAGGTACTGCTGACAGTAACTTATATTTCAAAATTGATCATGAAAACATTCTGATTGTTGAAGTGTTTGTGGATGATATCATTTTTGGAGGAAGAGATAGTATGTGCAAAACTTTTGCAAATCAGATGAAAAGTGAGTTTGAAATGTCTATGCTTGGTGAAATGAATTTCTTCTTGGGTCTGCAAATTACTCAAACAAAAGAAGGGATCTTCATTTCTCAGACCAAATATGTGAAAGAATTGTTAAAGAAATTTGGTATGGAAGACTCAAAGCCTATGAACACTCCTATGGCAACCGGATGTAAGTTAAGCAAAGATGATGATTCTCCAAAGGCAGATCAGACAAAGTATAGATCAATGATTGGTGGATTGTTGTATCTCACTCAAACTAGACCAGATATAATGCAGGCTGTTGGTCTTGTGGCAAGATTCCAGGCTGATCCTAGAGAATCTCATGTTATGGCAATCAAAAGAATTTTTAGATACTTGAAAGGAACAGTTGAGTATGGTCTATGGTATCCTAGAGATCCGGATTTCTCTCTTCATGCTTACACAGATGCAGATTGGGCAGGAGATGTGGATGACCGGAAGAGCACTAGTGGTGGAGCATTCTTTTTGGGGAAGAGATTGGTTTCTTGGCTAAGCAAGAAACAAGATGCAATATCTCTGTCTACAACTGAAGCAGAATACATTGCAGCAGCAGGTAGTTGCACTCAAATCTTATGGATGAAGCAGATGCTAAGAGACATCAAAGTTGAATATGAGGAGCCTATCACAATTTTCTGTGATAATTCAAGTGCAATTAATATTTCCAAGAATCCGGTATTGCATTCTAAGACCAAGCACATATCTATCAAATTTCACTTTTTGAGAGAACAAGTAAATAAGGAAGAAGTCAGATTGGAGTATGTTCCCTCCAAGGATCAGATTGCAGATATCTTTACAAAACCTCTTCCCAAGGACTCGTTTGAATATCTCCGGGAGAAGTTAGGGGTCATGGCCCCTCCGGTGATGAACTAAGATGCACTGATGTGCATCAGTCCGGTGGCTATCACAGTCATATCTTGTGATCCGGACTAATGGGGAGCTGCAACTAAGGGGGAGCAGCTGGTATGATTCTGATGTATGAGAATTGCAAGTATGAGCCCTTTACCATTGATGTCAAAGGGGGAGAGAAAACATGTGAAAAACAAGTGGTTGATGATCAAAGGGGGAGCAGTAAAGGAAGAGAAGACATATGAAAAGTTGAAGTTCTTGTCCTAATGGTTTTTCACATCATATGTTGCCATCAATGACAAAGGGGGAGATTGTTGCAAGTATGAGGTTATCCAGTGTTGTCATTGATGTCAACATACTCATATTGCATTAACAAGAAGGATTTGATGAGCTGTGTGCTGAGGATACTGAGAAAATTAGTCTCAGTCAGGAATAGTGAAGAACAGTGATGAGAAGAAGGTAAATGTACTGGATAGGATGAGAACCGGAGGATGCGGATTAAAGGGTTAGTAGATATGAGTCTTGAGATGCTACAGTTAAGATTTCAGAGGTCCGCATGAAGATCTGAAGGAGTTGTGGCTGCCGGTATAGAACCGGGTCCGGCAAGTATCCGGAGGTGACAGAGGATCACAAAAAGGTCCGGTGAGGTCCGGAATTGTATTATCCTAATCTACGGATTGGAAGGAGTGTTTGGGATGTCCTTGTGATGTATCATCTTGATTTGTGTATGATTTGGAGGTCCGGAAGTACCTCTTGCATTATGACAGTGGCGACAGACTGTGTTCTTAAAGTTCCGGATAAGGAAGACAAGAGATCCCAGTAAGCAGAGGAAGTGCGGATGTATCCGGACATTCAGACAGGCTTGTGAAGGTTCTTGGATCATGTTTAGGTTGTGTTGTTGGTCCGCATTGATGGTAGAGCCCGGAATTGAAGTTATTCTTCCGGATGAAGTTCTTGCTCTGTGTAGCCGACCGGATGAGTTGTTCATCCTGCGAATGTTCTTGTGATGGCCGACCGGATGTGTTATTCATCTTGCGGATACTCCTATGGTTGTTTGCCGACTTAGACGCTTGTTCCTAAGTTGATGTCTTGTATAAATAACGGTTTGTGAGTTCATTTCAAGGTGTGGAGTGAGGATGAGTATGGTATAGTGAAGAAACGTGCGAAAGGCAGAGCAGAGATTGTTGGGCTTAATTGGAACTGATCCGGACATGGTAGAGATGTCATTCTCCAGTTCAAGACTGTGATTTTCATCACTTTGTAGACAGTGTGTCTCCTTGTAGGCAGTGGGCCTCTTTGTGAGCAGTGTGCTCGGGCAGTGAGCCCTTATTGGCATGTGCCATTCATTTTTTCTTTATTCTTCTAACAGAGAATAATTCTTGGGTTAATCACCCCGTGGTTTTTCCCTTAACCGGGTTTTCCACGTCAAAATCTTGGTGTTCAATGTGTTGATGCTTATCTTCTCTTGTGTTTATGTATTATGCTTCCATGGATGATTATTTGATATGCTGCTAACTAACAACAGAGAATTAAGTGTTTGAAAGACAAGAAGTTCTATACAACTGATTCACCCCCCCCCCTCTCAGTTGTATGCCCTAGATCCAACAAGATATCCCATCTAACTTACATTAGATGTCGTTTACCATAAGTTTCATTAATATCACTTTTTAAAACATATATCACATTTTATATTTTTCTTCCATTTGCACACATATTATTGCTTGCACTTGCCAATGCAAAAGCATTGTATATCACATATGCTTCCCATCACTAACTACTTTTTAATTGTCTCCAAGGTAAACTCTATCACACATATATTTAAATTAAATATATTACATATTTATCATATATATTTATTTATAACTTAATTATATTTGTTTTATATATAATATAATACCTACTATAATTATATTTAAATTTTATATAAAATAAATAATACCTAATATAATTATATTTGTTTTACATATAATATATAATATCTAATATAATTATATTTATGTTATATATAATATATAGTATCTATTATAATAACATATATATTCTAAATTATTTAATATATTTTTAAAATAATCCAAAATATGTAACCATGAAGGGAAGATAGATCTAGAGAGAGAGGGAGGGGGAGGAATTTATGCTAGAATTTGAGAATGCTAGAGTCTTTGTTACTAATAAAAAATAGTGCCATCAAGGATATTGTGCCTAAACTAGAAAAAACCACTCAGGTGATAGCACCTTGCTTATTGTAGAAAGATATTTACAGGGGGAGGCATTGGCTATCTATGTTTTTATTTTAAAACTATTGACATGTATTAAATCTCCAATAAAATTATTAAGTTGCATAAAATTACATAGCTACCCATGCCCTTTTTTCTTTTATTTTTTGGCAATATTTTAATCTATGTTCTCTTCTCTCTATATATGTATCCCTCTATCTCTCTGTTTCTCCCCTTCTCTCTTCCTCTACCTCTATATCTATCTTCCTCTCTTTCATTCTCTCTATCTCTCTTTCTTCATCTTTATCATTCTATCTTTCTCTGTCTTTGTCTCCCTCTCTATCAGTGGATCATAATTATTATATATATGTATTAGTTTTAGTTATGCACAATACAATATATTAATTATGTCAAGCTAAGTACAATGCATGAATTATCCACCATTGGTCCTCTACATCCATTATGAGTTAGATTTTTCTAGACCTCATTATAGGCTTGGATATTGCCTATCATGCTAACCATGGTTTTCTTTTGCAAGCATTGAATTAAATCCTAGAGGATGTGCAAAAAATTAAATTTCATAAAAGAAAGCACTTAGATTTAGAAAAGGATTACTATGAAACCCATCACAAGAAACCATTTCAAAAGATAAATCTCAAAGAAAGTATGTCCTCCAAAGGTTTGTCTATAGAAAATAAAGATATAAATTTTCATTTACCACACATGTTAAAGGATTGGTTGGATTTGGAGTTCTAGATGACCATGTGGGTTAGTAGTGCAAGCTTAAAGAGTTTGACCAAGGCCTGGAATACTTTTAATTTGAACATGTGTAGAGTATGCCAAAGGGTGTATAGGCAAGCCATATCCTTATTTATGTATGATCTTGAACTAAAATTTGTATATTCAAAGTACTTTTCAATTTCAAGTAGAATACATGGCTACATGCATAATTTTCCTATGAATAATTATTTTCAGATTCCACCTTTACCACCCATGACAATTAAAGAGACATTTCCTAAAACACAAAATCATTAGCAATCACAGGATTACAAAACTAAGTGTAACTACATAAACATAATGGCAAAAAGGGTTCCATTATGTCATAGACTTGGGCCTATGGTCAAGCATTCTAATGGAAAAGTGAAATGCACCATCATGCAACCCTAGAGAGTTAGAACAAACTAAGGAATAAAGTGCGGATTTTTTTTTTTGGACAAGATAAAGTAATCATCATCGAATAAACTATCACCAGTAACATTAACTATCTAGCAATCTAACATCTCTAGGGAAACATAACTACATTAAGGAAAATAAACATAAACCAAATACATCCATCTAGACAGATCATAGAATCCATTATCAACCTTTATTTCATTACAAA
The DNA here is from genome assembly GCA_027924645.1 of Cunninghamia lanceolata. Taxonomy (NCBI): domain Eukaryota; kingdom Viridiplantae; phylum Streptophyta; class Pinopsida; order Cupressales; family Cupressaceae; genus Cunninghamia; species Cunninghamia lanceolata. Next base: position 3,306,258 of record BSBN01000537.1, read on the forward strand.
AGGTTTACATCATTTCTTTACAATATTGTTTACAAGAGAATAGGAGATCATAATACATAAACATAAAGATGCAAGGCTTTCATATCAGATTTAATCAAAATTACAATTTGAATATCAAGATACATAAAGTTGGATCTATAGGGTACAATCTAAGTCCTTAGATGCAGATATCGTGCTAGAAACTTGAGAAGCCTGTCTACCCAAAACACATACCATGATGCCAAAAGACCAATGGATTATAGCTCTTCCACCCATCCATGTGGACCCCTGAGGCCCACTCCTTGAGCTAGGAAATGACAATAAGGTCCCATGACATGAACAGTTAGCTTGACATGACTATAAGACACAAGGACTACATATGACTACCCAACCTCACAAGTTAAAACTTAGACATCAATTCCAAGGAAACAACACAATAAAAATAAATCAAAAAATTAAAAAAATAAAAAACAAGTGATCAACAAGGGAATGCTAGACTGCAGTACGTAGAAGTGTCATCACGTGGTTTGTCATGAGTTGTCCTGGTAGGTCTTCCTAGGCCTCAGGCCCCATCCTAGGTTATCCTAGTAGCCTCTCCCAACCCCTGGCCCCCATACAAACTCATACGGAATCAACATACCTTTCATGTGGACAAGGTAGTTAATCTTGCCATTCCAGACCTTCCCATCTCATCTCAATCCAAAATGAACACTTAAGCTATGAGTGAGGCATCCAATTATCTTGTTTTAGTGTGTTTACTACCCAACCCCTAGGTTCATTAATTAGGTTATCTCTAAATTAAGAAACTCTCACATGGGTTGTCCTTGATGCCACATTGAGCTCTGACCCCCATTGAGAGCCACTCCCCTATTTGCAACTAGAAGACCCCTCACATCAAGCAAACAATCCATAATAGTGTAAGGAATTTACCATCTCGCATACTGAGTAGAATCACAAGGCTCAACTCCAAGGTTTGACATACAAATACAACTTTCATAGCCCTCATACATCTTTTATGGTTATAAAAACCACCCGTTGAAAAAAAAATCAACACAATACAACTATAATGAGACACCTCACATACAAGGACAAAATGAACAACTCAAGATACATGGCACAACAAGAACTTGGAACTAAACCTATGCCCCTTGGAACTAACATGACCCTACTATGACCTTTCTCAATAATTAACAACATTTTAAACATAATAATTTCTTGCATTAAGTATACTAAAAGTAAAATTAAATTCAAAGATAATAGATTTATCACACTAATAAAAACTACAATTAAATTTTAAGTCATTTATTTTGTAAAGAACATTTGTTCTAATAACGATATTACTCTTAAAAAAAAAAGCTAATGTGTGATTAGATTTATTTTCATCAATGCTCAAAATTTAATACCTATGAATTTCTATTCTACGTAAACCTATCCAACTACATCTAGTAAAATCTCATATTTAAGACAATTCTATTTTAAATTACAGGACTTATATTTTAATGATATTACCTAAAGTAATAATAACACTCATAATTTAATCAACTATTTAGTATAATCCCTTACACTAATTTAAATATACAATCAAACATATACATTTTAGTCAAATAATAATACCATTAAATCTTAGATCTACTTAGATCATTTATTTTATATAACATAAGGGCATTTAATAATATTATCTTCATATTGAAATGCTACAGAAAAAATAGTTTTAAATTTATCAGTGCTTAAATTATTACATATAAGTTTCTATTCAAATATACATCTATACAACTAAAATTCAATCCTATACAATTTCTTAACTCATAACAAAACAATTCAAAAGAAACAAGTCATTGAATTAATAATTATACTTTAGTATTACTAATAACAGTAATCATGATTGTAAAAAGAACGATGATAGATTATGGTTATCAATATTTCATTTAAAATGACTAACTTATTATTCTTAATATGTATTTTATCCTAAGTATAGTAACCTCTAAATCGATTGCTTACAATAGGGTTGTTTAATCTCAAGTGAAAGTAACAACTCAAAAGGATACATTTGCCACTGATGACTCAAGTTTCTTGCAATTTTGCAAGGAAATAAACTAGGTTACCAATGGCTTGACATGTCTTTCTCTACCACAATGAGCAAGTTAAAAGATTAAACGTTGTGCTTTGGCACCCTCTAAAATTTGGAAAATATAATTTCTAAGGGAACAAATAGTTAAAGTGCACATCATAATGGGATCGGTGGATAAGAAATACATTGCAAAAAGGATTATGATAACTGCCTTAAAAATTTGGTGAAAATCCAGTTAAAAACTGACAGTCATTCCTAACAGGTTACACTTTAGTGCCGCAGTGGAGATGTTAAAATTATAATAAAAACCTTCTAAGCAAAGTAATAAATAATTTATTTACTGATGGCAAAAGCATAAATGAAAATGGTGTTTTCATCTGTGGTGCTGCAGTTATGGCCATGGCATCTTCATATAGTGAAATGCCGATAAGGAAGCACATACAATTCAGAAGGTGGTATGTAGGAAACGTATATACACCAAGTGTGAGATGAAGGTAGAGTGTTTTTAATGCTGATAGAGTGCGCAGCCAAGCTGACCAGTAAAGTAGGATTTCCATAAGGATATCATTCGAGGATCTAGAGACACATCCGGTGTATGACATACAACATAAGCTATGATCGCAGAACAAAGACACAATTTCTGAATAAAGAGGGTTACATTTTATAGCAAAGGCGAAAAGCAATTCACATGCAACTTCATCAAGAGGGGCCACAATTATCAGGAAAAAGATGCTAATTTAACTCATAGGAAAAAGGAAATTAAAAGGTAGAATTTAGACCAAAAGTAAATATTCAACAATGACATCTCTGTCAAGCTTTTAGAAAGGATAGATTAAAATCTCAGGCTGTGTCTTGAATAAAAATCAAAAGGGTCATGCAAGCATTCAAGGACCACATTTCAATCAGATCCAAGTCTACAGAAGGGTAAGATTGACATACCTAACATGAACCCGGATTATGCCTAAATGGGTCAAGGGACACAACCTAGCCATTCAATTGAGGTCGCCTGGTGTTTTTAGCAGACATTGAAAGTGAGGAGAAGAAATCGTTCCTAAAGATTAATTAAAAAGATTGATAGTGAGGTGCAGGTAGTAACTGTAATACAGATTCGTACCCTAGAGATAACTATTGACCAGGCAACAGAAGAAAATAAACATTTCTCATAACAAAATTTCACATCTAACAATATCTACCATGGAGAAAAACTCGTATAAAATTGCTAACCTACTGCAAAGATTGCCAATTTGTCTCCCTGAGCTTTCAACACTTCTCTCCCTCCTCCTCTTTCCTTCATGATCTTCCACCACGAATTTTTCCCGAAATTCCTGTGAGTCCCTACCTTAGAGAAATCTCTCTAAAATATGCATTTTAAAACATAAAAATAGCCATACCCTAAATTCCCCTTTCCCAAACAGAGCTTCCACTACTCCACCATAAATTCCCACTACCCCCATTACGACTCCAAACTAATTTATTTAAAATATACCCTAAATGATTTTCTGGCACCCATATCTTTTATTTATAGATCTTAAATTAAACATATCAACTCACACCTATAACTTATTTTAGCCTTCTATGAAAAACACCAAAATTAATAACATATTATTTATTCAACTCTTAACAATCATATTCTTATATAATTATACAAAACATTATATTTTTCAATAAATTATTATTATTTTTATTATTATTATTGTTATTGTAAACAATGTGTTTCTAAGACAAGATTTATACTATGACCACGATGGGACAAAACATTATTAAACTATTACAAATAACACTGTCTAATGCCAACAAATAACAGATGACCAATTACAACTGTACAATACCTCAAAAAGGTTGACTTGCTAACAAGCTCAACCGACCAGACTGACAAGTCACAAAACAAGAAAAATCATCCTCTTCGAGGATGATACCAAGATAAGGGACCTTAAGTCATCTTCAATCCACAATTCTCCATTGGATATAAGGCACGCTCAGACCTGCCAAATTCAGATGGAGTCGATGCTTGGTACCTGTAACCTGCAACAACAAAATGTTGAACATATATATATATATATATATCAAAACAAGCACACTGTGATAGGGAATCGCAACGTAGCAGGGTGCTCAGCATGATTAATGCTACACTATCCCTCCACACTAAACACAACAATAATTATCTACATCATGCATGTTCATTAATAACTAACCATCTATATAAAGCATCATCAAATAATCACATAAGCACTTGATAAGAATAATCCACATAATCCATTGGGTCCATAACCAATCATATTATAAGCAATAAACATTGGTTTTAACAATATCATCAAAGCAATAGACAGGTATCATCATAAAAACAATAAATCCAAAATGTCATAATGTCTAAATAGAACAACTATCAGAAAGCCAAAATGAGGAGCACTACATCCTCCCCCCTAAGATCAAGCTTACTCCTAGAAGCCTACAAACAGGCTGAGGGTAAACCCCTACTTAATGACCCTACCCTCGAGCATCAATCTCTGATGTTGTGGAATGCACATGGGCTACAAAGAAAGTTGTGTAACCTCTGTCTGTGATCTCCAAGATTATCCCCTAATGCTCTGACTGGTGGTGTTCAATCACTGCGAACACTTGATGAGACCTCCCTGCATCACCTATGGTCAGCTCTAAAGCTACTAGTCTCTGACCAAAACCTGTAGCACTCTTTTGTAGACACTACCTGGCTATATGGCCTTGTTGGCCACAAGAGAAACAACCTATACCTTTACCATAAACTCTGCCACCCAAGAAAGCATTAGACTATTGGAAATCATCTCTATTAACTGCAGATTGAGTGTTATGAACTAGCTAATTGGGATGATAATTCTTGGCCCGCCACCAATTATAGTCTATTTTGGACTGAGTGCCACCACCTTGTTGAGGCTGAGAATTCTTTGATTTTGACTGACAAAACTGTTGTTTTTGCTACTATTCTTGTCTTCCTTTAGCAGGTGCATGATAGCTTCTTGAAGAGTCGGCTGCTTGAGAATGATCACCATGAGGTTCAACACCTATCAGAGGTGTACTACCAATCTACACACCTGTATGACCACCAAGAGCTATTGCCAAATTCTCCTCTACCAAACAGGCTTTCTCAACTGCCACCTCCATAGTCTTTGGCTCGAAAACACATACTCTTCCACTGATTTGGGTATTCAAGCCCTTGATGAAGTGCTACGCTAACATAGCCTTATCATCATTGATGCTTGCATACTTCTTGAGCTCATAAAATATATGTTCATACTGCTCTACTGACATGGCCATCTGTTTCAACTCATGGAACTCATCTGCACGATGCTGCTTCCAGTGATCAGACAGGAAGCGATCTCTAAATCTTTCTAAGAACAACTCCCAAGACATAGTACCAATGTCCAAGTGCAACTTCTATTGCTCTAAACACCACCAGGTAGAAGTAAAACCTTTGAGATGCAAGATAGTACATCTTTCCTTGGTATTACTACCATATGGATGCCTGACAAAACACCTACCCAAATCTATTAACCAAGTCTCTACCTCTAAGCCACTACCAGATCCATCGAAGGTGGGAGGACGTGCCCTCAGAAGATCTCTCATGTGACTGGCTAAGGTGGCCTCATGCTCTACCGTCATCTCTCTCCTTCTAAGTGACCTCTCTCTCTCCCTAACCTCTGGCTGATCTACCTCCTATCTAGGACCCATATGCATAAGAACCTCCTCAACCAACTAGCACACCTGAGTTCCCTCAGGTTGACCCTGGTTCTCCATATTCTGACCCCTGCCTTCCTAAGCACTCTCATGAGGGGAACTAGGAGGGGTTGTACCTCCACCACCTCTTCCACATCCCCTACCTCGACCCTGACCTCGACCTCAACCTCTAGGCATCTTCTACACTAAACCAATAAAGGACAACCTCAGGTTGTAAGACAAGGATGACAAAATGGAAAACACACCTTACAGAACCTATGCAACTAGGAAAGCATAATAGGCTTACATGTACCTAGAGTACCCAGTGTTTGAAAACCTAGCTCTGATACCAAATGTAATGCCCCGTTATGCAACCCTAGAGAAATAGAACAAACTAAGCAATAAAGTGTAGAATTTTTTTTCTTTTGACAAGATAAAGTAATCATCACTGAATGAACTATCACCAGTAACATTAACTATCTAGCAATCTAACATCTCTATAGAAACATAACTACATTAAGGAAAATAAACATAAACCAAATACATCCTTCTAGACAGATCATAGAATCCATTATCAGCCTTTATTTCATTACAAAAGGTTTACATCATTCCTTTGCAATACTGTTTACAAGAGAATAGGAGATCGTAATACATAAATGTAAAGATGCAAGGCTTTCATATTAGATTTCATCAAAATTACAATTTGAATATCAAGATACATAAAGATGGATCTATAGGGTACAATCTAAGTCCTCAGATACAGATACCATTCTAGAAACTAGAAAAGCCTATCTGCCCAAAGCACGGACCATGATGCCAAAAGACCAATGGATTATAGCTCTTCCACCTGATCATGTGGAACCCTGAGGCCCACCCCTTGAGCTAGGAAATGAAAATAAGGTGCCACAACATGAATAGTCAGCTTGACATGACTATAAGACACAAGGACTACATATGACTACCTAACCTCACAAGTCAAAACTCAGACATCAATTCCAAAGCAACCACATAATAAAAATAAATAAATAAATGATTAGCAAGGGAATGCTAGACTGCAGTAGGTAGGAGTGTCATCACGTGGTTTGTCATGAGTTGTCCTGGTAGGTCTTCCTAGGCCCCGACCCCCATCCTGGGTAATCCTGGTAGCCTCTCCCGACCCCCGGCCCCCATACAAACTCACACGGAATCAACATACCTTTCATGTGGACAAGGTAGTTAATCTTGCCATTCTAGGCCTGCACATCTCATCTCAAGCCTAAATGAGCACTTGAGCTATGAGTGAAGCATCCAATTATCTTGTTTTAGTGTGCTTACTACCCAACCCCTAGGTTTATTAATTAGGTTATCTCTAAATTAAGAAACTCTCACATGGGTTGTCTTGGATGCCACGTTGGGCTCCAGCCCCCATCAAGAGCCACTCCCGTATCTGCAACTAGAAGACCCCTCACATCAAGCAAATAATCCATAATAATGTAATAAATTTACCATCTCACATACTAAGTAGAATCACAAGGCTCAACTCCAAGGTTTGACATACAAATACAACTTTCATAGCACTGATACATCTTTTACAGTTATAAAAACCACTCGTCGAAAAAAAATCAACACAACACAACTATAATGAGACACCTCACATATAAGGACAAAATGACCAACTCAAGATACATGGCACAACAAGAACTTGGAACTAAACCTATGCCCCTTGGAACTAACATGACCCTACTATGACCTTTCACAATAATCAACAATGTTTTAAACATGATAATTTCTTGCATTAAGTATACTAAAATTAGAATTAAATTCAAACATAAAAGATTTATCACACTAATAAATATTATAATTAAATTTTAAGTCATTTATTTTGTAAAGAACATTTGTTCTAATAACGATATTACTCTTAAAAGAAAAGCTAATTTATGATTAGATTTATTTTCATCAATGCTCAAAATTTAATACCTATGAGTTTCTATTCTACATAAACCTTGTTGCAAGTATGGGCCTAACCGATATTGTCATTGATTTCAACATACTCCTATTGCATTAATGATAATGATTGGATGAACTGTTTACTGTGGATTAGTCATATCAGGAACATAGAAGAACAGTGAAGACAGTAAGGTAAAGATCCAAGATAAGATGAAGATCAGAGGATGCGCTTCAAAGGGTGTGTAGATATGTGTCTTCAGATGATCCAGAAAAGATTTCAGAGGCCCGCATGAAGATCTGAAGAAATTATGGCCACTTAAGTAAAACAGGTTCTGGCAGGTGTTCAGATGTGACAGAGTGATATAGATAGGTCCGGTGAGACCCAAAAATGCAATATCCTATTCTGCGGATTTGGTGGAGTGTTTAGGAAGTCCATGTGAAATGACAACTCAATTGGTTCATGATCTGGAGGTCCGCAAGCATCTATTCCATTGTGACAGTGATGATAGACTATGTTCTTGAGGTTTTAGATGAAGGAGATAAGGATTCCAGTAAGCAGATGTGGTGTGGATGTTCTTGGTGATTCAGGAAAGGTTGTGGTGGTATTTGGATCGTGTCCAGTTTGTGTTGGTGGTCTGCATTGGAGTTTGAGATCGCAATTGAAGAATAACTTCCAGATGATGATGTTCTTCCTAACTCTAGCTGACCAGATGAGTTACACATCCTACAGATGATCTTGAAGATGTTATGTGAGGATTGGCATGTTCCTAAATGAAGATTGAAGTCTTAGATCTGTGTGGCTGATAGTGTGTTAATCCGCGTGAAGTCTTTTTGTAATAAGTCATTTTGTACTTATGTATTTGCTCTGTAATGTTTGCTGGCTTAGATGATCATTCCTAAGTCAATGTCTTGTATAAATAAGGAGTTGTAAAGTCATTTCAAAGTGTATCTTGTGGAGATGAGAGTGTGGTAGAGAGGAGGAGAGAAAAAGGTAGAGCAGAAATATTGGGCTAAAACGGAACTGACTTAAGCATGGTGAAGATGCTATTTTCCAGTTCAAGTATGTGATACTTATTATTTTGTAGACAATGTGTCTCTTGTAGACAGTGGGCCTCTTGTGAGAAGTGTGCTCGGCCAGTGAGCCCTAATCGGGATGTGCCATTTTGTTCTTTCTATTCTTCTTACAGAGAATACAATCTTGGGTTAATCACCCCGTACTTTTTTCCTTAACTGGGTTTTCCACGTCAAAATCTTGGTGTCTTATGTGTTGATATGTTTCTGCTCTTGATTTAATGTACTATGTTTCATAATTAATTTATTATTATGCTGCTGAATTACAAAATGGATTTAAGTGTTTAATTGGAAGAAAGTTTTGGACAACTGATTCACCCCCCCTCTCATTTGTTGATCCTAAATCTAACAATTGGTATCAAAGTGAAGTTCCTCTAAAAGAGCTTAACTGCTTGAGGAGATCTAGGATGTCGTCCTACAAGAAGGATAGTCTAAAGTTTGATGGAACCAATTTTAATGTTTTGAAAAGTCGCATGCAATGTCACTTGCAATGTATGGGAATGCAGTACTGGACCATGGCTACAATGAAGTATACTCCCCCACAGAATGGCCTGAAAACCGCAACTGAAATCACAGATGCTGAAAATAATCTATAGACTAAAGAAGCTCCTCTAAGTGCCTTGTCTAACTCAGAGCTAAAAAATGTTGTTGACCTACAAACCACTTTTGAGATTTGGGAAAAACTAGAACTTATGCATGAAGGAGACAAGTATGTTAAATGTACAAGATTATAGAGTCAGAAAGGAAAATTCTAAAATCTGAAGATGAGAGAAGATGAAAATATCAGTACTTTTATGCCAAGAGTAAATGAGCTTGTTTGTGGCATTAGATGTGCTAGTGGAGTCTTGGATGAAGATGAGATTGTTGGCAAAGTTCTTAGATCCCTTCCTACTTCTTACAAATACAAGGTTGCTGCCATTGAAGAATTTAGAGCCCATTCAAGTGTCACAAGAGATCAATTGGTTGCATTTGAATTGACCGAATTTGGAGATGCCCCTCCCAAGACTGAATCAGCATTTAAAGCCAGTGCCTCTGTAAAAGGTAAACAAAGGTTTGATCCGAGAGAGAACTCTTCAAGGAAACTATCATGGTATGAAAAAGAAAGAAAAGTCCTGGAAGAAGTAGAAACTGCTCAATTCGAAGCCCTTATTGTAAAAAGATTGCCAAGAGGATCCAGTAAGTATGAAGGGAAATTGCCTTTTTAGTGTTTTAACTGCAATAAGATTGGTCATTTTTCCTCAAGGTGTCTAGAAAGATTTTCAAGGCCAAATCCTAACAGATCAAGGTTCCAAAATAATTGTTACTATGTTCATGAAGAGGATGATAATGAAGAGTAACAGATGATGAATCAGAGATAGAAAACAAATCCATAAGTGATTGGGTGTTTATTGCCATCAAAGAAGAAGATCCAATGCCCTCTAAATTTGTCAATCATAAAGTTGTAGAAAGAGCTCTGGCTGCCCAAGTTGAAGAAAAGGATGATTGGGTCATTGATAGTAGATGCTCTCACCATATGACAGGTGACAAAAATAAGTTCATAGATTTGGGAAGGTATGAAGGAGGAGTGGTAAAGTTTGGTGATAATTCTGCTGGTAAAATCAGAGGTAGAGGAACTATTTCTTTTGATGGAAAGAACAAAACTGGTAATGTATTGTATGTTGAAGGATTGAAGCACAATCTTCTCAGTGTTAGATATTTGGTGGACAAAGGCTATGATCTCCGATTCAAGAATGGAAAATGCAAAATCTTTGAAAGTTCCAGAACATAGATTGCATCCAGTACTCAAACAAAAGGTAATATCTTCCATTTCATTGGTACTGGTAAAAGTTGTCTATTTGTGCAAATTGATTAGAGTTGGTTATGGCATAGGAGGATGTGTCATGAATTTTGATAATATCATCAAGATAAGAAACACTCAGGCTATAAGAGATCTTCCAAAATTGGTGAAACCTACAAACAGTTTGTGCAAAGAATGTCAGTTGGGTAAGTAAAACAGAGTCTCATTCAAAAGCAAGGAACAATCTTTTACTAGATTATTAAACTTAGTTCATACTGATTTATGTGGTCCTGCAAGAATCAGAAGTGTGCAAGGTGATAGATACTGTTGTGATGTTCACAACACGCCCCATTTTGCTCCTTAGCAAAACGAGGACCCCTGCTGATGTCTTGCTTCTTGCTTCTGCTTGTGTTTTTTCTGCTTTCTGGCGGTCTGGTAAAAATGGTCAGGTGCATCATCATCATGATATTGCATGGGGTAGGTCATCATCATGAGGTCAGTTTGTCAAAGTTCATATTTTGTTGCTGTGACTTCATACTTAGAAAAGGCTTGAAATTTCATGCAGGTTTGCCTTTTACTTCATTTAAAAATTCGTCCATATGTGAAAGTTATGCACGGTCAAAGTCTTGGTCAAACTTGATATTCGTAGGAGGATCATCATTTTTTTATCCTAAGTCATGTTGACAGGATCATCATGATCTTGGTCTATCACCCGCTAAAAATCATGCAGTCGCAACATCCGGACGTCAATCTTAGGTGGTAGTGCTTTTTACCCGTCAAAAGGCCTTGTGCGCATCATCAGCATCATGATTTCCTTAGGAGCGTCATATTTTACAAACTCGGTTTTGCTGTATAAACATCATCATCATCATATTTGAACCCCCCCCCCCCCGATAATATCCTGAGGTTCAAAAATATCATGATGACATCGGCTTTAAGTCAAGGTGAGTTCCCCGTCGAAGCGGTCTTAGTATCGCGAACCTCATCATGATATCTTTGCATCACCTGATCTTAAAATATCATGCTGATGGTATAAGATCACCCTGACTTAGCAAATTCATTATCGGCATATTTGCATGCGCACGTTCAAAACCTATCGCAGGGTCATCATCATGATATTTGCTGAACTTCACGAAGATGATGACGACGACTTCATATCCTCCTGGTCTCCTTTCGCAACATCATGATCATCATCCTGATCTTTCACACGAGGGTCATTTGCTGAAATCCGCTAAGTGCTGGAGGCGTCATCATGATAATTCGAGAAAGAGGATCATCATCTTCATATCCTCCTGATCTCCGGTTAGCGAATATCATGATGATCACCCTATCTATTCAGAAGTGGTTGATATTACATTTCTCAACAGCATCATCATATTTTGTAATATCACCCTAGCACAAATATCATGATGACCAACTCATCCTTATGCTCCGAAAGCGAAATATGATGATGACGTCATCATCATATTTTTATCCTGTCATATTGTCAAGATCATCATGATCTTGTTTGTTCGCCTGATATTTCGCCAAGTCCTCCTGCCGATGAAATACAACCTTTTGCAAGTATCCTGATGATCATCATCATCACATTTTCCCTTCGGCAGGATATATTTTCAAACATGATCCGGTTGGCGAATTATCATGATGACGTCATGTTCAAGTTTAACGAAGGCTCCGAATATCATGATGACGTCATCCTGATCTGATAAACGAAGAAGTAAATATCCTGATGATCAGCATCATCATTTTTTTTCCTTCAAACAGGATATTTTTTCAAGCACGATCCGTTTGCCCAAATATGATGATGACGTCTTATTCCAAGTTCGACAAAGGCAAATATGATGATGATCTTCGTCATGCTGATTTTTCTCGAGAGGGTTGCCTTGGCCGCGAAAGGGTCATATTCACTTCATCATCCTGATCATGCTCCTTAGGTGACCCGATATCACAAATATCCCCCTGATCTTAACCGAACATGATGATGACGTCATCCTTAGCATTTCAATGAAGCCTGAATATCATGATGATGTCACCATCATCTTCCTTTCCTCGGCAGCATGATTATTTTCGTTTCCTCCTATTCTTCTTCAACATGATGATGATGATGTTGTTGTTCTTTTCTCCAATATGCAGAGCCGAAACATCATGATGACATTCATCTGGACCTTCAGGAGGGAATGCTATTTCCAGAATATCATGATGATGAGGTATATCGACTAACCTATTTTTTGACGCACCGACAGGGATGATCATGCCGATGGGCGGGAAATGAGGCGATGGACATTTTAAAGCATTTTTTTGGCGCCTCTGGCATTTTCCCGGTCAGCGATGGTTGACCCATCAATTTTGAGCAACTTGGGCGCATTTTTGACACATTTTGAGCGGATTTTGGATCTGATTTCCGCGATCTTGCGCAGTCACCTGTATTTAAACGCTTATTTTAATTTTCATGCTGTTTTGTGATAAATGGAATACTTATTGCTTGTCTTGTCTTGCAGGCTTGCAGTTGAGGAAGCAGCTGGAAAGTCAATACAGTGACCTCATGGAGGCAGAAGATCTGATCTCAGGAGCAAGAAGATAGAGATGAAATGCAAAAGGTCAAGGCCATTCAAGTGAAGAGGAAGGTCGCAGCTGGAGGTATTTCTGCAAAAGACAAACAGAAGTTATTACCCAGCTGCTGGAACTTCTCAGAAGGGGCAATATTTCGCCCAGATTTGACCACTGCTCTGAGATATTTTTGAGAACTGGTTCACCTGCATTTATTGCTGTAACTAGAGGTTTGAACCAGGGGTTCAGTTAGGTTTTTTTTACTGTAGTGAGGACAATCATGATGTTATATATTGTGCCTCTCTACACCGTAATACTTTACAACAGGGGCTACACAACAGGGATTTTTAGGGCCTACAACAGAGATTCTAGGAAAACACAGCAAGATAGCTTAGCATAGTTTAGAAGTAGAAGAAGGAGGTCGCCTGTTTGTCTGCAGTAAGGTGCGCGTGGAATGTCTGGCTGCCTTACTGTATCTGTAAAGCTTGTAAGTTCTCTGTAGTATGATCAATGAAACTAAGAGTCATTCTTACATTGTAAATCATGTATGGCTATTCGTTTCTAATACAATAGAATCTGGAGTTCTGCATCTATCTTCTGAGTGTTCTCCTGCTCTTCTTTGTGTTTTGAAATATCTTCTTTGAGAGCTTGCAATTTTAAATGTATGTTTGTGAAAATGCTCAGGACTTACATTTAGGGTTTTTACTGTGGATTTGATCAGATTACTGTGGTATTTACATAGTGCATAACAGAAACACTTAGATCCTTCTGTAGATTAAGTGAGGTATAGAGTAGATCTTTCTAACTTTTCCCAACCCATCTGAAATATTTAGCTGAAAACGTAGAAATCCAGAGGAAATTGTCTCAAATTTGAAGAAGCATGATAACAGAGCTATAAGTAGACAGTTTCCATAAACAGATAAAGAAGAAAGCTGCAAAAATCCAAGAAAATCCTCTAAAAACTTGCAGCCCAGTATCACTTGTATGCAAATGAACAGAATACTTGTTGAAATCTATGACCTCTTTGCATATTCTTAGGCCAGTAAACCACAAAATAAACCTAAACTACGTAAGGCCCCTTGAACATTACAGCTTCACATTGACCAACTGAACTTGACCAACCGAACCATTGTAGACTTGGGATTAGTTGAATCACCAAATGATTCCTTCTTGTCTTTCAAGTATAGTTTCAGTTCATGTCATGTGAATTTTAACTTATTGTTATGATTGCATCAAAACAGTCATCAACAGATACTTCATGCTATTAATTGATGACTACTCTCGGATGATGTGGGTTACTTTTCTAAAAAAGAAATCAGAAGCTCTTGAGAAATTCAAAATATTCAAGGCTATGGTAGAGAATGAAACTGGATTAAAATTAAAATGTCTGAGGTCCGATAGAGGTGGAGAATTCACATCCAGTGAGTTCATAGAACTCTGTGAGAAACATGGAATAAAGAGATAGTTGTCTACTCCTAGGACTCCACAACAGAATGGAGTAGTGGAGAGAAAGAACCAGACCATCCAAGAAGCATCTAGGACCATGATAATGGAAGAAAATATTCCTCACATCTACTAGAGAGAATCTATGAGCACTGCAGTCTACACTTTTAATCGAGTTTAAATCAAAAGCAATACCAGTAAGACTCCTTATGAACTCTAGTTTGGTATCACTCCTACTGTGAAGTATTTCAGAGTCTTTGGTAGAAAATGTTACATTTAAAGAGATGAAGATCTAGGCAAATTTGATGCTAGAAGTGATGAAGGAATATTCTTGGGTTATTCTACTCAAAGCAAAGCATACCAGTGTTATAACAAGAGACTAAGAAAGATTATAGAAAGTACAAATGTGAAGGTTGATGAAGGAATTGAAAAACCCTCAAGGTATTATGAATATGATGAAGATGATCAGAATGTTGTTATGATTCAAGGAGTCCAAGTCCCCTCTAAAATTCAGATTCAAACTGATCTAGTAAATCAGGAAGAAGAGATAAGTTTAAATGAGCATGTTGAAGAATCAAAAGTACTAGAAACTGCCAAAGTTCCTAGGTATGTAAGACTAAATCACTCTGAAGATCAGATCATCGATGATAAAAGAAAAGGTGTACAAACAAGAAAAAGGATTGCTCAAGATTTAGAAGAGTATTGTCTAATTTCAAAGATTGAACCTAAGACAGTGAATGAAGCTTGCAATGATCATAACTGAACTAAAGCAATGGAGGAAGAACTGATGCAAATTGAAAAAAATCACACTTGGGATCTTGTTCCCAGACCTAGAAACAAGTATGTGATTGGAACCAAATGGGTCTTCCGAAACAAACTGAATGAAGTTGGTGAAGTAATCATAAATAAATCCAGATTGGTCTGCAAGGGTTACTTTCAAATAAAAGGAGTTGATTTTGAAGAAACTTTTTCTCCGGTGGAAAGAATTGAAGTAGTCAGACTGTTTCTTGCTTTTGATGCCTTCAAAGATTTCAAAGTATATTAGATGGATGTCAAGTCTGCCTTTCTGAATGGAGACTTGGAAGAAGAAGTATACATTGAGCAACAGGATGGATTTCAATTGTTTGATCATGGTGATATGGTCTACAAGTTGAAGAAAGCACTGTATGGACTGAAGCAAGCCCCAAGAGCCTAGTATGAAAGATTGGATAAGCATCTCTTGAAGATTGGTTTTAACAAAGGTACTGCTGACAGTAATTTGTATTTCAAAATTGATCATGAAAATATCTTGATTGTTGATGTATTTGTTGATGATATCATTTTTGGAGGAAGAGATAGTATGTGCAAAACTTTTGCAAATCAAATGAAAAGTGAATTTGAGATGTCCATGCTTAGGGAAATGAATTTCTTCTTGGGTCTTCAAATCATTCAAACTAAAGAAGGAATCTTCATTTCTCAGACCAAATATGTGAAAGAATTGTTGAAGAAATTTGGGATGGAAGATTCAAAACCAATGATTACTCCCATGGCAACTAGATGTAAATTGAGCAAAGATGATGACTCTCCTAAGGCTAATCAGAAAAAGTACAGGTCAATGATTGGAGGATTATTGTATCTCACTCAAACTAGACCTGACATTATGAATGATGTTGGTCTTGTTTCTAGATTCCAAGCTAATCCTAGAGAATCTCATGTCATGGCAATCAAAAGGATTTTTAGATATCTAAAAGGGATAGTTAAGTATGGATTGTGGTATCCCAGAGATCATGATTTTTCTCTTCGTGCATATACAGATGTGGATTGGGCAGGAGATGTGGATGACCATAAGAGTACTAGTGGTGGAGCATTCTTTTTAGGGAAGAGATTGGTTTCTTGGCTAAGCAAGAAACAAGAGGCAATATCTCTGTCCACAGCTGAAGCAAAATATATTGCAGCAGTAGGTAGTTGCACTCAAGTTTTATGGATGAAACAAATGCTAAGAAACATCAGAGTGGAGTATGAGGAACCTATCACAATCTTCTGTGATAATTCAAGTGCAATAAATATATCTAAGAATCTGGTGTTGCACTCAAAGACTAAGCATATATCCATCAAGTTTCACTTTTTGAGAGAGCAAGTGAACAAGAATGAAGTCAGATTGGAGTTTGTACCTTCCAAGGATCAGATTGCAGATATCTTTACTAAACCTCTACCTAAGGACTCTTTTGAGTATCTCAGGGAGAAGTTAGGGGTTATTACCCCTCCGGTGATGAACTAAGGTGCACTGATGTGCATCAGTCTAGTGGATATCACAATCATATCCTGTTGTCTGGAATGATGTTGGGGAGCTGCTACTCAAGGAAAGCAACTGGCATGATTCTGAAGTGTTGGAGTTGCAAGTATGTGCCCTTTGCCATTGATGTCAAAGGGGGATAGAAGACATGTGAAAAACAAGTGGTTACTGATCAAAGGGGGAGCAGTAAAGGAAGAGAAGACATGTGAATGATTGTTGGTGATAGGGGGGTTGTGTCAGTAAAGGAAAGTTCTTGTCTTGATGGTCAAAACAGTTTTTCACATCATATGTTGCCATCAATGACAAAGGGGGAGATTGTTGCAAGTATGGGCCTAACTGGTATTGTCATTGATGTCAACATACTCCTGTTGCATTAATTATAATGATTGGATGAACTATTTGCTAAGGATTAGTCATATCAAGAATGGAGAAGAATAGTGAAGACAGTAAGGTAAAGATCCAAGAAAAAATTTCAGAGGTCTAAGGTAAAGATCCAAGGTAAGGTGTATGAAGATCTGAAGAAGTTATGGCCACTTAAGTAAAACTAGTTCTGGCAGGTGTTCAGATGTGACAGAGTGATACGGATAGGTCCAGTGCGATCCGGAAATGCAATATCCTATTCTGCGGATTTGATGGAGTGTTTAGGAAGTCCATGTGAAGTGACAACTCAATTGGTTCCTGGTCTAGAGGTCCGCAAGCATCTATTCCACTGTGACAGTAATGACAGACTATGTTCTTGAGGTTCCAGATGAAGGAGATAAGGATTCTAGTAAGAAGATGTAGTGTGGATGTTCTTGGTGATTCAAGAAAGCTTGTGGTGGTCTTTGGATCGTGTCCAATTTGTGTTGGTAGTCCGCATTGGAGTTTGAGCTCGCAATTGAAGAATAACTTCTGGATGATGATGTTCTTCCTAACTCTGGCCGACCGGATGAGTTACACATCCTGCAGATGATCTTGAAGATGTTATGTGAGGATTGGCATGTTCCTAAATGAAGATTGAAGTCTCAGATCTATGTGGCCGATAGTGTGTTAATCCGTGTGAAGTCTTTTTGTAATAAGTCATGTTGTACTTATGTATTTGCTCTGTAATATTTTTTGACTTAGATGATCATTCCTAAGTCGATGTCTTGTATAAATAAGGAGTTGTAAAGTCATTTTTAAATTGTATCTTGTGGAGATGAGAGTGTGGTAGCAAGGAGGAGAGCAAAAGGAAGAGAAAAAGTATTGGGCTTAAATGGAATTGACTCAACCATGGTGAAGATGCTATTTTCTCGTTCAAGTAAGTGATACTTATTGTTTTGTAGACAGTGTATCTCTTGTAGGTAGTGGGCCTCTTGTGAGCAGTGTGCTCAGGTAGTGAGCCCTAATTTGCATGTGCCATTTTGTTCTTTCTATTCTTCTAATAGAGAATATAATCTTGGGTTAATCACCTTCTGGTTTTTCCCTTAACCAGGTTTTCCACGTCAAAATCTTGGTGTCTTATGTGTTGATATGTTTCTGCTCTTGATTTAATGCACTATATTTCATAATTGATTTATTATTATGCTATTGAATTACAAATAATAATACCATTAAATCTTAGATCTACTTAGATCATTTATTTTATATAGCATAAGGACATTTAATAATATTATCTTCATATTGAAATGCTACAGAAAAAGTAGTTTTAAATTTATCAATGCTTAAATTATTACATATAAGTTTCTATTCAAATATACATCTATACAACTAAAATTCAATCCTATACAATTTCTTAACTCATACCAAAACAATTCAAAAGAAACAAGTAATTGAAGTTATAATTATACTTTAGTATTACTAATAACAGTAATCATGATTGTAAAAAGAACGATGATAGATTATGGTTATCAATATTTCATTTAAAACGATTAACTTATTATTCTTAATCTGTATATTATCCTAAGTGTAGTAACCTCTAAATCAATCGCTTACAATAGGGTTGTTCAATGTCCAGTGAAATTAATGACTCAAAAGGATACATTTGCCACTGATGACTCAATTTTCTTGCATTGTTTTCTTTTTGTTTTAAACAAAGTGGTAATTTTGCAAGGAAATAAACTAGGTTACCAATAGCTTGGCCTGTCTTTCTTTACCACAGTAAGCAAGTTAAAAGATTAAATGTTGTGTTTTGGTGCCTTCTAAAATCTGGAACATATAATTTCTAAGGGAACAAATGCCTAAAGTGCACATCATAATGGGAACGTTGCATAAGAAATACGTTGGAAAGAGGATTATGACAACCGCCTAAAAAAATTAGTGAAAATCTAGTTAAAAACTGACACAATCATTCCTAACGGGTTACACTTCAATGCCATGGCAGAGTTGTTAAAATTATAATAGAAACTTTATATGCGAAGTAATAAATAATTTATTTACTGATGGCAAAAGTAGGAATAAAAATGGTGTTTTCATCTCTAGTGCTACAACTATGGCCATGGCATCTTCATCTAGTGAAATGCCGATATGGAAGCACAAATGATTCTAAAGGTTGTATGTAGGAAATGTATATACACCAAGTGTGAGCTAAAGGTAGAGTGTTTTTAATGCTCATAGAGTGCCCGGCCAAGCTGACCAATAGTGTCGGATTTCCATAAGGAAAAGAAAAAAAGTGGTGGAGGACTAAATTTCATTGTGGATCACTAAGATTACAGAGGAGTGGAAGAAAATTCGTTGATAGTGTATACACCTAAAAATGACATGACTCTACTTAAATAAATATTTTAAATATTTATTTCATCTTCATAGTCCTCTATCAATAAATAAATTTATTTATTTATTTATTTGATTCACTTCCTCCCATTTAATTAAATAAATTTCATTTATTTAATTGATTTCATCTACATTAACTTTATTCTTCTCAATAATTAAATAATTTCAATTATTTAATTAAAACATCCATTCTTCTAAGTAATTAAATAATTTTAATTATTTAATTAAATCTTTCATTGTTTCTAATTCAAATAAAATGCAAATTTATTTAAATTAAAATCCCCAAAAATAAAATATAATTAAATATTTTATTTATTCTTCCAAAATCATGTGCAAGTAAATATAATTTGCTTTCTTATCTTCCAAATCTTCTAAAAATGAATTAAATAAATTTATTTATTTAATATGTTTTCTTATCTTCTAAATTAAATAAAATTATTTATTTAATTTGCTTTCTTATCTTCCAAATCTTCTAAAAATGAATTAAATAAATTTATTTATTTAATTTGTTTTCTTATCTTCTAAATTAAATAAATTTATTTATTTAATTCTTTTTCTTATCTTCAATATCTTCTAAAAATAAATTCCTCTTGTCATACAAAAGTAAAAGCTGAGTTAAAGCAACTTTGCTCTTAAATTAGAAAAATAAATTCTAATTTAAAGAAAATGAAAACTCATCAAGAAAGCTTTTAACTCAACAAAGCTTCTTTTTGAATGACACATGTCTTTCTTCCATTTGTTGCACGTTCCTCAACAATCCTCCTCCGTTGATTCATTCTTTTCTTCTCAACCATTGATCTTCCCTCACTCTCTTCTATAAATATAACCTTCTTCTCTTCATTTCAATATCTGGAGTTTGTGTAAACTTATGCTGCAGGAATCTAAGCGCACCTTTGGCACCCCCATTATATTTGAGCACTTCATAGCATCCTCCATTTCTGTATTTGAAGCTCATCTTCAAATACCAAAGTATCCTAGCCATTCTTCATTTGTCATCTTCAAACAAGCAAGCAAGCAACAGCTTCTGAGGGCTTCACAATCAAGATCGAACGAAGATAGGTGAACTACAGAAGGCAAAAAGGTAAAAGGTGAAGGTATTGTCTATTTTTTATTTTAAATCTCTTTTATCTTTATTATTCTATAGATGTTTGGGATTATTTTTCATTGATTTGAATAACCAAATGTCCCCCTCACATTTTGGCGCCCACCGTGGGGCCCTTGCCCCTCTACTAATAAAAAAAAATTGAGTTTTCTTGAAGACAGGTCCATACAGGTGACGAACAGGTTTCTGACAAAGCCAGTTTTGCACATTCAGCTTCTGAAACAACGCATTTGCCTTCCAAAATGATGCATCTGACGAACTGGCACATCTGAACTCTCAATTTGCACATTCACCTCATCCTTTTGTGCATCTGCTATTTTTACACCTGTACCTCATTCTTTTGTGCATTTGATCTCTGTATTTGCATTTTTGTTCAAAAAGCTACACACTCCCTGTTTCTGCGCATTCAAGCAGCAGTGTTGTGCATCTATCTTCTGATTTCTGTTTTGGGTTTCTTTGACTTTTGCATGCTGGAACTAACATCTAGATATTTTGCTTGGTTCATCTAGCCTAACTAGGGGTGAAATAATCAAATGCATTTCATGACAAACTACACATAGTCCCTAACTAGGAAGGAAGAAATTAGACCAATTTGCTATCTTGCATTGTGGATTTATTTTTTAGTTTAATCATTGCTTTCTTTTACAAACGGGAAATGAACAATGCTATGATTAATCACTTTCAAAGTTAACAAATGGGAAATGAACAATGCTATGATTAATCACTTTCAAAGTTAACAAATGGGAAATGAACAATGCTATGATTAATCACTTGTCAAGTTAACAATCGTGTGAGTGCACAAATTAGTTTAGCCCATTTAGTTTTTCTATTTTAACTAGGTTGGATTAACCACTGTACTATGTGCTTGTGAATGACAATAGTCTTATGCTCTCCCCTTAACTGGGTGATCAAAGTGCCAGACTTGTCATTCTTTTTGTCAAACCTTTAGGGGGGCCTGCCCTTGGATGCATGCCTGTCCAAGTGGGAACGACCCTGAGTGGTAATAGGCTAAAGCCAAGCCCTACCAAGCCACTTAAAATAAATTGTGCTTGGGGTGAAAACCTTAAGCAACGAGTGCTGCTGTGTTACACCGACGGCCAACCTCCCCCAAAACCCTCATAGGCATAACCCTTTGAGGCTGGGAGACTCCATAACGGAGAGTAGCACTGCCGCACGTGTAACCACTCGAACGGTTGCCCTATCTAAGAACTAATTGTGTAGTAAGCCAAAAACCCCTATTCGTTGATGCAAAGGGTGGAGCTTTTGAAGCGGCCTCGATTCAAGTGACTCTTAGTAGAGGTAGCATGGACAATCCTAAGGTTCAGTGTGGGGATGAGCCTAAGGAAACCCGAATCTGGTATGCGTGAGAAGTGAGTGCCGTGGAGGGGAGCTGGTGCTACCAGATTTTGGAGCTACACGCTTTGAGTGGCATAGCTAGAGGATTCAATGAATATTGTCACATCTTGCCTAGGTTGTACTTGTCTTTGAGTCATAATAGTCCAAAAACACAAAAAAAAACATAAAAAAGATAAAAATCATGGAAAACTTCTATGTGTTTGCTGTGCTTTTGCCATAATTGAACATCAACATCATCAGAAACACCAAGTTTTTCAAACCAAAAACACTGAAAAATCTTAAAAATGATCCAAAATTTCCAAGTTCTGAGAAAACACAAGCAAAGAGCCAGATTTATGCATGTACACCGACTTTTTGCACATTTGACAGTATTGAGCATCTGCACTCTGTTTTGGCGCATGCAAACTTCACCAGTGTTGCACATGTATATCAACTTTTTTGCACATCTGCCTTCTGCTGTTGCTCATCCAAACCAATAAGTTTTTTTGGTCTTGTGTTAATGGAAAACCAATTGGAATATTTTGGTCAAAAACTCCAATACCTGAAATTGCAAATAAACTCAGGTCCGTCACCCCAAGAGTGTATAGTAATTAACCAACAAATCCAAGTCTTACAACAAGAAATGCCAATCTTGCAAGCTGAATGTGCCAGTACTAGCTGTGCCTCGTCCCAAAATCATACCTTTTTTTCCCGTCTTAATGATACTATTGACAGGGCAACTGCCACCTCAAAGGAGAAATCATATACCACTTCTACTAGTCCTCCTTCGCTAACTCCTAAGACACATATTCCAAAACATGCCAATCCCACACCAACACCATTATGGAGTTCCTCAAACTCTAAATGGGTGACCAAAAAAGAATCAGATGAGTTGTGGGAAAGAGTTTTGCCAAATTTATACTACCAGAGAAAAGCTAGGGAGAAAGCTAAATCCCCTCATTCACCTATCCATACACCTACCAATGATGTGATCCAAGGGCTACTAGCAGAAAGTCAACCATGCCCCCAAATTTCAGTCCTTGACCTTACCAAAGATTCTTCCAATCCCATATCAAATCCTACAACACCTTCATGTCATCCGCAACCCCTTGAGCTTATCAAAGAACCTACTACTATGAACCTAAGTCAAGAGCTACTATACCTCCATGTCAATAACCCTCAAGAACATGTCAAGCCCACCCAAGAGCTATCCACTTCCATTCAAGCAACCCAAGAGGTATGTCAAGAGTCTAATCCTAAGCATGAGGAAACATTAATCCCTAGTCCAAGTCAAGATCAAACCACTTTCTTGCAACCTATCCATAACATGCATCTTTTCCATGATCAAGATGATATCCATAATAATGAACCTCTCCATGAGCCACTTGATCCTATCCATCTCCCAACAACTATACATGAGCAAGAGATCCAACTCCAACCCATCCATAACCTTTATTTGTTCTATGATCAAGATATTCCCTATGAAGAAGATGTCCTTGAACAACTTGATCCCATACCCATCCATGAGCAAGAAAACTCCTTTACTTCTATCCCTCTTACATCTAATCCCATCCATGATCCAACAACTTCCGCCTCCTATGATGAGACACTTGCCTCCCAAGTGCACATGAATGATCAACCCAATAATTTAGATCCTAAAGAGCATAATGACGATCAAGATTCTAGTGATCCTTCACCACCTATTATTGACCAAGCTGCAAAACTGTTATCCTATATCCTTGGTCTCACTACCTTCATGCATGAATGTTCTTCCTTAGAACACCAACAACCATTATCCTCTATCTCATCTTCTCCATCCAATAAAGAACTTGTGTCTAGTGTTCCACCTACACATAATCCCACTGTCCACCACATACTCCAACATATGAACTATCAAGGTAAAGGCTTAGGCCTTCATGAACAAGGTATTTTGGAGCCCGTCCATGTCAATGTTCCTCCACCTTCATATGGCCTTGGATACATACCCCAAGGTGAACAATCTCAAGATGTTGGTATTTCCTCCACTCCTCCTAAGTCTACCACTTTCCATCACAAACCCTCTTGTATCCCCAAAAAATATGTTGCCATTCCACCTCCATCATCCTACATTTGTCAAAAGCATGTGACCATACACCTTCCACCATCCAATCTACCTCCGCTACTCCCAAATCCTAACATCCTCCCTACATTTTACCACCACTTCTTCCAACACCTTATCCATCCATCTGTAAATCCTCTAACATTCCCAATCATGGCCAACAAATGCACATGTTGTCTAAACAAAGAGCTTCCACCTACCCCACTTCCACCATCCCAAGAGAATTCAACAACAAAAATTTTGATGCCTCTACCTCTCAAGTCCAAAATCCTAAGCGTCCTCATGACCTAGGATACAAAAGCACAGAATCTAAGAATTATCCATATCAAAAGCTGCATACACCCACACACCTCAATGCCAAACTAAAAAAGGTGTGGGTCCCCAAGAAACAAATGATTACCTCTGAAGATGCACCAAAGCTGCATATACCCAAGCCCATACCTTCACAAGTACAATCTACAAGCAAAAAGGTTTGGGTACCCAAGCAAAAAGCTATCAAGTCAAATGAGGCATCCACCTCTAAAGCATCCCAACCATCCACTTTCTCCCATGCCATCCACAAATATCAAATCCTTCCATCCCACATGACAAGAAAAAATCAGAAAAATACTAAGTCTATGTGGGTCCCTAAATACCTCAATCACTCATCCACCAAGCAAAAATCTTCATTGCTTCCAACACCACCTTCCCATCATAAGCTTCAATGTTTATCATGGTATGTGCAACCATTGGTCATGGTTCCCTTCCATTCCACAACACTTTTGTACAACTCCATCTCCCCTCCCTTCAACTACTATCCTACATATCTTCCTCATCCTATGGTCCATGCTTTTGCATAAACGTTCCTTCCATCCTTACCTAAGTCCTTTTGTATTCTGCATCATCATCCACTATCGTACCTTCCATAATCCACTCTCTACCTACTTCATCTCACTTTCATGCAATCCCCTACCAACATCTATGAGCACACTTGACATGGTCCATGCGACAACATCCATCTCACTGGACTATCACCTTTTATAGAACTGCATACTTGAGTCTCTCCTTTCTGTGTCCACCTTCTCCCATCCAAATATTAAAAAAAAAAAGTAAAGAAAAATCCCTTCGTCCAATGGTGAAAACTTGGCAAACAGGCACCTTGGATAAGTACCATGATGAAAACCTGGCAAACAGGCGTCATGTGTAAGTTGATCTTCTATGTCACCTACACTTGGGGGCACCTTGTCTCATCAGCATACCACCCTTCTCCTATCAGTTTCCATCCATACCATTTCCTATCCTATTCCTCTATCCATTACATACCTATACTATCCAGTCCATCCATCCTAAATCTTCCTTTCCTCTATTTTTGATCTTGATAAAGATTGGGGGCACAATGGTGACAAATGCTTTAGATGTCTCTTGACATACCTTATCCCTCCCAAACCAAGCAACTCCTTCATTATCCTCTCATCCTCTTGTCGTCATAAATATTGTCATGAAAAATCCTACGTATTCTACCTACAATGGGGCACGTTATTCTTATGTGACATAGTCCTTGGAGACCACATCCTTGTTTCCTTCTACCTACTTGCCATTGATCCCCTATCACCCATCCATCTGCCTATCCATAGTGTTTCCCTTGTCATTAGTATCTAGCATTAAGGCTATCCAAAATTCTTATCCGGTATCTTGTCTGCAGTGTCAGCCTAACATAGCCTCTGTCATCAGTGTTATCTGTTCCATATTTGATCCATCTTTGTTCCATATCTGATCCATAGTTGTTCCATATCTGGTCCATATTGTGTCTCATCCACTCCATATCTTAGGTCCATCAGGTTTCTCCCTGAACTACGTTGCCTCTGCATCGTCACGTAGGCAAGGCCATTTAGCAATGAGCCCCTGAGGCACTAGGTCAGTCCCTTAGGGTCCGTCTCTCTGTGTTTGTCTATCGTCTCACTCACAATAAGTTGATCCTTGTCTAAACTGGGGGCAACTCCTTGACCTAGTTGCGGATTTGGATTCTTGAATGCCACTGTTCTAAGAGGATACCAATAAGGATTGTGATACCTTTCACTAGGCAAGCAAGTGCAGCACAACACGTTCCTTAAACAAAGGTCCTTAACTCAAAACATCCACCTCTCCAAAGCGCGGCACCATACCAAAGACACTGAGACTAATTTTGTATCAATTATGGCAAATGACACATCTAATGCAAAGACGTTTTGTCAATGGGTTAATTTACAAGGTCTTGGATTTTTGTCATTATGTCTTCCTATGCTACTCAAGGATGCCAAAAGCTAGAGATGCTATGATGGGGGCATAATTTTTCTTGTCTGCTGCTTGTGGATTAAACTTTAGTAATGTGACGACTTCTGTCTAACGACATGATCAGCAAAAGACAATCGAGGACTCTGAGGTCTAAACATGAAAAGGGGAAATCCTTGTTTGTTGAAATGCAAGAAGTACTTAGGTCATCTAGCTTCAAGTTTGACTAGATGCTTGTATCAACTTGCTATATCAAAATCTAGGGAAGCGATACTCAGGTCATCTCGGTCTAATTATACTTAGATGCTTGTATTTTCTTACAACATAATAAAGCCTGATGAAACAAAAATCCTTGCAAATATCACGATGACAAATCCACATCCATTCCATATCCATATCCATACCGTATCCAATTCCATTCCATTCCATATCCATATCCATACCGTATCCAATTCCATTCCATATCCATATCCATATCCCATGCAATAAGAAAATCCTGCAGCAGCTTATCAGTCCTTCAATCAAATTTCTTCTATCGAGTCATTCTTCTATCGATCAAATTTCTATTTGTCCTCATATCGCTCATCAACAGTTCTACCTGTCAATCTGAGCAGTGATCAAAACACAAGTCTATCCTTAATCCATACCAATTGAGTCAAGCCAATCTTGTCGAATGATCCAATCACACTCAGTGGTCTTGATCCTAATCTTGTCGTAAACCATATCAATCAGTCGTAACTATCCTTCGTGTTGCTCTAGGGATATATCGTTCCCCGCCATGACAACACTATCGTATATCATTATCATATCATAGTGTCTTAGACAGGATGTTGCATTGTCGAAACTAGACCCGGAGTCTTATACGACATGTTTCATTCTTGAAACCAGACATCATCAATCTATATCCTTGGTTTACCACTTGACTGGGGCAATACCTTGCCTATTTTTGTATCATTTGTGCTTACTTGCTTCTTGCTTGTGTGAGATATCTTTTTATCTTGCATCTCGTATCATTCACCTCTTTCTTCTACATCCAGCCATTTCTTCTCATCGTGAGATTGTCCGTCTCATGCCTTTTGCTGTCTCCTCGTCCAATCTCCCGAGGGGGCATCCTGTCGTTCAAATTGTACCAGGGGCGAACTGGGGCATGTATCATTGTTGAAAATCTTATTCTTTGAAACAACGTGATAAAACACATTGCATCAAAGAGGGGCAAAATGTATACACCTAAAAATGACATGACTCTACTTAAATAAATATTTTAAATATTTATTTCATCTTCATAGTCCTCTATCAATAAATAAATAAATTTATTTATTTATTTGATTCACTTCGTCCCATTTAATTAAATAAATTTCATTTATTTAATTAATTTCATCTACATTAACTTTATTCTTCTAAATAATTAAATAATTTCAATTATTTAATTAAAACATCCATTCTTCTAAGTAATTAAATAATTTTAATTATTTAATTAAATATTTCATTCTTCCTAATTTAAATAAAATGCAAATTTATTTAAATTAAAATCCCCAAAAATAAAATATAATTAAATATTTTATTTATTCTTCCAAAATCATGTGCAAGTAAATTAAATAAATTTATTTATTTAATTTGCTTTCTTATCTTCCAAATCTTCTAAAAATAAATTAAATAAATTTATTTATTTAATTTGCTTTCTTATCTTCCAAATCTTCTAAAAATGAATTAAATAAATTTATTTATTTAATTTGTTTTCTTATCTTCTAAATTAAATAAAATTATTTATTTAATTTACTTTCTTATCTTCCAAATCTTCTAAAAATGAATTAAATAAATTTATTTATTTAATTTGTTTTCTTATCTTCTAAATTAAATAAATTTATTTATTTAATTCTTTTTCTTATCTTAATATCTTCTAAAAATAAATTCCTCTTGTTATACAAAAGTAAAAGCTGAGTTAAAGCAACTTTAAAGCAACTTTGCTCTTAAATTAGAAAAATAAATTCTAATTTAAAGAAAATGAAAACTCATCAAGAAAGCTTTTAACTCAACAAAGCTTCTTTTTGAATGACACATGTCTTTCTTCCATTTGTTGCACGTTCCTCAACAATCCTCCTCCGTTGATTCATTCTTTTCTTCTCAACCATTGATCTTCCCTCACTCTCTTCTATAAATATAACCTTCTTCTCTTCATTTCAATATCTGGAGTTTGTGTAAACTTATGCTGCAGGATTCTAAGCGCGCCTTTGGCACCCCCATTATATTTGAGCACTTCATAGCATCCTCCATTTCTGTATTCGAAGCTCATCTTCAAATACCAAAGTATCCTAGCCATTCTTCATTTGTCATCTTCAAACAAGCAAGCAAGCAACAGCTTCTTAGGGCTTCACAATCAAGATCGAATGAAGATAGGCGAACTACAGAAGGCAAAAAGGTAAAAGGTGAAGGTATTATCTGTTCTTTATTTTAAATCTCTTTTATCTTTATTATTCTATAGATGTTTGGGATTATTTTTCATTGATTTGAATAACCAAATTTCCCCCTCACAGATAGATGATATCAGTCGAGGATCTAGAGACACATCCAGTGTATGGCATACAACATAAGCTATGATCGCAGAACAAAGACATAATTTTAGAATAAAGAGGGTTACAATTTATAGTAGAGGCGAAAAACAATTTGCATGCAGCTTCATCAAGAGGGGCCACAATTATTAGGAAAAAAATGCTAATTTAACTTGCAGGAAAAAGGAAATTAAAAGGTAGAATTCAGACCAAAAGTAAAGATTCAACATCGACATCTCTATCAAGCTTTTAGAAAGGATAGATTAAAATCTCAGGCTATATCTTGAATACAAATCAAAAGGGTCATGCAAGCATTCAAGGACCATAGTTGAATCAAATCCAAGGCTACAAAAGTAAGGGTAAGATTGACATACCTAACATGAACCCGGATTATACCTAAATGGGTCAAGGGACACAACCCAGCCATTCAATTGAGCCCACCTAGTGTTTTGAGCAGGTGTTGAAAGTGAGGAGAAGAAATCGTTCCTAAAGATTAATTAAAAAGATTGATAGCGAGGTGTAGGTAGTAACCGCAATGTAGATTTGTACCCCAGAGATAACTATTGACTAGGCAACAGAAGTAAATAAACATTTCTCATAACAAAATTTCACATCTAATAATATCTGCCATGGAGAAAAGCTCATAAAATTGCTAACCTGTTGTAGAGATTGCCAATTTGTCTCCCCGAGCTTTCAACACTTCTCTCCGTCCTTCTCTTTCCTTCACGATCTTCCACCACGAATTTTCCCCCAAATTCCCGTGAGTCCCCCCCTCAGAGAAATCCCCTCATAATATGCATTTCAAAACATAAAAATAGTCATACCATAAATTCCCCTTTCCCAAAAAGAGCTTCCACTACTCCACCATAAATTCCCACTACCCCTGCAATGACTCCAAACTAATTTATTTAAAATATACCCTAAATGATTTTTTGACACCCATATCTTTTATTTATAGATCTTAAATTAAAGATATCAACTCACACCTATAACAAATTTTAGCCTTCTATGAAAAACACCAAAATTAATAAATTATTATATATTCAACTCTTAACAATCATAGTCTTATATAATTATACAAAACATTATATTTTTCAATAAATTATTATTATTATTATTATTATTATTATTATTATTATAAACAATGTGTTTCTAAGACAAGATTTATACTATGACCATGGTGGGACAAACCATTATCAAACTATTACAAATAACACTGTCTAATGCCAACCAATAACAGATGACCAATCACGACCGTACAATACCTTAAAAAGGGTGACTGGCTAACAAGCTCAACTGACCAGACTGACAAGTCACAAAACAAGAAAACTCATCCTCTTCGAGGATGATACCAATCTAAGGGACCTTAAGTCATCTCTGATTCACAATTCTCCATTGGATATAAGGCACGCTCAGACCTACCAAATTCAGGTGGAGTCAATGCCTGGTACCTGCAACCTGCAACAACAAAATGTCAAACATGCATATATATTTATATATAATCATCAAAACAAGCACACCATGACAGGGAATCACGGTGTAGCAGGGTGCTCATCATAAGTAATGCTACACTATCCCTTCACACTAGACACAATAATAATTATCCACATCATGCATGTTCATTAATAACTAACCATCTATATAAAGCATCATCAAATAATCACATAAACCCCTGATAAGAATAATCCACATAATCCATTGGGTCCATAACCAATCATAATATAAGCAATAAATATTAGTTCTAACAATATCATCAAAACAATAGACAAGTATCATCATCAAAATAATAAATCCAAAATGTTATAATGTCTAAACAGAACAACTATCAAAAAGCTAAAATGAGGGGCACTACAAAAAGCATACATTACAGCTTAGGCTATGGTACAAGTTTTTACAATGTAAAAAGTGGAGCTTAATATGGGTTGGTCCAAATCATCTAGCTCCACTGGAGTCTCATGGAATGGTACTTTTACAAAAAAAAAAAGAGAAAGAGGAATAGAAAAAGAGAGATAGAGAGATAGAGATAAGAGATATAAAAAAAACATGTCATTTTCTTAAGGACTTGATAGTTCACCTTTAAGACCTCTGTAGTGTACTCATTGCACACTAAAGTGTAGCTATCTCTAACAATAACATCCCATCTCCAAGCTTAATTGATTCATACATGGCACAACCAATACAATTGGAAATAATTCGGCTTATTGAAGTGGCTAAAAAATGGACATTTGCAGCATCTCAAACACTTCACACTGGCCACCACTCGAGCCTCACCTCATTTCACTAGCTACTGAAGACAAAGGGGGGAGGGAGACAAAGATAGAGAGATAAAGGGAAATAGAGAGCTAAAGAGAGAGAGAGAGACATACATACATATATATATAGAGAGAGAGGGGGGGGGGGGGCGTAAAACTTTGAGTTGTGGAAATTGAAGGTTGAAGATCTTCTAGTGGAGAGAGATCAGTGGATCATAATAATTGTTGCACTCAATTTTATACCATTGGCAATGGATCAAGATGAATGGGACAAGTTGGATAGAAGAGATAAATCTACTATTAGGTTGTGTCTTTCTAATTAAGTCTTGATGAATGCTTTACTTCAAAGCATTGCTAAGAGTTTATCAGATAACATTATTGCTCTATATCAAACCATGTTTTATAAATAAGTTATTTTTGAAAAGAAATTTTTATTCTTTATAGATGCATGGAAAGAGAGAGAGATAGGAGGAAGAGATAAAAGTGAGAGAGACAGAGAGAGGTGAATAGAGAAAAAATTAGATAAGGAGGGACACAAAGATAGATAGAAAGAGAGAGGGGGGGGGGGGGGAATTGATAGAGAGAGACTAATTTAAAATAGACTTGTACCTATAGAAAACCTTAATGAACCTCCAACAAATATGCAATAGTGCTATAATGTAGTGCTTTGATTTTATTTCTCGCATAACTTTAATTTCTTGTTTCTATGTAAAATAAATGATACGATTTTCCTATTTTTTTTCTCCAATATTAAGAACTTCTCAATTTTCAATGTACGGTTATTTACAAACCACTATACATAAAGTTCCTTAATAACTTGCACATACAATTTACAATTTTCTACAACCATTGTCGGCGTACCCATTGCACACTAAGGTGCGAATAGTGCGATTGCTAGTAGGTACTTGTTACGGTTCCTCTACGTTTGAAGGCTGGTGTTCTTTTGAAAGACTGAAAACCATCGATATCAGTGGCCAATGCGATGAGGGGCAATGGATTAGATGGGCAGCGCAGGGTGCGCAATTTGAAAGCAATCACCACATGATGAGTCTGCGCGGTAGCAATAGAAAGTCCACACGCGTCCATAGAAGCCTGTAGGTTACGTGTCTGTCACGTTAAGTTTATATCAATGACCAATGTGATGGGGGCCAACGAATCGGATGGGAAGTGCAGGGCGGGCAATTTGAAAGCAATCGCCATATCCAGTTGCTTGTAAGACAGCTCTACTTGCTGGACTTTACTCCACTTCAACAGTCATATATTGCAACTCTGTAAGATTTTGATTCGTGGTCATTAAAAAATCATCAAATTATTCAAACTACTTGAGTAATCTTAGTTGTATGACAAATGAAAGTTTTTAATGATGTCTATGAAACAAGATAGTTTATAGGACCTAGAAGTAAAACTGAACCATCCAAAACAAACCAACCAACTACAACAGTTATTTCTGGCTGTCCTCTAAGTCTTTGCTGATCTTGATACTTCTGCTATCAATTTTAATCAGTCACAGCTGTCCAGGCTATTGTCAATAGGAATGAGTACAACAGGTGGGACAATTGCTTTTACAGAAATTTAGGCTATTGGCAATAGAAGTGAGTACAACAGGTGGGACAATTGCTTTTACAGAAATTTATGAAATAAAAAAAATTATGAAGTCTACAGGGGAATTTGTAAGACAACATAAGCAAATTGTACAAAAGTTCATATAATGAACAATATAAAGTTTATAATAAGAAATGTGTTTCTTTAACCTATAAAACTGTCCATTAATATTTTTTAATATTTTTTATTAACAATTTGTAGGTTTACTTTAAGAGGGTAAATATTTATTTTAAATTTAAAAATCAAAACATTTAATAAATGGTTTATAAGACACAATACTTGTTGAAGGTTTTACAAATGGGGTAGTAAGCTAAGTGGGTTTGATCTTGAGAAACTTCATGGTTAAGCACTTTAGTCGGAGTAGTATTGGTATCCTCCCATGTAAGTATCACCTATATGCAATGAATACTAAGTGGAACATTCATTCTGATGGGAGATGGGTTGGTGTGAACCACTACACATAAAATATGACCAATGAGTTTGACTCGGTAACTAGATAACCATCAAAGTAGAAAGCCTAGCAATTCTGACTGCAGGTGCACCTAATATATATGATACTTTCATTGTGAATGGTCAGCTAGGAGATTTGCATCCTTGCTCTTGACATTAGGTATGGAGTTTCTTTCTTAACAAATAGGTTTAAGAATATGAACATGAGATAGCTTCTAGAAATTTACTTGCATGTAATCTAACCATTTTTTATGTAGGAACACCCAATATCTCTGTACAACATGGACAAACATATCTTCTACGAATTGTCAATGCAGCAGTCAATAATCACCTCTCTTCCTAGATTACATCATACAATCTCGCAATGGTACTCGTGGATGCCTCCTACACAAATCCATACAAAATAGACATTATGCTTATATCCCCTAGAAAGATTGTAGACATTCTACTTGTTTGTGCCCAACCCATTAAAATCTAGAAGCCTACAAGGTCTTTCCCAAATCCATTATATTCCCTTGTTGTGGCTCTATTTGCCATAACTATTTTTCCCATCATCAATATTCAACCGGAGTTATTTTAAATGAGCACCCATCATCAGTAAAATCCCTTGATAATCCTCTAAGTCTTGGGTGTTCCCCTCCCCCCAAGTTGAAAAACACTAAAAATCACTAACTATATGTTTTGGCCTTAGTTCGACGATTCAAATTTTCATCAAATCATCAAAACTACAAAGAGAAGGAAAAGAAAGAAGTGACCAAGATTAGTTTCAGCATTTCAGCGAAAAGCCGAACTATCAAACTAGTTCAGAATTTCAGCCTTTTGCTAAAATGGCAAATGAAGGCAAAGAGGCCGAAAGTATGAAGGGAAGAATGAAAGTTAGAAAGGAAACAAAAGAAAGAGGTTGTGTTTTGGCATTTCGGTAGGTTTGCAAACCTGTGAACCTACCGAAATAGTTCTTAGGTTCAATGTTTCGATGAAATGGTTCTAAATTTCACCATTATTTTAAGAGAGAAAAGAACCAATGGTTTGGCAATTTGAAGTTTTTCCAAATTATCAAAATGGGAAAGAGTAAGTGGGTGAATAGAAGAGAAATGAAGAGAAAATGTTTAGCTTTCGACGAGTTCATAAGTTTGCAAACTCGTCAAAATACTGAACTGGTTCTCAAGTTCACAAAAATGCTGAAATGCTAAAAATCAAGTAGAAAGAAAGAGAGAAAGAAATGAAAGTGAATCAAAGGGATTTTTGATAATTTGATAGATTTGTGAACCTGTTGAAAATGTTCATCAAAATTGAAAAGCATTGAAAGTCAAATTTATAAAAAAATGTTTTAAAGTATTTTAAAAGCTTTTAGGGCTTATTTTCACACGTATTCACTACATCTTGACTTTTGCACCTACCAGGAGATGACATTAATGCTCAAACTAGGTAGGTTGGTGGTAGTTCGAATGAATGAGGATGGTGTGTAGGTTGGTAGGTGGTTCTTCTTGTGCCCTAGTACTATTACAGGTCTTTTTCTGGGTAAATTAGTGTCTGGGGGCATGGGTGAATGCTCTATTTTCTAGGTTTTCCAAATACAGTACTAATGGATGTGATGTAAGTAGTAGGGTAACTTACTAAATGTGTTGACCAGTCAAACACCCATGTCCAAGTTGAATGTGAAAGTGTAATGCTATATATGCATGTTTGTAAGATGTATTAGGGGTTGGTCATTGAACCAATTTCATGACTATAAGTGTCTTAGTAGTGTTCTAGGGCATTAACTAATGCAATCCAATTTGTAACTTAGAGGTAATATGCATTGTGTGAAGCATAGGAAGGTGATCCAAAGATAGATGCATGTAATGGATGTCTCCAAGTAGTTTGTAAATATTCAAGAGGGTGTTTGAAACCAGTTACTCATCCTTTCTTCCCACATTTGTTGGTATGAATGTAACAAAAGTTAGAGAAGTGTGTGATAGTGCTTT
The DNA here is from genome assembly GCA_027924645.1 of Cunninghamia lanceolata. NCBI lineage: Eukaryota > Viridiplantae > Streptophyta > Pinopsida > Cupressales > Cupressaceae > Cunninghamia > Cunninghamia lanceolata. The sequence continues at coordinate 3,341,354 of BSBN01000537.1, forward strand.
AATTCATTGCAATGATTTGTAATGCTCTTCCTTTCTGTTCCATGTGGGTATTTGTAGTTTTGTTTTGATTACTAAGTATTTCCACTACATGAGGTGAGATATATGCATTGTATGAAGATGCAAATAAGTTTCCATTTATGTTCTTGTTTCTACATCTTTTTCCCATCTACAAATTCATGAATCTATTTCCTAATGGAGTAGGCACTAGTTTGATTAGTAAAGGGCCAGAAAACTTTTAAAATCATTGAGTATCTCCCTCTCCCTCCTGAATCATGCATGGTTGTTCTTTCCTCTTATCCCTATGTTAGAAATGTTAATAGACTTATCTGCTGGGGAAATACAGTATAGCTACATCTTAAGGTGTCAGGTAAGAGTGAAGTTTCAATCTACTTATTTGAGGTCTTAGGTAATAAACATACAATTTCAATTCTATTCTATTAGAAAATTAAGGTTCATGTTGTAATAAAGTCACCTCAGTAATATAGTTTTAGCATTACAATATTAATTCGTCGGGAGTTAGTTTCTCATAAGTACTTTGGGGTAGTTAGGAGAATCCAATGCTTTATAAGCATTTGCACGAGTCCTTATAAAACTCCGGTAGGTAAGAGCATTAATATTATATTTTAACAAATGCCTTAACCATAGCATTTTAGGTTACAATCTTTATTAGACCATGTTGGTTAAGAGTTCAAACTAGCTCTATGGTTCAAAAGAAGAGCCACATTTTGGTTAAGATTTACAACTCCAACACATTTTACATAGAGTAGGAATCTATTGTGCAAACAATTAGATGAGAGAAACAACTTGCATCCTCTATGGTAGTAATGCAGGTAAGTCCTTCTCTACCTCTCTTTTCCCCTATCCCTATTTCTATAATACCTCATACATTCACACAAATTATATCTACTATTTCCATGATGGTTCCTAGACCCTCCACAATAATATATTATGGCATAATGTCTTTCCCATCTATGTCATAATAGGTTTGATTTATCCATATTATCATTGTTAAAATTACTATAGTCACTAGACCCATAGCACACTTGGAACAAGTTTCATTGAGTAGAGCATCTTTTTACAAGTGTCCTCCAACAATAGTACATCTTCTGAGCTAGGCTCTTGGACCTATTATATCACAAATCTTATAGACATCTCTAGTTTTTAGTACCTCTCCCAATACCAATGTTATGTCAAGTCCCTCTACAACATCCACAACTAGCATTCCTATGTTTTCATTAGAGACACTAAGTACTTCAAGTATCATATCTTGTGAACTATGAACTTGTCCACTTCGAGCCTAGGTGTGCTAACTTTCCCATGAATTTATTTATTTCATGGCCTTCAATTAAGGCTAATATACATGCTTTTAATCCTTTTTGTATGTCGAGAGGCGTAACTAAATGGTAGCACTAGGTCAAATGGCGTGAGTGTGTTAACAAAAACAAACTTAAAAAATAATTAAATAGTCGACATATTAAACTAAATAATCATAAACATTTTAAAAATATAGCCAAAAAATGCAGCATTAATAATTAAAACATATATAAAATAAAAATGTTTTAAAGTCTCCAATACAAAAAAAAAAGATAAATTTAGAGAGTTCAAAATAAAGCAGAAGAAGCACAAAACAAAAAACAAGAAGCGGCCAAAAAAAATCAAAATCAAGAATCAATGAAAATAGAGGTATGAATTTTGTTTAATTGTGTATGCGTAAATCATTTCATATTGTTGGAATATTAAAAAAATCAAATTCATTGCTAAAATATTAAAAATAAATAAATCTATGCTACATTAAAAAATTAAAATCAACATGGAAAAAAATAAATAAAACCAATAAAACTAAAAACATGATATAGCCATAAAATCTAAATCTACAAAAATTCATTGCTAAAATATTAAAAAAATAGAAAGATTAAAAAATTAAAATTAAAATTAAAATTAAAAGCAACATGAAAAATTAAATAAAACCAATAAAACTAAAAACATGGATATAGCCATAAAATATTGCAACACATAACTTTATCATTAGAAGAAAATAATTATATATATATATATATATATATATATATATATATATATATATATATATATATATATATATATATATATATATATATATATATATATAATGGTACATAGGATAAAAAGATACATCCTCATAAACCACACATTACACAATGGAAAAGGTTTCTTTAAGTTAATCTATCTTTGTAATTTATCTAATTCTTTCTAACATTTTAAACAAGAACTATGTAAATAACCATGAATTTGTATTTTATTTTCATTTTTTCTAAATGATTTGTAATATTTTTTAATATATTTTATAAAGCATTAGGAAGGAAGTATATGTCATTTTTTTTCTTTGATAACTTTGTTAAGTGTTATATTAAAAGTTAAAAGTAGTATTCATTCTTTATCTTGGAGTTTTGGTGATGAAAGATTTAGGAAACACTAAGTAAACTAGCATAGATATCTTAAATACATCTATCTAAAAGATGCTGAGAATATATAGTCTGGAGACACTTATATTGAAAATGTTATTGAGAATAGATAGGCGCCTCGAGACTGATATCTCTCAGCATCTTTTAGATAGATGTATTTAAGATATCTATGTTAGGGGCATCTCACTTCACACAATTTTTTACCTCATCCTGGGTCCTCTATAGTAATCTTTATCTAGAAGATTCAATGCTAAAAAGATTCAAACCTAATTACTACTCTCCCCTAGGGAAACTTCATCCTGAACCATCATACTCATGCTTATGCTTAGACCTCCAACTCTTTCTAAAATGTTCTCTACCTCTCTTGATGATTTCATATGATCATGGGCAACCAATATATATCAATCTCTAGCCTCTTTAATGGTCCATATCAATCGTAAGATGGCACAATGTTCAATACTCCCTGAAATGTGTAGTCGACTAATGTGAGATAATTCTGTGAAACAAACCAAAAATAATGGAAAATAAATTTGTGTGGTACTAATATTTTTTCTCTTGGATCTAATAACCATTTACATGTCTTCCTTGGTTGTTTCAAACTTCGAATTCTCTAGCACCAATAGTAACTCTACAACTATGATAGTTTGATAGTCTAATATAGGTTCACAAACCCTAAATAAGTCATTACATGAATCTAATTATCCTCAAATGTGGATATGACCTCCAAATACTCCTCTATAATTTTATACCAAAACCTCAAGATTTAAATGCAAAATGTGGTAGAATGCAATGGCTTCTTCTATAATTGACTATTGAATCTAAAACTACAAATAAACAAACCAAGTGAATGCTGATGATGCAAGATTTCTTGATTTCCCCAAGGATGCTCCTGCATCAATTTTCCTTTATTGGAAGTCAATTAATAATGAACAACAAATAAGGATTCACCTTGTCATGCTAAGTACTCTTTCAATTTGAAGAGCAGAGAGGGTTTTCTTCTCTCTAACTACAAACAATCCTTGCAATATGACTTAATTTTTGGATTCATCGAGAAAATGAACTTGTGTGCTATTGTAATTCATTTTTTATCATGGCATAATTGTCAATTCATACTTAAAATCAAATCATAGGATTCTAAGGGTGTCATAGATACATGCAACTATGTATTAACATTATCAGTTTGTAGATTAAGCCTAGTGACAACTTCTTTAATCTATTATTTCCCACCCATTCCTAGCTCAACATTTGCCCCGTTTGGAAAAAAAAATGATTTAATATTACATTTCAAAATTGTACTTGATGAAATAAAATAATCACTTTCTCTATAGCCCATGAAAATAAAAATAGGTGTATTATTAATCTTACCTCGCAACTCAGGTAGTGACATTTGCATGTTTTTAGGAGATTACCTAAGGTTGCACAAATCTATCAATTCTATTCCTGATTTTGTTGTGGCTTAGGACATTCCCTAGAGAAGTGGTCTTTGTTGCCACATTCCTAGCAAGCCTCATTATAATTTCTTTGTTGTACTAGAGTAGTATTAGCTCTACTAGTAGGTGTTTTTCTTAATTAGAGGGTCACTAATATGGTGCATTCTTATTTCTACCTCCTTACTACATTTATCAATAACTAATTTACCACCAACACTACTAGTTCCTGTTTTTGTTTTGAAATATTTCCTTTATTTCATTCTAGCATTGGCTTTTTCTTCAACTCTATAAGATCATTCAATTGCTTTAGCTAATGTTGCTAGTTTGCTTATTTTGACATCATGCATGACGATATCTTTCAATCCCAATTTAAACTTAGTAATTTTAATCTTTTCATCCTTTATGCAATCTACATACCTAAGTAGCTCCATGAAGTTTGACTCATCTCAAGCCACAATTTTAAATTTCCTTTTTATAGAAGTTGAAACTTAGATATTTCATTTTCTTTAGAAACAATTGAGATATATTTCTATCAAAATTGTGTTTCAAATTCATTCTATTTAAGTGTTTTAAGTTTATAGTTTTTCAAGACACTTAGGTGTTCCCACCAAAGTGTGGCTTCACCATCTAACTAAAAGACTCCTGGTCTTTTTTTTTTCATTTCTAATAAAGGTTGTAGCCTAAATTACTTTATAAATTTATTAACCAAGCTTTAGATGTACTGATGAAGGGGCATCATGCTAGCACAAATAATCTTGGATTTTAATTTCTGTGTGTTTTGTTTTTTTTTGGTTTTGATTTTTTGTATTTGGAGGTGTCTCTTGTACGCTCCTGTCATTTGTATATCAGGATTTATTATCATTAGTCATTAGGTAGCCATGAATTCTCTTCTCATTGCGTGATAGAATCTGTTGGCAGATATTCTCGTAACCGAGAGTTTTGATTCATTTTCAAATAATGAGCAGTTAGTAGGTAGTGGGGTGACAACATATTGTAATGGCTAATGATGAAAAGAACAAAGCAGGTTAAAATTGGAAAATGCATGAAGGAAGTTTGGGTCGAGTGGAAAATAGAACAGTCAAGGCTTAATGAAGAGAGGCCATTAGTGAGTGAAAGATCATGGCCATGCATAATAAATAATAGTCGTATGAAGGTCACAAAGGAGAAGGAATGATTTTCTCTGCATAAGAGTGGTGATTATGGGATGGTTATGAGGAGAGGCAGCCATTTTGTGGCAAGTGGTAGACATATTTGTAGGAGGCCAAACACATTCAGGGAGAGAGAAGGCCGAATGTATTTGGAGAGAAGTTGATGAAAAGGCAACAAGCCATTTGAGGGAAATGGAAGAGGAGTTAAAAAGAGAGAGGCCAAGTTGTGAGGCCTTAAGCCCGTGAGAGGCTAAATTAGTGAAGGGGCAGATAAGAAGAGAGGTGGCCAATCTAGAAGAGGTCACATATATATAGAGAGTGATCAAAGGGCAGAATGAAGGGATGAAGAATTGCAAGCCTATCTCACATAGAGGCCGATTCAACTAAATATTAAATGTGACATAATGGAACAAAGAAGAAGAGGCAGGTCATGAGTGCAGGCTGATCAAAGGAGGCTAGTAGATTGAAAGGATCAACGATAGGTTGAAGGCCAAAGGCCAAGAATCGATGGCCAAGAAGGATGTAGAAACGTTCAAATACAAAATTTTTTGATTTATCCTATGTAACCCAATCTATCTAAGTAATGTATGAATCAATGATATTGTGATCTATTCCTTCATAATATAAATGGTGTTAAGGGATTGATTTATTGAGCTGTGATAGATAAATGTTATCTATTATTGCCTTGTTGCTACAGTATAGTAAATTGGTTCCTGTCGTCTTGCAGACAAAATTTCTAAGTGTTAATTGCATGTTTCTGTCATTGGTTGTTAATCTAAAAATACTCTTTCATAGAGTTGTTTATGTTACTATCCTGGTTATTGTCACTATTGTGACAGGAGGTCCATAGGAGACTATTTATGTGGTGTAACTAGGTACTTAGTTGATAGAATGTATGAGTGAATAGAGTATGTTAGAGGACCATGATATCAGATTGGTAGCAGAGCATAGGTTGGTCATGAGCACTCAGTAGATCGCCGAATTGAGGCAACCTAGCTAGAGGATAGAAGAGGAAAGTGAAAGAAGAAAGAAGTATACTGGAAAAGAAAGTCTCAAGAAGAGAGACCAGAGGAAATAAAACATGAAGAAGAAAAATACAGATCTTGAAGGAGAGATGGCAGCGTTAAGATGAGATTTAAAAGAATACATGATTGCAAGGCAACAATGGCTAGAAGAAAGCCAACAATATTTTTGGGTATGGCCAATGGAAAAGAGTAAAGTGGCCTATGAAGATGATAATGGAGAAATGAAAAAGGCAGAAGATGAATGCCTTAAGAATAGTAGATAAGAATGCCAAAGTTGGGACAGCAAGAGGTTGTTGGATGAGAAACATGCACCAGAAATGGTGAATAATGTTCTCATTGAAGGGAACATGAGAAAAGATAAGGATGAAAGAAGAGAGAAAGAGAAGAAGGAAGTGTCGCAAGAAGCACTTGTGAAAGAGAAAAATGAAGAAGGAGGAATGTCCACAAAGAGGGCATTAATAGAGACATTGTGGTCTCTTATTTTATTTGCTAATATCGTGTTTGTAGATGTATATGTAGGAATGAAGAATGCAATAGAGAAGGTCAAAGATGAGACCTTAAAGAAGATGAGAGATGGGGCAAGAATAGCTACCGAAGAGCAAGTGGAAGATGAGAATGAGAGACAGTTGATTGTAGAGTGTCAAAAAGAGTATGCAGCAATGGTACAATATATAGTACCTACGAATGAAGTGGAGTAGGAAGCTGAAGATGTCCAACAAAATAAAGAAGACAAGGAAGTAGACATGGAGTTTCATGATGCTCTAGAAGATGATGCGGATAAAGAAAAAGTCTTGTAAAATAGAAGAGTTAACAAGTCATGAAGCCAAGGTGAAAAGAAATATGGGACATCTGGCAATGGAAGGACAAAATGTTAATTTTGGTAAGGAAATTATTAGTTTTGATTATAGAAGTGTGAATATGGATAGACAAGTTGATAAGAAGAGGAAACAATTGGAAAATGTAAATGTGATTAAGGATCATGGGTATAGAGTGTCATATTGGTAGGGAAAACAAGTTGTTATGGGGTAGCAATTAAATTGTAAAAAAGTAGATGTTTTTTATTGTGTTTTTGCTAATAAACAAGTGCAAGGAATGAGGGTTGTGCAGATGCATAAGTGGAAACTAGATGTGAGAATGAATTGGCTAGCAAAGAGGCCTAGGGAAGATGATTTGAGGCTGAAGGCAAAGCAAGATAACCAAGAAAAGAGAAGTATAAGTGTAGCAAAGAAAAGAGAGCAACCCAAGGTTGTGACAAACAAAATATGGAGAGAAAAGAGTGTTGTAGTAGTAAAGGTGAGTGGTACAACAATGAATGATGCTGAGACAAATAAAAGAGTGGAGGTTGGAAAGGGAGATAGTGTTAAGGAGCATGTAGAGCAAACCAAGTCACATGAACCTAGAAGCAAGGTGAAGATAGTAGAGGATGGCAAGGAAAATAATAGCCATGAGCTTGCAGTGGAGTTGTAGCAGGAGAAGCAAGATGTATGTGAGGTAAGAGCAAGGCAAATTTATTGTGTTGATGAGGATGGTTATGAGGATTTGCATGAAATTTATAAAAATGAGGAAGACATGTGGAGGATTGTGGATGAGAATGATACAAGGAGGAGAAAATATCAGAAGAAGGAAGAAGGTAAGAAAAGGTAGATTTGAAAGTATGTGGGAAGAGATGAACATAGAAAGAAGATTGCAGTGACGTATGTGGCAAAACATGAAAGTGCAGATTTGAAGGTGGGAGCAACAATGGTCCAAGAAGAGGAAGACCAACAAAAGAAGAATGAAGCTAATGTAGAGGCAAAGTCTGAAGAGGGGGCAGCAACAGAAAACACTAAAGAAGATTTGTGGAAGCAGTTGGCAACCATCGAGCAAGAATGGAATGAAAAGGTTGAAGGAATGAACAAGTGTGGGACAGCCGAGGACACCCAGAGGGAGGTTGAAGATAATGCTATAGAAGTTGATTTCAAGATAAATGTGATGAGAGATGAGATGGAAAATGAATAAGAAAATAATTTGTTGAAATAGATGGCCATATAGGAAAAGGTAAATTTGTTAACATTTTATGAAGAAATTGTTTTGAATTCAGTTGTTATATTGTACGATGGAAACTTTGGACAAGATTATGGAGTAATGCAGAAGTTTGATGTGGAGTGTTATGATGAGAAAATAGATGTGTATAAGGATATGTGTGATGTTGTTGTTGTAGAAAGGGTGGAAGAGATTGAAGACTAGGAAAATTTTAATTTCCAGTTAGTCATTTGTTTTGATGATGGTGATGAAGTGGGTGGAGTTGTAAACATAGAAAACTTGTCATTTGTTTTTGATGTGTTGTATATGGATGCAAGGAGAATTAGAGATTGGTGATGGATAGTAATGGATGAAGGACTTGTGAGGGTAGCACACAGTGTTACACAATGAGGTTGGAAGGATGTGACATATGGGTCAGAGAGATTGTGGAAGAAATGGAAGAAGGATTAGAAAAGTTTGCAAAAGAACCACATGTGCAAGAGCACATTCTTTTGTCCCCTAGAGAGTTTAATGTAGGGGCATCATGTTCCAAATAATCTTGATTTTTAATTTCTGTGCATTTTGGTTTTTTTGTATTTGGAGGTGGCTCTTGTATGCTCCTATCATTTGTATATCATGAGTTACTATCATCAATCATTAGGTAGCCAAGAATTCTCTTGTCATTGCGTGACAAAATCTGTTGGCAGCTATTCTCGTAACCGATAGTTTTGATTCATTTTTAGATATTGAGCAATTAGTAGGCAATGGGGCAACAACATCTTGTAACAACTAATGATGAAAAGAAGAAAGTAGGTTAAAATTAGAAAACACATGAAGGAAGTTTGGGTTGAGTGGAAAACAAAATAGTCGAGGGTTAATGAAAAAGAGGTCGTCAGTGAGTGACAGATTGTGGCCATGCATATAAATAATAATTGAATGATGGCTAGAAAGGAGAAAGAATGCTTTTCTCTGCATAAGAGTGGAGGTTATGGGATGGTTATGAGAAGAGGCAGTCATTATGTGGCAAGTGGCAGACATATCTGGAGGAGGCCAAATGCATTTGGAGGGAGAGAAGGCCAAATGTATGTGGAGAGAGGTCGATGAAAAGGCAAGAAGCCATTCGAGGGAAACATAAGAGTTAAAAAGAGGGAGGTCAAGTTGTGAGCCCGTGAGAAGCTGAATTAGTGAAGGGGCCGATAAGAGAAGAGAGGTGGCTAATCTAGCAGACGTTGCATATATATAGAGAGTGATCAAAGGGTAGAAAGAAGGGATGAAGAGTTGCAGGCCTATCTCAGATAGAGGCCAATTCAACTAAATATTAAATGTGACAGAAGGGAACAAAGAAGAATAGGCAAGTCATGAGTGCAGGCCAATCAAAGGAGGCTAGTAGTTTGAAAGGATTTGTGGCAGGTTGAAGGTTGAACGCCAAGAATCGATGGCCAAGAAGGATGTAGAAATGTGCATAAGAAGCAGTGAGTTCAAATGCAGAAATTAACAGTTTATGCTGCATAACCCAATCTATTCGAGCAATGTATGAATCGATGATAATGTAATCTATTCCTTAATAATATAAATGGTGTTAAAGGCCTAAGTTATTGAACTAAGATATATAAATTTTATCTATTATTGCCTTGTTGCTAAAATATAGTAAATTGGTCCCTGTCGTCTTGTAGACAAAATTTCTGAGTGTTAATTGCAAGTTTTTGTCACTGGTTGTTAATCTAAAAATATTCTTTCATAGAGTTTTTTATGTTATTATCCTAGTTACTATCACGATTGTGATAGGAGGTCCATAGGAGACTATTTATGTGGTGTAACCAGGTACTTAATTGATAGAATGTATGAGTGAATAGAGCATGTTAGAGGACCATGCTATCATGTACTTGTTGGTTTTATCCCATTGAACTGAGGAAGTTGTTGTTTCTTTAAATCCCTTAGGAAATTGGAGGCTTGTTGTCCAAGTGGAACTTCCACTATGGGTTCTAGATTAGGTCATTTAGGTTCATTTTTTATTACTATATTATTTTATAATTTTAAACAACCTCACTTCTTGAGCATCTATCCAATCCTAAATAGTTTCCAAAGTGTTTACTATCCCTTAAAATATTTCAACTTATGCAAGGGGTAAATGAGGTAGAGTAGGAGCAGTTGGAAATGGTGCATGGCTTATTCATCCATATCCTTGCCTTGGGGGAGTTTATCCCAATGGATCTCCACCTACCCACATTCTCAACATTGATCTTATACAACTTGAGAGAACTAATTCAATTTCTAATTTTCTCCCAAAAGGCCCTTAAGTTTTACAAAACTTGGGATTTGATATCAATATCACAACTCCCCAAAATAGGGTTAAATTTTTTTTTATTAATATTCCTAATTAAACTAAGTAAATTATGTGTAAGAAGTATTACACTCATGACCTATTAGGTATTCAACGAATTATTCCTTAATATAGCCATTTTCCTAGTTAGTCAAATAACTTACTTAAGTAGGTAATGAGAAATATAATCATTAATCATACAACCTCATGAATCAACTAACATGATGAATGTTTGTGGCCAATATTAATCTTTTGAATATTTGATTTTCCAGGTGGGTAATAATCCATAGCATAGTCCACTTAGGTTTTGTAATGTCCCCTTGTCACAAGTCAACATTTTCAAAACTTTGAACACATTTCCAACTTGCAAAGAGAACGTTATTATACCAAACTTTCTTAATTTCAATTATAGCAATAGATAAATGATATATTCAATCACATAAGAACATTGCCTTTAGATTTTCAATAATTAACATCCATTATCATTTCCTATCTTGTATCCATAATCTTTGTGATTACTTTCAATAAGCATTCTCTATCACTTATATTTCATATATTCCTCTTAAGTTCACTATGATATTCTTTATCATTAATGTCATGATCTCTATCAGTATATATATATTTATCATCACTATCCATGTATTAACTCTTAACTTCATATGAGATGAGGTGAAAGGATGCCCTTTGGCCAATCATGGGTCCACTATTAATCCTTTGGCACGAGGGGTGACTTCTTCACCAACTGGAGCCAAAAGCCACTTCCACTTGTCCAAGGGGTACCTTTTGTACCTACTGAGACAAGGGCCATATCCACTTGTCCAAGGGGTGCCATTACACCTACTGAGACAAGGGCCACTTCCACTTGTCCAAGGGGTACCTTTTTTGTACCTACTGAGACAAGGGCCATATCCACTTGTCCAAGGGGTGCCATTGCACCTACTGAGACAAGGGCCATATCCACTTGTCCAAGGGGTGCCATTGCACCTACTGAGACAAGAGCCACTTTCCACTTGTCCAAGGGGTGCCATTGCACCTACTGAGACAAGGGACACTTTCCACTTGTCCAAGGGGTGCCATTGCACCTACTGAGACAAGGGACAAAACATACCCATGTTGGCTACTATACATCTCAGACTTACCATCTCATATGAGGTTATATGTTAATCTCATGATTCAACATGTTTTCCAAGCATTATTCCCTATCTCAGGGAATCATGAAGCATATAATACAGTAATGATATATGGCATACCTTTGAATTACTCTAATTAACATAATGAGCCGATTTTAGAGTACTAAGTCATGAAATACACTTATTAATCCTAATGCCTATTCGAATCTGAACCAAGATATCTTTTACACAGTTATTCTCAGAAATCAGAGTACATTATTCATTAGATGCAAGGTATATGCATACAAATCAGGTAAAGCATTTATTAATGGAGTAAGAGTATTATGACGTACCTTGCTGTGTATGGTGTCTGGCTGCGGCAGAGCCCTGGAATTATTCTTTGGCTGTATATGATGTTGCTCCTATTATTTCCTATTACAGAGAGGAATGTATCTTCTTTTTTTGCTGCCTTTGGAGGAGGGAAAGTTCTCCTTTAAAAACCCACGAGGGAGTTTAATCGCCCAAGAGATGTAGCAATTGGAGACATCCGTTGCTTATACAAACTGCGGTGTTAATTTATTATGTATTATATGTATGCAAAATACATTTGTAATATATTTGGAATAAATGTGGACTATAAGGTTTGTTATAATACAATATGATCGTGGGGGAATATGATAGTCCCCCTACTCAAGATTGCTTGTCCTCAAGCAATTAAGATTTGGATGATCAAGAATATCCTCTTCTTCCCAAGTAGCATCACTTATGGTTAATCCTTTCCATTTGATGAGATACTCTATGGTAGTTCGACCCCTTAATTTTCTCTCTCTTTTGCTTAATATTTTTTCTGGTTCTAAGACTAATTGTCCTTCATCATCGAGAGGAGGTAATTCCTCACTTGGGGTGATCTTTTGACCAAGTACTTTCTTAAGTCGGGAGACGTGAAATACATTGTGGATCTTGCTACTCAAAGGCAAATCTAATTCATATGCTACCTCTCCAACTTTCCTTAGTACCTTATAAGGCCCATAGAATCAAGGTTTAAGCTTCTCAGCACCACTAGATTTTATGGAAGATTGTTTATAGGGTTGCAATCTTAGAAATACTCTGTCTCCTATCTCAAATGTCCTTTCTATTTGTTTCCGGTCGGCATATATTTTCTGCTGATTTTGAGCACGATGTAAATTATCTTTGAGAACTCTCATAATGTCTTCATGTTGCTGAACAAAATCCTTAGCTTTTGGAACTCTACTTTCTTGGAGAATTAGGCTTCCAAATGAAGTAGCTTCATATCCGTATAGAGCTTTGAAAGGGCTCATACCGATTGACATGTGATGTGTTGTATTATAACAATATTCACCCAGATGTAACCACTTAATCCACGCCTTCTGATGCCCGGTGACATAGTTTCGTAAGTATCCCTCAATCCATTTATTCACAATTTTGGTTTGACCATCCATTTGTGGATGGTAACTAGTACTGGGGGTCAATTCCATTCCGGATAAACTAAACAATTCTTTCCAGAAGGAACTCATGAAACAGCTATCACGATCACTGATTATGGTGTCGGGTAAACCATGGAGTCTAAAAATTTCTCTAAAGAACATATCTGCTACTTGAGGGGCTTTATATTCAGAAGTGATAGCCATGAAATGTGCATACTTTGTGAGTCTATCTACGACCACATATATACAATCTTTTCCCTGTGCTCTTGGCAAGCCGGTTATGAAGTCCATGGATATACTACTCCATTTTTGTTGCGGAATGGGTAAGGGTTGTAGTAGCCCTGCTGGATGGGTTTGTTCCACCTTGTTCCTTTGACAAGTATCACACTCTTGCACATGTTTCAACACATCCTTCTTTAGTCCTTTCCACGCAAACCTTTCTCTAACCTGCTTGTAGGTTTTGTAATAACCCTGATGTCCGGCTAGAGGTTGATCATGGAATTCTCTAAGGATTTTCCCTTTTATCTTAGATTCAGCTGTCACATAAACCCGATTCTTATAGAGTAAAAGTTCATCTTGGACTTTGAATTCATCGTTTGGTAAGTTACCCTCAAGTATACTTATGGTGAGAGGATCCTTAGCATAGTCGGCTATGAGGATGTTTTTCCAATCTGGTGAAATGCTTGTCATGGCACATATGAAAGGTCTTCAAGAGAGTGCATCGGCAACCACATTATTTTTCCCCTTCACATAAGTGATGTCAAAGTTATAGGCTTGGATTTTACTCACCCATTTTTGTTGCCTATCATTAAGATCACGCTGTTTTAGAAAATGCTGCAAGCTGTTATGATCCGTCTGGACTGTAAACTTTCCACATACTAGGTACTGTCGAAACTTGGCTAAAGCATGCATGATTGCCAACATTTCTTTGTCGTAAGTAGAGTAAAGTCTCTCTGCGATTGTCAACTTGCGGCTCTCGAATGCTATGGGATGCTTATTTTGCATTAGTACCGCCCCAATTCCTTCACCAGAGGCATCATATTCCAACTCGAAGGGCAGGGAGAAGTTAGGTATAGCTAAAACTGGACATGTACTCATGACATGTTTCAACTCCTCAAATGTTGTCCCCGCTGCATCATTCCACTGAAATAATCCCCTTTTTGTTAGGTCTGACAAGGGAGCTGCTATCCGGGAGAAATTCTTTACAAATCTCCTATAGTAACTACAGATCCCTAGAAATCCTCACAGTTGGGTTAGAGTTTTTGGTCTAGGCCATGCCTTTATGGCTTTAATTTTTTCTTCGTCAACCTTGACACCTTCTGCACTAATCTTGTGCCCTAAATACAAGATTTCTTCCATCCCAAACTCGCACTTGGAGATTTTGGCATAAAGGGACTTTTGCTCAAGTATGGATAATACTTCCTCTATGTGCTTAAGGTGCTCCTCCCACGTCTTGCTGTAAATTAGTATGTCATCAAAGAAAATTAGGAGGAATTTTTGGAGCTGTTTTCGAAAGGTATGGTTCATACAAGACTGGAAGGTGGCTGGGGCGTTGGTTAGCCCAAATGGTAGAACCAGGAACTCGAAGTGACCATAATGACATCAGAACACTGTTTTGGGTATGTCCTCTTCCCTCATTCTTATTTGATGATACCCGGAGTGAAGATCAATCTTAGAGAAGTACTTAGCCCTGTGTAACTCATCAATTAGTTCATCTACTCTTGGGATTGGATAGTGATTTTTTATGGTTTGTTTATTTAGGGCTCTATAATCAATGCACATCCTCATAGTGCCATCTTTCTTTTTCACAAGTACTACGGATGAGGCAAAAGGGCTAGAACTTGGTTGTATATGGCCCATTGCTAGGAGTTCGTTAATGGTCTTCTCTATTTCTTCTTTGAATTTTTGGGGGTGTCAGTAAGGGGTAGTAATAACAGGTTTTGCATTTCTTTCCATTTCAATTATGTGTTCAAAACCCCGCTTGGGAGGCAAACCCAGTGGTATGTCATCGAATACCTTCTTATGTTTTCTTAGGATAGGTTGAATATCTATGTGAATGTTTTGCCCTAATGGAGTTGACTTGTCTAGGATCATGCATTGGGCTGCCCATTCTATTTGATTATGTCTAAAAGTTCTCGCCATTCGTTTGCATGAGATAACTCTAGGTGACCCATCAGATAGCCCATGAAGGGTGATCATTTCTCCTTGCTTTTCAAAAGAGAGTTCTAATTTTGGAAAATCTATGGTGACTTTACCTAGGGAGTGCAGCCATGGTATGCCTAAAATCATATCCGTGTTTCCCATGTTTACCACATAGAAGTCATCTTGGAAGGGGTGTCTCCCTATGGATAATCCTAATTGTGGTAGCATTCTTGAGCATTCTTTTGTGGAATCATCTGCTAGGGATACCATAAATCCTTCAAATTCTTGGGGGTTTAGCTTCATTCTTTTGGTTAAAGTCTCATCTATAAAGTTGTGAGTAGCTCCGCTATCTACTAAAGCTATGATTTTGTTACCATTTAGGTGGCACCTCATTCTAAATGGATGATGTTTAGATACCTTAGATATAGCAGCTAGGGTGACTTTCTCTTCAGGTTCATACCTTCTCCTTTTTGTCGGATTTTCTTCCTCCTCTTCATAGGTTAAGGCTTCAATGATGCGAGCTTGCCCGCATTTTTGACCTCATTCCCATTTATCTTTACATTTGAAACATAGCCCTTTCTCTTTTAAATCTTGTAGCTTGTGACATAGGTGTCCTAGTGTCCATGGTGCTCCGCATGTAAAACATAGCTTTTTATCCTTCCTCTCATCTTTGCGGTGGTATGTCTTATCAAACCTTCCTTTCTTATGGAAGGGTTTAGTAAATGGTTGAGGGGTTTGGTTTTGTTCTAGTTGGGTGGCCATTTCTATGGCATCATCAAGTGTAGTGGGTTTAAGTGTGCCCACTAATCCTCTTAGTTTTTCATTCAAGCCTTGGATGAATAGAAATGTAAGCCTCCCCTTCTCCATCCCTGAAACTCAGAGGGCTATTTCCTCGAATTCATTCACATATTCGTCCATTGTCCCTCTTTGCCTTACTTGGGTTAAGTCCTTAAAATCTTGCTCAGGATGCCTGCATTCAAATTTCTTAAGGAACCTTTTAGAAAATTCCTCATAGGATTTAACGGTTTCATGATCTTGTGTGTACTTTCCATGACGCCACCATTCGTACGCCAAACCCTCTAAGTGTAGAATGGCGAATTGAAGGGCATCTTTTTCGGTCATGGGACTAAGTTGAAAATAATCATTTAATTTTTCTAGCCATGCACACGGAGTGATTTTACTTGTCCCATCAAAGTTGGGAAGGATTACTTTATTAGTCTTTTGCTTCAAATCTTTGTTGATGGGTCTCTTTTCCTTTCTCGCGAGTTCATTCCTTTTGGAGTTGCTAAATTCACTGAAGGATACAAGATTTCTTAGTTCGGGATCTAAGTTTGCATAGGCTCTAATCATGTCTTTAGTGCTCATCTCTTGGATGATGTCATTTGTCGTTATTGGATTGTCTTCGCTTGGTAAGAAGGGTGGTAGTGGAACTCGTGTGCTTGATGAAGAATTACTATTTTCAGCTTGGTTAGAGGCTACTTCCTTTCCATTGGTTGAGTGGGTTTTTGGATGATCCGTAGTGTCACCCACCTTTTGGAGTGCCTCTAAAATCATTTGGGTTGTCTTTTCACCTTGATCCATCATGGCTTTGGTGATTCTTTCATTTTGTTCCATCATGGCCTTGGTAGTGGCTTCCATGAAGGCCCTCATTTCGTTGTTCATTTTTTCTTCTAGTAGTTGGCGGTTCCTTCTAGTGTATGCTTGCATAAGATTACTTCACAGGATGGCAGGAAGATCGCTCTGATACCACTGTAATGTCCCCTTGTCACAAGTCAACATTTTCAAAACTTTGAACACATTTCCAACTTGCAAAGAGAACGTTATTATACCAAACTTTCTTAATTTCAATTATAGCAATAGATAAATGATATATTCAATCACATAAGAACATTGCCTTTAGATTTTCAATAATTAACATCCATTATCATTTCCTATCTTGTATCCATAATCTTTGTGATTACTTTCAATACGCATTCTCTATCACTTATATTTCATATATTCCTCTTAAGTTCACTATGATATTCTTTATCATTAATGTCATGATCTCTATCAGTATATATATATTTATCATCACTATCCATGTATTAACTCTTAACTTCATATGAGATGAGGTGAAAGGATGCCCTTTGGCCAATCATGGGTCCACTATTAATCCTTTGGCACGAGGGGTGACTTCTTCACCAACTGGAGCCAAAAGCCACTTCCACTTGTCCAAGGGGTACCTTTTGTACCTACTGAGACAAGGGCCATATCCACTTGTCCAAGGGGTGCCATTGCACCTACTGAGACAAGGGCCACTTCCACTTGTCCAAGGGGTACCTTTTTTGTACCTACTGAGACAAGGGCCATATCCACTTGTCCAAGGGGTGCCATTGCACCTACTGAGACAAGGGCCATATCCACTTGTCTAAGGGGTGCCATTGCACCTACTGAGACAAGGGCCACTTTCCACTTGTCCAAGGGGTGCCATTGCACCTACTGAGACAAGGGACACTTTCCACTTGTCCAAGGGGTGCCATTGCACCTACTGAGACAAGGGACAAAACATACCCATGTTGGCTACTATACATCTCAGACTCACCATCTCATATGAGGTTATATGTTAATCTCATGATCAACATGTTTTCCAAGCATTATTCCCTATCTCAGGGAATCATGAAGCATATAATACAGTAATGATATATGGCATACCTTTGAATTACTCTAATTAACATAATGAGCCGATTTAGAGTACTAAGTCATGAAATACACTTATTAATCCTAATGCCTATTCGAATATGAACCAAGATATCTTTTACACGGTTATTCTCATAATCAAAGTACATTATTCATTAGATGCAAGGTATATGCATACAAATCAAGTAAAGCATTTATTAATGGAGTAAGAGTATTATGACGTACCTTGCTATGTATGGTGTCTAGCTACGACAGAGCCTTGGAATTATTCTTTGGCTGTATATGATGCTGCTCCTGTTATTTCCTATTGCAGAGAGGAATGTATCTTCTTTTTTTGCTACCTTTGGAGGAGGGAAAGTTCTCCTTTAAAAACCCACGAGGGAGTTTAATCGCCCAAGAGATGTAGCGATTGGAGACATCCGTTGCTTATACAAACTGCAGTGTTAATTTATTATGTATTATATGTATGCAAAATACATTTGTAATATATTTGGAATAAATGTGGACTATAAGGTTTGTTATAATACAATATGATCGTGGGGGAATATGACAGGTTTAGTTAATTTAGAATAACTTAAATATAGTTTTTTGTGTGTGTTTAATTAGGTAGTTTTCAGGTTTGAATTAATATAAGGATAGAATCAAATCTTGGTTATTGGAAATGATTCATTTAAATTAGACATCTATATTAATATAAATAAAAAAATTAATCTAAATAATTCAAATGATTACTAAACTTATGCATCTTTAATTAATATGATTTAACTAATAACATATTGTTTCAAAACAAACAAATTATTTAACCATATTATTGTATAAATGCTCAAGTCTAAGTTCTAATTTAATTACCACACAAATCATATTATAATTTCTATAAACCTTCACAACATGCCTTATAACATAATATTGCATAAATAATTACAATAGTAATTCTTCCACATTTAACAAAATGATATAGTGATAAAATAATTTTTGAGTCAAATACACTTTATGAAAAAGAATAGTCATTGTTGTAGAAAATGTCACATTTCTTTCCAAGAAATCATCATTCATATTTCCTAAAAGCTTGACCATAACTTGCATAAACATATCCAATTAAAGAATCCCTAGCATGCATTTGTGGCCTTTCATTAACCCCTCTCCTAAGCATAGGGTAGGGTTTAAGACATTGTGACAATACCCTTAGATTTCAAAAGAATAATAACAAACCAAAAGCCAATACAAACAATGATTGTTCAAACATAGATAACATTACTATGTCATTCACAAGTTTCAACACTAAACACAATACATAATAATCCCTTTAGGGTTGAAACCCCAACCATATTCTACAAGTTTTTGGATAATAGTTACCCTTGTCAACATTGACTTAGAATTCAAGAGATGACATATGATCCAATCAACTTGTAGTTGTAACAAAAAGAATGAATAATCTTTCAACCAAATCC
This sequence comes from Cunninghamia lanceolata, assembly GCA_027924645.1. Classification (NCBI taxonomy): domain Eukaryota; kingdom Viridiplantae; phylum Streptophyta; class Pinopsida; order Cupressales; family Cupressaceae; genus Cunninghamia; species Cunninghamia lanceolata. The sequence goes on from BSBN01000537.1 coordinate 3,360,539, forward strand.
ATATAAACTAAGTAACAAGTTTGAGACCAAATATACTTTCTCAGATATATTAACCATTCTTAACCCACTACAATTAGATTATTGATATTTTCCCTCAACAAACTCCTAATGCAGTATATAGAATTTAACAACATTACATTAACCGAAAGCTCTATAACATAAGATTATTTTAACACCCTTAATAATCAATACCCACAACCCTATATAGAGGCCAAATTACCATTAGCAACATAACAACTTAAGATTTGAAAACATTTTACTAGACATTAATAACTTTCCAAATCTATATATGCTCAAGTCCAATAACCTTTGTCCTCCTCTAATGGAGTAGTAGCCTTCATTATAAATCCCAGAGAGCCCATAGTAGAAAGACCAAGTGAAACTTCAAAATGCAAACCAACAAAATGGTGGAATTTTTGTAGTAAAACTAAAAGAGGAAACCAAAATGCAAACAATATGAAATGACTGATCCAAATAAACTCTTTGAATTCCAAGAGACATCATCAAAACTCATTAATGCATCTCCTTTAGAAATGATAGGTAAAACAATAAACTAAATGTTAACAATTGGGTTGAGAAAGATAACCAACATGTATAAGTAAAGATTGCCCCTAGCTTTAGCTAAGCATTTAAGACAATGTACTTAACAACCGCTCACGATAAACAACCGACACATTGTCATGTCGGTTGTTTACAAATTTTTTGACTCTGCTAGATTTTGACTTACCTATTTGACATTTTCAATTGATGATGATAGACTATTTGAATCATGATGTTTTTGGATATGGTCAATCTCTGTCAACCAGTCTGTGAAATTTCGGCAGTCAGTATGTTTACAACATACTGACTTTTTAAGCTTAAGCTTTACCCTTAACAACTCCTTAAATTTAGATAAAACTTAATAAAAAATCATATGTATGCAAGGTTGTGGATATAAAAATTGATAACTCTACATATCTATGTATTACTATTGATTTTAATAAATCATTTACAATACAAGTTTTACGACTTATAATGTAAACATTAAACTATGATAGGATATGAATTTATATATACATACACATATATAGTAAGACTTTATATATGAATTAAGTATACATAATCAATTATATATATAATCAGCTGGGCATGGAAGTAAACCCAGCCCTACGGTTGTGACGAGGCTCTTGTCTATAGTCTTTAGAACATCCACTGGGTGCTCTGCTGAGGCTAGGTTTCGTAGTGCTCGACAGAATCTAGTCACAGTTGCGGTGTCGTTGTACGTTGTAAGCTGCGGTAGGATTGTGGTGGCCGATGATTGAGAGCTGATGTAGTTTAAAAAGGCGGTTGTGGTTGTTGTCGCGTTATCAAAGTTTCCAACTGGTTGTGTGTTGTATACGCTGGCGGCTATGTAGTTAGTATCTGGCTGGTGGTTGGTTGGCTGTGAGTAAACAGTTTTGTGAGGAAAAACATTGTACCTGATGTTGAGCAAGGATACAGATCTCCTCGCCGACCATTGATGTTAAAAGCATTGATATTTTAGGTGCACCAACTTTTAGATATGTTTGAAGTCCGACTCTCTCGGGTTCATTGTTCCACCACTCAAAGTAGACTAAACGAAAAATTTGAAAGAGCGCAAAATGCATACAGAAAAAGATAAAACATGAATACAGAAACATAAACCTGACTACAGCAATATTGAATGTCAAGTCTATTTTCTATTACGCAATGGTATGTACGCGCATAATAAATAAATAACCATCATAATCGACATCAGATTTCCACAGTCCATGATAATGTAACAAAATGCTCCTGGATTAAATTGTGTGATAATATTTTTCTCTCAATATTATTATCACACAGTTTAATCCAGAAGCATTTTGTTACATTAAATAACCATCAACAAAAGTGTAAACAACTTCAGCCATTCTGTATAATTTTTGTTAAAGAAAATATAAAAAAACATAAGAGCATTTATGATGTATGAGATAGTTGTGGAACTAAGAATATTTATCAAATTATGAATGCTATTATGATTCTCATAAAATATTCTTGAAGGGTTTGAGTAAGATAAATTTGAGTTCACAAATTCAAAGGATAATTATAACATGTTATGAAAAAATTCATATGATAAGTGTAAGCAATATGGTGTATATTTAGCATAACGACTCTTTTTTTGGGATTTGGATGCCACTTTTCGATGGTATTAGCTCATGGTTTTGTTATTCTCTTTTGGTGATTTTCATGTATTAGTTTCTTTATTTATTGGGTGTTTGCAATGGAGTTTGCATAATGTATTCTGTAGGTATTGTTATGTGGTCAGCATTACTCCAGATTTTAGTGTTGGTGTTCCCTTGTGAAGGCTCTTTGCCTGGATTGGATTGTATTGTAATCGATATTATTGTTGATTAATACATTGATTTGGAGTTTGGATGCTAGGCTTATTCTCAAAAAGGTTTTCCAAAGATACATCATTATGCTATGGTGAACGATTTTATTGTGTTGTTTATTTCCTAAAAACTATTTTAGATTGTATTTTTTTCTTGAATTTCCACACATTAGCTTCCTTTCATTGGCTCATTTCTATATTCCTCATCTTTCCCCATTTACACACATATCATGTATTTGATCTTATCTCATCTATTTCCAAACATTATCCCATACATTTCACATTTATTAAACCCTATGTCTTAACATTCATTCCTCACATCAAAATTACCATTCCCTTATCTCGAGTTAATCCCATGGGTACATGATTGATTCCATGCTTGCATAATTGATCCTTGTGATTCAAAAAATCAAAATCAAATTTTAACTCCTACTCATTTCTTTCCCACAATGAGCCATCTTGGTACCTGCTTAATGTGATAATTTGCATGAACATAAGAGTATTTATGAAAATTTAGTTAGACATTAATTCACTTTTTAAAAACATCAAGCATTCATTGAACAATTATTCTCATTAAGGGTCATTCTCCATAGGAACCTTTCGGGTGGAGCGCTGAAAGGAATCTATATGCATAGAATTTGCATCAAAGGACATTTTGCACACTTGCACACTATTTGACAACATTCACCAAGGTCATAAAGATGTCCATTGTAGAGATTTAACCTAGGATAACCTAACCTTAGTTATCCATTAGCCTCCCCAAGGTACTTTTAAATAAACTCAGTCCTTAACATTCTGCGAGAACACTTCAAGACAAATAGAAGAATAGAGACATGAATTCTATTCGATTGAATCCTTAGAACATAGGATATATCTATCTTTATTGAAATCATCTAGGATTAACATTGAAATAGTTGGACTTTTACACGTAATTTTAGACAACACACAAATTGATTGAAGATATTCATTTTTCAATATCATAATTCACATTGCATCAAATTGACATGAGTGATACAACTATATGCATTCCCTCTATATATATATATTCATTTTCTTAAAATAATATTAATTATTTAATTATCGAATCCCAACTATCACAATAATTAATCTAGGTTGAATTTTGCTGAGTTGTGTGCATGCATTTCATTCGATTAGGTAGGATATATTACACATTTAAACATCTTTATCAATTAAAACAACCCCATCTTAGATATCCAAAATCCTTTTGGACACGATTGCGATGTAAATAATGTTTCCTTCTCCTTGTTGAGGAACATTGCAGAGATGACAAAATGAGCAAGAAAGATGGAAATTATTGCATTTTATTAACTCGAAAAACAAACCCAAAACCAAAATGAAGATTACATAAAACATCCATAACGCGATAAAGCGCAAGGGCTTTATCCTCATTTTATTCCTACTTGAATGACTCAAGCCCTGTTTTCCACTTATTCTCTGCTTAATATACTGCATTAAAAAAATCTACATCACATAGGCTGGTGAAGTTTATATTTTATGGTTTGCTCGGCTAACATTTGGGAAGGTCAGGAGGAGGCGGCTCCAAAGTTGCCAAGTAACCGGGACCGTTGTTCACCACAAACACCATATTTAATCCCCATGTTAAATGATCATCAAAGTGACAATGCATAAACCAAACACCTGCACAAACAGTAATCATTCACTCTTTTACATATGTTGTCCAAATTTCAGTGTCAACCCACATAAGTAAATTATGAAAGGATTCAAGTTTTAAATTTGTTACCTGGATTGTCAGCTTTAAATCTGATGGCAGCCCACCCATTCACAGGGACCCCAAAAGTATTCCGCAGGGGGGGATCGACCAAATTAAATGTGAGCGGATCTGTTTGAGCATTATAGTTACCAAAACCCTCTCCCACCACATAAAAATCATAACCATGAAGATGCATTGGATGATTATCTGCCTGAAAGATATTCGTTCCCTGGAACACCAACTGAACTGTATCATTAAAATTCAACACTTTCACTTTTGTACCAAAAGTTGCCGCATACAGACTTCTCGGGATATTGTTGCCAGTATAGTTGAACACAACTGGGGGATTTGAAGGAAAGTCTGTGGTAAAGACGCCATTAATGCCGAAGTAATAAGCTTGCAGTATGGCGATAGTTGGCATCACAAAAGATACATTGTTCATGCTGGCAGTTATTCTGGTGTTGTTAGGCGCGCCACAAGTCCTGCCGGGTGCGCATGGAAGTAAACCCAGCCCTATTGTTGTGAAGATGCTCTTATCTATACTCTTTGGAACATCTACCGGGTGCTCCGCTGAGGCTAGGCTTCGTAGTGCCCGACTGAATCTGGTCACAGTTGCTGTGTCGTTATACACTGGAAGCTGTGGGAGGATTGGGGCGGCGGATGGTTGAGAGCTCATGTAGTTTAAAATGGCCGTTGTTGTGGTGTTATCAAAGTTTCCTACTGGTTGTGTGGTGTATATGCTGGCGGCTATGTAGTATTTGCCTGGTGGTTGGTTGGCTGTGAGGAGAACATCTGTAGTCTGGCCTGGGGTTATAAACATTACATCTGTTGTGTATGGCTTTGTGTAGGAAGCGTCTGTAGCGACTACTGTGAGATTGTGTGATGCTATCTTGAAAAACAGGTGACTATTGACTGCAGCATTGACTATACGTAAAAGGTAAGTTTGTCCCTGCTGTACAAACAGATTGGATGTTCCTGCATTCAAAATTTGTCAGAATTGTCGATTCCTCGCTAAATTTCAAATATTTCGTTTAACTTGTTTTGTGAGGAAAAACATTGTACCTGATGATGAGCAAGGATAGAGATCTCCTGGCTGACCATTAATGAGAAAAGCGTCAGATATATTTGGTGCTCCACCTGTTATAAGTGATTGACGTTCGACTATCTCGGGATCGGTGTTCCACCACTCCCCTGTTTAATAAAAGTAGACTAAATGAAAATTTTGAAAGAGCACAAAATTTGTAAGTGTTTTTAGTACTCTAGTTACTAAAACAAAGAAGTTTCAAACTATATCTGTTTCCAATTCTTACTCTCTACATAAACCCAATTTCTAATCTAACATCTCCTTGAAGAGACAATCGTCGAAACTAACTAAATCTATCAATACAGTGTATCTTATATATAGATTAGCGTTCATTACCAAGCACAATAGGAATCTCGGCTGAGGGGTGTGGAAAGGGATAAGGACTTCCCATCTTGGGATATATGACTAGTGCCCCGTGAACTGTTGCACGGAGCCATGAGACATGGGCGTGCCACCACAAGGTTCCTTCCTGTCCAACAATGGTGAATCTGTATGTAAAACGCCCGTGCGGCTGAATGGGACACTGAGTAATATACCCAGGTCCATCAGCCCACGCTGTACGAATCTGTCTCACTCCATGCCTAAAAACAATTTAAGAATTAGTACTGTATAAAAATTATAATTCACATTCTACAAAAGCTGAATTTGCTTTCCAAGATTTGATGAGGCGCGCTTTACCAGTGGATGGTGGCATTATACTTGGCTCTGTTATAAGTTTTAACGATAAGTGTGTCGCCATTGCGTACATGCAGAGTTGGACCAGGAAACTGTCCATTCACTGTGATTATGTTATGTGTCTGGCATAGCCTAGTAATAGGCGTCGATTCAATCTGCAAATCGAAAGAAGAATTATTTATCCTCGGTATTTAAGGAAAAACTCATCAATGGAACTGTGGTCTGATCTGTGTCCTGCACAAAGTTCTGCTTGCTATTCTATACATGATGAACAAGAAGTCAAGCATGAAAATCAGTAATGCGTTACATTTTAGATACGGACAAGTTAGATTGGCACGTTAATTAAACGCTAGTAAAATACACGTTGAAAATGAGAGATATATCAATTAAAACCTCAATAAGAATGAATCAAAATAGGATGATTTATCTCGATAGCTTACCTTGGCTAACACCTACAATTGTATAGTTATTTTGGTTACAATCTATAACTATAAATTTGAATAAAATTTGAAATCAGCTAAACCACACATATACTACAAGATCTGCGGTATAATTGAATTTTAAAAAGTTCATGTGATACTGGAAAGGAAGAAGTGAACTTACAATTTAAAAAGTTCATGTGATACTGAAAAGGAAGAAGTGAACTTACAATGAATGTATAGTGATGAACGTTTGCCCTTGCTAGATTGTCGAAAAGCAGAATGAATGTAGCGAGCACCAGTAGAATCCTTACTGAATCCCACTTCAACATTATCAACATATTGGCAAAACCGAATGCCCTTTCGTAGAGACTGAGTTATCAAGTATACAAACTAAGCTCTCTTTCAGTGTTCAAGTGTATCAACACTTGAACATTCTACATAAATTTCCTTAGTACCAGTGAAGATGAATACCGTAACTCCCTGCTTGTGCGAATCAATCTTGTCATATGTATATATATATAAAATGAAGGTAAAAAGTAGTGTAAAGAGGCTTGTTAGGAAATTCGAAATGTGATGTATGTTTCAAGGTAGAGACAAGAGGATTGAAACGAACGCCACCAAATTTTTATTTACTTTTAATGGTGTCATGGAATTGCAATACACTAAGCATTGAAACTGTCCAAATCATGCATGGATGAAATTTCAACTGCCATGGATATCTTAACATTTCTTCCTCCCAGTACAAGTTATTGCACATGAATTAGTTAAAGAATTCTACTTGTGAGTGGTTGGACGGTCACCCTCTTGCGTAGCGGCACAAATATTTTAATTTAAGGTCGCGATGCAAGTTGACACGTCGTTAAGGGTAAGGTTTAGACCAACCAATAGCAAATGGTTTCTTCTAGGTTGTTGAAGTGCTTCCGCAGCTGGGGGCATCAAACTAACTAACATTCTGCAGTAGCAGGTATTGAAATGGCAGAAGTGCTCCCTTTTCAACGACTCAGAAGCACTTCACTTAGTGTAAGTTTAACGCGTTTTTTCTGTGATCATTTGTTACATCTTTCAGTCAAACCATCTTTTGAATATCACTCAGAGCACACTCGGGTAGATTATATACTATAAATAGTAGATGGAATACATGTTCTTCCTAGGACAACTCATTTAAATTTGTTCTATTCAGTAAGATTTCAACGCCTTCTTTAGGGAAGTAGCTGGATTAGGTATTCCGTAACATCCCATTTATATTGTATATTGTGTGATGACGACGGAGTATCTTGAACAACGCTTTGTCTTATGGATGACGCTTCAATTTCTAGCCCAAACATGGATAATCAGTAGTTTAAAAAAAAAGGTGTACACGTCGATTTAGACATGTTTACCGCATTGTCCTCAACCTCGAGGAGGTTATTATTCAATGGTGAGAAAAGCCTACAGATGAAGCAGGCCATTCTTTATTGTTGCGCATAGACTTCAAGGTCCCTTATGTTGGTTTCGTACAATTGCAATGTTTACCAAGATTGTGTTTACTCTCTCTAGCTAATATTTTATATAGGAGAATGTTTAAATCATATAATTTCCAAATAAGATTTTCACTTTGCGCATAGACTTCAAGGTCCCTTATGTTGGTTTCGTACAATTGCAATGTTTACCAAGATTGTGTTTACTCTCTCTAGCTAATATTTTATATAGGAGAATGTTTAAATCATATAATTTCCAAATAAGATTTTCACTTTAGTTGTTGAGTCGTTTCAACCATTCTTATAACTTTCGAAGAAGCCTAGAGTCAATATTTAAATTAATGAAGGGCTTAAGATATAAGGGGAAAAAATAAAATAAAATTAGAGTGTGTTTAAAATATTCTTTGTTTAAATGAACATGTATGTGGGTATGGTCAATGTTAATTTATTAATTTGTTATGTTAGAATCTAACTGAGTAAATATGTTATTTTATTTAAATTTCACTTTCAATTAATAAGATAGAATGTGTTATATACTATAATTTGTGTTCTTAAAGTTGTTGGAAAGAAACAAGAATTGTAATTAGATAAATAAGACGAAGACAATCACAAAAATGTATAGTACAAGTAAAAGATAGATAAAATTAGAAATTCCATTATATGTGAAATTAGTTCCAAGTGGCATATTTTATAATTTCTATTAGGCTTCCTTTTGGGCCAAAATTCTTACAAGAATGTAAGATAGATGATGCTACAACAATCTTCCTATTACCATATCCTTTCAAACTATTCTATGCACTAACAAACTTCTAACTGCAATTGAACTCTCTAACTCCTCTTATTCATATTCCAAAGATGTCCTAATATGTGTAGGGTCAATGTTAATTTATTATGTTAGAATTTAATTGAGTATTTATGTTATTTTATTTAAATTTCACTTTCAATTAATATGATAAAATGTGTTTTGTACTATAATCTGTGTTCTTAAAGTTGTTAGAAAGAAGCACAAATAGTAATTACATAAATAAGATGGAGACAATCATAAAAAAGTTTAGTACAACTAAAATATAATTAAAAATAGAAACTCTATTATATGTGAAATTAGTTCCAAGTGGCATATTTTATAATTTTTATTAGGCTTCCTTTTGGGCCATAATTCTTACAAGAATGTAAGATAGATGATGCTGCAACAATCTCCCTATTGCCATGTCCTTTCAAACTACTCTATGCACTAACAAACTTCTAACTACAACAACCAGTTGAACTCTCTAACTCCTCCTCTCATTCATATGCCAAAGATGTCCTAGAACTCCAAGATTATATCTCTTACATATATCAATATTAAGAGTGTTGATTCATACATTAAAAGTTCCTAACCATTATAGAACATGAAGAAACAATGTTCTTGTTGTGGCCTCTACACCATGCGCCTATTTTCAAAATTGAGAACCTTTATATTATTTTTTTTAATTTTTTTCTCCTTGAGTTTCAGATAGGCTCATCATGTGGACCTTATGCCAATTTTACTTTATCAAATAATTGTCAAGTTTTAGAGGATTTGATTTATACCTTTAGTTTAGGATTGCAATTCATGAAGTAATCTAATAATTATACCATATCCTTTGTGTGCCTAAATGTGCCTTGAAATTGATTTGCAGCCTAATTTCATGCTCATGCATGTAATTATGATGGATAAAAATCTAAAAAAGTAAAAACATCATTAAAATGTAGTTTGAAGGTCCTAGTGGAATCAGACCTAAAAATTATTAAAATGGTCCTGAAACTTCCTTCCAGTAATGCTTCAATTCAAAAAAATATCGTTGAAATTAACAAAATCTGTTAGAAATGAAAGCAACACTACTTCAATGGAAATCTGATTCAATATACATGTTTGCTATCTTTAACTGTGTGTTATTAATGGAGATTGTAACATAGAAATGCAAAATCAGAAATATGAACACATAACATAATGTTTAATGTGGAGAAAACCCTTTCAGGTAAAAACTCCACACAGGAAAGAGGCCCAATGTTTGTATTAATCTGAAAATGATTTTCAATACAACAACACTTCAACTCTCTCTACCAGTCTTCAATCTGACAACATTTCGGCAGCACCTAAGTACCTAAAATCTATATTGCAGCAACTAATACATAGCAAATACTTATATAAACATTTTCTAACTCATCTTAGGCATTCACCTTCTCTCTCATGAGAATCCCCAACATACAAATATTAAATGCCATCTTATAAGCTCCTTCCACTTGTCCAAAAATAACCATGTAAAGGTTAGGTGCCCAAGACTAAATCTGGCCTCTTACATCATCTTATGACATGTCATAACCATCATAGATTCTAGCAAAAGAGTATTTTTCCAAGATAGGAACCTTGGGCTAAATATAGAAAATATACAACTAACATATCCGTCATATGCGTCATAGAATCATAGAATCTTATGACAACTTGCAGTTGTCATAGATTCAATCACCAAACATTATGACAGTTGTCATACATGCCAAAAAAAGTATATTCCTCAAGGGAGCACGCCTATCTTCATTTACCATGAGTTTTTACATTTGCTAATAGTAAAAGTCACTCTGTAATAACTTCTGATGACTCTGAAATTGCCCCTTCTAGTGAAACTAGTACATCTCCTCATGGATAATTATAAATTACATATAATAAATACAATAAATACAATATTGGGATTTACAAGGTTAATGGCACCTTATCCCAACATTCTCCCACTTGACATTATACATTGTAAATCAACCCATAGGAAATTAAATGAAAATAATCAAGCACTAGAAACAAGGCCCATGGCCTCTCTGCACCACACGAACTTCTCTATGCTCATAGGCTTAGTTAATGAATCTGCAACATTCTCTTGAGTGTCTATCTTCTTTAGCTCAATCTCTCCATTTGCAACCAACTCTTAAACAAAGTGATACTAAACATCAACATGCTTAGTCTGAGTATGATAAATGGGATTCCTGGCCAAACAGAGAACACTCTAGCTATCACAACCAATCTGAATGATCCTGCAATCAAAACCAATACATGTACACAGTCTCCTCAACCAAACTGCCTCCTTAGATACATGAGTTGTAGCCATATACTCTGCTTCTATGGTGGACAAAGCAACTGTGGGTTGCCTCTTACTCATCCAACTCACTGCCCCTCCAAACAAAGTAAACACATAGCCACTAGTGGACCTTCAACTATCCAAGTCACCTACCCAATCTGCATCAACAAAACCCTGAATGTCCAAAGATTTATTAGCACTATCAATACCAGAATAAACCAAATAATGATTAGGAGTACCTGCAGGATATTTAAACACCCTTTTCGCATAGTTCCAATGCTGTCTACTAGGGTTAGACATAAATCTGCTCAAAACTCCCACTGCTTGGGCAATATCTGGTCTAGTGCAAACCATTACATACATAAAACTCCCTATAGCACTAGCATATGACACATTAGACATATCTTCAAGATCATCCTTAGTCTTTGGACACATATCTAATGAAAGCATAATACTAATGGGTAAAGGAACTCTAACTGGGTTACAATCCTACAAACTAAATCTCTACAAAATAGTATTCACATACTTACTTTATGATGACCTGAGAGGAACCTCCTGCAACAATATAATGAAAAATGTGTGAAATAACAGAAATAACAGAACATAGAAGGAATTTATTGATTGCAGGCCACTTCGAGGGGGCAACCTCCTTTGAGCAAGCTCAATATAATAAACTCATGGATGCCTTCATTGGCCTCAACACGTACTTATATACTAAGTCTAATTTAAACAACTATTACTCCCCATGAATGTGGGATAATACAATATACTCACGGGACAACTTACAAAGCATATGCATCCAACAACAATATACTAATAAAGTAAAGAGAAGTGTTAAACACGGGTTCCTAACATCCCCTCCCTCCTAGAAAAGCTTTGTCCTCAAAGCTTAAGATGTGAAAATTGTTGTTGAATCCGAAGAAGTGGTTCCCATGTAGCATCCTCTGGTTGCATTCCATGCCACTAAATTAATACCTCTGTGATGGATCAAGAGCAAAGCCGACGAGTGCGCCTGTCGAGGATTGCCTCCAGCTCCAAAATGATGGATCCTTCGTTATCCAGTTCTGGTAAAATAGTTTGTGCTATGATGTTGGTGCCGAGAACTTTCTTTAGACAAGAGACATGAAATACTAGATGAACGCAGGAAGGAGGAAGCTCCAATTTATAAGCAACTGACCCAATCTTCTGAAGAACTTTATATGGTTCATAGAACTTTGGAGCCAACTTATGATGCCCTTTGAGTTTCAGGGAGAATTGCTTGTATGGCTGTAGATAAAGAAAAACCATATCACCTACTTAAAAAGTGTGCTCAGAATAGTGCTGATCGGCTTGTTGTTTCATTCAATTTCTTGCCATGTGAAGATTGTCCTACAAAATGCGAAGAATATGATCTCAGGTTCAAAGAAATGTGTCAACTGCCTGAACTAGTGAGCTGCTGGAGGTGTATGAAAGGAGCACTGGTGGTGCCTGACCATAGACTACTTCATATGGAGTCATTTTAGATGCAGTGTGGTAGGAGGTATTGTACCACCATTCAACGAGAGGGAGCCACCTTACCCGTTGATGCTATTGTTCTAAGGTGAAACAACGAAGATAAGTTTCTAAACATTTTTTGATAACTTCAGTCTGACCATCTGTTTGTGGGTGATACCCTGAACTCATCTTCAGTTTGGTGCCAGTGTGGTGAAATAGTTCTATCCAAAAATGACTGGTGAAAGTGGCATCATGATCTGAGACAATGGAAAAAGGGATTCCATGAAGATGGAAGATCTGGTCCATGAAAATCTATGCGACAGAGGAGGCAGTATAGGGATGGCTGAGGGCACAAAAATGACTATATTTGGAGAGACGATCAACCACAACCAAGATCACTGTCTTCCCTCCAGATTTAGGGAGCCCCTTAATGAAAACCATAGAAATATCTATCCAATCCGTGTAGGGATAGACAAGGGTTCGAGCAATCTAAGGAGTGTCATTTCACCCTTATTGTGCTAGCAAGTATCACATTCAACCACCATCTGTTGAATTGCCTTTTTCATTCCCTTCCAAAACAAGTTACACTGTGCCTACTCATAAGTTTTGAGGAACCTAGAGTGCCATGCTGATGGAGAAGCATGGAGTTTGTAGAAGACAACCTGTTGAAGATCTGTGTTCTGGGGAAGCGCTAGACAACCCTTGTATCTTAGAGAAGCACCATCCCAAGAGTAATACGGTATAGCAGAAGGGTTATTGGCCAACTATTGGATGATTTGAGATAAGGAAGAGTCATTAGCATAGCCCTGCTAAAAAGATTCTAGCTAATTTGGAACAGGCATAGAAATAGCTAAAAAAGAAGCTTAGTCATCAAATGTGTGAGAAAGAGCATCCGCCACAATATTGTCCTTACCCTTTTTGTAAGTGATCTCATAGTCATAGCCCATGAGTTTGCTAACCCATTTCTATTGTGCTGGGGAGGAGACCCATTGTTCTAGGAAATATTTTAGACTCTGGTGATCAGTCTTGATGTAGAAATGATTCCCTAATAGGTATGGCCGCCACTTCTATACTGCATGCAAAATAGCCATCATTTCCTTCTCATATGTAGAGAGTACTAAATTCTTACTTGAAAGGGATTTGTTGGTGAATGCAATGGGATGTTCATCTTGAAGGAGGACAACACCAAGTCCATTGCCACAAGCATCACTCTCAATAGTGAAGGTCTTAGAAAAATCTGGCATAGCGAGAACAGGTGTAGTACACATAATTTGTTTCAGTTTTTCAAATGCACACTCAGCAGCATGTGTCCATGTATAAGCATCCTTTTTCAATAGAGCTATTAATGGAGTGGCAATCTTCTCATAATCCTTGACAAACTTGCGGTAGTAGCCAATCAGTCCCAAAAAACTATGAAGGCTCTTAAGTGTCTGAGGATGCGGCTAATTTTTCATGGCATCTATTTTGGCAGGATCCACTCGAACCCCTTGGGCTGAAACAATATGCCCAAGATACTCCACTTCCTCCTACCCAAAAACACATTTAGACTGTTTTGCACAGAGATGATGATCAGAGAGAAGTTGTAGTACAAGATCTAGATGCTGGAGATGCTCCACCCATGTTTTACTATAGATGAGGCTATCATCAAAGAAGACCAAAATGAATTTCTGCAAGTAGGGCCAGAATATTTTATTCATCAATGCCTAGAATGTGGAAGGAGCATTAGTGAGGCAAAAGGGCATGACCAAAAACTCATACTGGCCATCATGTGTGCAGAAAGCTATTTTAAGGATATCATCCACATGAACCTGAACTTGGTGATACCCAGAACGAAGATCCAACTTGGAGCAAAAATGAGCACCATGAAGCTCATCAAGAAGCTCATCAACAACAGGAATTGGAAACTTATCCTTGATTGTTATGTGATTAAGTGCTCGGAAGTCAATGCAGAGGCGCTATGACCCATGTTTTTTCTAGACAAGAAGAACTGGTGAAGAAAATGAACTGGTACTAGGGCAAATAATACCTTACTTCAGTAAGTCCCAAATGAGCATCTCAATCTCTATCTTTTGGTGAAATGGGTAGCGGTAGGGGGCTTGATGTTGGGAGGAATACTTCCAGGAAGGAGTTGAATATGATGGTCCTCTGGTCATGAAGGTGGTAATCCCACTGGTTCAGCAAAGACACATGCATATCTATCCAAAATTTGTTGTAGATCTGAAGGACTAGTGGAGACCACTGATGGTTGCATCTGAATGGAATGGAGCTGAGTGATAACACCATGTGAATTCTTCTTAAGGAGCTTTTCCATGCGATGTGAATTGATGATGTTGAGAGACCTTGGTTGTAAGCCCTTTAATGTGTGTTTTTAACCATTGTTTGAAAATTGCATCTAAAGTTCAGCAAAATCTCATAAGATGGGTCCAAGTGTGCGTAACCATTGAGTGCCCAAAACCACATCACATCTGCCTAAGGGCATGGCGAACATGTTGGAGCATAGGTTATAATCTCCAATAGAGATATGCACATTGCGACACTTCCCTTTGCAAGGTAATGTGCCCTCATTGGCAATCATGACTTCAAAGCTGGAGCAAGGATGGACAAAATAATCAGCCTATTTGGCGATCAGAGGATCAATAAAGTTATGAGTGCTACCTGAATCAATGAGTATTGTAAGAGGGAGCTTTTTGAAGTAACCCTTGACCTGCATGGTGTGTGGGGTGGTGACTCCTGCTAAAGCATGGAGAGAGATCTCTAGGTGGTCTTCCTAAGAAGGAGGGTCAACAGGTGGCTGCTGAATGTCAACCTGATCATGTACTATATCCTAAGCATCTTCATAAACTTTAGTTGCAGGTCGAGAATCCACATCCAAGAGATAAAGCTTTTGCGCAACGCATCTATCCCTGAGTGAATTTCTCATCACAATTATAACAAATCCATTTTTCTCTATGTGCCCTCATCTCTACTTTAGACAAATACTTGATAGGAGTTATTCTAGGAGCTGGTGTGATTGTAGGTCTTTGGGAAACCACATTTTTGAATGGAACAAAAGTGGATTTAGAGTGTTGTTGAGCTATGATCTTGTCCTCCACCAACTTAGCCAACTCTAGGGCTTCCATCATTGTGCTGGGATGGAACATTTTAACCTCAGATCGGATTGCATCCTTCAGACCATTGAGAAAAGAACTCCTAAAAAATTTATCAAACAATCCCTCTGTGTGATTGACTAGCTTCTCAAATTCAGTCTGATATTCTCTCACAGTGCTAGTTTGGCAAAGTTTAGTAAGTGCTCCTGTGAAGTCATCAAAAGTACTAGGGCCAAATCGTTACAAAATGAGTTTGCAAAAATCTGTCCATTTTGGCTTGTCATGAGCTTTGATGTACCAACAGAACCATTGAAGGGCTTCATGTTCCAAATGAAAGGATGCAAGTGGGATTTTGTTGACATCAAAAGTATTATGCAGACTAAAATATTGTTCTGCTTGGTATATCCATCCAGTCAGATCATCACCATTAAAGCGATGAAAATCAAGCTTTGGCCCATGAAAATTGCTAGAACAAGAGAACCCAGTGTCTGCAGAAGACTCTGGCTACCGTCTATTGTTCATGGCTGAATGCTGAAGATTGAGGTCGATAATTTTTTCATCTAGATCTTGGAGTTTGGTCTTGAGGGCTGCAAGTTCATCCTCCATGTTTTTTCTCCTACGTGGGTGACAACCATAACTAGGAGTTTTTTTGTTTTTTTTGGCGAATGGGTAGAAAAACAAAAATAGAAACTTTTTTAGTAAAGAAAAATTTGTATTTGGGAAAAAATCTGATTGGTAATTGGGGTTTGACTAGGTTTTAGACACTTTCTAAGGGACAGGGAAGCAGAAAATGGGATTTCAGGAGTGGGGTGAAGGAATTGGAAAATTTGTCCAAGAGGGACAAAGGAGCAGAAATAGGAAATGAACACTGTGGCAAAATTTGAAGGTGATTGGGTGAGAATCGAAGAAGTTATGGTAAACCCTAAAAATAGACAAATGTGAGATTTCTGGCTTCGATAAGTGGAATTTGGGATAGGGTCCTCAAGGAAGGAAATATGAAGAATGGAATTTCAGGGGTTCCAGTGAATTTTTTTTTTTGGAAAATATCTATAACAGGATCTGCAACGGCTCTAGATAGATGCAATATGCGATTTATCAGCTGACAATAGATATGGACCCCAGGTATGTTCAGCTTCCTAAAGGTGCAGGGGATTCACTTAGCTACCAATGATGTCTAACGACTTATGTATTGGGGTAGCACCCCTCACTCCATGGCTCAGGTAAAACTAATAATTGCTTTGCCACAAACGATAGCTCTTGGTTTACCTCATGGATGGGAACTAGTCAATTAGGTAGGGGTCATTGCCCTTTTCACTGGCAGGTCCTCTCAATGGGCCAGCGACTTTGGGGTTCCTATGGTACTCCTCACAATGAGTTTGAGGGCTATGCCCAGGCAATTCCCACAGTTAAGCGGATAGGGATTATTCCCTTATCCAAACCTGCAATTGAAATGAATAATACAAATGCAAAAAAAAAAAGAACTACTGCAATAAGCACAATGCCTAGAGGCCACTGCAAAAAAAATAGCAAAATTCCACCTAGCGAGCCCAAGAAAGCACTCTAATACCAAATGAGAGGAACCTCCTACAACAATATAATGAAAAATGCACGAAATAACAGAAATAGCAGAACACAGAAGGAATTTATTGATCGCAGGCCACTTCAAGGGGGTAACCTCCTTTGAGCAAGCTTAATACAACAAACTCATGGATGCCTTCATTGGCCTCAACACGAACTTATATACTAAGTCTAATCTAAACAACTATTACTCCCCATGAATGTGGGATAATACAATATACTCACAGGATGACTTACAAAGCATATGCGTCGAATAGCAATATACTAATAAAGTAAAGAGAAGGGTTAAACATGGGTTCCTAACACAACCAAATCTTTCTGTTAACTCTGTCCCTCCTGATCTCCATTCCCAAAATATACCTTGCAGCACCAAGATCCTTCATCTCAAATGCACCTGAAAGTTGGGCTTTAAGCTCACTAACCATACCCTTAATATTGTTGAAAATATGTCATCAACATACAAACAGAATGATCTTCCTCGCTTCTAATAAAATCTAATTTCAAAACAAGTGAATCAAACTTTTGATACCACATTCTGGAGGACTGTTTCAAACCATAGAGAGACCTCATCAACCTACAAACCCAATGTTCTTTTCCTTTTACCTCAAAACATGTAGTCTATTGCATATAAATTTCTTCTTCAAGATCTCCATGCAAGAATGTAGTCTTAACATCCATTTGCTCAATCTCCCAATCATAAGTTGTAGCAATGGATAAGAGAAATCTAATAGAAGTCAATTTAGCAACAGGAGAGAATATCTCACCAAAATCAACTCACTCTCTTTGGGAGTAGCCCTTGGCTAGCATTCTAGCCTTGTACTTCTCCAATGACCCTTCTACTCCAAACTTCTTCTTGAAGACCCACTTACAACCTATGGCCTTTCTTCCTTTGGGCAAACAAACAAGATCCCAGGTATTACAAGAGTCTAAAGCCATCATCTCCTCCTGCATGGCTAACTGTCAAGACTCACTATCATCTGCAGAAATAGCTTCCCTATTGGATCTAGGTTCATCGTTAGTACCCAATAAAAGCATATACACAATAGAAATCTGGTGGGTTATACCTATCAACTAGATTTCATTATCTTGTAGATCTCCTCAAGGGTGGAGTAAGAGACTCTACTCATTCTTATGCATTATCATCTGCACCAACTTCCTCTGTCACAATAGATTCATCTTCATCAGAACTACTCGAATCTTCTTCTTCTTCACCCCCTAATCCATCATTCTATTCTTCCTGAGGTGCATCTTGCTGCTCTATATCAAAGTGTACCTTATTTACCTTTTCATATTTTTCTTTTGGCTACTCAAGTCCAAAAATAACTCTAAGTTCCCTGAAAATAACATCTCTAGAAAAGATAATCCTACGGGTTAGTGGATTTCAAAGCTTATAACCTTTCACATTATCACCATATCTAATGAATATACACTTTTTAGCCTTTGGATCCAACTTAGATCACTTTTCCTTAGGCACATGAACAAAAGCCTCACAACCAAAAACCCTTAAATGTGAAACAAAAGGCTTCTTACCTATCCACACTTCATAAGGTGTCAAATCAAGAGCCTTACAAGGAGATCTATTTATCAAGTAGCAAGCAATACATACAGCCTCTGCCCAAAAGCATTTATCCAACTGTGCATCACTAAGCATACTTCTAGTCCTTTCCATAATTATTTGGTTCATCCTTTCTGCAACACCATTCTGTTGTGGTGTATACGAAGTTGTCTTTTGTCTAATTATACATGCATTCTTGTAAAAGTCATCAAATTCCTTAGAGCAATATTCCCCTCCATTGTCAGATCTTAATACTTTTATCTTTAAACCTGATTAGATCTCTACTAAGAATTTGAATTTCTTAAACTTAGTGAAAACTTTAGATTTATGCTTCATAAAATAAATCCATGTAAATCTAGATACATCATCAATGAAGGTTACAAAATAATGAGATTTTCTGATAGATTCATTATCCACAGGTCCAAACACATCCGTATGAATAATTTCTAACTTCTCTTTTGCTCTATTGCTTCCTGAAGGAAATAATTTTTTGTTTTGTTTACCAAACACACAATGTTCATAGAAATCAAAGTGCTCATCAGAATAGGAGAAACCATCTAACAAATTTTTATTCTTAATAGTTTTTATACATTATTACTTGTGTGGTCCAATCTGTGGTGCCACAACATACATGTATTTTTAGTAGTGCCCTCAGATACATAGGAGGCATTACAAATTGTAGTGGCTTCAAGCTTAAACAATTTCTTGAATCTCTTCCCTTTTGCTACCACCAAGTTCCCTCTTACCAATCTACAACCATGCTTGTCAAATGTCACATGCATTCCCAAATCATTCAACTTTGAAACTAAAATGAGATTTCTAGCTAATCTAGGAACATGCAAAACACCAGTGAGGGTTTTAATCCTCCCATCACTGAAACACAACAATACCTTTCCTTTCCTGACAATCAGATATGTAGAGTTGTCACCAAGGTAGATATTACCTCATCATATTCTTCATATGTGGAGAACCATTCCTTATGCAGAGTCATATGAAATGAGCATCCTGAGTCAACCAACTAGTGATCATTAGAAACAAGATTACATGCAAAAAGTAAAACTTCTTCACCTGCATTTGAGGACTTATCCAAAGTACTCTCCCATTGTTTCTTGGGGTTTCTACACTCCTTCACATGTCCTCTTTTACCACAATTCCAACACTTAACTCTGTTCTTTTTACCAGGAGTCTTAGACCGGCCCTTGGACTTGTCCTTAGCCCCTTTCTGATCTCCTTTAGGTCCCCTTTCCTTAGACCTTTCCCTAACACTAAGAGCATCCCTTAAACTATTTGAACTCTTCTTCATCAATTCCTATGATAGTAGCACTGAAACAAGAGCATCCAACTTTAGATCTGCATGGTTAGCAGTGAGCAAGGATAACATTCTCCCAAGACTTAGGTAAAGAACATAGAATTAAGATACATTTATCTTCCTCACTAACCTCAACATCTACTGAATCAAGATAACTCACCAATAAATTAAAAGAATTTAAATGCTCTTCAACCGACTCACCCTGTTTCATTTTCAAAGAAAACAACTTTTTTAAATATAGTTTATTTACCATACTCTTGGCTTGGTAGATCTCACCCAACTAATTCCACAATTTCTATGCAATCTCTTCTTTTGTGACATTTAGTAGCACAGAATCTGAAAGACACAAACGGATGGTTCCTTGTGCCTTCTTATCCAGTCTATCCCACTCATCTTGAGAGACATCATCAGGTTTCTTCTCTTTTTGGACAGCCAACTATTGGTTTCTTTCTTCCAACAAATCTTCCATTTTCAGCTTCCACAACTCATACCCTATTCTGTTGAACTTCTCAATGTCTATTCGAGAGGTTGATGCAACTGTGGATGCAACCATAATAACAACACAATATCTGCAAAACAAATGCAACCGAATCTCCCATTGTAGCTACAGCTTCCACACTACCATCCAAGAGTCAAAGCTGGCCAGGCTCTAATACCAAATGTTAGAAATCAAAGCAACACTACTTTAATGGAAATCTGATTCAATATAAATTTCTGCAATCTTTAACTTTGTGTTATTAATGGAGATTGTAACACAAAAACAAAACTATGCTTCACAAAAATGCAAAATTAGAAATATGAACACATAACAGAATGTTTAACATGGAGAAAACCCTTTCAGGTAAAAAACTCCACACAGGAAAGATGCCCAATGTTTGTATTAATCTGAAAATAATTTTCAATACAACAACACTTCAAACCTCTCCACCAGTCTTCAATTCGACAGCATTCCGGCAGCACCTGAGTACCTAAAATCTATATTACAGCAACTAATACATGGCAAATACCTATAGAAACATTTTCTAACTCATCTTAGATGTTCACCTTCTCTCTCATGAGATTCCCCAACATACAAATATTAAATGCCATCTTACAAGCACCTTCCACTTGTCCAAAAATAGCCATGCAAAGGTTGGGTGCCCAAGACTAAATCTGGCCTCTTACAACATCTTATGACACATCATAGCCATCATAGATTCCAGCAAAAGACTATCTTTCCAAGATAGGAACCTTGGGCTAAATATAGAAAATATACAACTAACATATCCGTCATATGTGTCATAGAATCACAAAATCTTATGACAACTTGCAGCTGTCATAGATTCACTCACCAAACATTATGACAATTTTCATACATGCCAAAAATAGTATATTCCTCAAGGGTGCACGCCTATCCTCATTTACCATGAGTTTTTACATTTGCCAATGGTAAAAGTCACTCTGTAATAACTTACGATGACTCCAAAATTACCACTGCCAATGAAACTAGTACATCGCCTCATGGATAATTACAAATTACATATAATAAATAGAATAAATACAATATTGAGATTTTCAAGGTTAATGGTACCTTATCCCAAAAGAATCTAGGTAAGATGGAAAGCACAATCTCTATCCTTTGTTAAATTAAACTTTAACGGTGCTTGGAAAGGAAATATAGGCATTTCAAGAATAGATTGTAACATTCAAGATCATAATGGACATGTGATTGTGGTTAAAACTACTTAAATTTTTTAAGGAACAAATATTGAAGCTAAGGCACTTGTAGTTCTCCATGCTCTTCAACTAGCAGTAGAGAATAACATGAGAAATATCTAGATTCAAGGAGATTCATTCATCATCATTGATGTAGTGAAAGACATAAAAATATTAAATTGGAAGATTAACTACACAATTCAACAAGCTCTGGACCTTTTAAAGGAGCTAGATTCTTTCTAGGTATCCCATTGCTATAGGGAAGCTAATATGGTGGTTGATTGGCTGGTCAATTAGGAATCGATCAACCATCAAACAATGAAGTATTTGATCCACATCATATGATACTTCTAGAGGGCCTAGCCAAGATGGTCAAGGTAGATAAATAAAAAAATTTCCATTATGATCCCCAAGATCTCCCATTGGAGAGATGACCACACCCATCTTGTCGTGGTACTATGATTAATAAATTTCATATGACCAGTTTCATAAAGGCTCTTACCACAACTCAAGTTCAAAGATGGTCGTGGCAGATAATGGCTTCCTTTCTAAAGATCTCTGTCTACAATGGTTAATCTCATGATGATATCACCCTAAATACGGTCACTTCATATTAATTACTCCACATTGTTAGTAAACAGTTTTGTCACTACAAAAATTATAGACTCACCCAACTAGCAGTGACAAATTGCACTAACAAATGGATAAATCATTGTGAGGTCAATGATTCTCCTTTGTGTTTGAGAGGGGCAACTCCCTTGTATGATGGGGGTTTTCTAGGTTTTTAGTACTTTTAACCAAAAAGTACAAAAAGGTGGGAGAAAGAGAGAAGGAGAAAAAGGAAAAGAATTCCAGTTACGAACATAAGAAGACAACAAAAATTTTGGGACAACAAAGCAGATTGAAAAGAGAAGAGAAAAGTCTTCCAAAAACCTATATGCCAAGAGCAAGCGGAAGAGGAAAAGAGTATGCAAAAATGAGATTGAGCATAAGAATAACTAGCTTTCAAGAAGGAGAATTAATAACATAAGAATAATCATTCCCGATTATAATAAATCAAACAGAGCACAAAGTCTCCATTATTTCCCCTATAGAGCTCTCTAGTTATACAAGGCAAAAAAAGATCAAAATTCAAAACCCTTACAATGAATAACACATGAGTTTTTAAAGACCCCTTAGATGGGAGTCCAAGAGCCATCTCATCCAAAATATTACCAAATAAAAAGAAAAGCCTCAGATGACTCTTAGCATTCCAAACATTACCTCTTATTTTCAATTCATCTAGCCTTGCACTCTATTGGCAAGAAATGAGAGGGAAACCAGTTTGGAGATCTGGTCCTTAGTCAAGTTTGTAAGTCTTGTTTGTACCCCAGTCAGACAAAGAGAGAAACATGAATAAACATTAAGGAAATTTATAATGTGGTACAATCTAAGTAAAGAAAAGCATCATAACACATATACAATGATATCATAATCCATATGTCTCCATTATATTAATTTCTCATTAATAGGTATATACATGTCCATACTGGCAAGTCTAAGTCTCTATCTTATACGCATTCTCTTATACACTATTATTCTCTTATTCACTCATATTCACTCTTACTTTACAATGCTTACAAGTATCTCCTATATATCTACATAGAGGTGTGTCCCTTCCCAAAATACCTTTTTTAGAGTCAGCTCTAACCTCATCATGTCTTTTGTGGTAACCTGTGGTAGAATCTACTTAGTGCCCTATTTTTTGCCAACATCATTCCCTCTTTTAAAAGTATGCCTTGTCCCCAAGACATGTTCTTCAGTTTGCAGGTAGGATGTTTTTGTAGATTACTCTAAGCTAAGTTAGAGTAGAATCCCACTTTTTCTTTGCAAATGTCCAAATTTGTATTTGGCTTTCAAGCTAGATATATTTATCCTCTACTTCACCCAAGGTAGTTAGTACCTTTACCTTCTGTGTAATTTGTTTAGCCTCAATGAATACTCCATTTAGAGATGCCAACCTCAAGATTACTACTTCTCTCAGCTATTTGATCTGTGATTTTAAATGAGTTCCCTTTGATCCTAAAATTGCTATAGCTGGGAGTGTAAGGTCTCTACTTGTGCGCTTATGGCTCCATTGGTGTCTTGTACTGGATCATAGGTACTAGCTACCTGTGTTACCTGTGTTTCTAAGGATTCTACTTGAACTTTTATATTCTTAGTAGTAGTAGGACATTTTAAACAAAATTGGTATAATACCTTAGCTTCCTCCATACCCTATTGAATACTCTTTATTTGGGCTTCTAGTTTATTGTGTGCTTTTACACATTTGTTAGAAGCATCAGCTAGTCTTTTTTGGTTCATTTTTCTATTAGCTTATCTTTTGTCTTAGTTTCCAAATATGTAGAGTGGGCTTGAAACATTTGCATTAGTTTTTTAAGTTGTTGTGTAAGAGGTAGGTATGTGTCCCTCTGTGCATTTAGCATTTACTTCTAAATTATATCTATAGCTTCCATTAGTATTTCGCTTCCCTCAATGTGTTGTTGCAAAATTTCTTCCCTCATTGTGGAGTGGGAGATATCACCCAATTGTAACTTTTGCAAAAGTGAAATACCAGATAGGTTTACTTTTCCTCCTATAAATGGCAGTTGTAGCAGTTGTGGAGTCACCATGGGTTGTATCTGTTTCTGCTGCACTAGAAAATCTTTTATAGATTGGATAGGAGAGGTAAAGGAGGATGCATCCTGAGGATCTTGTTTATTATCTCCTATATCCAGAGCTTCTTCTTGTTGTCCATCCTCCTGATCTGTATTGGTGTTGTGTGGAGGAGAAGTAGTTTGTTCTGTATTATGTGGAGGATTTGTATCTTGTTGTGCCATAGTTTTCTCTACCTCCTTAACTGTATCATATATTTTCTGTTATTTTCTCAGTTTTTGCTTGTATCTTCTCCCTATCAACTATTCCATGTTCATAAGGGTATCTACCCTTTTCTTTGATCTAAGCTCTATGGCTTGTATTTGTATTATCATTTCCTTCTCCTTAGCTAAGATAGAAGTACCCACTTCATCAATGGCCTGTTGCCTAAAACCTTCATCTAACTTTAGAGCTTTCTCTCTCCTTTGCCTTAGTACATCTGCAAGCCATCTAGTAGTAGTCCTAGAATCTCATCCATTTTTTTATTGGGTTTTATCATATATTTCATTATTGCTCTTTCAATGATTTTCTTGTTTTTTGCATATAGTTCAGGGTATAGTTCTGTTGTGTCTTGTAACAATCCATGACACTCAATACCATTTAGGATTGCATCTAGGCTCAATGGCTCCTATGGAGTGTCATGTGTTGTTGGCTTTTGTTTCTTTTTCCTTTGTAGTTGGGATACTTCTTCTTCCCCTTCTTCCTCTTCTACTTCCTCTACAGGGGATTGCTTTTTCTTTCTTTTAGCTTGTTTTTTTTACCTTGTTCCCTTTTTCTTCTCAGCACTTATCTGTACTAGTGTTTCTGGTACTTTCCTTCTTGTGGATACTGTTTGTGATGAAGTTCTAGGTTGCGGTACAATTTGTGCACTAGCTTCTACAGATGCACCTCTCCCTAATATTCTAGGCATTTGTGAAGTAGTTGGCTCTTGTGGAGATGATGATCTAGCTTGCAGAGCTTCCACAGTGGCTTCTGAAGCTGATGTTGTGTTAGAAGGTGTAGAAGTGCCCTCTAAAGGTGGGATTTTCCATTGTTTATGCAATTTATCTTTATTTTTCTCCAAATATTCCTCTGCATTCTTCTTGTACATCTTATCCATTACTTCCATGTATGTACCAAATCTTTCTGTAGTAGTGTCCTTAGGTTTACTTAGTAAATTTTTGGCATAAACATTTATTTTTACCTTAGAAACTTCATAAAGTAACTTATTTATCCAAAACGTTATAGGCTCTACTACCTCCATATAAGTGTAGTCCTTGTCCACCATGAAATTTATATGGTTCATGTACTGCTTTACAATTGCATATTGTATTCTATCTCTATTTTACATATCTACCTAGAATGCTTTAAAGAAACCCCAATACATAGTGTTGTATGCTTTTGTGTCACTAAAGATTCTAATGTGATGTTTTATTTTTTATGGCAACTGATAGGTGTTGTTGCCAAAATTTCCCTTTAAATCCTAGCAATTCATTAAGAAAATAAAATACTAGGCAAATTATTAAAGTTCCATACTAGAAATTGTAGTTTGATTCTTTTGTCCTCTTCGGATTCTCCATTAACTACTCCCTCATCACTTCATAGAGGTCAAAATCTTTTCCCTCTTTCACCATTTGATATGCAGTGTGAATTACTGTGGTGGTAGTTGATCCCTCTCTATTTTCATAGTATATCTTATTGGCTATCCCCATAGTGGCATACCAAACCCCTAGATCTATGATATCCTTTACACCGAGGCTTCACCTATCAGGTTTTTCTCTTGTTATCTCAGTGGCCTTATCATTCTTGATTGACTTCATTGTTGGTACTAGCCCTATTGAGCTAAGTCAGATCACCACTATGATTGCATCCTTCATTATGCAGTAGGGTTTGTCCAAATAGATAAATTTGTCACGGATTCAACTGAGAATTATCCTTACCCACTTGTGACCATCACTGAAGTCTAGATAGTTTTTCCAAATGTCCAGTTTCTTGGGAGAAATGTTATTATATTTATCTAAATACCCTGCATCTCTGAGTAATTTGTCTCCCAACTCCTCAAACTTCATATGATTAATATCTATGATTGTGGTGTGTATATATTTCCTAACATCTTCAATGTAAACTGTATTTGCTGATACATTAGAGAAGGCTCCTTTGTCAACCTCCCTTGCTTTGAATGGGCATTTCTTGTATTTAGGCATTGGTTTTTCCTTCACATCGATGAGCACTGGTGTAGTAATCTCTTCTTCCTCAAAGGTTTTTGGCTAGTGTTTGATTGCTTTGTAGCTCAGAACTCAATTTTCTCAACTTGTTTGGATGTAAATGAGGATTTCAAGGTAGCTTTGGGTGTAAATAGCCCTCAAAGTTTCTTTTTACATTTATTGTTTATACCCGTTATGTTTTTTGTGGGGTTTTCTAGCTATTTATTGTTGTAAGATGCTAATGGTTACTTTATACTAATGTAATATGATATCGTATGATATAGTTAGTATGTTACATGTTTGAATTCTATCGCATTTCATCCCAAATATTTGTGATAATGCTTCAACCAAGCTCCATTAACATTGTTGGATTTAGGGCACACAACTGAGAGGGGGGGGTGAATCAGTTGTGCAAAAACTTGCTTCTACTTCAAACACTTGATTCTTCTTTGTTAGTTAACAGCATATAAATTAACCATTCATGAAAGAAGAAAGCATAAACACCAGAGTAGATAAACATCAACACATTTGACACCAAGATTTTTGACGTGGAAAACCCTGTTAAGGGAAAAACCACAGGGTGATTAACCCAAGGATTATTCTCTATTAGAAGAATAAGAAAAATAAATGGCACATGCCAGTCAGGGCTCACTGCCCGAGCACACTACTCACAAAGAGGCACACTGCCTACAAAAGAGACACACTGTCTACAAGATCATAAGTATCACAACCTTGAACTGGAGAATGACATCTTCACCATGTCTGATCAGTTCCATTTAGGCTCGAAACACACCTACTCTGCCCTTTCGCTCTTTTGCTATATCACACTCATTCGTCACAACACCCACATCAAATGGATTCACAAACCTTCATTTATACAAGACATTGACTTAGGAATAAGCATCTAAGTCAGCACTTAACCATAAGAACATTCATAAGATGAATAACACATCCGGTCGGCCACCACAAGAACATTTGTAAGATGAACAACTCATCTGGTCGGCTAGTCTGAACAAGAACTTCATCCGGAAGAATATCTTCAATTCCGGGTTCTACCACCAATGTGGATCAACAACACAATCTCAACATGATCCAAGAACCTTCACAAGCTAGCCTGAATGACCAGGAACATGCGCACTTCCTCTGCTCACTGGAATCTCTTCTCTTCCTCATCCGAAACTTCAAGAACATAGTCTACCGCCACTGTCATACTGAAACATGTGCTTCCGGACCTCCAAATTATGAACAAATTGAGATGACACATCACAAGGACATCCTAGATACTTCATCCAATCTGTAAGATAGGATAATGCACTTCCGGATCTCACCGGACCTCTTTGTAGCACTTTGTCACTCCGGAGCACTTCCCGGAACTGGCTCTACTTGATCAATCATAACTTCTTCAAATTTGCATGCGGACCTCTGAAAACTTAACTGGATCATCTCAAGACTCATAGCTACAAACCCTTTAATCTGCATCCTTTGATCATCAACTTATTGAGTACTTTTGCCTTCTTCTCATCACTGTTCTTCACTGTTCCTGACTGAGACTAATTTTCTCAATATCCTCAGCACACAGCTCATCCATTCCTTCTTGTCAATGCAATATGAGTATGTTGACATCAATGACAACATTGATTAACCTCATACTTGCAACAAACATATCCGACAGTTATTCTTCCTTCCATATCTTTCAATCTTACTACTTTGGATTTTGCAATTTCATATATGTAATATGGTCCTAACCATTTGATTTTGAGTTTTCCTTGTCTCTTAAACTTACTTCCATATAAAAGTACCAAGTTTCCTTCTTTGAAAGTTTTCATTTGCAAGTTCCTATCATGCCAAGATTTCTACCACTTTCTATCTAGATTCATGTTATAGGCTACTATCAACCTATTTTCATCCATTTTCTCTAGTTCTTCAATTCTCTATGTCAAGGATTCTTTTGCATTTAGTTTTAGATTCTTTGAGGTACAAAAATTAGGAAGTATAAAGTGTATTGGTATACTAGCATATATGCCATAAACTACTTCATATGGTGTGAAATTTGTGGTTCTTTCGTAAGTGGTGCAGTAGGCCCAAAGTACCGCAGATACTTTCAGGTCCCAATCTGTTCTATTGCCATTAGACATTTTTGTTAATGTCTTACCAATGATTTTGTTTAAGGTCTCACTTGCCCTGTTTTCCTGAGGTTCATATGGTGTGCTCTTGTTGTGTGTTGTCATAAAAGATTGTACTAACTTTAGAATCATGTTATTTACAAAATGTTTTCCTTGGTCACTTGTGATACTGAGTTGACATCCAAATCTAGTGATTATATTCTCATAGAGGAACATTGCGGTTGTTTTTATGGTGTAGTCTTTTGTAGGCATAGCTTCTACCCATTTTGTAAGGTATTCTATTCCAGTGATGATGTATCTTGATTTGGATTGTTTGGCCAGAGGATCTATGGGTCCAATAAGTCAATTGCCCATTTCTCAAAAGGAAGTTGTGTTGATACTAGTCTCAATGGCATTTCATCTCTAGCTATATAGGTTTACCCATTCTATGATAGATGTCACAATACTTTACATATCTTTTAGTTGTTGGGAAATGATGTGTCTCAACCTTGCATATTTCCCATAGTATTTATTTGTATTTAATATTTTCCCACAGTTAGTTATTATTTTTATTGGACTCCAAAATAATGTAGGGGCGTTTGAATTCTAAATTGGCACTTTTGCCACAAATCGGTGCCTTGAAAATTGAAATATTAGTTGTCAAAAGATGCCCACATGGTAGTATATCATGGAAGGACTCTTTTTAGAGGTATTATGATAGATTCTACGACAACTGTAAGGGTCAAAAATAGGGGAGAATATTTTGGACGTGAGATCTTATTTTTAGACTGGAATCTTGGCTAAGAAGTTAAGCACATGGTTTTGTAAAACCACATATGGCTTCTTGTATAGCCAGAAGTCTATAAATTGGAGGCTTAAAGAGAAGTTTGGGTGAGGAGAGTTTTATGCAAGGTTATGCTGTAAGTTTTTCCTCCAAAGGAGCAAGATGTAAATCTCCGTGTTAAGGCTTTGAGCCTGCAAGTGTATTGTAACATGTTTGTTGTTGTAGATTAATACATTGGTTTGATGCTTTGGAGTGTGGGGTTTTTTTTACCTGAAAGGGTTTTCCCCACGTATATTGGTGTCTCCTCTCTTCTGTCTATCTATCTTCTATCCTTCTTCTTTCATATTCTTAAAGTGTTAATTTACATGTCGTTATGCTGCTGAAATTTTCTTAGATCTGTAAGCTACATTATCTTTCCTCTAAGAGTTAATGAGATGGGAAATCAACTATGTCTATTTTTGCTTTAAGGGCATAGTAGCATGTACTTGCATCAAGCTATTGAATATATGTTTAAGTAAAATATAGGATGTTGTAAGATGCATGTTGGGTTCTCCTTTCCCTTTCAATTGGTATCAGAGATATGGTGGTTCCATGGTTGCATGAGATTGCATGTATTGATTCCATGGTGTTTAAGTTCCTGGGTATTTCTTCTTTTGTGATTTCTTAGCCTGGCAAGCTTGAGGGAATCTGTAGGAAGGAATTGGCTGATTATTAATTCTTGTTTGAGTGGAAGTCTTGGAGTTGATCTTATTTTTAGGTTACAATAGGCATTTGAAGGATGGAGAAGATGGAGTATTATGGATTTGATCATGTGGTTAGATTTAATATGATATTGACATGGAGCTCCTATTTGATAGTATGTAATAACCCTCATGCATGGTGGTTATGTTCTTTCATTCTATGGCCATTTACAACAAAGTATTCATGTTGGGTGTTTGTTCTTGGCTCCCTAATCACATGGAGAAACTTAGGTTTTCATGTGCTTATGTTGGGTGCTTTGTTTTAGTCCCTAGCATTGGAAGGCATTGTTTTGTTAACCTCAGATGCATGTGGGTTGTGGAGTTGATCATTGGATGATCTGAAAGCTTTTGGAACAACCTAGCTCCTTTGTATGCTTATACATGGTGGTGGTTGTGGAGTTGGCCTACAAGTGGACCTGGAGTTCCTAGACCTATACTTCCTTTTGGTTGGTTGTACTTGCATGTCTCAATTTCATATTGATTTGATTTGAGAGGTTTGTAAATTTTTTGTTCAAAATCTATGGTTATGCTTATATGTGTTATTCCATTATTCTAGTATAGCTGTTATTGGTGGTTTTCAGACTTGTGGGTCTTCCAGATGATAAGTAGATATGGATTTTCATGTATGTCAGTGACATAGTGGTTTTGTAGGTTTTACATGGTTAATCAAAACTTGTCATTCTGTAGATCTGCGAAGAAACTATCTTTTAGATTATGATTCCTTGAGGACCTGTTTCTGGATGTAAGATAGTTGCAGGTTTGCATGTATGCTTCGTGCATGGTGTGAGGAGGTTTGTAGCTTTCTCAGTGTGGAGATGTTGGTATGTGATTAGTCACTCATCATTTCTACAGTATTTTCTTGATGGGTTCCTTCACTATGGTTACTCATATGTGGACTTGTTTGGCAAATCAGATCTTTGGTTGATATGGTGTTTGAGTAGATTGTGGTCTACTTGTTATCTCAGTTTGTAGGTTACTAATGTGATGATGAGTTTGCATGTTTCATGTTTGGGATCTATGAGTTATACAGTTTTGTGGGCTGATCACCTATTTGATTGTAATTGGATGACTCGAATGTGGATTGTCTATATCCACAAGATTGATTCAGTATTTATGCAAACTTTGTTAGTTGGCCTTGTTTGTGGTCATTTGTGCATTGGTATATTGCATTGGGATGATAGGATGGATGATTAGAGTGCCTAGATAGTTGGTTATTGGGACTTGTAGCATGTTTATCACTATGTCATGGATAGGTTGGTTACATAGTTTAGTGTGAGCCTTTGACAGTGATGGTTTTATTTTCTTGACTTGGAGATCTTGGTTCTACTTTATTCTTTTGTATTGTTGATATTGTAGGTGAAGTATTTGATTGTGTTAGAGCCATGGATTATCTTCATTGAGAGGATGGTTATCATAATGCCTTGATAAGCTCGGTATCACAGTTTCAGTGGGAGCTTTGGCAGTGATGTGGATCTATCACTTGGTGATGGATGATCTTCTATAGTGGTTGTAGGTGTCATGGTAAGGCTTTTGGATTATGATTCTTATATTCTATGAAATTATTTTGACATCTTGAGTTCCATTGTTAGAGGATAGTTATCTTCATGTGATTGGAGTTGGTATTGCACCATGATGGATTCTTATTTCTAAGATTGGAGTTTTGGCATGATGGTGCCCCTTTGGCATGATATGTTTATTGGAGCAGGTAGTGATCTCCTAGGAGGAGATGTTAGATCATGATGTCATGTGTGTTCCTAGATTTTCTAGACATGCAATGGGAGCTTTGACAGTGGTCTGGTGAAGTTCTCTTTGGTTTTGAGTATTAATCATTTGCTTGAAGCTTCATGATTTTGCAGGATACATTTGAAGTTGGCATGTACTAGTTGATGGATTCTCATGGATACTAGGGAGACTTGAGCTGAGGCTAGAGATCTCTTGTTGTGGGGATCATGTGTTGGAATGGCAAAATTTCAGTAGAAAGACGAAGGAACCTTTCACTTGGATATGAACATGAGTTCATGTTTGGAGCTGAGAGGAGATTGTTCTTGGAGAGAGTCTATGAGACTCGGTGTATCTCAATGGATCAATCACATTCTCCACTCTCAGTTCACTTGGAAGAAAATGATCTGATAGGTATTGCCAATGTTGATTCAGATTCATTTTGTTTTATGTTTTTATTTCTCATGGATATGGATCTTGAGCTATAGTTTCTAGTTATGGAGGGTTCATTTGAGGAGTACTTGGCATGCTTATATCCTTAGATATATCATTTGATTTATGAGAAGTTTTTGGAGATGTTATTGGGTTGTATTCCTATTTTTGGAATGGATTTTTTCTTTGAGTTTAATCTTCTTTGGTTAGAGAAGCTTACATCCTTTTTGTTATATGAAATTAATATGTTTTTTTTTAAATATTTTGAGATTGAACATTTGGGTGTTGTTAGGGCTTTTTAGTTGGGCTTTTGTGAAGGAGATCTTACTTGGCACAACTTAGCACTTGGTGGTGTTGGCAGGAAGACATGACATGGTTTGTAGTTTCTCTTTATGATCTTATGTTTCTTCCTAGAGGTTCTTATTCATCTAGTATGATCATTGGGTTTGTGGTCATCTACTGTTGTTGTACTTTATTATTTTTTAACAACAATATGTGTTCTTTTAATGTATATCATTTGAGATGTGGAGGACTTGGGAGAAGTGGAGGAGATCAAAGGTGACAGAGTGAGAAGAAAACTATTTGTGCAAGTATGCTCTGTTTCGTAGTAGGTTGGTTTTGGTTTGCAGATCATTGTGATTATTCTTGTATTACATGATTTGATGATAAACCACACTTTTATGTAAGTATTGATTGGTAGACATTGTGTTGCTTTGGTTGACATTGCTCATGCAGTTTGATTCCTAGGATGTATGTATGTCTTTGGTAGATTGGTTTTTATTGGACTGTAGTATCAAGGGTCTTCATATTTTTTGCACATCAATAGTTTTGGTGTGTTTGTTATCATGGGAGATGGTAACTTTGAGCAAGACAGTGGATTATATGGGGATGAGAGCTACAGTATGGGATGGATATGTCATGTGTAGAATTTCTATCAATGGTTGGTTTTTTAGTTGGATGTAAACAACTAGCTGTGGTTGTTGTTCTAACTATTTTTGGAGCATTCATGCTCAATCTTGTTTTGGAGGAAGTTTGGACTATAGAGTTGTGTTCTAGTAATGTGTTTGAAGTTGGATACATTGGTGTGTCTATGTGACATTTAGTGTTTCATAATGATTTTGGAATTCTAGTCTTTTTGTTGTGTTGGTGATCACATGGAAGATTTTACAGGTGCTTTTGTAAAGCTTGTGAGCATAGTGGAGTTTAGTTAAGGCAATATGGTAACCTTGGTTTTTCACATACTAGTTATGTATACCTTGGCTCTTGCAAGGTATTTGACAAGTGGGAGAATGTTGGGAAATGAGGTGTCTCAACCTTGCATATTTCCTGTAGAATTTATTTGTATTTAATATTTTTCCATAGTCAGTTATTATTTTTATTGAGCTCCAAAATAATGTAGGGGCGTTTGAATTCTTAATTGGCACTTTTGCCACATGTCGATGCCGTGAAAATTGAAATATTAGTTGTCAAAAGATGTCCACATGGTAGTATATCATGGAAGGACTATTTTTAGAGGTATTATGATAGATTCTATGACAACTGTAAGGCTCAAAAATAGGGGAGAATATTTTGGATGTGAGAGCTTTTTTTTAGACTGGAATCTTGGCTAAGAAGTTAAGCACATGGTTTTGTAAAACCACAGATGGTTTCTTGTATAACCAAAAGTCTATATATTGGAGGCTTGAGGAGAAGTTTGGGTGAGGAGAGTTTTATGTAGGATTATGCTGTCAGTTTTTCCTCCAGAGGAGCAAGATGTAAATCTCCATGTTAAGGCTTTAAGCCTGCAAGTGTATTGTAACATGTTTGTTGTTGTAGATTAATACATTGGTTCGATGCTTTAGAGTGTGGAGTTTTTTACCCGAAAGGGTTTTCCCCACATATATTGGTGTCTCTTCTCTCCTATCTATCTTTGTTCTATCCTTCTTCTTTCATGTTCTTAAAGTGTTAATTTACATGCCATTATGCTGCTGAAATTTTCTTAGATCTATAAGCTACATTATCTTTCCTCTAAGGGTTAATGAGATGGGAAATCAACTATGTCTATTTCTGCTTTAAGGGCATAGTAGTATGTTCTTGCATCAAGTTATTGAATATATGTTTAAGTAAAATATAGGATACTGTAAGGTACATGTTGGGTTCTCGTTTCGCTTTCATTAGTATCTTGGAAAAGGGTAGGCCACCACAAGCATGCTAGTTTGATCTTTCTTTTTGTTAAGTCTTCAAAGTTATGTCTTCCTATTAAACCCTCATGTGCTTCCTTTATAATATCTTTTGTTTCATGTTCAAACACCACCCTCCTTATTATATAATCTTTTCCTCTTATATGTAGTTCTCCTTCAATAAGTGTATAGGGAAAATCCTTCCACATAAGAATGTTTTTGTCTTACGGAGATGTCTTAGCTGGACATTCTCTTGTGGCCAGTAGAGATGCAATATCTTTCAGTTCTTCTGGTACCGCATTGACCCTAAATAGGTTTGTGCCAGGGAGTTCTTCTTCATGGATATCTGGCTCCTCTCTTGTTTGAATTATTGATAGATAATCAAGGTCTTGGTTTCGTTTCCCTAGTTTCACTTTGATGTTGAACTCAAATTCTTGGAATAGTAGTGTTGGCATAAATGTGTCTTATCATTTACCAATGCTTAAGTTTAACTTAGACAACCAACATTTAATGCATCATTACTTAATAGGTGTATAGCATTTAAAATAGATTAGTGCATATAGCTATTTAGTTATTTTATCGGTTAACTATCAGCGCTATTTTCTTGCCTTTATAAGCAAGACTATTTGTACATTATTTCATCAAGCAATCATCAATTGATCATTGATATCACATCATCTCCTTTTGCAAATTTCTTGATCATTCTCTTATGGCATTTCATTTCATGGTTGGATCCATGGCTCCCTGCCCATCCCAACATGGTATCAGAGCCTAAACTAGGAAATTTCCAACACGTATCAGAGAGGTGAACTTGCTAGACAAGAAATCTGCACATGGAGGTATCAACCTGTGGGGCATTGGCCAGTATACATACCTCAAAAAAATTAGTCTCCTCCATTCACTGTTTGGCAACATTTTTCATTCTTACCTCAACATCCATATCTCCATATTGTATTAGTGTTGAGCCCATATAACTTGTTGGCAAACAGTGAAATTTTTTGTGAAGTTGAGATTCTATGTGCTCATGAGGAAGGCAAAGGCCGGTTTTGTGTTTTGTTGGAAGTATTGGATCCTTGACAGGCCCAAGGCCATAAGAGCCACGACCCAGGTAGAAAGGCATCCCTCAATTTATAGTTTGATTGTCTCCTCCCACTTGTTTTCCAACGCCATATTCACTTCAGGCAACATCTTCTCATTGGCGGTAATATTTGAAGATTATACTATATATTTTTCAAAGTTTTGATCAAATATTTATTAGAGTAGCACCGTTGAAGGTGGGCCCATGCAGTGCAGTTGGAGTGCTGTTTGGGACTTTAATCCCACATTTAACCCACAGGTGTGTTTTTGAGGCTTTATATATGCCAACACCTCACATTGATAGTGTGAAATGCTTGTGAAGTGCTTGTGCAAGGCTTCTGGTGATCTACAGTTGGTGTATTTGGTGACTTAGATTTGCATTTCAGAGTGATTGGTTGGCACAGATGACCCCATATTTTTGCAACACAACACGTTGCTCCTTCTTTCTCATTGGCTATAAGTGGTCACATGGGTGACCAAGGGCTCAATCCAACCCTCTCTCTCATTCATTGGGCTCTAAATAGGTGATTTTTTCCATGGAGGATATCTTGGGCATCTGAAGTCAGAATTGTTGGTGTGAACAAGGTTATCACCTAATCGGTTTACCCTAGTGTGGATAATTCATCTTATTTAACTATTTAATAGTTAAATAATATTCACACATCACACATGTTAAGTTGACTTAGTGAGTCTACTAGTTGTGTCTAGTTGAGTCTAGTTGTGTGTTGAGTTGTTGATAGTTGGAGTGAGTTGTCTTATCCTCCACATGTGCAATTAGTTATCATCCTCTAATTGACACATGTAGGAATATCTCCACCTTTCACTCCACCCTTCTAGCTCTCACCTTGCCTTTATAAGCAAGGCATATCATGTATTGTAATTACTTGTAACAACATCAATCTTTTGCATTCATTGATAGAATAGCATTATTCTTTCATTTGATCTCTCTTGTGCTTTCATGAAGTCCTAGATCCTGGGTGGCTCCAATCATAGCCAACTCTAACATGGTATCAAAGATCTAGGAAGAATCACTTTGTGTTGGTCATTTTTTTGAGAGATCTTGAGTGCAAGTTCATGGTGGATCTTGATAGTTGAATATGCTCTTCTCTTGCATCGAATGATGACCTGGAGAATCAGAAAAAACTTGATAGAAAAATCAGTTTTGTGAGGGTTTCCCCTTCTTGTCCTTGTATTGTAGGTGCATTTCAATGCATGTTGTTGTAAATCAGACTTCATCATTGCGTCTGGAGTAGCCAAAATAGTCAAGGTCACCTTTTGTTTCGTCCAAATCGGATATCAGAGACAAAATTGATGAGGGTTTCAATTTGGGGCTCTTTAGCATGATCTGAGAGGTACCAGCAATTTTAGTGTAGTTTGACCCAAATCAGACACTGCCATTGCGTCTGTAGCGGCTAAATCAGTAAGGATCGACTGTAAAATCATCCAAATCAGACAAAGTTGTAGCAAAAGGCAATTTTTTTTGCCTCTACCCTTGGCCATACAGAATCTCTGTAGGGAATATTCTGCTGGTGTAGGCAGAATCATCGTTGACATCCTACTGCATTAGCAAGATCTCAGCTTTTTAATCCATTGGGTATTTTTGTTTATCCACTGGTCTATTTTTTAATTCTCTAGGTTTTAAAAGGAAATATTCTATAGATTTGTTTATTCTATGGGTATGCAAAGCAAAGATCCCTATAGGGTACTCGCAGGGCCATCTCCAGGCAGCACGTGGTGCTGGGTGCCATTGGCACGGGCCCCAGTACCTTCAAACACCTGGCAAAATCAAATTTGGGCTTAAAGACTTCACCGGCGGACACTGAAAGACCCGTGACAAACCGCGTGGGTTCACTCCCAGCAGGAGATTCAAACTACTAGTCTCAAACTCCATGTTGGAAAATCTTCTAAACTCCTCAGATCTCACGGGCATCTAAAGTCAAACTGCCCAAGGCAATTTTCTAGACTCGTCGGTTGCTACCAAACCACGATTGAGGATGTATAACAGTTTCTACTAAACCCTCAATTTCTGGCGATCTACAAATTCATCAACAGTGGACAATTGACATTCACGTCAGATATTTCCATCAGCGTGAACTTCGGTGGTCAACAATATCGTCAGCATTCATTGTAATATGATTTTGGCGAGCTTTGCCATTCCCCCCCTCAGGTGCTCAATCTATACAAAACCATCATAGGCGGTGGATCCTTGTCTTAAGCATTAAAGTGCTTGGGATCATCTCATGCCGAAGAAAAATTCAAGCTAGAATTTTCTAAATTCATTGGTTTTCCTATTGACAGTTTCTAAACCTGTCATTTTTCCTTACCAGGAGTGGACACAACAATCTCCATTCATGGCAAATCTCAAATCATAGTCTGCAGGTTATTTTTAACGATACCTAAAAATTTCACTCAATAGTCTTTCATCACTGGCCTTGTATCCTGGCAGTTTTGTAGAAGTTCGGTGGTTTCCCGTGCCAACCAAAATCAATGGTTTTAAACAAAAAAATGTCTTTCTTGCACCGAAGGTAGTTTCGCCATACGAATCAGGTAGTTTTCACCACATGATGAGTGGTTTCTATGATTTGACAAAAGGGTTCTACTTGCAGGTGGTTTTAACCTTTACAAACCCGCACTACCTAAAATCTACCTAGAAAAACCATTGAGTGGTTTTCCATCTAGACAGGCTGTTTTCTGACTGTAACATCTGTTACCCACCAAAACTAATTGTTTTCACCCATTTATTAGCAGTTTTCTACATAGACTGGCGATTTTCTATTTTCCAGCCAAGAATATTCTAACAAAACAGAGAATATACTGTCAGTGACGTAAGCAGGGGGGCATTTTTGCCCCTCAAAGCCCTAAAAGGGGTTTTTTTTTCATTTTTACATAACTTTTGCCCACGGAGGCAAAATTGGGCAAACGAGATAACGTTGGAAAGATGACAGAGAGCACTTCACAATGGCATTAGTAGTTTTTTGAAATTCTTTTGCAAGTGACTGCTACAATAGTTTGAAGATAGATCTTTGTTTTTCACTTCCGAGCTCACAACTTTCTACCACAATCTCTAATTTTTGCGATTCTTACATTAGAAAGGTATTCAGGAGCTCTTCAAATCCATCTATGCACTTTTCTCAGATTTTACTCTAAGTTTATTTTATTTTATTTGTCAATTTTTTGGCTTTTGAGTGATAACTTAGGCATTTTGGCACTTGAGGAAGTGAAACTTATTTTGAAGGGATTTGTTAGCTTTGATAAATCATTGTGAGCAATTGTAAACTCCTTTGAATCTCAATTTTATGAGATTTTCATACTTTCCCAATTTTGGTCCTTTGAGGACAGTTGTAAATCGCACTAAGTATAAAGTGCCACAATCATTCATTTTTGGGGGTTTGATCTCTTTGATTGAGTAATAGGGGGTTGAATTGTGTTTTTTTTGTACTCTTGCATCATGGATTTACACAAACTTCCTCTACTCACACCATATAACTATTATGAGTGGAAAACTAAAATGGAGATTCACTTAAGAAGTTTGAAAATTCATAGAATAACAATGGGTATAGAAATTGAACCAACTGTAGCTGCAGAAAAGAGAAAGTGGTACAATAGATGTGATCAAGCCTATGGAACACTATCCTTGTCTATCTCTCCTGATCTTCTTTTTCATATTGAATCTTGTACAACACCAAATGAAGTGTGGACAACCTTAGAGAATCTCTTTGGCAAACAAGATACAATGAGAGATTTCAAATTGGAAAATGAATTAATTAGTTTGAATCCAACCAACTTTGCAAGCATCCAAGACTTCTTCACAAAACTAAAAACACTTAGATTACAGCTCAAACAATGTGGAATTGAGAAAGAGGACACTCAATTGATTCTTTCAATCCTTACTAAGCTTGGTCTTGACTATTTAGTTTTTGTTTCTACCTTTTATGCTACTATGGATGCACTTGGGAAAGCTTTCACAATGCCTTCACTTGATGAGTTTGCTGCATCACTCACAAGCGAGAAAGCTAAGTTAGTACACATGGGCAAATTGAAGTCACCTAAACCTCAATCACTTCTTGCTAATAAGGTTACAAGGATCAAAAGGATTCAACTAGGAAAGGCAAGAAACAGAAATGTAATGATTTCAAGAACAATGAGAAAGCAAAAGAATCAACCAAATCACCTAAGTCCTCATCCTCTCTCAAGGAGGAATCATCTAAGAAGGAGAGACCAAAGTGTGCATTTTGCAAGAAACTAGGACATGATGAGCATAAGTGCTATGAGAAGAAAATTGATGAGTTGACTCACATTATTCAAAAGCACAATATCCAAATGTCATCATCATCACCTAGTACATCCTCTTCTTCAACACCATCATCATCTACACATACAAGGATAGCAGGCATTGCCATTGGGACAAACAATGGAAAAGGACAAGCACTCTTTGCTTCTACAAGTCTTCAATCAGAGAGATGGCTTCTTGATTCAGGAGTTTCTCATCATATGGCATCTTCACAGGGGATGTTCTCTTCATTTGAGTCATGTACTTCGACACCTATTTTGATGGGTAACAATACATGCATGCATGCATCTAGAAAAGGGACCATTGATGTTGGTGAGAATACATTAAACAATGTGTTGTGTGTACCTTCCTTATCAACCAATCTCCTTTCCATCTACTAGATTACTCATTATGGTGTAGGCAAGATAGTTGAGTTCACTCTTGATTCAGTGATCATTCGAGACTTGGAGAGTAGAGATATCATTGCAGTTGGGATGGAAGATCATGCATCTCGCTTGTATACTTTCTCCCATTTTGTTTCTTCTAATGATGTAGATCCATTGATTGACATTCACACTCATGCATCAAGTGTGAATCATGTTTTTGAGGAGAAGTTTGGTCACTTGAACCTTGGTGTTCTTTCATCTACTTTGGTTCATGAGACTAGTGCTGAGCTTCCATCACCTCATCCTCCTACTTCTTCAAAGATCGACATCGACATGGTTTCATCTATTTCAGTTGAGCAGGAACATTCTAGTCTTTCAGACATAGCTTTGTGGGATACTTTCTTGGCAGGTATATCAGACTTGTTTTGTGAGTCTCATATTGTAGATTTGGAGGACACACTTGAGGAGATATCTCTCCTCTTTGATGACAGTTATAGTACAACTGTTATCCCATCTACTTCATCTTTGGAGGTTGTTCCTCATCAGTCTACCCAGGATTTTGGATTGGTCACACTTCATTGCATTATAGCATTCCTTGATTCTGACATATGGACAATTGAGCAGTCTTTAGAGGCATCCTTCATGAGACTTTATCCCTCATTCCTTGAGATGGAGTTTCTTCGACATCAGCCTTTGAACTTGTTTCTTCCTAAGGGGAGAGATGTTGTTTGTAGGTACATGAGACTTTCCAACGTTCTTCTTCAGACATTCTTCATCGGTACAGGAGCTACTTCATTGTGGGGGGGACTTATAGTCTCACACTTTCTCTCCTATGGGGGGTATTTGATTGTGCATATGTGATAGAATTTGTCCTTGGGGGGTCATGTTGAGTCCTCCTAATATCACTTCTTCTTTCACTTTCATTTTTCCATACATTCTCACTTTTGGAGAGGAGTTTTATCCCATGAGGTTTTCTCCTTTTCTCCACTTGAGATTTGTTTGTACATGGGTACCTAACATGGCCTAGTAGCCAAGACCCATCCATCATTGCATCTTGCTTTAGTCAACTACTCCCTAAGTTGCACTTAAGGAGGGGTGTTAGTGTGAATAGGGTTATCACCTAACCGGTTTACCCTAGTGTGGATAATTCATCTTATTTAACTATTTACTAGTTAAATAATATTCACACATCACACATGTTAAGTTGACTTAGTGAGTCTACTAGTTATGTCTAGTTAAGTCTAGTTGTGTGTTGAGTTTTTGATAGTTGGAGTGAGTTGTCTTATCCTCCACATGTGCAATTAGTTATCATCCTCTAATTGACACATGTAGGAATATCTCCACCTTTCACTCAACCCTTCTAGCTCTCACCTTGCCTTTATAAGCAAGGCATATCATGTATTGTAATTACTTCTAACAACATCAATCTTTTGCATTCATTGATAGAATAGCATTATTATTTCATTTGATCTCTCTTGTGCTTTCATGAAGTCCTAGATCCTAGGTGGCTCCAATCATAGCCAACTCTAACAAGAATTTCTCATTCCACATATCATTGGAAAGTTGATTTCGCCACCTCATAGTGGTGTAGGTCTATTCACCTAATTTCGCTATTCGTCTAATTTCATTGTTCATCAAGATTTATTATAGTGTGAAGTCAACACTTCTTTTTAGACTTTTGTGCTCATCATTTTGTGGCTCACATGGCTGAGCTAGGATTTGAGGTTCTTACTCCTCATAATTATCATATGTGAAAGGTGAAAATGCAAAGATTACTTTGGTTAAAGGGATTATGGTCTACTTTGAATGAAGTACAACCACATCTTACCAAGGAGTTTGAGATATTTACATATAAGAATAAGTGTGATGATGCAATGGGCTTAATTGCACTACATATTTCAAATTCCTTATTCTTCCACATTGAGGAGTGCACTACACCATGAGAGGTATGTGTAGTTAGGGTAAAAGTGCAAATAGGGTAAATGTATAATCAACAATGATAAAACCCTAACAATGCACAATGAAGCACAAGACAACATGAAAATCAAAATAACAAATGTAAATGGCTTGTGAGGGGTTTGATTTATAGGAAAGGCTTGGTTCAAATGGATGGTCGAGATTAAAAAGCTAAATGATTGATGTGGACGGCTAGGATTGATTTGGTTATCCCACTCTTCAAGGGAGTTGTAGTCATTTGACAAGTGGAGGGAGGATAGGGCTCATGTGTGCTTGTGTACATAAAAAAGTACTACATATAAAAGATATTAAATAAAGTATGTAGTACCACTTATCTTTTTTAAATGAAAGAGGCACACATGTCGGCTTAATGATAAGATAAATTAATTAAATAAATAAAATTTATTGAATTAATTGGAAAGTCGGCTTATGATGAGAACTTAATTCAAATAAAATATTTTAATTAGTTGGGATATGAGTTGGATATTAATTAAATAAATAAAATTTATTTAATTAATTGGATAGTGGGATTAGGATATGATGTGGAAATTAATTAAATAAATAAAATTTATTTAATTAACTGGCTAAGTAGGATAAGGATGGGATTGAATGGGATTTTAATTAAATAAATAAAATTTATTTAATTAATTGGCTAATGGAATAAGTGGGGTTAAGAGTGGGATTTAGGACAAAATGCTACATGATGTCTAAGTGATGTTTTTGACAAGGTGTTGCTAGACATGAACAAAGTTGGGTGTCTACAGTATGGACTAAGCTTAAGGATCTTTTTGGTTTAGTTAGTGATATTAGAGCTATACAATTAGAAGTAGAACTTGAATCTCTTTACATCGATACATTTCTTTCTATTGAGGATTATTTGATCAAATTCAAATCTTTATGTTCTCAGTTGATGGGTTGTGGAAAAGAGAAAAGTGATAAGGAATACATATTCTTGATATTGTCTAAATTAACAGGTGTCTTTTCTTATTTTTCCTCTTCCTTTAATTCCACTATGGATGGGTTGGGTGAGCAATTTGTTATGCCATCTTTTGAGATATTTTGTGAGATGTTGACTAGGAAACAATCAAAACTTCATCAAACTAATGTCACTAAGTCTCATGCATTAGTTGTCTCTATACCCAAAGGGAAAGGTAAGAATAAGAGAAAGTCCCAAACAGAATCTATTGAGACTTCCACCACCTCTTCTAAAGAGGCTAATCCTAAGAAGGAGAGATCCAAATGTAACTTTTGTAAGAAAGTTGGGCATATTGGACAAACTTCCTACAAGAAGGAAATTCATGAGTTGAAACAATTACTCAAGGGACATCATATTGCCCCTTCTTCTTCATCTAGTCCACCATCTTCTTCTTCTTCTTCTACCAAACACGAAGATAAGGATACTTCCCCTAGATTCAAAGGCAAGGGTCATGCCTTGATTACTACTCATTTATCTAGAGATGTCAGATGGATTATTGATTATGGAACTTTAGTTCATATTACTCATTCACCTAATCTTATGGTCTTAGGTACTCTTCAAGAGCCCTATCATGATAGACTTTTGATTGCAAATAATCAAGTTGTTCATGTTACTGCTATAGGTGATATTGATTTGGGTGATGGTTTGGTGTCTAATGTTCACTACATTCCTGAGATTTCCCATAATTTACTTTCAGTATATCAGATTACTCAGGTAGGAAACACATTTGAGTTTACCTCAGATTTAGGGTTCATTCGTCATGGTTCAAGTGAGTTGTTTGCAGTGGGTAGGGCTGATCATCAATCCAAGGTATTTACATTTGATCACTTCATTGATGATGATGATCCTTATGTTCCTTTGACTCCACCATCTAGTGTGAGGAGTAACTCAGCTCCTCCTAATGGGTTTGTGGATCTACTCATGATTCCCCCATTACCTGCTACATCAAAGTTGACAGTTGACTTCATTGGCTCTTCAGATTTGAGTTTTTCTCTTGAGCAGGATGATCATAGTGCTTCAGATCTTGCTTTATGGGATGAGTATTTGGTAGGTATTTTAGACTTGTTTGTGGAGTGTCATCTTGCAGATTTGGGAGACATACTTGAGGGGATTTCTCTCCTCTTTGGTGATAGTTTCAACATGATTGTTCCTTCATCTACATTTTCTTTGGAGATTGACATTGATGAGTTTCCTCATTCACTTGATTTGTCACATTTCTTGGTTGAGTTTGATCATGCTTATGTGGTGGCTTATTCGAGCTTGGTGACTCCTCCTCAGTTTTTTGAGATTTCTATTTGGAGATTTCCTTCCTCCTTTTGTCAGTTGGACATGGAGTGGCTTCTTGATCATTCAGTGGACTTGTCTCTTCCTAAGGAGAGATGTGTTTCTTGTAGACTGTGGATCATCTTTTGTTTCCAAGCACACTTCACTGGCATTATAGCTTCTTCATTATGGGGGGATATCCTATCTCTCTTTTTCCTTCCTATGGGGGGATTTTTGATTGTATATACATGATGTATGTAGTCCTTAGGGGTATTAGTGACTCCTCCATGCATCATCTTGTTTCTTTTCTCTCTTTTGGAGAGGAGTTTTGTACCATAGTGGTTTCTCCTTTTCTCCAGTTTGTGAGAGATTGCATTACACTTTGCACTATACATGGGTACCTAACATGGGCTAGTTGTTGGGACCCAT
Source organism: Cunninghamia lanceolata (assembly GCA_027924645.1). NCBI lineage: Eukaryota > Viridiplantae > Streptophyta > Pinopsida > Cupressales > Cupressaceae > Cunninghamia > Cunninghamia lanceolata. The sequence continues at coordinate 3,405,205 of BSBN01000537.1, forward strand.
ATTGCATAATAATCTCCCTAAGTTGCACTTAAGGGGGGGTGTTTGTGTAAATATGTTCTATCATTTACCAATGATTAAGTATAACTTAGGCAACCAACATTTAATGCATCATTAATTAATAGGTGCATAGCATTTAAAATAGATTAGTGCATATATTTATTTAGTTATTTTTTCAGTTAACTACCATCTCTATTTTCTTGCCTTTATAAGCAAGACCATTTGTACATTATTTCATCAAGCAATCATCAATTGATCATTGATCTCACATCATCTCCTTTTGCAAAGTTCTTGATCATTCTCTTGTGGCATTTCATTTCCTAGTTGGATCCATAGTTCCTTGCCCATCCCAAAAGGTAGCAACCAACTACATATTCTTCCTTGTATAATAGGTTTGTTTAATAGGTACTTTAATGGTTCGTGGTCTGTAAAGAAGGTGAAGGGTGTGGATAGTAGGTAGTCTCTAAATTTTTATAGTGCATAGACCATTGCTAGTGCTTCCATTTCTATTGTAGTGTAATTTTTCTCAGCTTTTGATAATTTCCTACTAGAAAATGCTATAGGATGGTCTTTAATCCCTTTAGCTTGAGATAATACTGCACCTACTATTATGCCTGAGGTTTCTACATGAACATGGGAAATAATTTTCTAATTTGGGAATATCAAGATAGGGGCTTCAACAATTTTTTGTTTTAGTATGTTAAAATAAGATTCACACTACTCATTTCATCCAATATTTCTTCCACTATTCTTTTTAAGTAATTCCTCCAAAGGTGCTGCAATTGGTGCATAACCCTTTATAAACTTCTAGTGATACCCATTTTAACCTAAGAATGTTTTTACTTTTCTTGTTGTTTTAGGTGGTGGTAGTGTGAGGATTAAAGTTACTTTTAAGGGATCTACCATCAACCCTTCCTTGCAAATGATGTGACCTAGGAGAGTTCCAGAAGGTACCGCAAATGTACAATTGTTGAGATTCAATGATATTTACAAACTTCTACATTTGTTGAACATCATTCTCAAGGTTTGTGTGTGGTCTTTCACTAAGCCATAGATAGTCCAACCATCTAGATAAAACTCTAAGAAATCATGAATGAATTATTTGAATGCATTTACCATTATTCTATTAAAGATTGCTAGTGCATTCTTTAGTCCAAAAGGCATCAGTGTGTACATGTAAGGTTCCAATTTAGATGCAAATGTTGTCTTAGGTTGATTCTCTTCTCTTATCTTTACTTGGTGGTAGCCAGAAAATCCATCAATAAATGAATATATTTCCCTTCTAGCAACTGATTCCAATATTTTTTTTGTGAAGGGTGTTTGGAATGGATCATGGATGCAAGCTTTATTTAACTCTCTGTAGTCTCTGCATATTCTTATTTCTCTTGATTTCTCATTTTGTACCACCATTGGGCTTATCCAGTCAGCTTCCTCAATAGGTTTTATGATTCCTGATGCTAACATCTTGTCAATTTCTACCTTGAATATTTTCTTCATGTTAGTATTGCACCTATATGGCCTTTTCTTGACTGGTTTCACTCCTTTTAGTTGTATTTTCATTATCCTTGTTTCTTCTTTAATGTCTTTCATCTCAATGAATGTCCTTGGGAATAGATCTTCAAACTTAGATAGAATCTCAATCACTTGCACTACCACTTTTTCATCCCAATAGTCTCTAATCTTTGCTAGTTTAGGATCACCTTCCTTTGAAATATTTTCTTTTTTGATATTCAGTGGTTCATTGTAAAATTGGTTCTTTTGTTCAATCAATATTTCTAGCTCTCTTTCTCATTCTTGTACCTCAATATTTATATCATCATTATCCTCATTTTTGTTTTATAGCATTTTTGACCCATGTTCCTTGACTATTGATCTATCCATTCCACCAGTTTCCATATCCCTTTAGATCTTGGTAGTGGTCTACTGTACTCCGGTTCATTTTTCTCTTCCTCTATTTCTTGCTGAAAAATTATCTTTTATTTTCCCAAGTGCAACATGTATAGATTTTCCGCACTCTAGAAAGAAAATGTATGTATAAAGTTAGCTTGTACTTCTTCCCAATCCCTTGTCTCCTTTCTTCTCTCTTGGTTGATATACCAAGTTTGGGCTATTGGTCTTAATGTCTAGTAGAATAGGTGGGTGTATATAGTATTGTTGTGTTCTTTTTTGTTTTCCCATGCTACTATGCAAGTGGTTAAGTGTTCTTATAGTAGATTATGTGCTTCATAGTTGGATATTTCTTTGTATTCTCCATGCTTCGGTAAGTATCTCACATTGATCAGAAGCTTAAATGTATGTCAATCTTGAATTGAATCTCTATGTGTTGACCACCAATTTGTTGCATTATATACTAGTGTATGTTGTATTTCTTGTATTCTTCTTTATTCTTCTTGAAAGATCATCTCCATATCCTTCAAGTATTGTTGTAGGTCTTTAACCCTGTTGGTCATGATGTTAGTCATTCACAAACATAGAATAAAAGTTACACAACAACCTTTACTCATCTTGAAAGATACGATGAATTCAGAGAATTCATGATCCCAAGTCTCTGTTGATTAGGTCTTAATCTACTGACGTTACTCAGTGGTTGATGTGTGTTGCTGTTTTCCATTTAGGGGCCTTACGTATTTCTGCAAAGTTCATCATTATTCCTCTAAATATCCTGCTCTGTATGTCTGCTCTGCATAAATCTCTAATAATTCTACCTCTGCACTGTGAATTTAGTCAACTAATGTGCCTACAGGCTGATATTTGCATGATTTCTACCATTATTTGCAATTCTTTGCATGATATTTTCAATACTACATGCATTTAACTCAAATATGCTAAGGATTTTCAGTTACCTACGGGATTTCAGCATATTTCTCTGTTTCTGCTTATTATTTGTCATGACTTGCAGTTATGGTGATGAATTTATGAAATTAAAAAAAGGAAAAGGGTTAAAGAATGAGATTCCCAAAACTACTTGACTTAGATCACTGATCCACATACAAGCTCCCATACATGCAATGAAAAGAAGGAAACTAGAATCATACTTCACCAGGACATTCCACAAATCCGCATGATCCAGTGCAAATCTTCAAAGGAAAAGTTGACAACAACATGTAATGAAATGAAAGCGCTTCTAGTTGAACACAACATTCACCAGTACATATCCAGAAATCAACATGAAGATTACGTAAAATTTACAATCAGGATGTAATTTGAAACTTCATATCCATTCAGTATGCTCAAGAACAGGTACATTTACAGTGATCTGAAGAAAGAACCTTGACATTTCAACAATTCAGTCTTCATTAGTCTTAGTAATCCGATCTCCTAATTGATTCCACAGTAATTGGCCTTATTGTACCAGATGTGTCTAATGTATCTCTTTCTCTTTTTTATTATTAGCCTTATTGCCAGATATATCTATCTATCTCCTCTTTATTTCAACAAGCTCTGGCTCTTATATAGAACAAATGCCAGAAAACAGTTACAATGATCCAAGGATCAGGATCCTCTCATAATAATCAACGGTCCAGATGAAAAGCACATGCTTCACCAGTTGGCAAATGTACAGCTGGCACAGAATATTCCAGCATCTTTGATTTGATTCGGTCTCCAGCTGGCAAACAGCATATTTGACAATATCCTCCTCACTTCTGGTTCATGTTGCCTCCATGTGCAACTTTGTAATTATCAGCTTCAGCTCTAACAGCATCATGACTTCCTGCAAGTAAACAGACAAACATTAAGTTCATCATCATTTGATAAACAACAGGAATTTAAACATTTTATTAAACCTGCCTCAAAATGTGCAGCTACAGGCAATCGGGCTTCAAATCAGTGGAAAATATGCACTAAATGCCTAAACAGTGTTAAAACACTCGGGTCAACCATTGTTGACTAGAAAAAATACACTCGGGCCTTCAAATTTCCATCGCTCTATTTTCCCGCCCATTTTCTTGTATATCGGGCTCCAAATATGATCATGTATCTCAAAATATACAAGGAAATAACTACTTCTCAATTTATTTCAAATCCGGTTTTGTATGCTATCGGCTAGACCACTACTGTCGGGAAGAAAATTCAAAGTGCGGCCGATGGGGAAACTTAGAGCTTTCTACCTATCTGCAGGATATTGTGAATATGATGCTCCCCCTTCTCGAATGTCTTGATGACGTCACCGTCATGTTTCACTTCTGTATGTTGGGGAAAAGAATGACATCATCATCATCATCATGTCGAAGGAAAATAGGAGGATATGAAATATGATCCTGCTGCTGAGAAATGGAATATGATGGTGACGTCATTGTCATATCCGGGCTTCATTAAAATGCAAAAGATGATGTCACCGTCATGTTTAGTTAAGATCAGGGGGTAAATGTAATATTGGGTCACCTAAGGAACATGATCAGGTGGTGAATGTAATATGACCCCTTTGCGGCCAAGGTAACCCTCTCGAAAGATCAGGATGATGATGATGATCAGGATATCCGGGCCTTTTGTTAAACTTAAAGGAACATGACGTCATCGTCATATTCGCGAACTGGATCATGTTTTGGAAAATATCCTGCCGAAGGGAAATGTGATGATGATGTCATCCTGATATTTGCTTCTTCGTTTATCAGATTGGGATGACGTCATCAGGATATTTGCATAAGGTCATATTTCTCGACAGGAGGACATTATGAAATATCAGGTTATATTAGGAAGATGATCCTCCTCATCGAATATCATGATGACGTAACCAGCATATTCCGCCTTCGGAGCATGAGGATGAGTTGAGGTCATCATCAGGTTAGCGCTAGGGTGATATTTAAAATATGATCATGCTGCTGAGAATATCACCCCCCCTTAAAAGATAGGGTGATCATCATGATCATGCAAAAGGAGATTAGGAGGATATGATGACATCATCATCATATTAGCGAATATCAGCAAATATGACCCTCTCTTGAAAGATCAGGATGATGACCCTCCGATAGGACTTTGACATGCGCATGCAAATATGCAGATGGTGGATTTTCTAAGCAGGGTGATATTATAATATCAGCATGATATTATAATATCAGGTGATGTTAAAAATATCATGATGCTCGTTGTTATGAAATATGACCCTCCTAAAATCATGATGCTCATGATGCACATAAGGTCATTTGACGGGTAAAGGGCACTATCACCCAAAATTGACGTCCGGATATTTTGACTGCATGATTTTATCAGGTGATAGACCAAGATCAGGATGACCTTGACAACATGACTGAGGATATAAAAATATGATGATCACTTGCAATTATTAGGTTTGACCAAAACTTTGACTGCTCATAACTCCCTCATATGGACGAATTTTCAGGTGATGTAAAAGGCAAACCTGCCTAGAATTTCAAGCTCTTCCTAAATATGAGGTCATAGAAACAAAATATGAACTTTGACAAACTGACCTCATGATGATGACCAACCTCATCCTGACCTTCATGATGATGATGCACCTGACTCATTTTTACCAAACCGCCAGAAAACAGACAACACAAGCCAAGCCAAAAAGTTGGGTCCCTGTTTTGCCAAGCCAAAATGGGGCGTGTTGTGTAACCACACAACAACTTGCCACCAAAGAAAACAACAAAATTCAAATAATTCAAAAGGTGAGGATAAATTAAAACATAAATTTCCAACTTGTATTAAGCATGAGCATCCTAATCCTTTCTAACTGGTATCATGTTCATCAATGTAACAGTGAATTGATAAGGGATCAATTGTGTGCATGTGATTCATATACTCATCTTGAAAGTGAGTTGAATAAGTCAGTGACTGGTGTTAAGCTACGTAGTTTGGTTCATCCCTCATAGCCAACCGGATAGAGCCTTGCTGCCAGCAGGCGTCCATAGCCCCGGCAAGGTTATCGTTACAATTCTCCTAAGTAGAGCCCCACTGCCAACAAGCGTCTATAGCTCCAGTAGAGTTACTTAGATGACTTAATCTGGATTTCAGAAAATCCATTTTATTATTTTATTTATTTTATATTTTGAATTTAATTCTTAAGATATAACAATTATAGCTTCATGATACAAGGAATGGTCACTTGTTGAAATTAAGTTGAGAATTGCAATGGTAGCAAGGGCAACCTTTAGATTTTTCACTTAACCCCTACACTGATATGTTCAATAAACCCAAGGCTGTTAGGTGTGTCATTGTGAGGATCACCTTGACTCAAGAAAAGTAGTACTGATGAATATGATACCACAGACCTGATCAAGAATACCTACACTGATATGAATTACAACCTATGTAAAAACTTATATTCAACTTTTGAATTCTAACAATTTATGTAGTGTTCTTAAGTAACAAGGTGCACCAGTTTTGCCCAACCAAAACAAAGACTCAACAACGCAAAGCAAAAAGCAACCTGTACAAACAACTAACCTACGAAAGGAAACAAAAGAAAGCAAAACAAGAAAGCAAAACAAGCAAACTGTACAAACAACTAACCTACAAAATTATATACAAACCACTACTAGGCAAACAAAAACCAGCAAACAACCCAAATACACCTGTATTTGCATACTTCTTTTGATTGTGCAGGAGCATTAGGGTATTAGTTATGGTTCTCAACCTAGCAAATTTATCTTTATATTTTGAAAAATATTCTGATGTTCTGAATTCACTGTATTCAACAGAATAACTCTTGATGATCAGCAACTAAGGCAGCTCATCATGTTCATGATTAATCCATATGCATGTCTTATGTCTCAAATTTCCATAATCAAAATAATAATCAACATCATTCACTATGGAAAGGAGAAATACAACCTGGTATATTTCTGATTCCGTTGGACATGCTTCTTGATTGGCAGTTGGTCTTCCATTTGTCATTATATTTTCACTGCTTGGCTCAGTGTCTGGTCTCTCTTCAAATTGAAGGATGTATGACTCTTGATGTATTAATTCTCCATCTTTATCCAACTTTATCCCTTCATTCTGGATGTTCAGTTTATCCTCCAGTTCAGGAAACTTCTCAATATTTTCTTCAATTTCCTGCACATCAGCATCTAAATAAGTATCTTTATTATCACAACCTGATATACAGAAATTTATCATTTCTAAATCATGTGACTGTAAAAGAGAAACAACTTTCACTTGATAAGGACACTCCCCTATTTCATTCTCAAAATATTTTTGGAGTGACATCGATTATGCATAACAACTCCAAAGTCTTCTACATCTTCATCTTTCAGGAATTGTTCATTAAATAATTCACATCTTCTATCTATTAGAGGATCTGGTTCCATTAACCTGCAACATTCTTGTATTTGATCATTTAATTCAAAGAAGTCAGGTAATAAATCAGCATTTATTTTCTTCTCTATGACTCCCTGAGTTACTATCATAGGAACTTCATCAGCAAGAGTGCATTTAAATTGCTCTACTATCTGTTTACACTTCTCTTTACCATAGAATGACTCCAGGAAAGATGTTTCATCTTCTTTATCAAAAGTATTAGGATCAGAATCAAAAATATTATCCTGATGAGTGGTTTCTTCTCTAAAATTTTCAAAAGATTCATACCTGCATACTGACTGATCCTTACTTGTATTAGGAAGTAGAGAACTCCTATCAATCCCACCATAAAATGAATCAAGGAAAGATGTTTCCTCTTCTTTACCTTCTGGAACTGACTCAGCTATTGTATTTTCTAGAGTCTTTTTCAACATGACCAAGCAAGCGTAACAATCCCTTTCTGAATGCTCTTCGTCATGTAATCTGCACCAGCTTTCAATCAAGACATCGTCAATGGGTAAACCTAATAATTGACTACACTGTATATTTCTAGACAAGTATAATTCAAAATCTTCAGAACGATCCACTTTAGTGCCTGGACAACTAATAACTTCTGGTGCTACATCTGCTTGTTGCTCCAGAATTTCTTTATTTTCCTGCCAGACTTCTTCATTTTCCTGGCAAATTTTGGCCCTGAACACATCCGGGAAGAATATTAGTCCTTTCAAATATAAATCCAACCTTGTAAGGAAAGTTAAACAATTTAGTTCGCTGTGTTCCACAGTCTGGTGTATCCTGCAACAGGTAGATAAACCAAAGTTAGACAAACTGTGAGGGTAAAGCTGCCTATTCAAAGTTTCCTGAAATAAAGGAATGTTAATTTGAAAATTGCCTTCATATACATCCATCAAAATGAGACTATATTTTTTAATTTTTTAGTATTTTGAAATTTTAAGGAGATCTATCATATCTCAAAATAAAACTTGAAAGTCCAGAAAATCAAACTAATCTTTGATGTTTCAAGCTAGATCTTTGCAAAGGTGCAACCAAAACATCTCAGATAAGAGATATTTGCAGACATTTAACTGAAATGCTGAAATATTTATGCAATATTTGTAGAAATCCAGAAATTCACAGCTCTGGCCCTCCTTCTAGCGCCAATTTATGTTGCGTTACGAGCGAGGGGCCTGCATAAAATGAATGATGACTAAAGCAGTGGTGTCTTTTCCAGTTCTGCCCTCCTTCTAGCGCCAATTTATGTTGCGTTAGAAGCGAGGGGCCTGCAAATATGTTAGCAAGATTTAAAGAGGGCTGATAAACAGAGGCAGGGGATATCACGTCAACTGAAAAGAAATTATTTGCTAAGAAACAGCTCACGCCCTCCTTCTAGCGCCAATTTATGTTCTGCCCTCCTTCTAGCGCCAATTTATGTTGGTCATGATGTTAGTCATTCACAAACATAGAATAAAAGTTACACAACAACCTTTACTCATCTTGAAAGATACGATGAATTCAGAGAATTCATGATCCCAAGTCCGTTGATTAGGTCTTAATCTACTGACGTTACTTAGTGGTTGATGTGTGTTGCTGTTTTCCATTCAGGGGCCTTACGTATTTCTGCAAAGTTTATCATTATTCCTCCAAATATCCTGCTCTGTATGTCTGCTCTGTATAAATCTCCAATAATTCTACCTCTGCACAATGAATTTAGTCAAATAATGTGCCTACAGGCTGATATTTGCATGATTTCTACCATTATTTGCAATTCTTTGCATGATATTTTCAATACTACATGCATTTAACTCAAATATGCTAATGATTTTCAGTTACCTACGGGATTTCAGCATATTTCTCTGTTCTGCTTGTTATTTGTCATGACTTGCAGTTATGGTGATGAATTTATGAAATTAAAAAAAGGAAAAGGGTTAAAGAATGAGATTCCCAAAACTACTTGACTGAGATCACTGATCCACATACAAGCTCCCATACATGCAATGAAAAGAAGGAAACTAGAATCATACTTCACCAGGACATTCCACAAATCCGCATGATCCAGTGCAAATCTTCAAAGGAAAAGTTGACAACAACATGTAATGAAATGAAAGCGCTTCTAGTTGAACACAACATTCACCGGTACATATCCAGAAATCAACATGAAGATTACGTAAAATTTACAATCAGGATGTAATCTGAAACTTCATATCCATTCAGTATGCTCAAGAACAGGTACATTTACAGTGATCTGAAGAAAGAACCTTGACATTTCAACAATTCAGTCTTCATTAGTCTCAGTAATCCGATCTCCTAATTGATTCCACAGTAATTGGCCTTATTGTACCAGATGTGTCTAATGTATCTCTTTCTCTTTTTTATTATTAGCCTTATTGCCAGATATATCTATCTATCTCCTCTTTATTTCGACAAGCTCTGGCTCTTATATAGAACAAATGCCAGAAAATAGTTACAATGATCCAAGGATCAGGATCCTCTCATAATAATCAACGGTCCAGATGAAAAGCACATGCTTCGCCAGTTGGCAAATGTACAGCTGGCACAGAATATTCCAGCATCTTTGATTTGATTCGGTCTCCAGCTGGCAAACAGCATATTTGACAATATCCTCCTCACTTCTGGTTCATGTTGCCTCCATGTGCAACTTTGTAATTATCAGCTTCAGCTCTAACAGCATCATGACTTCCTGCAAGTAAACAGACAAACATTAAGTTCATCATCATTTGATAAACAACAGGAATTTAAACATTTTATTAAACCTGCCTCAAAATGTGCAGCTACAGGCAATCGGGCTTCAAATCAGTGGAAAATATGCACTAAATGCCTAAACAGCATTAAAACACTCAGGTCAACCATCGTTGACTAGAAAAAATACACTTGGGCCTTCAAATTTCCATCGCTCTGTTTTCCCGCCCATTTTCTTGTATATCGGGCTCCAAATATGATCATGTATCTCAAAATATACAAGGAAATAACTACTTCTCAATTTATTTCAAATCCGGCTTTGTATGCTATCGGCTAGACCACTACTGTCAGGAAGAAAATTCAAAGCGCAGCCGATGGGGAAACTTAGAGCTTTCTACCTATCTGCAGGATATTGTGAATATGATGCTCCCCCTTCTCGAATGTCCTGATGATGTCACCGTCATGTTTCGCTTCTGTATATTGGGGAAAAGAATGACATCATCATCATCATCATGTCGAAGGAAAATAGGAGGATATGAAATATGATCCTGCTGCTGAGAAATGGAATATGATGGTGATGTCATCGTCATATCCAGGCTTCATTAAAATGCAAAAGATGACGTCACCGTCATGTTTAGTTAAGATCAGGGGGTAAATGTAATATCGGGTCACCTAAGGAACATGATCAGGTGGTGAATGTAATATGACCCCTTTGCGGCCAAGGTAACCCTCTCGAAAGATCAGGATGATGATGATGATCAGGATATCCGAGGCTTTTGTTAAACTTAAAGGAACATGACGTCATCGTCATATTCGCGAACCGGATCATGTTTTGGAAAATATCCTGCCGAAGGGAAATGTGATGATGATGTCATCCTGATATTTGCTTCTTCGTTTATCAGATTGGGATGACGTCATCAGGATATTTGCATAAGGTCATATTTCTCGGCAGGAGGACATTACAAAATATCAGGTTATATTAGGAAGATGATCCTCCTCATCGAATATCATGATGACGTAACCATCATATTCCGCCTTCAGAGCATGAGGATGAGTTGAGGTCATCATCAGGTTAGCGCTAGGGTGATATTTAAAATATGATCATGCTGTTGAGAATATCACCCCCCCTTAAAAGATAGGGTGATCATCATGATCATGCAAAAGGAGATCAGGAGGATATGATGACGTCATCATCATATTAGCGAATATCAGCAAATATGACCCTCTCTTGAAAGATCAGGATGATGACCCTCCGATAGGACTTTGACATGCGCATGCAAATATGCAGATGGTGGATTTTCTAAGCAGGGTGATATTATAATATCAGCATGATATTATAATATCAGGTGATGTTAAAAATATCATGATGCTCGTTGTTATGAAATATGAACTTTGGTAGTTTAATGTGGGAGATTCCTCTCATAATATGACGTATATGATGAGATCTTCTAGATTCCTCTTCATTTTGGTCTGTGTTGATGATGCATACCATTTGTGGTGGGTTTTCATTAGATGCAGAGGATTGTGGCATGTTTTATTTACTAGTTTGAACCATGCATATCCTCTAAAATCATGTCATTCTCCATGTTTTGAGTTTCGGTTCATTCTTGATCCATGCTTCTAGGACTTCTTCACTATCAATGTTGTTACTCTCATTATCCACCTTTATTTATCCTATAGAATTTGGTTCCCCCTTAGTTTCATTTGTTTCCAATCTTGATATTGCATATGTGTTTTTAGGGTTGTCATCATTTTCTTCTGCATATGTGGATTCTTCAATATAGGCCTCTTCCATAGGTAACCCTAAAGATATGTAGACACTCTTATTACTATTCGCAAAAGATAGTTCTTCTTTGCAAGAGTCTACTATGCCATTGGCATCCACAAACCATCTTAGTCCAAGTAGTGCATTAAATGAATCTCCTTATTCTTTCATAGAAACAACAACAAAGTCTACTACCTATTTGATACCAATTAGGTTTAGATCCACTTGTTTCCATGTTCCAATGGTTGACATGCTAGACCCATCTGCCAAAGTAATATTGTAAGGTGTTTGAGACAATCTAGGTCTCCCTAGTTGTTACCAAATCTTCTTAGTGATCATGTTTATGTATGTACCCAAGTCTATCATTAAATTTTTAACCTTTTTATGATTAATATGAGCACCCACTGGTAGTGGTTTTATTTTCCAATGTCTTTCATTTCTACCCATTTGCCTAACTTGGTTTCACAATGTCTTCTCCTTATTCCACTATTTAGCAAACTGTTTAAATTTCTCCATCAAATCATGTTGTTGTGTTAGTGATGTAAACTATTTTAGTGCCACAACTTCTTCTGTGAAGAATTTATTGACTTGTTTTTTCTTCTCTTGTTTTTCTGTTATTATCTGTTTAGTATTTTGTACTACATCATCATGTTGCCTTTTATCCAGGAAGAATATATCTTCTTCCTCACTTTGTTCTCTTTCTGATTTAGTAATGTCATATCTTTTTCCTCCAGTGTTTATGCCATGTCTTGTGACTACTGTTGCTTTCTCTTTTCCTTTATTCTTCTATTTTGGTTCTCTTCATCTTATGAAGATATATCTGTTGGCATTGGCATTGTTTGTCATTGATGTCAAAGGAAAAGGTTGAGTTATGAGAGATTATATTGATGATGTGATGTAGAGAATGGTGTTGATCGATCAAAGACATTAGGTTCAGTGGATCATTAGATGTTATTCTTTCAAGAGGATCTCAGTTGACTAAGGAAATGTTTTGTGTTGGTCATCAGGAGTTGAGTTGAGTTGTGATCATATCATAGCATTCATAGTTTGGTGTTGGATTGAGTTGATTTCAGTATGAGAAGATATGTGCCCTTGTCAGATTTTGTGATATATAGTTTGGATTATGCATACCAGTGATCTCATGATGTCATGATTCATCTTGTTAGGAGATGCAAAGAAGGATTTGATAATGTCATGGTGACATGGTCTACTTGTTATTGGATCAAAGGAAACCAACGAAGCTTGTTGTTTGTTGATGATATTCATGCTTCACAAAGTAGAGTGCTTCTCTTCTTCAAAGCAGAGTGCTTCTCTTCTTTAAATCAGAGTGCTTCTCTTCTTCATAAGTTACTATATAATAAATTAATTATTGATTATCTTATTATGCCTTGAAGGTACTTTCAGAGAGCTGTAAGGGGAAGTTGGTTGATGGGTCATACATATCAAAGTTTCATCATTGCATTCTAAGGTGTATTGTGTATTATGATGGAAAACATATCTTGATTTGATTACTCATTCATCCTTTGATAAACTCAGTTGAAACAAATTTGATGACTGGAAGAAGTCTGAGTTCAAACAGAGGTGTTAGATTTTGTTTTAAGTGCAGATTTAAGGTTTTATAATATTCTATCATAGATAATCTATGTAATTCTAAAGTTTTATGTGTTCTTTCTCTTAAAACCCTAAGAGTTCTTTAAACCCTTAGAGGCTAAAATACAAATTATTAAGGGTTACAAAGTAGTCTAAGTGACATGTTGCTTTTGTGTTATAAATTGTTGTTGACCAACCCGAGCAGTTAAGATCACCTAAAGTGATTTGTTTAAGGGTTGTTTAACGTTGAGGTGACCAACCATTCTTTCTAAGGGAACCAGAGCACACAAGTCATCAAAAGTGATAATGAGCGGAAGAATGTAATTGAAGGCTCTGTTTGAATCATGTGAAGGTGCAAATAGAAGATCAAATGGTGGAAGTCTAATTACTTTTTGAATCTAAACGATCATTCACTTTACATTAAAATTGACGGGCAATTGCAATATAAAAATCCATAAACTATTTTAGTAGTTATCTAAATGACCAGATGGGCCAGTTAAATTCAGTGTGGGCTCTATATGATGTGGGGAGAGAAAAGTATTGGTGATTAAGTTTTAGGAGAGTTATACCTACATGTCCATGTGTGGATTGCAATATTTGGTAAGGTAAACTATGATTTTGAAGAAGGATATATAGGTTCAAAGGTGTAACAAAGAGGTTGTGTGTTGATGATATTGGACAAAGGGTATTGATCTAAACACAGAGAGGGAGGACAATGAATATGGAGTCTTTAGAATGTGCAGAGGTTTAAGATTCTGAAGGAGATATTATGCAGATGGACACATTGTAATAGTTTTTGTAAATGAATATACATTATATAAATGAAGTTTGTATCCAGGGAAAGAAGGTAACACAACACTATCTACAAAAGATTTGTGTATGAAACAAGTAAAGGAGTAGAAGACTGGTTCTTTGTAAGGTGTCACAAAGTGAGCTTTTGAAGACTTGTTTGTACAAAACAGTTAAGGACATTAGAGATAGATATGATGATGACAAAATAATAAAGGTTTTTCTTGTAAAGGAAGCCATAAGGTGTGTTGTACTAAAGAGAAATAGAGTATCCCTCTGTATGTTTATTTCCATCCTAATCTATGATGAAACAAATATTGTCAGTGAGACACTTTTCATTTAGCCAGTGAGGCTTGCTTGGTCAGTGAGACTTGTTTGTAGCCAGTGAGGCTTGCTTGGTTAGTGAGACCTGTTTTGTAGCTAGTGAGGCTTTCTTGGTCAGTGAGACCTATTTGTGGCTAGTGAGGCTTGAATGTAACTAGTGAGGTTTTGATTTGTCAGTGAGGCATAATAAAGTGCAAATATTCAGTGTTTTTTATCCCTTTTAAGGGTTTCCACTCATAAATCATGTGTTATGGTCCTTGTTGATTGATGTTGTGTTTGTATCCTAATGTCTTACCTTTAGTTAAGGTTTTGAACATCATTCTTATCATTATATATGTATATGTGTTTGATGAATATTTGAAGTCTCTCTCATTCTCTATTCTGTGGGTTAAAAGGTACAGAAAGTTTTAAAAGTTTATATACCACTAATTCGACCCCCTCTCAGTGATCCTATACTCCAACAAGTGGTATTAGAGCATAGGTTCCCTATAGAGGTCTAATAGGCTTGGGTAGGTCCTTATAGTGGAGTACCATGGGAAAGTGTAAAAGAAATAGAGAAAAGAAAGATGCCAAGCAAAAGGTTGTACCAAAAACCCTAGTCAAGTCATGTAATGAGTTGTTGCACGAGTCTCCCTTGAATGTTGATACAAAGTGTGTTGAGATTTTTGATAAAAAGGAAGACTTCATTGTAAGTGTAGATGAACAAGAACTTGATGAAAGAAAAGATGATTTTGTTGTTGAGATTGATGATGAAGAAAGAGACCTCTTTGTGGATGAAGATGACTATGAATAGGAATATGATGAATAAGAGTGTGAAGTTGATTTTGGATGTGAAATCTTATGTGCTCTGGATACAATCAAGAAACTTAGAAAAGAAAATAAGAGACTAGAAGACTATAAGGAAAGCAGAGGTGTGGAATATAGCTTCCTTAATGTCAATTCAAAGGGGATAATGCAAACAGGTAACTTTCAATTCAAATACAAAGATGAACACACCAGAAAAATAGAATAAACATTCAAGACAACAAAGAATGACACTAGATTTATGTGGGAAAACCCTTTCAGGTAAAAAACCACCACCACAAGAGAGACAATCTTTATTACAGTAAACTTGATAGTTGCAATAAAGATCCCAGCTCTTTTGCTCAAGTATCGATTCTCTACAATTATATAAAACCATTCACTTCATCTGCACATCTATAGAATAAACTGTATAATTGAATCTCTTCATCAATCATCAACGACACCAACAGATATGTATTTATTTCCAATCTTCAAGAGCAAAATCATTATTCAACTTTTGCCCTAACTATTCGATCTAACTTCCCTACCATCGCTGCCTTCCAACTGTTGCAACTGTTCACATACTCGTGAGACCATTAGTCCCACATGCACCAGGTTGCATTGGACATCTCAGTTTATATCCACAAACAGTCAGTAAGACTATTGTCAGCAATTTTGTTGCCGATGATGCCAGTCTATACCTCATCAGGAACACCTAAGCCATCGAAGACCGCTTCATTTCCTACACCGATGGTTCCTTGTCACATTGATGTCTTCAACTTAGCATATACATAACATGACTTACTGTAGCCAGTAATCTAATGTATTTTTCCCCAATGTCACCGATATAGCTAGTTATCCTTTGTATTTAACTCAATGTATCTTTTCAATGTACATTCGCAACATACAACCTCGACATACAATTGCAGGATACACACGAAATGTTCACAACATACATTTGCGATATACACACAAATTGTATATTCAATGAAATAATGTGAAATTCACGCTGATACATTCATATCATTGAAACCTTGCATATCGCCCAAAGGCTTCTCACTCCCACCGATACAAGAAGTCTTCCCGATGGTCACTACCATCGGTGAAACACAAGTCATCGATAGAGCCAAACAAAGATACGCTGATAGTGTTCTGTCACAATGATAACTATTCACGTTGAACCATTGAACCCAATGAACTCTTGACCGGTTCAATGAACCCTTGAACCATGTGATTCATATGAACAACACCAATGACTAAAAAATGAGTTTTCAAGTAGTAATTTGAGACACAGGTTCTCTTCAATCTCCCACTTTTCAAAGAGATTACTTCTACCTCTTAATCCACATTCGATTATTGAGAACTATGGGCCCGAAGACCCATTTCATCTGAACACCATTTGAACTTGGTCGTGCTCACTAGTTTAGTTAAGACATCAATGACATTTTCCAAAGTGTCAATCTTTTCCAGCTTCACCTTCTTGTCTTCCACCATATCACAAACAAAGTGATATTGGACATCAATATGTTTTGTCCTAGCATGAAATGTAGGGTTCTTCCCTAGACATATAGCACTTTGATTGTCACAGTGTATTTGTATCTGCCTTGCATTAAAACCAACATCAGAACACAACCTCTTCAACCAAATGGCTTCTTGGCATGCACGAGTAGCTACCATGTACTTTGCCTCTGTTATGGACAAAGCGACTACAACCTGCCACTTGCTCATCCAACTGATAGCACCACCATTTAACATTAATACATATCCACTGGTGGATCTTCTACTGTCAATGTCCCCTACCCAATCAGAATCAACATATCTTTGAATGCTTATAGATCTCTGAGATCCAACTAAGTTTCCATGATAGCAAATAGCAAGGTTAGATGTTCCTTTCAAATACCTCATATCTCTTTTCACAGCATCCCAATGTGATCTGCCTAGATTTGCCATAAACTGGCTCAAAACTCCCACTGCTTGGGAAATGTCTAGCTTGGTATAGACCATTGTGTACATTAAACTGCCAACAACACTTGCATAAGGCACTTTTTTCATGTCGTCAATTTCATTCAAAGATTCTGGACAATCTTCAACAGATAGTTTCATTCCCTGCAAAACTGGAACAACTAGCTATTTGGAATCAGACATATTAAACTTATCAAGAACATTGGTAATATACTTGCTTTGGCTGAGCCAAAGCTTTCTCTTAGATCTGTCCCTTTTGATTTCCATTCCCAGAATGTACTTCACTGCCCCCCGATTCTTCATTTCAAATTTCAAGGACAACTGAGATTTTAAATCTGAGATCATCCCCTTACCATTGCCAATGAACAAGATATCATCCACATACAATGCAATTATAAGAATATGATCACCTTTAGCTTTATAATAGAGACAATGATCAGATTTAGATCTCACATATCCCAAAGATAAAACATACATATCAAATTTTTGATACCACATTCTGGGAGATTGCTTCAAACCATAAAGAGACTTTTTAAGTTTACATACCAGATGTTCTTTACCTTTTACCACAAAATGCTCTAGCTAGGACATATAAATTTCTTCTTCAAAGTCCCCATGAAGAAATGTTGTTGTCACATCCATCTTCTCAATTTCAAAATCATATGTTGCTGCAAGTGACAATAGAAATCTAATGGATGTCAGCTTAGCTATAGGAGAAAAGATTTCTCCATAATCTATACCTTCATTTTGAGAATACCCCTTAGCAACCAGTCTTGCCTTGTACTTGTCAATACTACCATCTGGACCATATTTCTTTTTAAATACCCATTTACAGCCCATAGGTTTTCTACCTTCAGGCAAGGGCACCAGATCCCAGGTTTCATTTTTCTCCAATGATGACACTTCATTATCCATGGCTTCCAACCAAGAATCTGAATCAGATAAACTAATAGCTTCTTTCACAGCCCTAGGTTCATCAGTATCAGTAAGCAAAGCATAGGGACAACTTGAATCAAGTACTAAAAATCCATACCTATCTGGTTGTCTTCTTTCACGTGTAGACCTTCTCAATGGCTGAGGTGTAGGTTCAGGTTCTTGCTTTGGATCAGAACTTTTAGAGCTACTTGAACTCATGTCTGAATCATCTACACTTGGTGCTTGTTGTTCTCTTTTACAGGGGTTAGAGGAATATTAACAACACTCTTTTCTTTCTTCTTTTCTGTCTTCTTCGGCTGAGGATCAATAACCAAAGATTTCAGCTCTCTGAAAATTAAATTCCTGCTATAAATTACTTTGTCAGTTTCAAGATTCCAAAGCTTGTACCCTTTAACACCAACTCCATAGCCAATAAAGATACATTTTACTGCCTTGTAATCCAGCTTAGATCTTTTTACTTTAGGAATATGAGCATATGCCTCATAGCTAAAGACACGAAGATGTCTTAGAGAGGGCTTCTTTTTAGACCATGCTTCCATAGGTGTCTTATCAGCTAATGCTGAAGTAGGAGAACAGTTCAGCAAGTAACAAGCTGTAGCAACTGCCTCAGCCCAGAACCTTTGTTCAAGACCAGCATAACTCAACATACTTCTTGCTTTCTCCATCAATGATCTATTCAACCTTTCAGCAACTCCATTTTGTTGTGGAGTATAAGGTGTAGTCTTATGCCTTTTATACCATGATCTACATAATATTTATCAAAATCTGCATTGCAATATTCACCACCGTTATCTGTTCTCAAGCATTTTATTTTTCTACCAGTCTAATTTTCCACAAGAGTTCTAAATTCTTTAAACCGACTGAACACTTCTAATTTATTTTTCAAAAAATAAACAAAAGCCCTCCTTGAATAATCATCAATAAATGATACGTAGTATCTTGATTTAGATAAAGAACGAACATCAACTAGACCAAAAACATCAGAATGTACATAGTCCAGAACACCAGAAGATTTATGAGAACTAGAGTAAAAAGAAACATGATTCTATTTTCCATATATACAATGTTCACAGAAATCAAACTCCAGATTACAATCAAGCAACCCATCTACCAGGGTTTTGTTTTTCAAAAAATTTAAACCTTTTTCACCTATGTGACCAAGTCTATTATGCCAGAGCATTGTTTTCTCTACAGGAAGTTTAACTTCCATAGAATTTGCATCATGTGTTACAATAGTAGCTTTTTCAGATTTTATAGAGACACTATTATAGCACACTAGTTTAGCATCTAACCTATACAGAATTCCAATACGTTCACCCTTTGCCAGTACAGTAGAACCTCTAGTCATCTTACAACCACTATTCAAAAATGTAACTTGCACTCCAACATCATTAAGCTTACTAACAGAAAGTAAATTTTGAGCCAGACCTGGTATGCGTAAAACTCCATTCATTCCCTTTATTCTGCCATCTGGGAACTGGATTTTGACTATTCCTTAGGAAACAATTTCCAGTGTCGAATCACTTGCTAGGAACACCTTCCCACCAACATACAGTTCATACTTGGTGAACCATTCTCTATGAGATGTCATATTAAAAGATGCTCCTGAATCCACCAGCCATACATCTTCAGATGCAGGCATTGCCAAGGCAGCAATGAAGGCATCAACATCACTCTAAGAAGAATCGTTGTGAGAGAAGTTCTTCTTTTCTCCTCTTTACAATCTCTTCTGATGTGTCCTTTTTGCCCACAATTCTAGCACTTCACCTTGGACTTTGTGTCAGGAGATTTTGATCTCCCCTCTGATTTGGACTTAGACTTCTTGTCCTTCTTCTTGCCTCTTTCCTTTGATCTACCTCGAACAGACAGGGCCTCTTTGGCCATCTCAGAAGATTTCCTCTACATCTCTTTAGATAATAGCAAGGTAACAACAGTTTTAGTTTTAAATGTAGTTGTTGTACTTGTAATAGCCATCACAAGATGATCCCATGAGTCAAGTAAAGAACACAATAGAAGAATACAATGGTCCTCCTCTTCTATTTTTACACCTACAGACGTCAACTGTGCAACAATCAAATTAAATGAGTTCAGATGGTCTGCTATAGATGCTCCTTCATCCATCTTCAAAGAGTACAACTTCTTTATGAGGAAAAGTTTACTCACAAAGAACTAGCCCTGATAAATATCTCCCAACTTTTTCCACAAAAGGTTTGCAGTTGTCTCTTCATGAACATTCAATAGAATAGAATCCACTAAACTTAATCTTATCAGTCCTCTAGCTTTCCTATCTGCCATGTCCCAATCTTCTTGCTTCATGGTTGTAGGTTTAGTCATAGACACAGCAACCCAAAGATCTCTGTCGACCAACATATCTTTGACTTTAAGCTTCCACAACTCAAAGTTTGTGCCATTGAACTTTTCAATGTCTATCTTTCCTAATGTACTTACCATCTAATTTAATAAAATAGACCTCTATAGAACTCCCACTCATAGAACTAACACAAAAAACCCAACCTACCAACAAGGATAACACAACTGGCCAGGATCTGATACCACTTGTAAGGAAAGTAGAGGTGCAGAATACAGCTTCCCTAATGTCAATTCAAAGGGGATAATGTAGACATGTAACTTTCAATTCAAATACAAAGATGAACACACCATAAAAATAGAATAAATATTCAAGACAACAAAGAATGACACCATATTTACGTGGGAAAACCCTTTTGGGTTAAAAACCCACCACCACAAGAGAGACTATCTTTATTACAGTAAACTTGATAGTTACAATAAAGATCCCAGCTCTTTTGCTCAGGTATCGATTCTCTACAATTATACAAAACTGTTCACTTCATCTATACATCTACAGAATAAACTATATAATCAAATCTCTTCATCAATCATCAACAACACCAATAGATCTGTATTTATTTCTAGTCTTCAAGAGCAAAATTGTTATTCAACTTTTGCCCTAACTATTCGATCTAACTTCCCTAGTGTCGCTGCCTTCCAACCATCGCAACTATTCACATACTCACAAGACCATTAGTCCCACATACACTAGATCATATTGGACATCTCATTTTATATCCACAAATAGTTAATAAGACTATCATCGGCAATTTTGTTGCTGACGATGCCAGTCTATACCTCATCTGGAACACCTAAGCCATCGGAGACTACTTCATTTCCTACACTGATGGTTCCTTGTCACATCAATGTCTTTGACTTAGCATATACATAACATGACTTACTATAGCTGGTAATCTGATGCAAAGACATGGAGGATTCACCCAAACTCACAAACTTCCACTATGCTTTGATGAGAGCAGCAAATAAGATAAATTTGACATAATTTTTAGAATACAACTCAAACCCATGATCTAAAAACTGCTTTGGATACCCATTATCCTCTTACAGAATATATCTCACATGCAACATAGGTTGTTTTTGAAAATATGTCTCAAAAGCTGACTGTTCTACTCTTCCCTAGGTTTTGAAATGAAGAGCCAAATAGAGTTTTCTTGCCATAACTTTTGATCCAAAACTGATATCTAAAAACTCAAACCTAATTCAAATACCCATGTGGCCCTTATTTAACATATCTCAAGATGGGTAGGGGTTACTTTTGAAAGTATGCTTAAAAAATGGACTGTTATAGAGATGGAGACCTTAGTAGATTGGAGACCTGCCCTCACTAAAAAATGGTATAACTCCCTCAATTGTCAATAAACATTGTCCAAACCAAATGAATATGAAACTAGACTCATATATCCATCTTTTTCCATTGGTTTCAAATCTATACTTTATCTATACAATCTGTACCATTCCAAACAAGATGACTGTTACAGTGAAAAAAACTAGAAGTGTCAATCACTAAATTCATCATAAATTTCACAAAACATAATAAACATTGATGAAACCAACTCTAAAAGAAATAAGACTCTGAGATATTTCTGAAAATTTTAATTTTATATCATTTGGATTCCGTATAAGTCCGTACAAGCCTCAGAACAACAAAAAAGTAAAAAAAAGCAAGAAACTGAACTTTTATTTCATTCCTTTTCTCTAAACTTCATCTCTCCTTCATCTCTGCCTCTTGCACAAAATTTTAAGGCATAAATAATATGTTTACATCCATCTTCATTGTTCTATCAGTCCACTCTCTTTTACATGCAAAAAGAAGAGGCTAAAATAGCCAAAGCACTAACACTACTCAACTTAGAAAGTACTAAACTTGGGCAAACTTAAAGCTCCACTACCAAATGACCTCTAAATACATAAGAGTGGTCTTACATAAACCTTTATTACAAGAATAATAAAATAAAACTCCTCCAATGTGAGAAATTACCTTTTAAACTCCCTATGACCCTTCATATTCCTCTTTTGTTTGCCCTTTTTCGCACTTTTTTACAATATTGACAATTTTGCAATTTTTGCAATCCTTTACAAAATAACTTCAAATCCCACTAGAACCTAATCAAAGGCCTCTAATACATTTCCAATAGTCAATTCATAACCTTATTACATCATTAAAACGTAAAAACTAGATCAAAACCAAAAGTTGCCTCATGTAGGCTTAAAGTTAGCAAGGTGCTCCTGCACCATTTTCTCAGAGAAAACAAAATTCAAGTCCTCTTAAATGTAAGTTAACTCTTTCTTCCTAGTTCTCTAATTCTTCTACAACCTATCCTCCATCTTTGTAACTCTCCTTAGGTCCTTCTTCCTCTTCTTTTTCTTATGTCATCTCTTATTCAGCATTCTCTCAGCTTCTAGGCTCCAAAATTCCATTTCTTGTGTATATACCTCAGTAATGTCATCCATGTTTTCACTGGCAGCATATTCATCTGAAAAGGAAATCATTTCCTTAAGTGTTTTGGCAACATCTTCTTCACCATCATCTTCATACATTGTAGGCACGTCTTCTTGTTCTTTATAACTTGCACATATATAATCTAATGAAATATTAGAAATAAAATATTGAGACCTTGAGGTCTCCTCCTTGCTTCCTTGCACCATGCACTCTACTTCAAACTTGTCCTCCAAGGGTTTCCTTTGATGAACAACATCTTCTAATTCCTCCATCATAGTTATTAATTTCTTAGGACTTTCATATACAAAGTAGTATTCCTCTTTGTCCAAACTTGTCATCTCCTTCCAAAGGATTTGATCAATCTCTTGCTGTTGCACTTCAGGGCTGCATTCAATTTGTCCTACTGCTGTAACTTCCTCTTCCATAACTATTCTTTGTTTTCTTCTTTTAACTATCTTCTTAATAGGCCATGATACCTTCTTTTTGATTGTCAAGTGCCAACTGAGTGCTCTTTTGAGCAACTGCTCCATCTCATATTCCATCCTTCTGCTCATCTCTTCCATAGTTTGCCTCAGTTCTCTTATATCTTTCTCAACCTCTATTTGTCTCATCTTTTCCTCTTTCCTCTTCCTCTCTTTATCTTCTTGCTTCTTCTTTTGTGAGCCTCCATCCTACAAGTACCTTCTAAACAAATCCATCTTTCCTCTAGCAAGTCTCTCCTTGCTTCTCTTTATCTTTGCCTCACCTAGGTCTCTTTTTTTTTTTCTCTACCTAGTCTTTTGGCAACCAGGTTCTCTCTTCAACCTACACAAACACAAACACACAAACCAAACTCTCTCTTTCCTAGACCTTCTGAGCTCTGATACCAATTGATGTAGAGACATGGAGGATTCACCCAAACTCACAAATTTCCACTATGCTTTGATAAGAGCAACAAATAAGGTAAATTCGACATAATTTTCAGAATACAACTCAAACTCATGATCTAAAAACTGATTTGGATACCCATTATCCTATTACACAACATATCTCACATGCAACATAGGTTGTTTTTGGACATATGCCTCAAAAGATGACTATTCTACTCTTCCCTAGGTTTTGAAATGGAGCGCCAAATAGAGTTTTCTTGGCCATAACTTTTGACCTAGAACTGATATCTAAAACATCAAACATGATTCAAATATTGATTTGGCCCTTAGTTAACATATCTCAAAATGGCTAGGGATTACTTTTGAAAGTATGCTTCAAAAATGGACTGTTATAGAGATGGAGACCCTAGTAGATTACAGACATGCTCTCACCAAAAATGGTATAACTCAATCAATTCTTAATGAAAATTATCCAAAAAAACATGATATGAAACTAGACTCATATATCCATCTTTTCCCATTGGTTTCAAACTTGTACTTGATCTGTACAATCTGTACCATTCTAAACAAGATGACTATTACAGTGAAAAAAATTAGAAGTGTCAATCACTAAATTCATCATAAATTTCACAAACCATAATAAAAATTGATGTAATCAATGCCAAAAAAAAGAAGACTCTGAGATATTTCCAAAAAATCTAATTTTATGCCATTTGGATTCTATACAGGTCCGTAACAGCCTCGGGAACAACAAACAAAAGTTTAAAAAAATGCACAAAATTAAACTTTTAATTCATTTCTCTTCTCTAAACTTCATCTCCCCTTCATCTCTACCTCTTGCATGCAATTTTAAGGCATAAATAATATCTTTACATCCATCTTCATTGTTCCATCAGTCCACTCTCTTTTACATGCAAAAAGAAGAGGCTAAAAATAGCCAAAGCACTAACACTACTCAACTTAGAAAGTACTAAACTTGGGCAAACTTAAAGCTCCACTACCAAATGACCTCTAAATACATAAGAGCGGTCTTACATAGACCTTTATTACAAGAATAATAAAATAAAACTCCTCCAATGTGATAAACTACCTTTTAAACTCCCTATGACCCTCTTTTGTTTTCCCTTTTCGCACTTTTTTACAATATTGACAATTTTGCAATTTTTGCAATCCTTTACAAAATAACTTCAAATCCCACTAGAACCTAATCAAAAGCCTCTAATAAATTTCCAATAGTCAATTCATAACCTTATTACATCATTAAAACACCAAAACTAGATCAAAACCAAAAGTTGCTTCATGGAGGCTTAAAGCTAGCAAGGTGCTCCTGCACCATAATCTAATGTATTTTTCCCCGATGTCACTGATACAGCCAGTCATCCTTTGTATCTAACTCAATGTATCTTTTCAATGTACATTTGCAACATACAACCTTGACATACAATTGTAGGATACACACAAAATGTTCACAGCATATATTTGTGATATACACACAAATTGTATATTTAGTGAAACAATGCGAAATTCACGCCGATACATTCATATCATTGAAACCTTGCATATCAACCAAAGGCTTCTCACACCCGCCAATACAAGAAGTCTTCTTGATGGTCACTACCATTGGTGAAACACAAGTCATCAGTAGAGCCAAACAAAGATACACCAATAGTGTTCTGTCATAATGATGACTGTTCATGTTGAACCATTAAACCCGATGAATGAACCCTTGAACCATGTGATTCATATGAACAACATCAATGACTAAAAAATTAGGTTTCAAGCAGTAATTTGAGACATAGGTTCTCTTCAAAGACAAACTTCAACAAGAAAAAGATTCCAAGGACAAGGTATGTTCAGACTTTCCAAAAGTTTCTTTAGAACTTGAAGAGTCAAATAAGATAATTATCAGCCTAAAGACAGAGATAGAAGAAAAAAAAATGATAGTTTATTTTATAAGATTTGATCTTGAAGTCAAATCTAATGAATGTTTAAAACTAAAGCTAGAAATAGTCTCTTTGAGAAAAGAATTGGAAAAGACATCTTATAAGAATCTATAGTTTGAAAAGAGTACTGAATGCTTAAATGACATGTTAAGCAAGAAAAAGCATCATATGGACACTATTGTTCTAGGTTATGAAGAAGGACAATGCTCCAAAGTTAGAAATGCACCTAGAAAGAAGATAGACTTGAATTATCTTTCTGCTGCTCTTGAGGAAGACAAGAAGAAAATAGAAAATAAAGTTGTTGATGAAGGAAGAAGGACAAGTAACTCCTCAAGATCTCCATCTATTAGGTAATACCATTCAATAAGGTACAACTACTCTCAGTTTCATGGTTATTGCTATTCCTGTCATGTTTATGGTCATAGTGCTAGAGATTGTAGAACTCACTCAAGAAATGGCTTTGGATTGAATAAGGATAAGAGTTCTTATAGTTTGATAAATTAGGACTATAACAATGTTTATTATAACTGTAATAAATCTGGTCACATAAAAAGGGATTGTTGGATGCATGGAAGATATGGTCATAGAAGCTCTTCTTGGTTGTCAAGAGAATATGATTATGTTCCTCCTATTGATCATAAGATCATATGCTATAGATGTCATAGGTTTGGACATATTGCTCAATTTTGTAAGAGTGATCTAATGAAATCAGTTAATCACCATAAGAAGATAGGTGTTAAGAAGTTTTGGAGAAGGAAACAAGTGAAAGAGAAAGTTGAACCTAATCTTCTACATCTTGCATAAGAAGCATTTATAACAACTTAAAAGTGTTGATAACTAAGAGGGGGGGTGAATCCGTTATCTTAAATATTTCAGCTTTCTGAACTTTCTTAATAATTAGTGCAGCATCAATTCAAACAAGCAACCATAACCATGAAATGGAAATACACATGACACAGTATTTTTGATGTGGAAACCCTGTTAAGGGAGAAAACCATGGGGTGATTAACCCAAGATATTATTCTCTATTAGAAGAATAGAAATAACAATATGGCACTTGCCAATTAGGGCTCACTGCCCGAGCACACTGCTAACAATAGGCTCACTACCTACAGGAGATACATTGTCTACAAGAAAGGAAGATAACACAATGTTTGAACTAATGTGAAGCATCCACATATGCTAAGGTTCAGTTCCAGTTAAGCTCAATAGACTGATCTGCTGCACTTCATTCTTACTCTCTCTTGATGCAGCTGTACTTTCACATTCCGGACCTCTTCTACTATCTTCACTCTACTTTTTTGCTTTTCTTCGCACCACACAACACACCTCACACACATTCACATCTAAGTCAATCCTATATATATATATCTGCACACGTAATTTCATCACCTTTCTAGTCGACATCCGAAATAGTCAATAATTTCCTCAACTCTAATCTGTCGGCTGAATCCTTGCACACCAAGTAATACAAATCAAGCATATACTTGTAGAGGTCATCAATAATGTTGGCCAAACATAAATTATGCCTTAAAAACCTTTTCCATCATCAGTAACATATCTAGAATAATGTCGGATGTTTTGCCAGTCAGTTCTTCCTATGTTCACACTATCACTTGGGAACCCAACACTTAAGTATTCATATCTCTTTATCCTTTCCACACCGGAGGCTCAAACCTTGGAACCTATTAGTCAAGATACTCCTCTTGACTTCCCCAAATCTGTACTTCACTGAGATACTTCTACTGGGAGATTCAGACCTGTCTGTCGGACCTTACTAACTTCAATATTCTTGCTTATTGGACCTTAACACTTCTTCAATCTGACTTCCGGTGAGGACCTATCATGTCTTGTGGATGTGTGGGATAACCTTTGTTGCCATCAATGACAACAATCATGAGTCCATATAGTGTCTCTTGCCAACAATCTCCCCCTTTGGCATTGATGGCAACACTTAGTGAAAAATGACTAAGTGTCACACTATACTCCCCCTTAGCTGATGCTCTATCTCTATGTATATTTTCTGAAGCTCCCCCTTAGCTGGATTCCTCATTTTTCACTGCCCCTCACTCCCCCTTTGACATCAATGGCAAAGGGTAGGGTCTACATACCAAAACTTTCAAAATACTTAACTATACTTAGCCACATAAGTATATACATATGGCATACTTACATATACTGAAGTATGTCTGCAAAAGTTGTCTTCAATTGAATGAATTTTGTAGCCCAACTTTGCTTCATTCTCTCCAAAATTGATATATGACCGCTCAATAGGAATGCAAACGCATCTGCCCTTTTTAGATCTATTGGATCACTGGTCCGAGCTATGATCTGGGCTTCTTTTATGGCCTCATGCATGGCCTCTAACTTAGGGATAATTATCCCTCTGAGTGCACCCAACCTGCTTATTCTATTTTTCTTTTCCTTCTCCAGCTTCTTGATTTCATTCAAGACTGCAATAGTGTGACATTCTTGATTTATTATGGAGGATGAGAGAGGATAAAAATTCTTTGCTAGATTTGTCAGTTTGTCCTCCTGTTCTTTTACTTTCTTCTCAATGTCCAATGTTGCTTTGGACCAAGATAAAAAAAATTTGTATATTTCTCTGCCATCTTTAAGAGCATTTTCTAAGCTCTTTATCCCTATACTCATATTCCTCCTATCATTAGTTATTAACCCTTGTACATCTGATAATCTTTTTGTCAAAAATTCCTTCTGAACCTTATCTTCTGCTGACTTCTCTAGGGAATCAAAATGTGTGCTAACACTATTTACTTGAGTTTTGAGATTACCGGAGGAAGAGGCTGTGGGATCTTTCTGAAAAGATGGTATGATCTTTAACAACACTCTAGATGCTACCTCTATAAGCTCATAGTCTTCCATGTGAGATTTCAGTAGTTTCTCTTTGGCCTTCACATTTGCAAATGAAGCTATCTTCATTGTTTGTACCAGAGATAGAGAGTCAAAATCTAATGGCCCTTCTAGTAATTCTGATTCATCCATCTCATTAGTTTCTTTTGTCAAGAAGTCCTTGACAGATTCTACAGTGTCTCTTGCCAGAGACAGATTCTTCTTCTCTTCTGCAGTGTCACTTATGTTCTTTTCAGCTTGACTTCCTTCTTTACTTTTCACCTCTTTTTCTTTAGATCCAGGGTCAACAGGGGAATCTAGAGGAGAAATTTTAGTCTATTCATGGGCCACCTCTTCCGGAGCAGAGGATTCCAAGTCCTTAGCTGTTTCTGCACTAATATTCATCACCTATTCTATTATTTTCATAGTAGATTCTTCAACAACACTTGTGGTCGAGGGATTAGTACCCAAGTCCTCTATAATTGGAATGTTGAATCTTTTGAATGCATTATGGAGGATCTGTTCTATCTCTTTTGCAACTTTGTTAGTCTCTCTGAGCATAAGTTGATTCATCCTTGCTTTGCTCCTGAACTCATCCTTACAATCTTTGAAGATCATATTCCTTTTCTTGGGATCGATTGAAAGATATAGCTGAATTGCTATATGTTCCCTAATTTCTAGGTCTTTGGCTTGGGCACTGTTCTTTCTTATTTCTAGTTCCTTCTCCAAGCTTTTGGGGACCAAATATATAATTTCAATAAATGCTTTGTTGTAGATATTTAGGTACCTGACTATAGCATCTTGCAATATTTTCTGATTTGCTTCACCATAATCATCATAGAACTCAACCATTGGCTAAAGATTTCTATCCACTGTGACTAATTTGATTATGCCATCAATGTGAAGATTGGGTTTTTCAACATATTCCTCTGTCCTTTCTTCTTCCTCTTGACTTGTAGAGGGTTCACCAGATGTTTTCTTGTTTTTCTTCATTTTCCTGATTTCTTCATCAAATTCAGTCTCCTCTTCATCCCTTTGACTAGCATAAGCCCTTGTGGCTTTTGTCTTTGTTCTTTTCTCTCCTTTGCCGGATGATTGTGCTTCCGGTTTTGATGGCCTTGAGCTTTTGGTAGTGGTAGGTGTAGATTTCTCTGATGATCTAGTCCGGGTGGAAGATTTTACCAGAACACTTTCCTCACCTTTCTTTTCTACCTTTTTCTTCTCTTCCTTAGCCCTTTCCATCTTTTCCCTGTTGGCATCAAGTGCCTCCTTTGAGATGCCAAAGCCTTTGGCAACATCTTCAACTTCTTTTCTCATTTTCCTCTTGATCTCTGGTTGTCTGAGTTCCACATGAATCTTTACACTTAGCTCCTCAAAGGTTCCAAACCTTTCTGCCTTAGGATAATTTGGTTGACTTAGCATGTGTTCAACATGCATCTCAACAATTTTCTCATCAACTTCATACCCCATCAGCATGATCCATACTATTCTTCGTTCCACTGCCTCCATAAGACACTGATCAGTTTCTACCATGAAGCAAACAGTATCCTTGTACTTTTCAACTAAAGATTTGGAGATTCTCTCTCTTGCTTGCATCATGCTTTGAAAATTCTTGAAATAGCCCCAGAGAGCTGTATTCTGTGCCTTGGCATCACCAGGCGTATGTATATAATCTCTGATTTGAATATCTACTGGTCTATCATTCTGCCATACCCAGCCACTGGATCTGGGAAGCTCATTCATGTAATAAAAGAATAGGTAGATTATTAAACCACCATACTTGAAGGAGTTTTTCTTGTCCTTCTTTATCTTTTGCAGATTCTCAAATAGTTGGGTTAGAAGAAGTTCACACAAAACATAGTCAGCATTTTCTTTTAGCATCTGATAGGCTGTATAAATTGCAGTTCCTGATACTGAGTTTTCCCTGCTGGAGTGATAAATCTTATAACCAATTATCATGGATGCAAACTTGACATCCGGATCAGTGATATCTTCAATTATCATAGCTCTCTTGTCAAATTTTGATCTGGTTGCATCACTTACTATCTGATTCTTGACAGATTTGAGAACAGGTATTCCACCGGATGAGTGCAGACTGGTTACTACCCTAATTGCATCTTTGGTGATTTTAAACTGTCTATTTAACCATAAGAAATTGTCATGCACTCTGCTTAACACATACTGGTCCCATTCATCGTCTTCAAAAAAGGGGAAATGAATGCATTGTGCAAAATTCTTTTCCCGGATGGCTTTAAAATGAGGTTTGATCTCAAGGGAATCATCTATTAACTGCTTATGATAGATATCCATTAACTTTGAATCACCAAATTATTCAATGTTTGTATGAATGTAAACCCTAATATCTTCAACATGCAGAACCCCATGTGGAATGCTTGAAAAGGCGCCTAGGGGATCAACTTCTAGAGATTTATATGGATGCTTCTTAAATCTAGGACGAGGTCTATCAGAGATCTTCACAACATTCAGAGTACCCATTTCCAAAAAGATTTTACAGTGAGATATTCAGCAATGAAAAATACGTTTTTCATTTGAAGGGTTCGCTGAAGGAGCCAGATTTGATTAGCTCTAAGAAACGATTTCAATGACTGATCTTTGGAAGTTGAGATAATTTGATGTAGAGCTCCTTTTTCTTTTCTTCTTGAGTGCAAATGTGCAAATGGCAAACGAATGAACTCTTTTATTTCTGAGAAGCCCTAATTTTTACCCTGCAATAAATGCGCAACCTAATTCATTCTGATTTGCCTTGTTTATCTTATTTAGCGACATAACCTTTCCAGATCACTGAGATAGAGTTTGAAGTTATTCTTGGAGAGTAGTGATAATTCATCTTCCTTCACTAGTCATTTGATCTATTTGCAGATCTAGACTCCATAGTTTGAATCATACCGGACCAAACTTGTGAAGAACCTGTTTTTACCAGAAGACTATTTTACCGGATCAATTCTGGAAGGATTAGACTCTTCAAATCTTTTTGTGGATGTCTCAAATCTTCACCATGCCTTGTTTGGATGTTTCTCTAGGAACCCGTTGATCCACAGCTTCCTATGTGCCAATTTCAGGCACCAATTGACTGGCTGGGGGAACAAGGTTTTCGTTGTGTCTCCCCCTGAGCTAGAGCTCACTTTTTAATTTCTAGAAGGAATATCAGCACCAGAGTCTAGTGTGGATCCATCCCCTACATTCTCTGTACTTTTCTTCACCCAAATCTTGTTCATCTCACTTTGAACTTCATCCGCATTCACTTTTTGTTTTCCCTTATCTTGATTCTGATTATGATATACCAGACCTCTTTTGTCTTGATTCTTGCTTCTACAGAATTTTGCAGTATGACCGGATCTATTGCAAATTTGGCAAACAACATTTCTTTGTATATTTGATTGATATCCTCTTGATCTGCATTGATTAGCCATATG
The DNA here is from genome assembly GCA_027924645.1 of Cunninghamia lanceolata. Classification (NCBI taxonomy): domain Eukaryota; kingdom Viridiplantae; phylum Streptophyta; class Pinopsida; order Cupressales; family Cupressaceae; genus Cunninghamia; species Cunninghamia lanceolata. Next base: position 3,437,214 of record BSBN01000537.1, read on the forward strand.
ACACATTCTATTGCATACAAAGCATCTACCATTAAAAGAATTGTTTATTTGCATATTTTTGCATTCATTGAAAGATATAGCTAAATTGCTATCTATTCCCAAATTTCTAGGTCTTTGGATTGGGCATTGTTCTTTCATATTTCTAGTTCCTTCTCCAAGCTTTTGGGTACCAGAGATATAATTTCAATAAATGCTTTGTTGTAGATATTTAGGTACCTGATTGTGGCATCTTGCAATATTTTCTGATCTGCTTCACCATAATCATCATAGAACTCAACCATTGGCTGAAGATTTCTGTCGACTGTGACTGATTTGATTATGTCATCAATGTGAAGAGTGGGTTTTTCAACATATTCCTCTATCTTTTCTTCTTCCTCTTGACCCGTAGAGGGTTCACCGAATGTTTTCTTCTTTTTCTTCATTTTCCTGATTTCTTCATCAGATTCAGTCTCCTCTTCATCCCTTTGACTAGCATAAGCCCTTGTGGCTTTTGTCTTTGTTCTTTTCTCTCCTTTACCGGATGATTGTGCTTTCGGTTTTGATGGCCTTGAGCTTTTGGCAGTGGTAGGTGTAGATTTCTTTGATGATCTAGTCCGGGTGGAAGATTTTGTCGAAACACTTTCCTCACTTTTTTTTTCTGCCTTTTTCTTCTCTTCCTCAGCCCTTTCCATCTTTTCCCTATTGGCATCAAGTGCCTCCTTTGAGATGCCAAAGCCTTTGGCAACATCTTCAACTTCTTTTCTCATTTTCCTCTTGATCTCTAGTTGTCTGAGTTCCACATGAATCTTTACACTTAGCTCCTCAAAGGTTCCAAACCTTTCTGCCTTAGGATCTTTTGGCTGACTTAACATGTGTTCAACATGCAGCTCAACAATTTTCTCATCAACTTCATACCCCATCGGCATGATCCATAATATTCTTGGTTCCACTGCCTCCATAAGACACTGATCAATTTTTACTATGAAGCAAACAACATCCATGTATTTTTCAACTAAAGATTTGGGGATTCTCTCTCTTGCTTGCATCATGCTTTGAAAATTCTTGAAATAGCCCCAGAGAGCTGTATTCTGTGCCTTTGTATCACCAAGCGTATGTATATAATCTCTGATTTGAATAGCTACTGGTCTATCATTCTGCCATACCCAGCCACTGGATCCGAGAAGCTCATTCATGTAATAAAAGAATAGACAGATTATTAAACCACCATACTTGAAGGAGTTTTTCTTGTCCTTCTTTATCTTTTGTAGATTCTCAAACAGTTGGGTTAGAAGAAGTTCACACAGATCATAGTCAGCATTTTCTTTTAGCATCTGATAGGCTGTATAAATTGCAGTTCCTGACACTGAGTTTTTCCTGCTGGAGTGATAAATCTTATAACCAATTATCATGGATGCAAACTTGACATCCGGATCAGTGATATCTTCAATTGTCATAGCTCTCTTGTCAAATTTTGATCTAGTTGCATCCCTTACTATCTGATTCTTGATAGATTTGAGAACAGGTATTCCACCAGATGAGTGCAGACCGGTTACTGCCCTAATTACATCTTTGGTGATTTTAAATAGTCTATTTAACCATAAGAAATTGTCATGCACTCTTCTTAACACATACCAGACCCATTCATCTTCTTCAAAATAGGGGAAATGAATGCATTGTGCAAAATGCTTTTCCCAGATGGCTTTAAACTAAGGTTTGATCTCAAAGGAATCATCTATTAACTGCTTATGATAGATATCCATTAACTTTGAATGACCAAATTCTTCAATGTTTGTATGAATGTAAACCCTAACATCTTCAACATGCAGAACCCCATGCAGAATACTTGAAAAGGTGCCTAGGGGATCAACTTCTAGATATTTATATGGATGCTTCTTAAATCTAGGACGAGGTCTATCAAAGATCTTCACAACATTTAGAATACCCATTTCCAAAAAGATTTTACAGTGAAATATTCAGTAATGAAAAATACCCTTTTTGTTTGAAGGGTTTGTTGAAGGAGCCGGATTTGATTAGCTGTAAGAAATGATTTCAATGACTGATCTTTGGAAGTTGAGACAATTTGATGCAGAGCTCCTTTTTCTTTTCTTCTTGAGTGCAAATGTGCAAATGGCGAATGAAAGAACTCTTTTATTTCTGAGAAGCCCTAATTTTTACCCTTCAATAATGTGTAACCTAATTCATTCCGGTTTGCCTTGTTTATCTTATTCAGAGACATAACCTTTCTGGATCACTGAGACAGACTTTGAAGTTATTCTTGGAGAGTAGTGATAATTCATCTTCCTTTCACTAGTCATTTGATCTATTTGTAGATCTAGACTCCATAGTTTGAATCATACCTGACCAAACTTGTGAAGAACCTATTTTTACCGGAAGATTGTTTTACTGGATCAATTCTGGAAGGATTAGACTCTTCAAATCTTTTTGTGGATGTCTCAAATCTTCACCATGCCTTGTTTGGATGTTTCTCTAGGAACCCATTGATCCGCAGCTTCCTATGTGCCAATTTCAGGCACCAATTGACTGGCTGGGGGAACAAGGTTTTCTTTGTGTCTCCCCCTGAGCCATAGCTCACTTTTTAATTTCTGGAAGGAATATCAGCACTAGAGTCTGGTGTGGATCCATCCCCTACATTCTCTGTACTTTTCTTCACCCAAATCTTGTTCATCTCACTTTGAACTTCATCCGCATTCACTTTTTGTTTTCCCTTATCTTGATTCTGATTATGATATACCAGACCTCTTTTGTCCTAATTCTCGCTTCTATAGAATTTTGCAATATGACCGGATCTATTACAAATTTGGCAAACAACATTTCTTTGTATATTTGATTGATATCATCTTGATCTGCATTGATTAGCCATATGAACCATTCTATTGCATGCAAAGCATCTACCATTAAATGAATTGTTTATTTGCATATTTCTACATTCATGAGATTTGTGACCATACCTTTTGTAGTTGAAACACTATCCGGAGAAGGATGTATTGGTCTAATTTATTCTCTTTCTGCATTGATTAGCTTTATGACCAAAGTTATTGCAGTTGTGGCAATATCCATTGAAGGGTGGATATCTTTAAGCATTAGGCTATCTTACCGGAGGTCTTCTAGGCCTGTTCCTTGGATTTTCTGATCTAAGTTTCTTCTGACCAGATTTGGAGCTTTCTCCTTTTTCATATCACAGACCACACTTGTCATCTACCCTCTTTTGACTTTCAAGAAGAACTTCAAGTTGAGCAGAACTTATATTGAATTTTTCTTTATATTCATTTGTTGTTTGAAGATCCCTTTTAAGAGAGACAATTTGATCCTTAAGTTTTTCTTCATTATCTTTAGCATCTTCAAGATCAGATTCAAGATGTCTGATAATTCTATCCATCTTGTGGCAATCTTCTGATTTCTCCTTGAGAGATTGTCTTAGATCATCTTCAGTTTTTCTTTTCTCTTCAACCTCTTGGGTAAACTTCATAACTCCTGATTCCATTTCATGTCTTATGATAATGATTTCTTTTGATAACTTTTCACATAACTTGGTTTTCTCCTTCAGATCTTCATTTGTATCATTGGCTTCACCTTGACTTGTGAATTACTGAAGTAGCTCCTTTCTCTTTTTCATAGAGAGACTTAATTTGTCTTTTAGTTCTTTCATGAAATCATCAGCCTATTTGAGTCTTTCCTTTAATTCATTGAGTTTAGAGTTTAACTGCTCAAGATCATCAAGGGCGGTCTTGAGTTGCTCCCTTAAACCATATTCATCCATTTGAATTCCCAAATCTTTCTCAAGCTGTTAGACTCTGTTAGGAGGAACTTAGCTCTGATACCAATTGTTGATAACTGAGAGGGGGGGTGAATCAGTTATCTTAAATATTTCAGCTTTCTAAACTTTCTTAATAATTGTGCAGCATCAATTCAAACAAGCAAACATAACCATGAAATGGAAATACACATGACACAATTTTTTTGATGTGGAAACCCTGTTTAGGGAGAAAACCATGGGGTGATTAACCCAAGATATTATTCTCTGTTAGAAGAATAGAAATAACAATATGGCACTTGCCAATTAGGGCTCACTACCCAAGCACACTGCTCACAAGAGGCTCACTGCCTACAGGACATACACTGTCTACAAGAAAGGAAGATAACACAATGTTTGAACTGATGAGAAGCATCCACACATGCTGAGGTTTAGTTCCAGTTAAGCTCAATAGACTGATCTGCTGCACTTCATTCTTACTCTCTCTTGATGCAACTGTACTTTCACATTTTGGACCTCTTCTACTATCTTCACTCTGCTTTTCTACTTTTCTTCGCACCACACAACACACCTCACACACATTCACATCTAAGTCAATCCTATATATATATATCCGCACAAGTGATTTCATCACCTTTTTAGTCGGCATCGAGAACAGTCAATAATTTCCTCAACTCTGATCTATTAGCTGAATCCTTGCACACCAAGTAATGCGGATCAAGCATATACTTGTAGAGGTCATCAATAATGTTGGCCAAACATAACTTATGCCTTAAAAACCTTTTCCATCATCAGTAACATATCCAGAATAATGTCTGATGTTCTGCCAGTCAGTTCTTCCTCTGTTCACACTGTCACTTGGGAACCCAACACTCAAGTATTCATATCTCTTTATCCTTTCCACAACAAAGGCTCAAACCTTGGAATCTATCAATCAAGATACTCCTCTTGACTTCCCCAAATCCATACTTCACTGAGATACTTCTACTGGGAGATCTGGACCTGTCTGTCGGACCTTACTGACTGCTCTGTTCTTGCTTACCAGACCTTAACACTTCTTCAATCTGACTTCCGGTGAGGACCTATCATGTCTTGCGGTTGTGTGGGATAACCTTTGTTGCCATCAATGACAACAATCATGAGTCCATATAGTGTCTCTTGCCAACAATCTTCCCCTTTGGCATTGATGGCAACACTTAGTGAAAAATGACTAAGTGTCACACTATACTCCCCCTTGGCTGATGCTCTGTCTCTATGTATATTTTATGAAGCTCCCCCTTAGTTGGATTCCTCATTTTTCACTACCTCTCACTCCCCCTTTGACATCAATGGAAAAGGGTAGGGTCCACATACCAAAACTTTCAAAATTCTTAACTATACTTAGCCACATAAGTATATACATATGGCATACTTACATATACTGAAGTATGTCTACAAAAGTTGTCTTCAATTGAATGAATTCTATAGCCCAACTTTGCTTCATTCTGTCCAAAATTGATATATGATTGCTCAACAAGAATGCAAACGCATCTGCCCTTTTTACATCTATTGGATCACTGGTCCGGGCTGTGATCTGGGCTTCTTTTATGACCTCATGCATGGCCTCTAACTTAGGGATAATTATCCCTCTGAGTGCACCCAACTTGCTTATTCTATTTTTCTTTTCCTTCTCTAGCTTCTTGATTTCATTCAAGAATGCAATAGTCTAACATTCATGATTTATTATGGAGGATGAGAGAGGATCAAAATTCTTTGCTAGATTTGTCAGTTTGTCCTCCTGTTCTTTTACTTTCTTCTCAATGTCCAATGTTGCTTTGGACCAAGATAAACAAAATTTGTATATTTCTTTGCCATCTTTAAGAGCATTTTCTAAGCTCTTTATCCCTATACTCATATTCCTCCTATCATTAGTTATTAACCCATGTACCTCTGATAATCTTTTTGTCAAAAATTCCTTCCGGACCTTATCTTCTACTGACTTCTCTAGGGAATAAAAATGTGTGCTAACACTATTTACTTGAGTTTTGAGATTACCAGAGGAAGAGGCTATGGGATCCTTCTGAAAACATGGCATGATCTTTTCCAACACTCCGAATGCTACCTCTATAAGTTCACAGTCTTCCATGTGAGATTTCAGTAGTTTCTCTTTGGCCTTCGCATTTGCAAATGAAGCTATCTTCATTGTTTGTACCAGAGATAGAGAGTCAAAATCTAATGGCCCTTTTAGTAATTCTGGTTCATCCATCTCATTAGTTTCTTTTGTTAAGAAGTCCTTGACAGATTCTGTAGTGTCTCTTGCTGGAGACAGATTCTTCTTCTCTTCTGCAATGTCACTTACGTTCTTTTCAGCTTGACTTCCTTCTTTACTTTTCACCTCTTTTTCTTTCTCCTTTATTATTTCTTCTTCTTTAGATCCAGGGTCAACAGGGGAATCCAGAGGAGAAATGTTAGTCTATTCATGGGCCACCTCTTTCAGAGTAGAGGATTCCAAGTCCTTAGCTGTTCCTGCACTGGTATTCATCACCTCTTATGTCATTTTCTTAGTAGATTCTTCTGCAACACTTGTGGTCAAGCGATCAGTACCCAAGTCCTCTATAATTGGAATGTTGAATCTTTTGAATGCATTATGGAGGATCACTTCTATCTCTTTTGCAATTTTGTTAGTCTCTCTGAGCATAAGTTGATTCATCCTTGCTATGCTCCTGAACTCATCCTTACAATCTTTAAAAATCATATTCATTTTCTTGGGATCGATTGAAAGATATTTTTGAATTTCTATCTGTTCCCTGATTTCTAGGTCTTTGGCTTGGGCATTGTTCTTTCTTATTTCTAGTTCCTTCTCCAAGCTTTTGGGGACCAGAGATATAATTTCAATAAATGCTTTGTTGTAGATATTTAGGTACCTAACTATGGCATCTTGTAATATTTTCTGATCTGCTTCACCATAATCATCATAGAACTCAACCATTGGTTGAAGATTTCCCTCCACTATGACTGATTTGATTATGTCATCAATGTGAAGAGTGGGTTTTTCAACATATTCCTCTGTCTTTTCTTCTTCCTCTTGACCGGTAGAGGGTTCACCAAATGTTTTCTTCTTTTTCTTCATTTTCTTGATTTCTTCATCAGATTCAGTCTCCTCTTCATCCCTTTGACTAGCATAAGCCCTTGTGGCTTTTGTCTTTGTTCTTTTCTCTCCTTTGCCAGATGATTGTGCTTCCAGTTTTGATGGCCTTGAGCTTTTGGCAGTGGTATGTGTAGATTTCTTTGATGATCTAGTCCAGGTGGAAGATTTTGCCAGAACACTTTCCTCACTTTTCTTTTCTGCCTTTTTCTTCTCTTCCTTAGCCCTTTCCATCTTTTCCCTATTGGCATCAAGTGCCTCCTTTGAGATGCCAAAGCCTTTGGCAACATCTTCAACTTCTTTTCTCATTTTCCTCTTGATCTCTGGTTGTTTGAGTTCCACATGAATCTTTACACTTAGCTCCTCAAAGGTTCCAAACCTTTTTGCCTTAGGATCTTTTGGCTAACTTAGCATGTGTTCAACATGTAGCTCAACAATTTTCTCATCAACTTCATACCCCATTGGCATGATCCATACTATTCTTATTTCCACTGCCTCCATAAGACACTGATTAGTTCCTACCATGAAGCAAACAATATCCTTGTACTTTTCAACTAAAGATTTGGGGATTCTCTCTCTTGTTTGCATCATGCTTTGAAAATTCTTGAAATAGCCCCAGAGAGCTATATTCTGTGCCTTGGTATCACCAAGTGTATGTATATAATCTCTGATTTGAATAGCTACTGGTCTATCATTATGCCATACCCAGCCACTAGATCTGGGAAGCTCATTCATGTAATAAAAGAATAGATAGATTATTAAACCACCATACTTGAAGGAGTTTTTCTTATCTTTCTTTATCTTTTGCAGATTCTCAAATAGTTGGGTTAGAAGAAGTTCACATGGATCATAGTCAGCATTTTCGTTTAGCATCTGATATGCTGTATAAATTATAGTTCCTGATACTGAGTTTTCCCTACTGGAGTGATAAATCTTATAACCAATTATCATGGATGCAAACTTGACATCCGGATCAGTGATATCTTCAATTGTCATAGCGCACTTGTCAAATGTTGATCCGGTTGCATCACTTACTGTCTGATTCTTGACAGATTTGAGAACAAATATTCCACCGGATGAGTGCAGACCAGTTACTGCCCTAATTGCATCTTTGGTGATTTTAAACGGTCTATTTAACCATAAGAAATTGTCATGCACTCTGCTTAACACATACCAGACCCATTCATCTTCTTCAAAATAGGTGAAATGAATGCATTGTGCAAAATGATTTTCCTGGATGGCTTTCAACTGAGGTTTGATCTCAAAGGAATCATCTATTAACTGCTTATGATAGATATCCATTAACTTTGAATCACCAAACTCTTCAATGTTTGTATGAATGTAAACCCTAACATCTTCAACATGCAGGACCCCATGCGGAATGCTTGAAAAGGTGCCTAGGGGATCAACTTCTAGAGATTTATATGGATGCTTCTTAAATCTAGGATGAGGTCTATCAAAGATCTTCACAACATTTGGAGTACCCATTTCCAAAAAGATTTTACAGTGAGATATTCAGCAATGAAAAATACCTTTTTTGTTTGAAGGGTTCACTAAAGGAGCCAGATTTGATTAGTTGTAAGAAACTATTTCAATGACTGCTCTTTGGAAGTTGAGACAATTTGATGCAGAGCTCCTTTTTCTTTTCTTCTTGAGTGCAAATGTGTAAATGGCGAATGAATGAACTCTTTTATTTCTGAGAATCCCTAATTTTTACCCTACAATAAATGTGCAACCTAATTCATTCTAGTTTGCCTTGTTTATCGTATTTAGAGACATAACCTTTCTAAATCACTGAGACAGACTTTGAAGTTATTCTTGGAGAGTAGTGATAATTCATCTTTCTTTCACTAGTCATTTGATATATTTGCAGATCTAGACTCCATAGTTTGAATCATACTAGACCAAACTTGTGAAGAACCTATTTTTACAGGAAGGCTGTTTTACCGAATCAATTCTGGAAGGATTAGACTCTTCAAATCTTTTTGCGGATGTCTCAAATCTTCACCATGCCTTGTTTGGATGTTTCTCTAGGAACCCGTTGATCCGCAGCTTCCTATGTGCTAATTTCAGGCACTAATTGACTGGCTGGGGGAACAAGGTTTTCTTTGTGTCTCCCCCTGAGCTAGGGCTCACATTTTAGTTTTCGAAAGGAATATTAGCACCAGAGTCTGGTGTGGATCGATCCCCTACATTCTCTATACTTTTCTTCACCCAAATCTTGTTCATCTAACTTTGAACTTTATCCGCATTCACTTTTTATTTTCCGTTATCTTGATTCTGATTATGATATACCGGACCTCTTTTGTCCTGATTCTTGCTTCTACAAAATTTTGCAATATGACCAGATCTATTACAAATTTGGCAAACAACATTTCTTTGTATATTTGATTGATATCCTCTTGATCTGCATTGATTAGCCATATGACCCATTCTATTGCATGCAAAGCATCTACCATTAAATGAATTGTTTATTTTTATATTTCTGCATTCATGAGATTTGTGACCATACCTTTTGTAGTTGAAACACTGTCTGGAGAAGGATGTATTGGTCTGATTTATTCTCTTTCTGCACTGATTAACTTTATGACCAAAGTTATTGCAGTTGTGGCAATATCCATTGAAGGGTGGATATCTTTGAGCATTAGGCTATCTTACCGGAGGTCTTCTAGGCCTGTTCCTTGGATTTTCTGATCTAAGATTCTTCTGACTGGATCCAGAGCTTTCTCCTTTCTCATATCCCAGACCACACTTGTCATCTACCCTCTTTTGACTTTCAAGAACTTCAAGTTGAGCAGAACTTACCTTGAATTTTTCTTTATATTCATTTGCTATTTAAAGATCCCTTTTAAGAGAGACAATTTGATCCTCAAGTTTTTCTTCATTATCTTTAGCATCTTCAAGATCAGATTCAAGATGTCTGATAATTCTATCCATCTTGTGGCAATCTTTTGATTTCTCCTTGAGAGATTGTCTTAGATCATCTTCAATTTTTCTTTTCTCTTCAACCTCTTGGGTAAACTTCATAACTCCTGATTCCATTTCATGTCTTACCATAATGATTTCTTTTGATAATTTTTCACATAACTTGGTTTTCTCCTTCAAATCTTCATTTGTATCATTGGCTTCACCTTGACTTGTGAATTGCTAAAGTAGCTTCTTTCTCTTTTTCATAGAGAGACTTAATTTGTCTTTTAGTTCTTTCATGGAATCATCAAACTATTTGAGTCTTTCCTTTAATTCATTGAGTTCAGAGTTTGACTACTCAAGATCATCAAGGGTGGTCTTGAGTTTCTCCCTTAAACCATATTCATCCATTTGAATTCCCAGATCTTCCTCAAGCTATTAGATTCTATTAGGAGGAACTTAGCTCTGATACCAATTATTGATAACTTAGAGGGGGGTGAACCAGTTATCTTAAATATTTCAACTTTCTGAACTTTCTTAATAATTAGTGCACCATCAATTCAAACAAGCAAACATAACCATGAAATGGAAATACACATGACACAATATTTTTGACGTGGAAACCCTTTTAAGGGAGAAAACCACAGGGTGATTTGTTGGATCTAGGGCATACAACTGAGAGGGGGGCTGAATCAGTTGTATACAAACTTGCTTTCTATTTCAAACACTTGATTCATCTTGTTAGTTAACAGCATATCAATTAATCATCCATGAAAGTAAAATGCACAAACACAAGAGCAGATAAACATCAACACAATGAACACCAAGATTTTGATGTGGAAAACCCGGTTAAGGGAAAAACCACGGGTGATTAACCCAAGGATTATTCTCTATTAAAAGAATAAGAAAAAGAATGGCACTTACCAATTAGGGCTCACTACCCGAGCACACTGCTCACAAAGAGGCCCACTGCCTACAAGGAGACACACTGTCTACAAAGTGATAAGAATCATGGTCTTGAACTGGAGAATGACATCTTTACCATGTCTAGATCAGTTCCATTTAAGCCCAAAAACCTCTGCTCTACCTTCCGCACTTCTCTTCGCTACACCACTCTCATCCACACACTCCACACTACAAAATGAACTTACAAACCTTTATTTATACAAGACATTGTCTTAGGAACAATCATCTAAGTCGGCAATCAACCATAAGAATATCCGCAAGATGAATAACACATCCGGTCGGCCACCACAAGAACATTCGCAGGATGAACAACTCATCCGGTCGGCTAAACAGAGCAAGAACTTCATCCGGAAGATTATCTTCAATTCCGGGCTCTACCATTAATGCGGACCAACAACACAACCTAAACATGATCCACGGACATTTCCAAGCCTGCCTAAATGACCAGGTACATCCGCACTTCCTCTACTTACTGGAATCTCTTCTCTTCCTTATTTGGAACTTCAAGAACACAGTCTGTCGCCACTGTCACAATGCAAAAGGTACTTCTAGACCTCCAAATCATACACAACTTGAGATGACACATCACAAGGACATCCCAAACACTCCTTCCAATCTGCAGATTAGGATTATACAATTCTAGACCTCACTGGACCTTTCTATGATCCTCTGTCACTTGCTGGAACCGGTTCCACACCGACAGCCACAACTCCTTCAGATCTTCATATGGACCTCTAAAATCTTAACTGAAGCATCTCAAGACTCATATATACAAACCCATTAATCCGCATCCTCCAGTTCACATCCTATACAATACATTTGCCTTCTTCTCATCACTATTCTTCACTGTTCCTGACTAAGGCTAATTTTCTCAATATCCTCAGCACACTGCTCATCGAATCCCTCTTGTCAATGCAATATGAGTATGTTGACATCAATGACAACACTGATTCACCTCATACTTGCAACAATCTCCCCCTTTGTCATTGATGGCAACATATGATGTGAAAAACCATCAAGACAAGAACTTCTCCTTTCTGTCACAGCTCCCCCTATCAGCAACATGTCTTCTCCTCATTTACTGCTCCCCCTTTGATCATCAGCTACTTATTTTTCACATGTCTTCTCTCCCCCTTTGACATCAATGGCAAAGGGCTCATACTTGTAATTTTAACACATCAGAATCATACCAGCTACTCCCCCTTAGTAGCAGCTCCCCATCATCAATTCGGATCACAAGATATGATTGTGATATCCACCGGACTGATGCACATCAGTGCATCCTAGTTCATCACCGGAGGGGCTGTGACCCCTAACTTCTCCCAGAGATATTCAAAAGAGTCCTTGGGAAGAGGTTTAGTAAAGATATCTGCAATCTGATCCTTGGAGGGAACATACTCCAACCTGACTTCTTCTTTGTTCACTTGTTCTCTCAAAAAGTGAAACTTGATAGATATGTGCTTAGTCTTAGAGTGCAATACCGGATTCTTGGAAATATTAATTGCACTTGAATTATCATAGAAAATTGTGATAGGTTCCTCCTATTCAACTTTAATGTCTCTTAGCATTTGCTTCATCCATAAGATTTGAGTGCAACTACCTACTGCTGCAATGTATTCTGCTTTAGTTGTAGACAGAGATATTGCATCTTATTTCTTGCTTAGCCAAGAAACCAATCTTTTCCCCAAAAAGAATGCTCCACCACTAGTGCTCTTCCGGTCATCCACATCTCCTGCCCAATCTGTATCTGTGTAAGCATGAAGAGAGAAATCTAGATCTCTAGGGTACCATAGACCATACTCAGCTGTTCCTTTCAAGTATCTGAAGATTCTTTTGACTGCCATAACATGATATTCTTTAGGATCAGCCTGGAATCTTGCTACAAGACCAACAGCCTGCATTATATCGGGTCTGGTCTGAGTGAGATACAACAATCCACCAATCATTGATCTATACTTTGTCTGATCTGCCTTTGGGGAGTCATAATCTTTGCTCAACTTACATCTGGTTGCCATGGGAGTGTTCATTGGCTTTGAATCTTCCATACCAAATTTCCTTAACAATTCTTTCACATATTTGGTCTAAGAAATGAAGATCCCTTTCTTTGTTTGAGTATTTTGCAGACCCAAGAAGAAATTCATTTCACCAAGCATAGACATTTCAAACTCACATTTCATCTGATTTGCAAAAGTTTTGCATATACTATCTCTTCCTCCAAAAATGATATCATCCACAAACACTTCAACAATCAAAATGTTTTCATGATCAATTTTGAAATATAAGTTACTGTCAGCAGTACCTTTGCTGAATCCAATCTACACAAGATGCTTATCCAACCTTTCATACCATGCTCTTGGGGCTTGTTTTAATCCATACAATGCTTTCTTCAACTTGTAGACCATATCATCATTGTCAGACAATTGAAATCCATCCGGTTGTTCAATGCAAACTTCTTCTTCTAGATCACCATTTAGGAAGGCAAACTTGACATCCATCTGATATACCTTGAAGTCTTTAAAGGCAGCAAATGCAAGAAATAATCTGACTGCTTCAATTCTTGCCACCGGAGCAAAGGTCTCTTCAAAATCAATTCCTTCTATTTGAGAGTAGCCTTTGCAGACCAATCTAGCTTTGTTTCTGATTACTTCACCAACTTCATTTAATTTGTTCCGGAAGACCCATTTGGTTCCAATCACATTCCTGTCTCTAGGTCTGGGAACATGATCCCAAGTATGATTTTTCTCAATTTGCATTAATTCATCTTTCATTGCTTTGGTCCAGTTTTCATCATTGCAGGCTTCATTAACTATTTTAGGTTCAATCTTTGAAATCAGACAACATTCATCCTAATTTTGAGCAACATTCCTTCTAGTTTGCACACCTTTGCTTCTGTCACCTATGATCTGATCTTCAGAGTGGTTCAGTGTTACATACCTTGGAATTTTGGGAGTATCCTGCACTGCTGCTTCTTGATCAGGCTCATTCAAACCTATCTCTTCTTCCTGATTTACTGGATCAGGCTGACTCTGACTTACCAGAGAGGATTGAGTTCCTTGAACCTGAACACCGTCTTGGTCATCTTCATCAAACTCATAAAATCTTGAGGGCTTCTCAATTCCTTCATCAACTTTCACATTAGTGCTTTCTATCATCTTCCTCAGTCTCTTATTGTAGCACCGGTATGCTTTGCTTTGAGTGGAGTAACCCAAGAAAATTCCTTCATCACTTCTAGCATCAAACTTTCCTAGATCTTCATCTCTTTTAATATAACACTTGCTACCAAATACTCTAAAATATTTCATAGTAGGAGTGATGCCAAACCAGAGTTCATAGGGGGTCTTACCAATATTGTTTCTGATTTGAACTCGATTTAGAGTGTAGACTGCAGTGCTGATAGCTTCTTTCCAGAACATCTGAGGAACATTTGCTTCCAACATCATTGTCCTAGCAGCTTCCTGGATGGTCCGGTTCTTTCTTTCAACTACTTCATTCTGTTGTGGAGTCCTAGGAGCAGACAATTGTCTCCTTATACCCTACTTCTCACAAAAGTCAATGAACTCACCAGATGTAAATTCACCAACTCTATCAGATCTTAGACACTTCAGTTTCAATCCGGTTTTGTTCTCTACCATAGCTTTGAAGATTTTGAACTTCTCAAATGCTTCTGATTTTTCTTTTAGGAAGGTAACCCACATCATCCGGGAATGGTCATCAATTAACAACATGAAATATCTATCACCTTGCAGACTCTTGATTCTTGTCAGACCACAGAGATCAGTATGTACTAATTCCAACAATCCGGTAGAGGACTGATCTTTTCTTTTGAAAGAGACTCTGCTTTGTTTACCTAGCTGACATTCTTTGCACAAACTATTTGTAGGTTTCATCAATTTTGGAAGATCTCTTACAGCCTGAGTATTGCTTATCTTGATGATGTTATCAAAATTTACATGACACATTCTTCTATGCCATAACCAACTTTGATCAACTTGAACAAATAGACAACTTTTATTTGAACCAACTAAATGAAAGATATTACCTTTTGTCTGAGTACCGGATGCAATTTCAGTTCCAGAGCTTGTAAAGATTCTACATTTTCCATTCTTAAACCGGAGATCATAGCCTTTGTCTACTAACTGACCAACACTGAGAAGATTGTGCTTCAATCCTTCAACATATAGTACATTACCTATTTTGCTCTTTCCATCAAAGGAAATAGTTCCCCTACCTCTGATTCTGCCAGCAGAATTGTCACCAAACTTTACCATTCCTCCTTCATACCTTTCCAAATTCAAGAACTTATCCTTGTCACCAGTCATATGGTGAGAACATCCACTGTCAATAACCCAATCATCCTTTTCTTCCACTTGAGCAGCCAAAGCTTTTTCCACAACCTTGTGATTGATAGATTCAGAGAGTATTGAATCTTCTTCCTTGATGGCAATAAACACCCATTCATTTCTAGATTTGTTTCCTAGTTCTGATTCATCATCTGTTACTCCTTCATTGTCATCTTCTTCATGAACATAATAGCAGTTCTTTTGAAACCTTTGTCTGTTAGTATTAGACCTTGCAAATCTTTCCGGACATCTTGAAGCAAAATGACCAATCTTATTGCAGTTGAAGCACTTAAAGGGTAGTTTTCCTTCATACTTACCGGATCCTCTTGGTAGTCTTTTTGCAATGAGGGCTTCAAGTTGAACTGTTTCTGCTTCTTCTTCTTCCATGTCTCTTCTTGCTTGATCATACCATGACATCTTCCTTGAAGAGTTTTCTCCTAGATCAAATCTCTATTTGCCTTTCACATAGGCACTGGCTTTGAAAGCAGATTCAGTCTTGGGAGGATCATCTCCAAACTCGGTCATTTCAAATGCAGCTAGCTTGCCAGTGAATTGTTCTCTTGTGACAGTTGTGTGGGCTCTGAATTCATCAATTGCAGTAACCTTGATTTTGTAGGCAGCAGGAGGGGATCTGAGGATTTTGTAAATAATCTCATTTTCATCCAGAGTTCCACCAGCATTTCTAATTCCACACACTAGTTCATTCACTCTTGGCATAAAAGTAGTGATTTTTTCATCATCTCTCATCTTTAATCTTTCAAATTTCCCTTTCAGACTTTGCAACCTTGCACTCTTGACAAACTCATCTCCTTCATACAGAAGTTCCAGTTTAGTCAGGATCTCGTATGCAGTTGGTAGGTCAATAACATTTGAGAGATCTGAGTCATTCAATGCGCTTAGAAGAGCTTCCTTGGTCCGCAGATTATTTTTAGCATCTGTGATTTCATTCAAAGTTGTCAGACCACCTTGTGGAGGTACATATGGTTTTGAAACCATGGCCAAGTATGCTTTTCCCATACATTCCAAGTGACATTTCATGCGACCCTTCCAGAGAGTGAAATTGGTTCCATCGAACTTCGGACTATCCTTTTTGTATGACGACATCCTGGATCTCCTCAAGCGGTTAAGCTCCTTTCAGAGGAACTTGGCTCTGATACCAATTGTTGGATCTAGGGCATACAACTGAGAGGGGGGGTGAATCAGTTGTATACAAACTTACTTTCTATTTCAAACACTTGATTCATCTTGTTAGTTAACAGCATATCAATTAATCATCCATGAAAGTAAAACACACAAACACAAGAGCAGATAAACATCAACACAATGAACACCAAGATTTTGACGTGGAAAACCTGGTTAAGGGAAAAACCACGGGGTGATTAACCCAAGGATTATTCTCTGTTAAAAGAATAAGAAAAAGAATGGCACTTGCCAATTAGGGCTAACTGCCTGAGCACACTGCTCACAAAGAGGCCCACTGCCTACAAGGAGACACACTGTCTACAAAGTGATAAGAATCACGGTCTTGAACTAGAGAATGACATCTTTACCATGTCCGGATCAGTTCCATTTAAGCCCAAAAACCTCTGCTCTGCCTTCCGCACTTCTCTTCGCTACACCACTCTCATCCACACACTCCACACTACAAAATGAACTTACAAACCTTTATTTATACAAGACATCAACTTAGGAACAATCATCTAAGTCGGCAATCAATCATAAGAATATCCGCAAGATGAATAACACATCCGGTCGGCCACCACAAGAACATTCGCAGGATGAACAACTCATCCGGTCGGCTAAACAGAGCAAGAACTTCATCCGGAAGATTATCTTCAATTCTGGGCTCTACCATCAATGCGGACCAACAACACAACCTAAACATGATCCATGGACATTTCCAAGCCTTCCTAAATGACCAGGTACATCCGCACTTCCTCTACTTACTGGAATCTCTTCTCTTCCTTATCCAGAACTTCAAGAACACAGTCTGTCGCCACTGTCACAATGCAAAAGGTACTTCTAGACCTCCAAATCAAACACAACTTGAGATGACACATCACAAGGACATCCCAAACACTCCTTCCAATTTGCAGATTAGGATTATACAATTCTGGACCTCACTGGACCTTTCTGTGATCCTCTGTCACTTGCTGGAACCGGTTCCACACCGACAGCCACAACTCCTTCAAATCTTCATGTGGACCTCTGAAATCTTAATTGAAGCATCTCAAGACTCATATATACAAACCTGTTAATCTGCATCCTCCAGTTCGCATCCTATACAATACATTTGCCTTCTTCTCTTCATTGTTCCTGACTGAGGCTAATTTTCTCAATATCCTCAGCACACTGCTCATCGAATCCCTCTTGTCAATGCAATATGAGTATGTTGACATCAATGACAACACTGGTTCACCTCATACTTGCAACATGATTAACCAAAGATATTATTCTCTATTAGAAGAATAGAAATAACAATATGTCACTTGCCAATTAGGGCTCACTGCCCGAGCACACTGCTCACAAGAGGCTCACTGCCTACAGGAGATACATGTCTACAAGAAAGGAAGATAACAAAATGTTTGAATTTATAAGAAGCATCCACACATGCTGAGGTTCAGTTCTGGTTAAGCTCAATAGACTGATTTGCTGCACTTCATTCTTACTCTCTCTTGATGCAGCTGTACTTTCACATTTTGGACCTCTTCTACTATCTTCACTCTACTTTTCTACTTTTATTCGCACCACACAACACACCTCGCACACATTCACATCTAAGTCAATCCTATATATATATCCACACAAGTGATTTCATCACCTTTTTAGTTAGCATCCAGAACTGTCAATAATTTCCTCAACTCTGATCTATCAGCTGAATCCTTGCACACCAAGTAATGCGGATGAAGCATATACTTGTAGAGGTCATCAATAATGTTGGCCAAACATAACTTATGCCTTAAAAACCTTTTCCATCATCAGTAACATATCTGGAATAATGTTTGATGTTCTGCCAGTCAATTCTTCCTCTGTCCACACTGTCACTTGGGAACCCGACACTCAAGTATTCATATCTCTTTATCCTTTCAACATCGGAGGCTCAAACCTTAGAATCTATCAGTCAAGATACTCCTCTTGACTTACCCAAATCTATACTTTACTAAGATACTTCTACTGGGAGATCCGAACCTGTCTGTTGGACCTTACTAACTGCTTTGTTCTTGCTTACCGAACCTTAACACTTCTTCAATTTGAATTCTAGTGAGGACCTATCATGTCTTGCAGATGTGTGGGATAACCTTTGTTTCCATCAATGACAACAATCATGAGTCCATATAGTGTCTCTTGCCAACAAAAAGATGCAGCATGGATTTAGGGGGATTGATCCAATGTTTTCTCTCTTAACCCCAAGGTGTTTGTTTGGTAATCTTCATAAACATCTGAAATCTTGACAAGATGGTTGGTGCTTTTAGTTTTACTCTTTGACAATGATTTTGATTGAGACTTTGGTGGTAGTCCTTGTACATTGATTGTATTACATGAGTCCTGAAAATGATATGTTGCTCATATTCATTTTGTTTTTCTCAATACAATATTATGCTTATGATATGTAGCCAAAATATGTAAGCATTATCTAGTGTAATGGAAACACGGTGGATTGGGATGTTCAGTTGCTTTATCTTCCATATTACTTGTTGGTGAATCTTGATTATAACAGTGACATGATAGCTGCACAGTGACTTTATTTTTCCAACAAATTTACATATGGTTGTGATCATTGTATTTACTCGAAAATATAGAGCAGTATGATAAAAGAGAAATGACAGTGTGCTACTTGAATCTTGGTTAGGATATGTAGCTGTTAGTGCATTAATGTTTTGGTAGTTTGAAGGGACAGTTCTTGAGAGAATAGTGTTTTTGGAACAATACCTTGTTAGTTTTGGTCAATATTTTCTTGGACAAAATATTTGCTAGTGTTCAATTGAGTTGGTACATGACATGATAAGCTTGAAGACAGTGATCTACAACTTTCAAGAATCTTTATCTTTGCTTTCTTGACTCCTTTGAAAGAGTATGCATATTCTTGATGCAAGGCAACTTTTGAAGTTAGTCATGTATTGGTTTGTTTTACCAGTGATGGTACTCTTGATGGTTAGCCATTCTTTGCTGGTCATTTTGGTGATAGTGATTGGTATATATTGGTTGTGTCTTCACTCAAACCTATGATCCTGGATGTCAATGCTCAATGATCCTTGACAGTGTTCAATGCATCTTGTAAATGTTGCCAATTGAGTAGATTTTGATAGGGAGACGGTGTCTTGAGCTTGAGAACCTGACTTCTCATGGTCTTTGACAGTTGTACTTGATAATAGTGCTTATATCTCTTACTTTGTTTTCTTAATAACAGTGATCTTTGACAGTACTTTATTGAGGACAGTCTTTCTTGATATAGTGGTATGTCATAGTAGAACAGTAGGCTCTATTAGTAGTCATCATTGCTTGGGAATACTCAGTGAAGTGATATGTTGAGTATATAGTTATCTTGCATAACAAATGGACAGTGATGTTTTTAATTCAATGATGACATTCATGTTTATCATTTGCAGTAAGATCTGGTTTTTGAAACAATGAATCTTGGGCATTACAATGTGGTTCTTGTCTATTCAGACTTCCTATTATTGACAGAGTATATCAAGTATGCAAAGGGGGAGAAAATAATATCTCAGTGATAGAGGACATAGTGCAATTAAAGGTTCATAAGGACAATACTTTGAATTAGAGTGAACAATGGACCTTTCAAGGATAGTGGACAGTATGTAGGATAGTTATCTAAAGTGAAATCAAGTGGTCATTTTAAAAGACATGGATTTTGGAATAGTGACATTGTTTGGAATCTATGAGTTGCACTTGCCCATGGTTCATTTCTTTATTTACATTTTTCATTTAACTACCTTTTTCTTGGTTCTTGGTTGTTAGGTTCCTTGATGTTGTTTTCTCATGAACTGCTCTTGTCTTTTGAGTTTTGTTAGTGAAAATGAGATAGTGACCACTAGGGACAATGTATCTACTGTTGACAGTGTATTTGCAATAAGTGCAGTGACAGTGAGCATTTGGTTACATATTTATTTGCCTTGATTATTTCAGTGGGTTTAGGAACTCTGTATGACAGTGCTAAGTTTATTCTGTTCTTGATAGTGTATTGACAAGGTCACTATTGCTGTCTTTCTCTCATTTGCCAAGGGAGTACTTCCTTATTATGATGCTTGAAAAAGAACAATGATGTGTTTACAATTGCATAATATAGCTGATACTAGACATTGTTCACATCTAATTTTGTTTTTTTCCTCTTTGGCACTCATTGCTAGTGATACAATGCGATTTGTTTTGGATTGTCTTGGAGCTCTTTTATCACACATTGATTGGTGATTACCAGTGGCATGTTAATGATAGTTTTGTATGCAAGTGTTCTATTTGTATGCTTTTAGTCAGTTGTGTGGTGTAGTATCCTTTTAGACAGAGTGGTCACTTCATCTTGGTTGAATCTTAAACCATGAGCTTCTTCATAGGGGGAGTACTTGTTTGGTGCACATGTATTTCTTTGTCATTGTTGTCAAAAGGGGGAGAAGATGGTAAAGTGAAAGTGCAATATTAGTTTGACATCAATGCCAAAGGGGGAGTTTGTTGGCATTGACATTGTTTGTCATTGATGTCAAAGGCAAAGGTTGAGTTATGAGAGCTTATGTTGATGATGTGATGAAGAGAATGGTGTTGATGGATCAAAGACATTAGGTTTAGTAGATCATTAGATGCTATTGTTTCAAGAGGATCTCAGTTGATTGAGGCAATGTTTTTTGTTGGTCATAAGGAGTTGAGTTGAGTTGTGATCATATCATACCATTCATAGTTTGGCATTGGATTGAGTTGATTATATTATGAGAAGATATGTACCCTTGTCAGATTTTATGATATATAGTTTAGATTATGCATACCAGTGATCTCATGATGTCATGATTCATCTTGTCAGGAGATGGAAAGAAGGAGTTGATAATGTCATGGTGACAGGGTCTACTTATTATTGGATTAAAGGAAACCAAAGGAGCTTGTTGTTTGTTAATGATATTCATGCTTCACAAAGCAGAGTACTCTTCTTCAAAGTAGAGTGCTTCTCTTCTTCATAAGTTAATGTATAATAAATTAATCATTGATTATCTTATGATGCCTTAAAGGTACTTTTAGAGAGTTGTAAGGGGAAGCTAGCTTATGGATGATACATATCAAAGTTTTGTCATTGCATTCTAAGGTGAGTTTTGTATTATGATGGAAAGGGTATCTTGTTTTGATTACTCATCCATCCTTTGATAAAATCAGTTGAAACAAGTTTGATGACTGGCAGAAGTCTAAGTTCAAATAGATGTTTTAGATTCTATTTTAAGTGAAGATTTAAGGTTTTGTAATACTCTATCTGTAATGTCAGAAAATGTCCCCTTGGGGACTTTTCCCTCATAAGGTTTAGTTCTCGGGTCTTTAGCATGCATTTAGGACATTTTGGTTCATATTTTGGCATCCCAATGGAATGAGACCTAGGTTCGATGGTAAATTGGACCTAGGTGGATCCCTTGAGTTGTACCCTACCCAAAATAGGGGGAAGACTTGGGCACCCGCACCCTAGTCCTGCCCTATTTTGGGGCAGCCCTAATTTTTGGGTGTTGGTTAGTGACTGTTATTAGGTCCATTTGCTGACACAATAAGTTTGAATTTCAAAAACCTTGGTGAGAGTGTTTGTAGATTAATATATAAACATGCTTAGGCATTCATTTGTAAACTAGATTATGTTCATGTGATTTTGTTATCCTAAGGTGATTCAAGGCCTTTTATTGTGTTGCAAGAGTAGACTTGTATGTTTTGTGTTGATATTTGTAGATTTGAGCATCAATCTCCTCATGGCATGAAGAGCCTCTTCCTCCCATGAGAGATTCACTACAAGGTGACATAGTATTGTGTTTTCATCATTGATTCCTTTGGTTTTTTCCTTTGTCTCACAAGGGTATGCACTCTTTGTTTGACAATAGTGTTCGGAGACTTAAGTATCCTCTGGGGCTTGACTGAGGCAAGCCTCTAAATGTCACAACCCCAAAACAAAGTCTTGTGATTGCAGGTTATAGGTGTCGCATTTGGGAAAAGTGGAGTTGCAGGAAGGATTGACAGACATCAGGGATTCAGGATCTAAAGAAAAGTAGGACACTTGAGCACTTTTAGGACTTGGGTACTTGCTCTAGTGTCCTCCACATATAGATTGTAGGAAACTGAAGATATAGGCTTGATCAATGTTAGAAGGAGGTCCAGAGTCTATAAGGAAACTAGCACCTTTGACTTGGATGCCCACTCTAGTGTTCTCAACTATTCTGCTTTGAGACCTTGAAAACAAGTATTATGTGATTTAGTATTTTACTTCTGTCTACAAGAGCTTTTTCTATCATTTGTCAATTTGTTGTTGTATTTGCATAATTATGGTTTTGATGGTTAATTGGGCATAAGAGAAGGAAAATTAATAATCAAATTCCCTAATCCAACTTTTCCTACATTTGTGAGTGACCTAGGGTATGATAGTGCTCGCCACTCGACCTTAGATCCTTCAATGTTTAGTGGAGAGGCGGATTTAAACACATAAAAACTAAAACATTAATAAATCCAGTTTTCCCCTAAACATTTTGGTGAACTCATGTTTTTAGACTTAAATTAAAACTTTCTGAGTGTTTGTCTTTAGATTTGGATTGATTTCATTCATTCATATAATCATTCATTTTATTACATTGAGAAAAATTAAAAAAAATTGAAAATTCAAAAAAATTTCATTGTTGGGCTTACTAAATTGCATCAATTCTTTCTAAATTTTCTTAATTCATGATTTTTACATCAGATCTGATATAAACTATGGAAAAATCCAAAAATTCAAAATTTTGCATTGCATTTTTATCAATTAATTGCTAGGGTTTTGTGGAAATTTTGACAATTTTTTATAACCTACTATTTCCAAAATCTAGGGTTAGTAGGCAAAATCTTTTATGATATTTTTTTACTGATTTTAGAGGCTCATTAAAATTAACATTTGTCTGTAGTCTTTAATTTTAGTGTAAATTTGCATTTAGATTTAAAATATTTGCAATTTTGCATAGAAAATTTCAACAAAAACTAGCAATTTTGATGCATTTTTATTAAATTTGCATGGGCATTTTGCATGTTCAATCTTGAAACTAATTTTCAGATTTGAGAGTATTTAATTTCCATCAAAAGTCAGACTTCAAAATATTCACATAGCATTTTGTCCCAAGATATCAAACCTAGGGCTTCGAAAACAACAATTTTCGCTAAATTTGGCCTTATCAACTTTATAAACTTGCACCAAAGGTGTGTTGTGAAAGATATTTTGGCATCATTTTTCTTTTATCAGGGTAATCATTTTCTTCCCCTCATAAAATCTTCACAACACCCTCTTAACGAGCTCTTGTAGTGATAATTTGGTGAAAAACTACACAATTTGACTATTTTTACCCTAGGGTTTGACCTAGTTTGCACTCCAAGTGTGTTGTGATCAATTTTATGGATTGCAGTGACTGATAGTGTTGATATTTTTTTTTGTAACTCCTAAAATTCTTCACAACACCTCTTTTGATAGGTCTTGGAGTTGAGAAACCATGAAAAATAGCCTATTTTTGCTATATTTTCACTAGGGTTTGACCTTAAGTGGCACTAAAAGCATGTTGTGTTAGGTATTTTGGCACTACGTGGTTGTTATTACTAATATTATTTTATTTCCATCATCATTTTCCTCACAACACCCTTTCTTATGCTCTCTTGCATTGAGTTTTGGTGAAAAAGTGCCTATTTTGACATATTTTCACTATATTTTGACTTGGCATCAACTTGAAATCGCATCAAGAGTGTGTTCAGAGTGATCATATTACTATTTTGGACTGATATCAGGCATATAACTTTCTTCCCTTGACTTAAATCCTTACAACAACCTTTGTTTCATTCATAGGCATTGAAAACTAAGCGAAAAATCAAGCATTCTGGGCTTATTTTTCTCGTCTTTTGCACCAATTTTGAAAAGCTTTCAAAATCTGATTTGGCATTGTTCAAACCTTGGAATCTATCAGTCAAGATACTCCTCTTGACTTCCCCAAATCTATACTTCACTGAGATACTTCTACTGGGAGATCTGGTCCTGTCTGTCGGACCTTACTGACTGCTCTGTTCTTGCTTACCGGACCTTAACAATTCTTCAATCTAACTTCTGGTGAGGACCTATCATGTCTTGCAGATGTGTGGGATAACCTTTGTTTCCATCAATGACAACAATCATGAGTCCATATAGTGTCTCTTGCCAACAAAAAGATGTAGCATGGATTTAGGGGGAGTGATCCAATATTTTCTCTCTTAACCCCAAGGTGTTTGTTTGGTAATCTTCATAAACATCTGAAAGCTTTACAAGATGGTTGGTGCTTTTAGTTTTACTCTTTGACAATGATTTTGATTGAGACTTTGGTGGCAGTCCTTGTGCATTGATTGTACTACATGAGTCCTGAAAATGATATGTTGATCATATTCATTTTGTTTTTCTCAATACAATATTATGCTTATGATATGTAGCCAAAATATGTAAGCATTATCTAGTGTAATGGAAACACGGTGGATTCGGATGTTTAGTTGCTTTATCTTCCATATTACTTGTTGGTGAATCTTGATTATAACAGTGACATGATAGCTGCAAGTGACTTTATTTTTCCAACAAATGTACATATGGTTGTGATCATTGTATTTACTCGAAAATATAGAGCAGTATGATAAAAGAGAAATGACAGTGTGCTACTTGAATCTTGGTCATGATATGTAGCTATTAGTGCATTAATGTTTTGGTAGTTTGAAGGGACAGTTCTTGAGAGAATAGTGTTTTTGGAACAGTACCTTGTTAGGTTTGGTCAATATATTCTTGGACAAAATATTTTCTAGTGTTCAATTGAGTTGGTACATGACATGATAAGCTTGAAGACAATGATCTACAACTTTCAAGTATCTTTATCTTTGCTTTCTTGACTTCTTTGAAAGAGTATGCATATTCTTGATGCAAGGCAACTTTTGAAGTCAGACATGTATTGGTTTGTTTTACCAGTGATGGTACTCTTGATGGTTAGCCATTCTTTGCTGGTCATTTTGGTGATAGTGATTGGTATATATTGGTTGTGTCTTCACTCAAACCTATGATCCTAGATGTCAATGCTCAATGATCCTTGACAGTGTTCAATGCATCTTGTAAATGTTGCCAATTGAGTAGATTTTGATAGGGAGATAGTGTCTTGAGCTTGACCACCTAACTTGTCATGGTCTTTGATAGTTATACTTGATAATAGTGCTTATATCTCTTACTTTGTTTTCTTAATAACAATGATCTTTGACAGTACTTTATTGAGGATAGTCTTTCTTGATATAGTGGTATGTCATAGCAGAACAATAGGCTCTGTTAGTAGTCATCATTGCTTGGGAATACTCAGTGAAGTGATATGTTGAGTATATAGTTATCTTGTATAACAAATGGACAGTGATGTTTTCAATTCAATGATGACATTCAAGTTTATCATTTGCAGTAAGATCTGGTTTTTGAAACAATGAATCTTGGGCATTACAATGATGTTCTTGTCTATTCAGACTTCCTATTATTGATAGAGTATATCAAGTATGCAAAGGGGGAGAAAATAATATCTCAGTGATAGAGGACATAGTGCAATTAAAGGTTCATAAGGACAATACTTTGAATTAGAGTGAACAATGGACCTTTCAAGGATAGTGGACAGTATGTAGGATAGTTATCTGAAGTGAAATCAAGTGGTCATTTTAAAAGACATGGATTTTGGAATAGTGACATTGTTTGGAATCTATGAGTTGCACTTGCCTATGGTTCATTTCTTTATTTACATTTTTCATTTAACTACCTTTTTTCTTGGTTCTTGGTTGTCAGGTTCCTTGATGTTGTTTTCTCATGAACTACTCTTGTCTTTTGAGTTTTGTTAGTGACAATGAGATACTGACCACTAGGGACAATGTATCTACTGTTGACAGTGTATTTGCAATAAGTGCAGTGACAGTGAGCATTTGGTTACATATTTATTTGCCTTGATTATTTCAATGGGTTTAAGAACTCTGTATGACAATGCTAAGTTTATTCTGTTCTTGATAGTGTATTGACAAGGTCACTATTGCTGTCTTTCTCTCATTTGCCAAGGGAGTACTTCCTTATTATGATGCTTGAAAAAGAACAATGATGGATTTACAATTGCATAATATAGTTGATACTTGACATTGTTCACATCTAATTTTGTTTTTTTTCCTCTTTGGCACTCATTGCTAGTGATACAATGTGATTTGTTTTGGATTGTCTTGGAGCTTTTTTATCAAACATTGATTGGTGATTACCAGTGGCATGTTAATGAGAGTTTTGTATGCAAGTGTTCTATTTGTATTCTTTTAGTTAGTTGTGTGGTGTAGTATCCTTTTAGATAGAGAGGTCACTTCATCTTGGTTGAATCTTAAACCATGAGCTTCTTCATAGGGGGAGTACTTGTTTGGTGCACATGTATTTCTTTGTCATTGTTGTCAAAAAGGGGAGAAGATGGTAAAGTGAAAGTACAATATTAGTTTGACATCAATGCCAAAGGGGGAGTTTGTTGGCATTGACATTGTTTGTCATTGATGTCAAAGGCAAAGGTTGAGTTATGAGAGCTTATGTTGATGATATGATGAAGAGAATGGTGTTGATGGATCAAAGACATTAGGTTTAGTGGTTCATTAGATGCTATTGTTTCAAGAGGATCTTAGTTGATTGAGGCAATGTTTTGTGTTGGTCATAAGGAGTTGAGTTGAGTTGTGATCATATCATACCATTCAAAGTTTGGCGTTCGATTGAGTTGATTATATTATGAGAAGATATGTGCCCTTGTCAGATTTTGTGATATACAGTTTGGATTATGCATACCAGTGATCTCATGATGTCATGATTCATCTTGTCAGGAGATGGAAAGAAGGAGTTGATAATGTCATGGTGACAGGGTCTACTTATTATTGGATTAAAGGAAACTAGAGGAGCTTGTTGTTTGTTAATGATATTCATGCTTCACAAAGCAGAGTACTCTTCTTCAAAGTAGAGTCTTCTCTTCTTCATAAGTTAATGTATAATAAATTAATCATTGATTATCTTATAATGCCTTAAAGGTACTTTCAGAGAGTTGTAAGGGGAAGCCAGCTTATGGATGATACATATCAAAGTTTTGTCATTGCATTCTAAGGTGAGTTTTGTATTATGATGGAAAGGGTATCTTGTTTTGATTACTCATCCATCCTTTGATAAAATCAGTTGAAACACGTTTGATGACTGGTAGAAGTCTAAGTTCAAACAGAGGTTTTAGATTTTGTTTTAAGTGAATATTTAAGGTTTTGTAATACTCTATCTATAATGTTAGAAAATGTCCCCTTGGGGACTTTTCCCTCATAAGGTTTAGTTCTCGGGTCTTTAGCATTGATTTAGGACATTTTGGTTCATATTTTAGCATCCCAATGGAATGAGACCTAGGTTCGATTGTAAATTGGACCTAGGTGGATCCCTTGAGTTGTACCCTACCCAAAATAGGGGGAAGACTTGGGCACCCGCACCCTAGTCCTGCCCTATTTTGGGGCAGCCCTAATTTTTGAGTGTTGGTTAGTGACCGTTATTAGGTCCATTTGCTGACATAGTAAGTTTGAATTTCAAAAACCTTGGCGGGAGTCTTTGTAGATGCATATATAAACATACTTAGGCATTCGTTTGTAAACTAGATTATGTTCATGTGATTTTGTTATCCTAAGGTGATTCAAGGCCTTCTATTGTGTTGCAAGAGTAGACTTGTATGTTTTGTGTGTTGATATTTCTAGATTTGAGCATCAATCTCCTCATGGCATGAAGAGCCTCTTCCTCCCATGAGATATTTACTACAAGGTGACATAGTATTGTGTTTTCATCATTGATTCCTTTGGTTTTTTCCTCTGTCTCACAAGGGTATGCACTCTTTGTTTGACAACAGTGTTCGGAGACTTAAGTATCCTCCGGGGCTTGACTGAGGCAAGCCTCTAAATGCCACAACCCCCAAAAAAAGTCTTGTGATTGTAGGTTATAGGTGTCGCATTTGGGAAAAGTGGAGTTTTAGGAAGGATTGACAGACATCAGGGATTCAGGATCTGAAGAAAAGTAGGACACTTGAGCACTTCTAGGACTTGCGTACTTGATCTAGTGTCCTCTACAGATAGATTTCAAGAAACTGAAGATATAGGGTTGATCAATGTCAGAAGGATGTCTAGAGTCTATGAAGAAACTAGCACCTTGGACTTGGGTGCCCGCTCCAGTGTCCTTGACTATTCTGCTTTGAAACCCTAAAAACAAGTATTCTGTGATTTAGTATTTTACTTCTGTCTACAAGAGCTTTTTCTGTCATTTGTCAATTTGTTGTTGTATTTGTATAATTATGGTTTTGATGGTTAATTGGGCATAAGAGAAGGAAAATTAATAATCAAATTCCCTAATCCAACTTTTCCTACATTTGTAAGTGACCTAGGGTATGATAGTGCTCGCCACTCGACCTTAGATCCTTCAATGTTTAGTGGAGAGGCGGATTTAAACACATAAAAACTAAAACATTAATAAATCCAGTTTTCCCCTAAACATTTTGTTGAACCCATGTTTTTGGACTTAAATTAAAACTTTCTGAGTGTTTGTCTTCAAATTTGGATTGATTTCATTCATTCATATAATCATTCATTTTATTACATTGAGAAAAATTCAAAAAAATTGAAAATTTTGGAAAATTCAAAAAAATTTCATTGTTGGGCTTACTAAATTGCATCAATTCTTTCTAAATTTTCCTAATTCATGATTTTTACATCAGATCTGATATAAAATATAGAAAAATCCAAAAATTCAAAATTTTGCATTGCATTTTTATCAATTAATTGCTAGGGTTTTGTGGAAATTTTGACAATTTTTTATAACCTAGTAATTCCAAAATCTAGGTTAGTAGGCAAAATCTGTTATCATATTTTTTTACTAATTTTAGAGGCTCATTCAAATTAGCATTTGGCTGTAGTCTTTAATTTTAGTGTAAATTTGCATTTAGATTTAAAATATTTGCAATTTTGCATAGAAAGTTTCAACAAAAACTAGCAATTTTGATGCATTTTTATTAAATTTGCATGGGCATTTTGCATGTTCAATCTTGAAACTAATTTTCAGATTTGAGAGTATTTAATTTTCATCAAAATTGAGACTTCAAAATATTCACATAGCATTTTGGCCCAAGATCTCAAACCTAGGGCTTCGAAAACAACAATTTTCACTAAATTTGGCCTTATCAACTTTATAAACTTGCACCAAAGGTGTGTTGTGAAAGATATTTTGGCATCATTTTTCTTTTATCAGGGTAATCATTTTCTTCCCCTCATAAAAAGCTTCACAACACCCTCTTAACGAGCTCTTGTAGTGATAATTTGGTGAAAAACTACACAATTTGACTATTTTTGCCCTAGGGTTTGACCTAGTTTGCACTCCAAGTGTGTTGTGATCAATTTTATGGATTGCGGTGACTGATAGCATTGATATTATTTTTTGTATCTCCTAAAATTCTTCACAACACCTCTTTTGATAGGTCTTGGAGTTGAGAAACCACAAAAAATAGCCTATTTTTGCTATATTTTCACTAGGGTTTGACCTTAAGTGGCACTAAAAGCATGTTGTGTTAGGTATTTTGGCACTATGTGGTTGTTATTACTGATATTATTTTACTTCCATCATCATTTTCCTCACAACACCCTTTCTTATGCTCTCTTGCATTGACTTTTGGTGAAAAAGTGCCTATTTTGACATATTTTCACTATATTTTGACTTGGCATCAACTTGAAATCACATCAAGAATGTGTTCAGAGTGATCATATTACTATTTTAGACTGATATCACACATATAACTTTCTTCCCTTGACTTAAATCCTTACAACAACTTTTGTTTCATTCATAGGCATTGAAAACTTATCAAAAAATCAAGCATTTTGGGCTTATTTTGCTCTTGTCTTTTGCACCAATTTTGAAAAGCTTTCAAAATCTGATTTGGCATTGATTTGAGCTTATAAATATGGCCTCTAATTAGAATAACAATCATAGGTTCCCTCCTAAACCATACATGAAAAGAAAAGCACCTAAACCTAAAATTGTCTTTACACCTCATGATAGAACAATCGGTGATTTTGAAGGAGCTCTTTACATCACCGTGAAAATAATGGAACACATCGTGGAGGGAAATCTCATTGATCCTAATTACATGACAAATGTTGCCACTAAAAATTTCCTCTTTTCAAATCAATTAATACAAGGACCCTATAGCCCTTCGAACTTGGTGATTAAGACACATACGGGAGTCCTAAAGAAACCATTGGGTAAGATATCATTGTTAGTAACTGTATTTGAGAAACATGTTGAACAATGGTTTGATATTACCTGTGATTCTAATACCTTTGATATAAAACTTGGAATCCCTTGGTTAAAGGTTATGAAAGCAGTCCCTTCAACTGTTTATAAATGTGTTAAATTTCCTTTAAATGGACAAGTGCATGTCATTCATAGAAATACATACATACCTTTAGCTACAAAACAACTCTTCACATTAGATTACTTTTACAACAAAAATAATGACAAGTTAGAGCTATGAACAGACTTCATATTTTTTAGCTACAGAAATTACAAATCGAAACTATTACATCCAACACCTAGTCCTCCTACACAAGAAATGACAAAAGAGAAACAACCCGCATGTGAAAAGAACTTTAGACCAAAAGGACAAGGTCCCTATGCTGAGGTTCTATTGTGTGGTTACACAACACACACCATTTTAACTTGACAAAATAGGGACCCAAATTTTTTCTTAGCTTGGCTTGTGTTTTTTCTGCTTTTCAGTAGTCTGGTAAAAGTAAGTCATGCAGGTGATCCTGCATAAGGGAGCTGGGTAAGTCATCATGATGAGGTCAGTTCATCAAAGTTAATATTTCATATCAATAACCTCATGGTTGGAAAGAGTACAAAATTTCATGCAGGTTTGCCTTTTGGATCAGCCTGATATTCCTTAGGGAGTGAGAGTTATGGTGAGTCAAAGTCCTGGTCGAACCTGATATTTCCAGGGGGGGTCATATTTCTTAACATCAGTCATCTTATGTTAGATCACCCCAATCCAATTTTATCACCCAATAATTATTTGGTCCGAAACTCCAGACGTCAATCTTACATGGTAGTGATATTTACCCATCAAACAGCTTCATATATTTTGTGGGGGTCATATTTCGAATATCACCCGATATTTTGAATATCACCCGATCTGTCAAATATCACCCTGTCGCAAAATATCACCCCAGAGCTAATATGCTGATGACATCATCCAATCCCAATGAACAAAGGAAATCACCCTGATGGTGACCTCATCATCCTTTTTACCTCGTGGAGGTATATTTCAAATGATCATCCTTTTAAACAACATGACGGTGACATTATCCCGATCTTTCAAAAAGGGGGTCACTCTAGTTTTAGGGGGTCATATTAAAAACATCACCCAACATTTTAAACATACATTGATTTTCGAGGCATGACTTGATATTCTAAATATCACCTGATCTTTCGAAGATCACCCCCTCCTCTTTCTGCATAACATTTAATGAACATAAATGCAGTAGGTGGGTTCCAGCCGATTGCGAATGCGATATGAACACTTGGCAACATCCGTGAATTTTGGCAGAAGATCAATGGTTTTGATTGATTTATCCTAGTTTTTCCCTAATTTACCTAATAGATGAGTTTAAAAGTGAATTTCCAAGGTCATTTTGCATTTACCTTGTGAAGAAACAAAGAATTTACAGAGAAAACATTCAAACCCTCATACGAGCTACCTGTGGATAGAGTAATAGCTTGCAGCAGAATAGAACACGTGATCATCACTGATATCTGAGTCCCTTTTCCATAATCATCAGCCTATTCAAGGAGATAAGCATTATTAGGTAAGTAATTAAAAACCCTCCTATTGTCATTTTCTGCTCGTCCAGGTATTATACTTTCCAGTGGCTTGAAACTGTAAATTATGCATATCATGATGAAATAGAGATTAATAAGTATTATATGCATGATGCTGTAAAAGTATAATGTTGTATGCATGCATGTGAATATTATGGTAAGACCAGTCATGTTTATTGTAGGAATCCATGGCAGACATCAAGAGGAACATGTCTAAGTCTAAATTTGTTAAGCCTATGTTTGCTCAACCTGAGGGAGTGCAGTTCAAGTATGGTGTTATTGGAGATATTCATCAAGGAAACACAGATTTGGTAGCATGGTCGTCCAAAATGCATGATGATAAAAATAGTACCCTACTAGACACCATATTTACATCAGGAATGTGGTATGCAGCTGGATTTCCTTATTCCATGGAAGCTCTGGAATTGATAATAGAATGTGCTAGAAATTATACCCTCAGATGAGGCAAGTAGAAAAACATGGTAGGGTTTATGCAGATTTGTCCATCCAAGGGATCACATCCACTTTCAACCTCCCAAAAGGAAAGAAAGTAGGCAGTATGGATCTGAAAAAGCTACAGATTGAATATGAAAATAATAAGAAGATTGCAAGGAAGAGGATATACCAGGGGAGATCAAAGAACAACACTTACACTGCCTCTGCCAAATTACTAGTGCATTTGTACAAATTTGATTTTGATGAGGAATATCTGTATATGATTGCCTTGCCCAGCAGGATGACAGGCCAGCCTACTACTAGAAGTTTCAAGGATTGGATGTATGGAGTCATCATGATGTGTCTTTATACAGATAATAAGCCATTATGGGCTAAGATCATTAGTGATGCCTTAGATGTGCAGATGATGAACCTAGGAGGCCTGGAATGCTCATTTTTCATGACTTCATATGTTGTATATTCATGTGCATATAAAGGAACATTTAATGCACTGACCACAGTTGGAAAGATTGGTGGCAGTTTAAATGATGCCCATATATGGGACCATTACCCTTAGTTGCAGAGAACAAATTATCTCCCTGACTCCAAATTAGTGAATGATGCATTTTCTATGCATCTGGTTAGAACAATGGAGGAGGATATAACCAAAAGACTGAGCATGGAAGCTTAAGAAGTTATATACAAGCATGATGCCTAGTTTATCTAGTTTGCCACATATTCTTAGATCAGACTAGAAGGCTTTGAAGGCTAGCCATTGATGCTACCCAGGTACCCTACTGATGGGGTAGTCTTGATGGAGTTCTTGAGACAAGTATCAGCTATACTAGATGCATACAAAGAAAACAAGAAAATACCTCCAATATTGTTTCTAGTAACTATAGGGTGGTACATATGTCCTGATTCTAAAAACATAAAGAAGGCCATAGCAAGTCTAAACATGATGAACTTACAACCATTTCCATTGGCTAGATCATACGACCCCTATGGAAGAATGCAGAAGATTATGGGGAAGCCCATACATTAAAAGAACTTAGAGGATTTCTGGATTGATTGTGAAGATGAGGCTGAGGTCAGAAGAAGGAAATATCAAAGGCTCACCCTCAATCAGGTAAGGACATTTGACTGTATTCCAGTGCCTACGTAGTTAAAGAAAGATGATAGCAAGATTATGTCAAATGAATATGAAGACAATAAGGTGTATAATGACACCATTTCAGCCCCTGACCTAACTCAACCTAAGGACATTTCATTAGATTAGTTTATAGGTGGGGAGCTGCAATTGACAAAAGCATGGGTAAATGAACAAATCACTACACTGAAGAAGAAAGTTGTGGCCATCACAGTAGACAACAAGAGGAAAAGGCAAGAAATTCCAGATGAAGAATATGATGACTTTCTTGTTGAGAAGAGAAAATCCAATGGAGAAAGGCTGCCACCTGAAGAACAAAGCAAAAGACACCCCAGAGGAAGAAAGACTTATAGTGAACCTAAGGGGTTAATAATTGAAAGAATTGATATACCAGCTGAAGGTGCATCTGCATCAGGACAGGCATCAGCCTCATCTGCAGGTAGATTAACCAAGAACAAAAATAATCCTAAGGCTAGCTGTTGAGCCTGTAGCAGTAAGAGATAAAGGCCAAACCTCACAGTAGAATATGGAAGAGGATATCATTATTGAAGAGGAGCCAGTGAATAAAGAGCCTGCAGGAGATGACCCCATGATGGTCACAAGAAAGAGGAAGGCACCCCTGGTGGCATCACCACCTAAAAGATAGAGAACATCTATGAGGGGTGAGATAAGAGATGACCCCATAGTATTAAGGGGAGCTAGTAGTGAAGTGTTCAGGAAAGAATTGCAACATGATGTGCCACTTCCTACCATCATTTAGTTTAAGACTGAGAAGGCTGAAGAACAAGCAAAAGAAGCCACTAGAATAGGTCAAGGTGGTCCTTTCTCATTGCAGGAAACTGTTGACCTATCATATGACGAGGTGTTGCAGAACGTAGCCTCTCAATAGATGGAGACCCTTGCTTCTAATACTCACATGACCCCAAATGGAACCCCATCAGTACAGATGGCGGTATTAGAAGAGTTGAAGCAAGCAGAGTAGGAGAAATAAAATAGCCCAGAGAGGGCATCCCAACAAATTGGGCTTGATAAGTTAGTTGATCAGGTGACTAATCCTGCAATGATAGCCCTAACATATAGCGAGGATGTAAGTCCCAAACATCAAGCAGGTGAACCTAATAAAATAGAAAATATTGAGGAATACGAGCTAGAAGAAATAGAGAATAGTACTCTAGATATGGGTCAGCAACAACAAGAAATACTTGCTGAGCCTAAAATAGTAGAAGTCCACCAAAAGGGCAGGAATGATCAAAGCACATCAAGTAATGATGTCCCCTGGACTCAAGAAACATCAAATGATAAGGATATATTAGGTCATGATGACCTTAAGACCCAGGAGGTAGATATATCAGGTGCGGAGCATAATGTGATCCAGGATCAGGTAGATGCACCTAGTATGAATATAATGATATCCACAGATGCAAGTATACCTCATGATGAGGAAATTCCCAAAGTGGAGGAAACACAAGAGGGAGTAAAAGATCAGGTCCAGGACCAACATGTAGATACACAACATGATCCTCCCCTGTAGGAAGAAGTTCTTCAAGAGGAAGAAATACCACAGGATCCCCCTCAAGATAAATATCATGAGGAAGAAATTAGTAAATCACCCTCTCCATCAAGAACCAAGATAGATACTGGAGATCAGGGTGGACATGATGATGACGGACAACAAGGATCTAGAGACCAAGTACCTCAATGGCTTGAGAGAGAAATAGGTACGGAATTAGGTTTCGAGATTCAGGAGTTTGATGTTTCCACATTGTTTTCAGAAACCATCATGAAGCCTAAGAGGAAAACCAAATTAACATCTACAATTAGAAGAGATCCTGTTATAGGCAGAAGGACTGCCCAGGTATCACTTCCCATTATTGAGAAAGAGAAAGGCAAAATTGCCCTAGAAGACTTCCAAACTACCATAGTTGACTTCGGGTTTGCCAATGAAGACCAAGAGGGTCAGGAAGGGAAGGATATAATAGATTCTTTAACCCAAAGGGTGAAGAAGGAAAAAGAGAAGAATAAGCAACATAAAGAGCACATTGCTCAGCTGCATTCATACATAAAAGGGTTGATTAATCCTGACAATACATCATCAGATCAGGCAATCCCATTGACTGCAATTTCTCAAGAGGAGGTTAATAAATTAGACCTTATGAAGTATGAGTTAGTGATCATGAGAAAGTGGATGTTGTCTACACTCACGGGAGTGGAAGGTCATTCCATTTAGAGAAAGCCTTGGGTCCTTTGAGTGAAATAAAGAGGATTAATCCTCATATCCTAATAAACAATCATGTAGTAGATAATAACACTACCATGCTGGTAGATATTTGGTATAAAGACATCAGGTTTGAATGTGATGTACTGAAGAAGTGCAGTAGTAAGTTAAGAGATATAAGTGTGAAGCTGCACAGTATGATGTCATTTGAAGCAGAAGTCCTAGAGGCCTTAGAAGGAAAAGTAGAGGGGAAAATTGAAAACCAAGACGTGGACTTTGCCATAAAAGCTTTGCATAATAACTTCCAGTTGATGGTTGATGACCCTCTTACCTACCTGACAGAAGAAGTAATGAATAAGATCATGAGGATCAAAGTTCGGGTGGAGAACTATAATGAAACATTGAGCAATAGGAAGGGTAAATTGGAGACCCTCATAGATAAGTTTCAAGCCCACAAGCACACCAATAGTAAAGCCAAAACTCAGAATGGTAGGGAAGTTGAAAGAATAGTAGAAACATATGAAAATATCAGGACAATAATGCAGTTCCATATACAAGGCGATATTCATCAGGATGATGAAGACACAAAAAGTGATGATCATGATGATCATGATGATGATGAAGAAGACCCTGAGGAATAAAAGAAGATGCACCACAAGGGAAATACATGCATCAGGTACTTAGAAGAAAATAAGCTACCTAGATGGTTGCCAGCTGGCAACCTGTGCCACGAGAGATAGTTGACCAAGTCAAAAGGAATATGCACTGTTGATCTTAATCGATAAATCTTGATTGTAGATCATTCGTAACTGCTCCCTCACCTTATTCTATAAAAGGTACAGGATGCCTTGTTTTAAACATTCAGAAGCTTAATCGAAATTTGTTTGTTGAAATATTAGGGCCTATTTCAAAGTTATTGTAAACATACATGTTTTTGCATACTTAATGAAAGAGAAGACCATTTTGATTACAAATCATAGTAAATCCTAAGTAATCTGTGTCTAGATTCTTGATACATGCTTTGATTGGCTGGGTCCCTTGGAGTGCTCATTAGTCTACTTGTATTATTTACATTCACCATCCTTTGAAGTTAGCATCATCTGTATCTAGCTGTGGAACATCTTGGTGAAAATATGGTTTGATTTCTTCTCCTAATGACAGTATCAAGTGTGTATGTGGCTCAATATCTAAAGATTCATCATAATTTGAAGTATTGTTTTTCAATTTCTTTTAATTTCATTAATTCACCATCACAATTGCAAATAATAGATAATCAGAAGCAAATAACATGAAATATGTAGACATCTCATAGATAACTGAAGATTCATAGCATATTTGAAGTTACAACATGTACAATTGATAAATATCATACAAAGACTTAAGCATAGACACATCATTTGAAGAAATATATTGTGTAGAATAACCTTTATGTGTAGCATCTTTATAGGAACTGAATCCTACTGATAAACAAACGTAAGGCCCCCAAATGGAAAGAGTAATGCACATCAACCACTGAGTAACGTCAGTAGATTAAGAACTAATCCATGGAGACTTGGGATCATGAATTCTTTGAATTCATCATATCTTTCAAGATGAGTAAAGGTTGTGTAACTTTTATTCTATGTTTGCTTATGACTAACATCATCATCAACATAAATTGGTGCTAGAAGGAGGGCCTCCCTCTCGTCATTAGTAGGTTTTATCAGATTTGATGATGCAAATAGAAAGGTAACACTGAAACACCTCCAGATTTTGATTAATACGCAAAGATTTGTTGTATTATGCTTGTACATGCTAAACATTTGTGAAGTTTTTAAAATTGACCATAAATATTGCAAGATTTGTGGTAAATCATTGTGAATTTACAAAGATTAGTCCTATTTGAGGTAAATTTGTCAAAGCTTTGAGGTAATATGCTTTAGAAACTTGATATCCAGTTGTAAGTGTCACCAGACCTTAATATCACCTCATATTTGCATTGTTCATGCAAATATTTCGTAAATATCTAGTCAGTTTCACTTTTTGACCATAAATACAGCCTTCACTAGTAAATTCCAACTAATCTTTAGAGTCAACCAACCAATTTTCCTTACATTTGAGAAATCCTGGCTCACAGGCCAAATACCAAGTCCTGATCCACCAGACTTTTTGAAGAATTACCTGTCAGAGGATTCATACCTAGAACTATAGACATTCATCACACTCATGGTTCTAGTACATCAGGAGCATCACTAGAATGTCCTCCTATAACTCCTATTGGTTTCTAAATACCTACAGGATCACCTATCACACCTCATGTCCAACCTCAGCCAATCATACCTCAGGTTCAACCTCCACCGATTGCAATGTCATTCTTTACAGCAGAATTACCTTTAACTTTCACAGCGTATCATGCTTTACCAAAGAATCTGGATAAAAGCTATCCAAAATATCATCCATATCAGGATGCAGATGATCATATTAGAACTTTTAAAGAAGCCTGTTGTAGAACTAGAATAGAGCATCAAGACGTTGTATGCAAGTTATTTCCTTTTTCCTTAGGGGAAGAAGCCTATAATTGGTATATTAGTCTTCGTCAGGGTTCAGTCAGATCATGGGTTTTTCTGGAGAAAGCTTTCACTGATAGGTTCAAGATACCTATCGATCCTTCAATGAACTATCACGTATTTGCCACAATCAAACAGTTTGAAGGAGAACCTATTGCCAACTTCAACGCTAGGTTCCAGAAAATGCTAACTAAGTTAGTCGCCCCTTATACTATAACTGATGAAGCCGCTAGGAGCATATATTATTTAGCCCTGGATCCTTTAACTTCCATGTTCATCAAGAGAGCACATTCTTAAATCACAACTTTAACAGGAGCTTTCCAAGAAGCTATCAAAGTCAATTAGCAGCTGGTTCCTACTCCTACACCAAACATTGCATTTCCCACATTTCTTTGTTATCCAGGATATCTTGCCCAGCAACAACCTAAGGGAGCCATGATGCCTCTAGTTGTTATGCTAGCACCATCGCAAATACCTCCATTGAGCATTATGCCACCTCCAAATGGAAATGTCCAGATGCTGCAGTATCTAGGACAAATACATGCACCTCAGGTTGTAGATCAATCCAACAACAACAATGGATCTTCCTTTTTCAATCTTTTAATAGAAAATGTAGTGGCTAAGGTTCAGGGAGAGAAAGAAGAAATCAAGGAAATATCGGCTTAGTTAAGGAAACTTACTACTAAGATTACTCAATTGAGGAGTCAGAACTTCTACTCTCAGCCTAATCAGAATAGAGGCTATACCAATGATAGACTAAATTATCCTGATAGGGGGTACAACAATAACTATAATAACAATAATGGCAACAATAATCTTTCCATACAGCCTAGAGTGTGGAACACTAGGCCAAATAATGGTTTTTTGCCATCACCCCTAAACAATTAGCCTCCTGGTGAACCCAAACAGACTACTAGAGTCAACCTTACAGAAGCAGTCCTCACTAACTGGTGTAGAATTCACAACACCAATGTACATACAGAGTTAGACTGTCCTCAATTCAGAATTGTTGCTAGCATTTTCTAGACTAAAGTGTCTAATACTTTAGGTAATCCACCTTAGGTAGAAGGAAATGAACTTGTTCCTTGTGGATATGATTCTGCCTTAGTGTTAGAAAGCTACATGCAGTATCCTTATTAGCAGACAGTGCCTGCTCACCAAGATTGCACCCTGGCATGTGAGGAATCAACCATGGCTTTTGAGTCAAATTATATTTTCCCCTTTGAGGATGAAAATGAGCCCTCAAATGAACATGAGGAGGTACATGCATACCAATAGCAATATTAGGGTAAACATAACTACAACCTGAGAAATAATTCCAACAGGCCTACTGGTCCTTTGACCACTTCCTTGCCTCTGAACAATTTCAATACACCTCCTGATCCCAAGGCAAGTAATAACCTTGGATTTCCCAAGGTTAATGCTCAATATTTAGCATCACCAAATACAACATCAAAGGTTGTGAGTCTACCTCATGAATCTAACAAGTTAGTCACTTATCTGGCAGATGAGATGAAAAATATTAAAATCAGCCTATCCTTGTCAGAATTGCTTAAAACCCCTGCAATTAAGAAAGCATTTATGAAATCACTAGATTATCCTGCTCCGAAAGAGGATAGTCATCCCTCAGGTCAGTCTGGTAGTAAAGATCATGCTGCTAGAGACAATAATGTCAAAAACAAGGTGCCAGCTACTGTTCAAGCTGTAGAGACCTCCCACATGACCTTATATAGAGATAAGAGTGAGTCACCTTCTTTCCTCCTTACCATAAGGATGTTTAGCAAAAACTTACACAGTTGTTTAGTAGACTCAAGAGCATCTACCAATGTAATGCCCCTGTCCATATGCAATGCTTTAGGATTGCATCCTGCTAAATCATTAAAGAAAGTGACACAACAAGACAAAACAAAAGTAAGTGTGGTAGGAGAACTAACTCACATTCACATGCAGCTAGCATCGGATCCCAGAATCCAATATTATATTGATATTCAAGTAGTTGATATACCTAATACCTATGGGATGTTACTCAACAGGGACTGGTCTAAAACCCTTAATGGATACATGTCCATAGATTTTAGTCACATGTGGTTGCCCTGGAAAGGGATACCAAATCAAATAAGAGTAGATGCTGAGCCTCAAATGAAGCACATGATCACTGAATATAAAAAAACTAAAGAGATCATGTATGTGGATGTGGAACCTGGAGTTTACTCCATCAGACCCCAGACTGTCAGGATAGAGGAAACCCTGATGTATGATGTTCATCATTAGGATGATGACCCTCAAGATGACAAAATAATTATAGAATCTGATTATAACCTTGAGAATGAAAATGAGGTAGATCACTTCAGGAATTTTGAGATGCACTTATCTAAACAGGTGAAGCGATGTCAATTATTAAAAATACCTATTAATGATATTCTAATAGATGGATGGTGCAAGTTGCATAATGAGTCACATTCTAAGAAGACTTGTGAAGCATGCATAGATATGATGGACCTAGAACAATCATGCAGTGATGAATCAATATCATCATCATCATCAGAGGTAAGTTCTGTAGATAGTGATAGTGACACTGAATTTTGTCTGTCTTCTGTAGGAATAGAGGAAGCTATATGGCAGAAGGAAAGTCATGTTCAGATGACATAAGAGATGCTGGTATGCAACCAAAGTAATGTTAAAAGGAAAAAGAAAATCACCCCAGGGAGTGATTGTTTAGTTGAATCAAATTATGAATTATCTGATGAGGATAAAGGAAGCAATCTATCTAAATTTGAAGAGTTTCTGTCAAAAGAGATCCAGAAGATGACACAGCAACAGAGACTTCTACAGGATGTCTTGATTGAAGGCTGGTGTAGGTTAAATGAAGCACCTCACTTGAAAACTGCTTGTTCACTATGTCTACATATTTTGAAAAGGCAAATGATGCCTAATCCAAAAGATCATCCTTCTAATGATAAAGAGAAAGAAGAGACATCAGCTTCACAAAAGAAAGGAAAGATGAAGTCTGAGAAAGCTGAGATACCAAAGTTAAAATGGATATCAGGTGGTGCAGCTGCCAAAGCTACAAAGAAGAAGGAAGGCTCAGATAAGCCTTTGGCTAAAGATAGGCCATGGATCCTTAGATTTGATGGATCCAAGTCAAAACAAGGAGCTAGAGAAGGGATAGATCTTGTTGATCCATCTAGAAAATCCTACTTGGCAGCATATAGACTATAGTTCCCCTGCACCAACAATGTAACACAGTATGAAGCTCTGATTCATGGGATACTGTTTTCCCTTAAGAAGAAAGTGAAAATTCTACATGTCTATGGAGACTCAGAATTAGTAGTGAGATAGGTAAGAGGAATTTACTCCTGCAATTATAAAAACTATCTAATTACAGACACAGGGTGTGGGATCTGATTGAAGACTTTGATGCATTTAATATCACCCACGTACCCAGAGAACAAAGTCATAGGGCAGATGCTTTAGCCCAAGCTGCCAGCACATTGGAGACACTATCTATTTCTAGTCTGAAGAGATTCTCAGTAGAGTTGGTATCAGTACCTTCTATGCCTGACAATGTAACCAACCTCCAAGTATTTGACGATGATCAGCATATCCTAGATTTCATCTCCAATAGGGATATATTTGATGCACAGATCATAGATGAGAACAATGTAGAAGATCATGTCTAGGAAGAAGAAGAAATCTTAGAGTTGCCCAGCAATAAGATTCCTAAGGGAATGATAGAGCTAGAGAGAGCATTTGATCTGGACAACATGCTGAAACAGAAAGATCTTCCAAAAGCTATGGAGGACAATATTCACAGGTTAATATTAGACAGAATGATGAAAAGAAAAATGTCTTGATAGGAAAAGTTTGCATAGAAGAAGAGTTGGAAGGAATAACCCAAGCTCTCAAAGATTACATCCATGTCATTGCCTAGACTTATGATGAGTTAAAAATGTATGACACATCAATCATCACTCACACCATACCCCTCAAGCCAGATGCCAAGCCTTTTAGACAAAAGCAAAGGCCCGTCAACGCTTTGCTGGAACCCATTATTTTTGAGGAGTTTAAGAAACTGTTAAATGCTAGGATCATATTTCCTATGAGGCATTCCACTTGGGTAGCAAACTTGGTCCCAGTGAGGAAGAAAAATGGAGACATCAGACTATGTGTGGACTTCAGGAATCTAAACAGAGCATCTAAGAAGGATAATTATCCTTTACCTTCCCTAGATGAGGTCCTACAAATTGTGAACGATGCCAAAATGATGTCATTTCTGGATGGTTTCTCAGGCTATAACCAGGTAATGGTCGACATAATAGACAGACTGAAAACCACCATCATGACAAAGTGGGGGATATTCGCTTACAGACGCATACCATTTGGGCTGATGAATGCTGGAGCAACATTCCAGCAAGCAATGGACATAGCCTTTAGAGGCTTAATAGGAAAATGCATAGTCATATACATAGATGACTTAACAGTATTCTCTAAAGATAGAGGAAACCATGTAGAAGATCTCATAAATGTGCTTAAAAAATGTGAACAATATGGGATATCCCTGAACCCCAAGAAATGCATATTTGGGGTAACAACAGGAAAATTACTAGGCCACCTGATAATTGAAAATGGGATTATCATTGATGCTGACAGGGTAGAATCCATCATGAAAATATAGCTTCCTAGAAGCAAAAAGGAACTCAAATCTTACTTTGGTAAGATTAATTTTGTTAGGAAATTTATCACTGGCTTTGCAGAAATTGTTAGACCTTTAAATGCCATGCTCAAGAAGGATGCTAAAATTGAGTGGACATCAGAGGCTAGAACAGCTTTTGAAGACATTAAAAAAGCTATATCTAATGGTCTAGTTCTGATCAGTCCATACTATACCAGGGACTTTTATATTTATTCATTTGCTTTAGAGCATACCTTTGTAGCAGTGTTGACACAGAGAAATGAAGAAAAGGAGAAAAAGCCCATAGCCTTCATGAGCTGCCCTTTCAAAGATGTTGAACTAAGATATATGGATGTTGAAAGGTAGGCACTTGCTTTGGTCAGAGCAGTAAAGAAGTTCAGGCACTATATACTGAGAAGTAAAGTGATTGCTATGGTACCTGATGCAACAGTGAAAATGCTATTAATGCAAAGTGAGCTAGGTGAGAAAATGGCTAAGTGGATCACTGTCCTACAAGAATATGACATGGATATTACACCCATGAAGCTAGTAAGAGGACATGCTTTAAGCCAAATGATATCAAAGATTGACCCCAATATCATTAGTCAGTAGTATGTTATTAATGCAAAGGACAATGGAGAATGGTACTCAAACATCAAGCACATCCTGATTACTGGAAGATGTCCTCCAAGACTATAAGCCTCACAAAGGAGAGCCCTAAAAATAAGGTCATAGAAGTATATGATGAAAGGGGAAGCCCTTTTCAAGAAAAATTATGAAGGGATATACCTAAGATGTCTAGAGAGGCCAGAAGTAGACAAAGTGTTATCAGAGTTACATAACAAGTTTGGAACAACACATGGGTCATCCTTGGCCACTACTCACGCAATCCTTAGGGTAGGATACTACTGGCCCATAATTTTTAAGGATACTACTGAGCATATTAAATGATGTCATGTGTGTCAGGTTGCTGCTAACAGAGAGAGATATGCTGCTCAACCTTTGCAGCCAGTGATGGAGATGCACCCATTTTCTCAATGGGCATGGACTTCATAGGACCAATTAATCCTCCATCATCTTCAGGCCATAGGTATGTTTTAATGATTAATGACTACTATACTAGGTGGATCGAAGCTATCAGCAGCAAGACCTGCAATGCTGAAGATGTCATTAGATTTCTGGAAAGTAATATAGTCACCAGGTATGGAGTTCCCTATGCTCTGGTATGTGACAATGGGTCTGCTTTTGCTTCAACAAGACTCTCAAGCTAGGCTTTTGATTATGGGA
This sequence comes from Cunninghamia lanceolata, assembly GCA_027924645.1. Classification (NCBI taxonomy): domain Eukaryota; kingdom Viridiplantae; phylum Streptophyta; class Pinopsida; order Cupressales; family Cupressaceae; genus Cunninghamia; species Cunninghamia lanceolata. Next base: position 3,481,729 of record BSBN01000537.1, read on the forward strand.
TCATATTGAAGTTCTCCTCCAACTATTATCCCCAAGGGAACGAATTAGTAGAATCCACTAATAAAAATTTGCTGAATATCATAAAAAAGTTAATAGAAAAGAACCCTAGGGAATGGAACACCCTTCTGAAATATGCCTTATGGGTAGACAGAACCAGGAATAAGGATGCATTAGGAAATTCCCCTTTTCACTTAGTATATGGGGTGGATCCCATCCTCCTTGTTAACCTAAAAATTCCTACACTACAGTTTGCACAAGAGTACCTGGGCATAAATAATAAGCAATAAGTCAGGTTGCTTCAATTGATGCACCTGGAAGAGAAAAGAAGTCAGGCAATTGTTCAATTTTCCAAGCATCGAGCTGTTGTCAAATGTTGGTTTGATAAAAGAGCCAGGGTTAAAGGCTTTAAGATCTCAGATTTAGTCCTGATGTGGGACAAAGCACATGAGAGGAAGGGAGATCATGGGAAGTTTGACAAACTCTGGATAGGTCCCTTCCAAATTTCTGAGATATTAGGAGACAACACTTATAGGCTTAAAAAACTTGATAGGTGAGGATGTTCCATTACCAGTTAATGGACAATTCCTCAAACATTATTTCCAAGCCTAAGTTAGCTTCATGACAGTCATGTGTATCATAGTGTATATTTGTATAGCTGTTTGTACAATTTTATTTTTTGTTTTGTTTTGGTTTTCTTGTTGAGTTTTTGTTTTGGTTAGTCAAGATGATGCAGCTCATCACCCTAGAAAATAACTAAATTGTTAGGATTCAAGTGATGAGAACAAATTTATATATAGGTTATGATTCTTTCAGAAAAGTACTTATGATCAGGTCTATGATATCTTTTCATTAGGGTGCCCTTTCTTGACCAAAGTGATTCTTTCACAATGACTCACCTAATAGCCTTGGGTTTGTTGAAGACACAAGTACAGGTGTTAAGTGAAAAATCTAAAGGGACTCCCTTGCTACCAATACAATCTCCAACCTAAATCAACAAGTGACCATACCTTGCATGCTGAACTTACATGATGACATCAGATATATAGAATATAAAATATTGAAAAATCAGAAAAGAAATAAAATTAGGCTATCTAAGTAACTCTACCGGGGCTATAGACACCTGCTGGCAGTGGGGCTCTACTTAGGGAGATTGTATAGATAACCTTGCTAGGGCTATGGACACCTGCTGGCAGCAAGGCTCTATCCAGGTTGGCTATGAGGGATGCTCCCAAACTATGTAGCTTAACATCAATTACTCATATTTTCAACTTGATTTCAAGATGAGGATAATTAATCATTTGCACACACCTGATCCTTTGTTAGCATTGTTGCCATGATGAAAATTTATTATACAGAAAGATTATGATGCTTATACTTAGAAAGAGTTAGAATACTATATATGAATGTGATCACCTCACTTGAATCATTGGAATTTGTTTGTTTTCTTTGGTGGCAAGTTGTGTGGTTACACAACACGCCCCATTTTGACTTGACAAAATAGGGACACAACTTTTTGCTTGGCTTGGCTTGTGTTTTTTCTGCTTTTCAGCGGTCTGGTAAAAGTAAGTCATGCAGGTGATCCTACATAAGGGAGCTAGGTAAGTCATCATGATGAGGTTAGTTCGTCAAAATTAATATTTCAAATCAATAAACTCATGGTTGGAAAGAGTACAAAATTTCATGTAGGTTTGCCTTTTGGATCACCTTGATATTCCTTAGGGAGTGAGAGTTATGGTGAGTCAAAATCCTGGTCAAACTTGATATTTCCAGGGGGGTCATATTTCTTAACATTAGTCATCTTATGTTAGATCACCCCGATCCAATTTTATCACCTAATAATCATTTGGTCTGAAAATCTGGAAGTCAATCTTATGTGGTAGTGATATTTATCTATCAAACAGCTTCATATATTTTGTGGGGGTCATATTTCAAATATCACTCGATATTTTGAATATCACCCTGTCAAAAAAATCACCCCAGAGCCAATATGCTGATGACGTCATCCGATCCCAATGAACAAAGTAAATTACCCTAACGGTGACATCATCATCCTTTTTACCTCGCGGAGGTATATTTCAAATGATCACCCTTTTAAACAACATGACGGAGATGTCATCTTGATCTTTCAAAAAGGGGGTCACTCTAGTTTTAGAGGGTCATGTAAAAAAACATCACTCGACATTTTAAACATCCCCTGATTTTTGAAGCATGACCCGATATTCTAAATATTACCTGATCTTCTGAAGATCACCCCCCTCCTCTTTCTGCATAACATTTAATGAACATAAATGCAGTAGGTGGGTTCTCATCGATTGTGAATGTGATACAAACACTTGGCAACATCTGTGAATTTTGGCAGAAGATCAATGGTTTTGATTGATTTAACCCAGTTTTGCCCTAATTTACCTGACGGATGAGGTTAAAAGTGAATTTGCAAGGTCATTTTGAATTTACCTTCTGAAGAAACAAAGAATTTACAGAGCAAACATTCAAACCCTCGTACGAGCTACCTGCGGACAGACTAACAGCTTGCAGCAAAATGGAACACGTGATCATCACCGGTATCTGAGCCCCTTTTCCATAATCATCAGCCTAATCAAGGAGATAAGCATTATTAGGTAAGTAATTAAAAACCCTCCTGTTGTCATTTTCTACTCGTCCAGGTATTATACTTTCCAGTGGCTTGAAACTATAAATTATGCATATCATGATGAAATAGAGATTAATAAGTATTATATGCATGATGCTGTAAAAGTATAATGTAGTATGCATGCATGTGAATATTATGGTAAGACCAGTCACGTTTATTGTAGGAATCCATGGCAGACATTAGGAGGAACAGGTCTGAGTCTGAATTTCTTAAGCCTATGTTTGCTCAACCTGAGGGAGTGCAGTTCAAGTATGGTGTTATTGGAGATACTCATCAAGGAAACACAGATTTGGTAGCATGGTCGTCCAAAATGCATGATGATAAAAATAGTACCCTACTGGACACCATATTTACATCAAGAATGTGGTATGTGGTTAGATTTCCTTATTCCATGGAAGCTCCAGAATTGACAATAGAATGTGCCAGAAATTATAACCCTCAGATGAGGCGAGTAGAAAAACATGGCAGGGTTTATGCAGATTTGTCCATCCAAGGGATCACATCCACTTTCAACATCCCAAAAGGAAAGAAAGTAGTCAGTATGGATTTGAAAAAGTTGGAGATTGAATATGAAAATAATAAAAATATTGTAAGGAAGAGGATATAGCAGTGGAGATCAAAGAACAACACTTACACTGCCTCTACCAAATTACCAGTGCATTTGTACAAATTTGATTTTGATGAGGAATACCAGTATATGATTGCCCTGCTCAGCAAGATGACAGGCTAGTCTACTGCTGGAAGTTTCAAGGATTGGATGTATGGAGTCATCATGATGTGTATTTATATAGATAATAAGCCATTATGGGCTAAGATCATCAGTGATGCCTTAGATGTACAGATGATGAACATAGGAGGCCTGGAATGCTCACTTTTCATGACTTCATATGTTGTATATTCATGTGCTTATAAAGGAACATTTAATGCACCAACCATAGTTGGAAAGATTGGTGGTAGTTTCAATGATGACCATATATGGGACCATTACCCTCAGTTGTAGAGAATAAATTATCTCCCTGACTACAAATTAGTGAGTGATGCATTTTCATGCATCTAGTCACAACAATGGAGGTTAGAACCAAAAGACTGAGCATGGAAGCTCAGGAAGTTATATACAAGCATGGTGCTTGGTTTATCTAGTTTGCCACATTTTCTTACATCAGAATAGAAGGTTTTGAAGGCCAGCCATTGATGCTACCTAGGTACCCTACTGATGGGGTAGTCCTGATGGAGTTCTTGAGACATGTATCAGCTATACTAGATGCATACAAAGAAAACAAGAAAATACCTCCAGTATCATTTCCAGTAACTATAGGGTGGTACATATGCCCTGATTCTAAAAACATAAAGAAGGCCATAGCGGGTCTGAACATGATGAACTTATAGCCGTTTCCATTGGCCAGATCATATGACCCCTATGGAAGAATGCATAAGATCATGTGGAAGCCCATACATCAAAAGAACTTAGAGGATTTCTAGACTGATTGTGAAGATGATGCTGAGGTCAGAAGAAGGAAATATCAAAGGCTCACCCTCAATCAGGTAAGGACATTTGACTGTATTCCAGTGCCTACGCAGTTAAAGAAAGATGATAGCAAGATTATGTCAAATGAATATGAAGACAATAAGGTGTATAATGACACCATTTTAGCCCCTGACCTAATGCAACCTGAGGACATTTCATTAGATCAATTTATAGGTGGGGTGTTGTAGTTGACCCAAGCATGGGTAAATGAACAACTCAATACATTGAAGAAGAAAGGTGTGGCCATCACAATAGACAACAAGAGGAAAAGGCAAGAAATTCCAGATGAAGAATATGATGACTTTCTTCTTGAGAAGAGAAAATCTAATGGAGAAAGACTGCCAACTCAAGAACAAAGAAAAAGACACCCCAGAGGTAGAAAGACTGATAGTGAACCTAAGGGGGTAATAATTGAAAGAATTGATATACCAGATGAAGGTGCATCTGCATCAGGACAGGCATCAGCTTCATCTACACTACATTTGGTAGATGAACCAAGAACAAAAAGAATCCTAAGGCCAACTGTGGAGGCTGTAGCAGTAACAGATAAGGGCCAAACCTCATGGCAGAATGTGGAAGAGGATATCATTATTGAGGTGGAGCTAGTGAATAAAGAGCCTACAAGAGATGACCCCATGATGGTCACAAGAAAGAGGAAGGCACCCCTGGTGGCATCACCACCTAAAAGACAGAGAACATCTATGAGGGGTGAGATAAGACATGACCCCATAGTATTAAGGGGAGTTGGTATTGAAGTGTTCAGGAAAGAATTGCAACATGATGTGCCACTTCCTACCATCATTTAGTTTAAGACTGAGAAGGCTGAAGAAAAATTAAAAGAAGCCACTAGAGCAGGTCAAGGTGGTCCTTTCTCATTAGAGGAAACTGTGGACCTATCAGATGATGAGATGTTACAGAATGTATCCTCTCAACAGATGGAGACCCTTTCTTCTAATACTCGCATGACTCCACATGGAACCCCATCAGTATAGATGGTGGTATTAGAAGAGTTGAAGCAAGTAGAGCAGGAGAAAGAAAATAGCCCAGAGAGGGCTGCCCAACAAATTAGGCTTGATAAGTTAGTTGATCAGGTGACTAATCCTGCGGTGATAGACCTAACGTACAGGGAGGATGTAAGTCCCAAACATCAAGCAAGTGCACCTAATAAAATAGAAAACATTAATGAATACAAGCTGGTAGAAACAGAGAACAGTACTCCAGATATGGGTCAACAACAACAAGAAACACCCGCTGAGCCCAAAATAGTAGAAGTCCAGCAAAAGGGCAGGAATGATCAAAGCACATTAGGTAATGATGTCCCCCAAACTCAAGAAACCTCAAATGATAAGGATATATTAGGTTATGATGACCTTAAGACCTAGGAGGTGGATATATCAGGTGCGGAGCATAATGTGATCCAGGATCAGGTAGATTCACCTAGTACGAATACAATGATATCCACAGATACAAGTATACCTCATGATGAGAAAATTCCCAAAGTGGATGAAACACAAAAGGAGGGAGTAAAAGATCAGGTCCAGGACTAGCATGTAGATACAGAACATGATCCTCCCCCGCAAGAAGAAGTTCTTCAAGAGGAAGAAATACCACAGGATCCCCCTCAAGATGAATATCATGAGGAAGAAATTAGTAAATCACCCTCTCCATCAAGAACCAAGATAGATACTAGAGATCAGGGTGGACATGATGATGATGGACAACAAGGATCGAAAGACCAAGTACCTCAATGGCTTGAGAGATAAATAGGTACAAAATCTAGTTTCAAGATTCAGGAGTTTGATGTTTCCACATTATTTTCAGAAACCATCATGAAGCCTAAGAGGAAAGCTAAATTAACATTTATAATTAGAAGAGATCCTGCTATAGGTAGAAGTACCACCCAAGTAGCACTTCCCATTGTTGATAAAGAGAAAGGCAAAATCACCCTAGAAGAATTCTAAATTACCACAATTGACTTGGGGTTTGCCAATGAAGACCAAGTGGGTCAGGAAGGGAAGGACATAATAGATTCTTTAACCCAAAGGGTGAAGAAGGAAAAAGAGAAGAATAAGCAGCATAAAGAGCACATTGCTCAGCTGCATTCATACATAAAAGGGTTGATTAACCCTAAAAATACATCATCAGATCAAGCAGTCCCATTGACTACAATTTCTCAAGAGGAGGTTAATAAATTAGACCTTATGAAGCATGAGTCAGTGATCATGAGAAAGTGGATGTTGTTCGCACTCATAGGAGCTGAGGAAGTAGTGAGAGCCTCTTTGTAGAGGTGGAATTCTTTGAGTATCTCAAGGAAGAAAGTTGATAAAATACAGACTGAGACTGGAAGAAGGTCATTCCAGTTAGAGAAAGCCTTGGGTGCTTTGAGTGAAATAAGGAGGATTAATCCTTAGATCCTAATAAACAATTAGGTATTAGATAATAACACTGCCATGTTGGTAGATATTTGGTATAAAGACATCATGTTTGAATGTGATGTACTAAAGAAGTGCAGTAGTAAGTTAAGAGATATCAGTGTGAAGCTGCACAACATGATGTCATTTGAAGCAAAAGTCCTAGAGGCCTTAGAAGGAAAGGTAGAGGGGAAAATTGAAAACCAAGACACGGACTTTGCCATAAAAGCTCTGCATAATAACTTCCAGCTGATGGTTGATGACCCTCTTACCCACCTGATGGAAGAAGCAATGAATAAGTTCATGAGGATCAAAGTCAGGGTGGAGAACTATAATGAAACATTGAGCAATAGGAAGGGTAAATTGGAGACCCTCAGAGATAAGTTTCAAGCCCACAAGCATGCCATCATTAAAGCCAAAACTTAGAATGGAAGGGAAGTTGAAAGAATAGTAGAAGCATATGAAAATATCAAGACAATAATGCAGGTCCATATACAAGGCGATATTCATCAGGATGATGAAGACACAGAAAGTGATGATCATGATGATCATGATGATGAAGAGGAAGACCCTAAGGAATAAAAGAAGATGTGCCACAAGGGAAATACATGCATTAGGTACTTAGAAGAATATAATCTACCTAGATGGTTGCCAGCTGGCAACCTGTGTCATGAGAGATAGTTGACCAAGTCAAAAGGAATATGCACCATTGATCTTAATCAATAAATCTTGATTGTAGATCATTTGTAACTGCTCCCTCACCTTATTCTATAAAAGGTGCAGGATGCCTTGTTTTAAACATTTAGAAGCTTAATTGAAATTTGTTTGCTGAAATATTAGGGCCTATTTCAAAGTTATTGTAAACATACATGTTTTTGCATACTTAATGAAAGAGAAGACCATTTTGATTACAAATTATAGTAAATCCTAAGTAATCTGTGTTTGGATTCTTGATACATGCTTTGATTAGCTGTGTCCCTTGGAGTGCTCATCATCTACTTGTATTGTTTTCATTCACCATCCTTTGAAGTTAGCATCATTTGTATCTAGCTGTGGAACATCCTAGTGAAAATATGGTTTGATTTCTTGTCCTAATGACAGTATCAAGTGTGTATGTGGCTCAATAGCTGAAGATTCATCATAATTTGAAGTATTCTTTTTCAATTTCTTTTAATTTCATAAATTCACCATCACAATTACAAATAATAGATAATCAAAAGTAAATAACGTGAAATATGTAGACATCTCATAGATAACTAAAGATTCATAGCATATTTGAAGTTAAAACATGTACAATTGATAAATATCATGCAAAGATTTAAGCATAGACACATCATTTGAAGAAATATACTGTGTAGAATAACCTTTCTATGTAACATCTTTACAGGAATTGAATCCTACTGATAAACAAACGTAAGGTGCCTGAATGGAAATAGCAATGCACATCAACCATTGAGTAATGTCAGTAGATTAAGAACTAATCCACGGAGACTTGGGATCATGAATTCTTTGAATTCATCGTATCTTTCAAGATGAGTAAAGGTTGTTGTGTAACTTTTATTCTATGTTTGCTTATGACTAACATCATCATGAACAGGAGATCATTGTCAACAACAAAATATTCCACTGTAACAAATGAGGTTTGATCTTGGTGCTTCATCTTCTAATTTGCAAAAAGCTATGAAAGAGCAAGGCCCTGTCTTACAAGAGATAAGTGATTGAAGAAAAAGAAATAGAAAAGAAAGAGAAAGAAGAAAAATAAGACAAGAATATGCCATAAACCTTACCTCTCAACAAGAAAACATCACATTCAACTAAACAAAGATGATCCTAACGATGAACAAGATATGAATTTGGCTATGATACCGTATGTCCCACTATCCTCCAACATTAGGGAGTGGGAAGATGACGACAATGATTTGCTTATAGACAACTTGTAGCCCGACAGGGGCCCTATAGGTAAGTATCTCTATCCCTTTATCTCTATCATGATGTGCTTCCCCCGTGATGTGTTATGTGTTGTTTAGGCCTCTTGGGATGAACTCAGATTCTCCCATAAGGTTCGGGATACCAAGAGACCACCTTTGTTGTGACCTTCTTCTATTTGTATCATCATTCTTCTATATTGCCTCTCTCCCTAATTTCATTGTTGTGTGTTGTGTCTTACAGACATAGTGTCACAGTTGGTGACTTGGGGGTACCCTCCTACATGACTATCCTTAAGACACTTGTTTATGCTCTCTTATTTATTGTTTCCCTTCCTCTAGTGTTTCCACCTAGCAGGTGGATAACAAACATTTATACTAATGCAGACCTAGTGTCCCTTTCGAGAGCAATCAAAAAAATGGACTTAGTTCCTAATATGACAATGGGGTTGTATATCTTATTTGACGCTTGGCTAGTGGAAGCACTCATGCTTTCCACATAGTGAATTTCATGATGTTTCTATCGTATTTACAAACCTTAACAATATTGCTGCTCTATGCACCTTTGTTTTCCTTTGAATCTAGCCTTAGTAGTACTCAATTCAGAGAGCTTTGTGATATAGCCCCATGGTTATCCTTGAACTCCGAATTTGTTGTATAAACTTGGTTCTTTGTGTGGTTAATCATATGCATTGATGTTGTTATTTATCATGATGTTGCAGACACTAACATGTTTCTTGTAGGGACGTGTTTGTGGGAACATTTGGTGATCATAAAGTACATGTCACCTCTGGGGGGCATGGGCTTTGTGAAAGTCAGTGTTCCCTTGTGTGTTTTCTTCCTACCTTAACGTGCTTGATATTGATAACTGATATCAACGACCTTAAGGTGGGGGCATATATAAGGTACGCTGTCTATTGTAGATGTTAGCAATGTGTTTGACCTCAGATGCAAAGACTTGCACCCTAGGGTAGTGCATCATGCATCCTGAGTTTGTTTGCGATCAATCAATCATGTAATCCCTCTATGGATGCAGGATATCAAGCATATCCTTTTTCTTAAGCCCTCTGCAGAGGCGAGGATGGTGTACTTCTTGGGGCAGATTACATCATCCTATCATTTTCAAAAGTCCTTTGCGGAGGTGGGGAGCAGTTTTGTGACTAACTCAACCCTTAAGTGTGTCTTGGACAATTATTGTGGGGAAGCCCAATCATCAGTGTGTGCCTGTAATGTGCCTGAGATGGTGTTTGACCTAGAAATATGTATAGTCCATCGCTTGTCTGTCGTGTTTTCTCCATAACTTCAAGTGTGTGTGTTCTGATGTGCTTGTTTTGTATGGCATGTTTATTGCCCCATATGCAGAGACCAGTACCCTTGAGTAGTGCTTCCTACATTTTGGGAGGTTTTGTGTCTCTTGTGTGTGTGTTGCCCCATATATATAGAGACTTGCGCCCTAAAGTAGTGCATCCTGTATTATGGGAGGTTTGTTTACTTTCCAGTACTTGCATTTGCATTTCATATATATATATGAGAAAAAGAAAAGAAAAGATATCATTTATGTCTTACATGCATTAATGTATCTTCTATGCATTGATTGTCTTCTCCATGTTCAGTGTGACTGTGACTGTCTTCTTTGTGTTTTGCGTGTCTATTACTGTCTTCTGTGTGATTGGTGTGTCTTCTCCGTGTTTGATGTGTTTGCTCTATTTGTGACCTTACTTTAATGCATGTATTGGCCTCACCTTTATACATACATTAAAGTGGGGGCTAAATGTAATGTTGAAAAATGTCCCCTTGGGGGCTTTTCCCTCATAAGGTTTATCTCTGATGCAGAGGCATCCACACTATAACCTTGACATACAGCATGGATGTCCGCAACCCTTCATCATCATCATCATATTTCCCTTAACACTGTCAGCATCATCATATTTTCTCTGCCGACCGATATCCTCCTGCAGACAAACCTTCAACCTCTCGCCTGTCAGCAGCATCATCATATCTGGCTATCGGCAGCATCATCACATTCGGCAAGCGCAATCATCCTCCTGATGTTCACTGTTCACCTTACCGCCAAACGCTTTCTGCAGCATCATGATGTTCAACATCATGTTCATCAGCAGGATATAAAATATCCTGTTCCCTCCATTTATCCTGATGACAACAACTTCATGCACCTTTCCTTCGATGCTTATGTCACCCCGATATCCTGATGACGATGACGTCACATGCAGCTCCTCCAATATCCTGCTGTCGGCCAAACTTAACATTATCAGCCCGCGATGGTTTTATCAACCCGATCTTCTACCTTATGCCGATACGCTCCTCCTCGGCAACACCTGATGATGATCACCCCAATGCACATTCACTTTATGCAATCGATTGCATCATACTCATCTCCTCCTACTCGGATGACACCCGAAGTAACCGCAAGATATACACAGAAATATCCTGATGATGCCGTTGCGATGGATTTTCCAACCTTAGCGAATTTTCAATCCGCTGAACCTCCTGAGGTGACCTGATCCGCTTCCTGGACAACCTTCCAGACTTGAACTATCAGCACGACCTAGCACATACCCATGCTAGGGTTCTCAACACATCTCGACGACGATCCTGCACACCTGCATGCAAACAAACACAAAATGCAGACTAAATCCTAAACTACTGTACATGGCCATTCCATCGATTCGACGAATCAACCGGTGGAATGGATCAGACAATCCATGTAACCACCAAAATAGCAGATCGATTACACAATGGAGATCAAATAGAAAATGAACACAAACAGGATCTTTATTGATTTCAAAAGATGCAATACAAATGCTCAGTCTCTCCCTGTCCCCTCCATTTATCCTGATGACAACAACTTCATGCACCTTTCCTTCGATGCTTACGTCACCCCGATATCCTGATGACGATTATCCTAATGACGATGACGTCACATGCAGCTCCTCCAATATCCTGCTGTCGGCCAAACTTAACATTATCGGCCCGCGATGGTTTTATCAACCTGATCTTCTACCTTATGCCGATACACTCCTCCTCAGCAACACCTGATGATGATCACCCCAATGCACATTCACTTTATGCAATCGATTGCATCATACTCATCTCCTCCTACTCAGATGACCCCCGAAGTAACCGCAGGATATACACAGAAATATCCTGATGATCCCATTGCGATGGATTTTCCAACCTTAGCGAATTTTCAATCTGCTGAACCTCCTGAGGTGACCCGATCCGCTTCCTGGACAACCTTCCAAACTCGAACTATCAGCACGACCTAGCACATACCCATGCTAGGGTTCTCAACACATCTCGACGATGATCCTGCACACCTGCATGCAAACAAACACAAAATGCAGACTAAATCCTAAACTACTGTACATGGCCATTCCACCGATTCGACGAATCAACCGGTGGAATGGATCAGACAATCCATGTAACCACCAAAACAGCAGATCGATTACACAATGGAGATCAAACAGAAAATGAACACAAACAGGATCTTTATTGATTTCAAAAGATGCAATACAAATGCTCAGTCTCTCCCTCTGCCTCACTCTCTGCAATCTAGCTTCTCAACATCTATATCCCTCTCTCAATCGGTCCTACTGCATAAATAGGAATTCTTGCGAGTACTACCACTCGACTCCAAGTGGTTGGGAGCTTCCAAGCGGCTGGGAGGATCCAACCGAACATACAGCATAACAGCTGTCATAACAAACTAGCTAAAAATAGAAAAGCACGGTCAACATGACCTTATTACATGCATTGGTCTTATCAGACCTTCTTGGAAACATTAACAAGACCTAAAACAAACTAACTGCCTCATGGAGGCCAGCTGTCAGGTAGGTGCTCTTGCACCATACTCCCCAATAGAAAAGAACTCATGTCCCATGAGTTTGGTTGTGGAAGTCCTCCACCTTTGCACTTTGTCATGTCAGTGTTCTGACCTGTTCCAGCTTTGTCCTCTGCTAGCTCTCGGCTGCTCCAAGACTTCTGAACTGTAACTTGCTTTCTTGCAAGTAAATCCTCATGCCTGTTAATGTAGGCCCTTCTCTCACATACCTTGTGTTTGTCAGGTTGTCTGACCAGAACCTCTGTCTGAACTGCCTCTTGAACTTCTGCAATGTTCAAATCTACCTTTCTTTCAACCTTTATAGGACAAACAATAGTCCCAACTATGACAACATCCTTGTCATTCCTCTCAACTGGTTGCTGTTTGCAAACCTGTTTCTGAACCTGCTGCTGACCTCTGTCAGTCACAACTCCTTTCCCTGCAGTGTCCGCAACTACCTTTATGCCTGCTCCTATAGGCATCTGCACAAACTCCTTCTTTCCCACTAAAATGATTTTGGCTGCCCCCTGTGCTACAGCATCTTCCTGTAATGGCATCAACCTAATAGTCTTCCCATCTTTCTTGATGGTGTAGGTATTAGCATACCCATCATACAGTACCCTTCTATCAAATTGCCATGGTCTCCCCAACAGTAGGTGACAACATTCCATGGGCAAAATGTCACACAAAACTCTATCATGATATGCTCCAATCTGAAAATCCACATATGCCTGTTCATAGACAAAAAGTGATTGACTATCACTCACCCAAGATGCCTTGTAAGGGTGTGGGTGTGGAATCCTTTCCAAATGTAGTTTATCCACCATTTCCTGAGATACCATGTTGTCTGTTGAACCAGTATCAATGACAACCTTACATACTTTACCTTTGCTCTTGCATGTGGTCTTGAAAAGAGTTCTTCTTTGCATCATATCCTTTGATGTCTACAAACTAATTCTCCTTAGCATCAATGCTTCTCCCTCCTCAGGATATCCATAATTTTCAGGAACTCTATCTCCTTGATAAGTGTTTGACCTTTGCACACTTTGCTCTACTTTCTCTTCTTGCACAAGTTGTACTTTCTTGTCATTCGTTCTATCATTTCTGGATGATGAACCTTTGCTGTCTGGACATTTGAAAAATGGATGACCAAACTCACCACAGGTGTAACACTTTCCTAAAAATGTAGTAGAACCTCTACCACCTCCAAATCTGCCTCTATTACCTTTCCATCCACCCCTGAAATCAGACTGTCCCTATCCTTTACCAGTGTCTTCCTGACCCTCATTGGTTTGCCTTGTTGTAGGGGCTGATCCTTTTCCCCTCATATCGTTTCCTCTTCCTCTCATGGACTTATCTTGTCTCCGATTCATCTTTTCTTCAATCCTGATTGCCATTTGATAACAATCCTCCACATTCTTAGGGTTAGCTAAAACTAACTCATCCTGTATGTTCAATCTCAAACCAGCCAAGTACCTAGCCACCTTTTCTACCTCATTCTCATGATGACCAGATCTCATACTCAACTTATAAAACTCCTCAGTATATGCCTTCACATCCATTTCCTTCTGCCTTAAAAATTGCAGCTTCTTAAACATCTGAATTTCATAATCCTTGGGCAAGAATTTACCTTTTATCCTTGCTACCATTTTATCCCATGAAGTGATCTTTGACTTTCCTTGTTTCCTTCTCTCGGATTGTACATAATCCCACCATACCAAAGCATGACCTCCTAACTTGGTCTTTGCAATCTTTACTTTCTGATCCTCAGCAACATCTTCACATTCAAAGTGATTATCAAGTGCAGCAATCCAATCCAGCAACTCATCTTCATTCAAACTTCCATTATACTTGGAAACATCAACCTTTACCTTAGGTTTATCACTCTGTACTGCCTTTAACAGTTTTGCAAATCTCTGGTCTTCAGCATCCAGATCTTCAGCTACCTCTTCATACTCTTCAACAGTATCTTCATCTTCTTCAGACTCACTATCTTCCACTTCCCTCTTTTTATTCTTTTCCAGGGCTACAAGCCTGGCTTGAAGTGCTTCAGCAAGCTCCTTCATCTTCCTCATCTCTCTGGCATGTTTTTCCTTCATCTCCTACAATTCCCTTGCAGTACCATTACCTTTCGGAGGCATTTTGTCAACCTCTCACTCCTCTACCTCTGCCCTTTCAGTGACAGAATCAACTCTACCTCTGCCCTTTCGGTGACAGAATCAACACACAACAGCCCAGACCTTTTGCTGAGCTCTGATACCACTATGATGCAGAGGCATCCACACTATAACCTTGACATACAACATGGATGTCCGCAACCCTTCATCATCATCATCATATTTCCCTTAACACTGTCAGCATCATCATATTTTCTCTGCCGACCGATATCCTCCTGCAGACAAACCTTTGACCTCTCACCTGTCAGCAGCATCATCATATCCGGCTATCGGCAGCATCATCACATTCGGCAAGCGCAATCATCCTCCTGATGTTCACTGTTCACCTTACCGCCAAACGCTTTCTGCAGCATCATGATGTTCAACATCATGTTCATCAGCAGGATATAAAATATCCTGTTCCCTCCATTTATCCTGATGACAACAACTTCATGCACCTTTCCTTTGATGCTTACGTCACCCCGATATCCTGATGACGATGACATCACATGCAGCTCCTCTAATATCCTGCTGTCGGCCAAACTTAACATTATCGGCCCGTGATGGTTTTATCAACCCGATCTTCTACCTTATGCCGATACACTCCTCCTCGGCAACACCTGATGATGATCACCCCAATGCACATTCACTTTATTCAATCGATTGCATCATACTCATCTCCTCCTACTCGGATGATCCCTGAAGTAACCGCAGGATATACACAGAAATATCCTGATGATGCCGTTGCGATGGATTTTCCAACCTTAGCAAATTTTCAATCCGCTGAACCTCCTGAGGTGACCCGATCCGCTTCTTGGACAACCTTCCAGACTCGAACTATCAGCATGACCTAGCACATACCCATGCTAGGGTTCTCAACACATCTCGACAACGATCCTGCACACCTGCATGCAAACAAACACAAAATGCAGACTAAATCCTAAACTACTGTACATGGCCATTCCACCGATTCGACGAATCAACCGATGGAATGGATTAGACAATCCATGTAACCACCAAAACAGCAGATCGATTACACAATGGAGATCAAACAGAAAATGAACACAAACAGGATCTTTATTGATTTCAAAAGATGCAATACAAATGCTTAGTCTCTCCCTCTGCCTCACTCTCTGCAATCTAGCTTCTCAACATCTATATCCCTCTCTCAATCGGTCCTACTACATAAATAGGAATTCTTACGAGTACTACCACTCGACTCCAAGTGGCTGGGAGCTTCCAAGCGGCTGGGAGGATCCAACCGAACATACATCATAACAGCTGTCATAACAAACTAGCTAAAAATAGAAAAGCACGGTCAACATGACCTTATTACATGCATTGGTCTTATCAAACCTTCTTGGAAACATTAACAAGACCTAAAACAAACTAACTGCTTCATGGAGGCTAGCTGTCAGGTAGGTGCTCCTGCACCAATCTCCTAGGTCTTTCGCATGCATTTAGGACATTTTGGTTCATATTTTGGCATCTCGATGGAATGAGACCTAGGCTCCATGGAAAATTAGACCTAGGTGGACCCCTTGAGTTGTACCCTACCTAAAATAGGGGGGAGGACTTGGATGCTTGTGCCCTAGTCCTTCCCTATTTTAGGGCAGCCCTAATCTCTGGGTGTTAGTTAGTGACTGTTATTAGGTCCCTTTTCTGACATGGTAAGTTTGAATTTTGAAAACCTTGGTGGGAGTGTTTGTAGATGCATATATTCATTTGTAAAATAGATTATGTTCATGTGATTTTGGCATCTTGAGGTGATTCAAGGCCTTCTATTGTGTTGCAAAAGTAGACTTGTGCATTTTGTGTGTTGATATTTGCAAATTTGAGCATCAATCTCCTCATGGCATGAAGAGCCTCTTGCTCCCATGAGAGCTTCACTACAAGGTGACATAATATTATGTTTTCTTCATTGATTCCTTTGGGTTTTGCCTCTGCCTCACAAGGGCACATACTCTTTGTCTGACAACGGTGTTCTAAGACTTAAGTGTCCTCTGGGGCTTGACTGAGGCAAGCCTCTAAATGCCACAACCCCCAAACCAAGTCTTGTGATTGTAGGTTACAGGTGTCGCATTTGGGAAAAGTGGAGTTGTAGGAAGGATTGGCAGACATCAGGGATTTGGGATCTGAAGAAAAGGACACAGGAGCACTTCCAGGACTTGGGTGCTCACTCTAGTGTCCTCTGTAGATAGATTTCAGGAAACAGAAGATACAGGGTTGATCAGTGTCAGAAGGAGGTTTGGATTCAGTGAAGAAACTAGCACCTTGGACCTAGGCCCCCGCTCCAGTGTCCCCCACTATTTTGCTTCAGAACCCCCAAAAATAGGTATTCTATGATTTAGTATTTTACTCCTGTCTGCAATAGCTTTTTCTATCATTCATCAACTTGTTATCGTATTTGCATAATTAGGGTTTTGATGGCTAATTGGGCATAAAAGAAGGAAAATTAATAATCAAATTCCCTGATCCAAGTTTCCCTACATTTGTAAGTGACCTAGGGTATGATAGTGCTCACCACTTGATCCTAGATCCTTCAATGTTTAGTGGAGAGGCGGATTTAAACACATAAAAACTAAAACATTAACAAATCCAATTTTCCCCTAAACACTATCATAGATAATCTATGTTATTTTGAAGTTTTATGTGTTCTTTCTCTTAAAACCCTAAGAGTTCTTTAAACCCTAAGAGGCTAAAATACAAAGTATTATGGGTTACAAAGTAGTCTATGTGACACGTTTCTTTTGTGTTATAAATTGTTGTTAACCGGCCCAAGTAGTTAAAATCACTTAAAGTGATTTGTTTAAGGGTTGTTTAATGTTGAGGTGAGTGGCCCTTCTTTCTAAGGGAACCAGAGCACACAAGTCATCAAAAGTGATAATGAGTGGAAAAATTTAATCAAAGGCTCCATTTAAATCATGTGAAGGCACAAATAGAAGATCTAATGGTGGAAGTTGTAGGAGTCAATGACAACACTGAGAGGGGGGGTGAATCAATGTTGTGTGAATTCTCAAATCTTTTTACAAACTTTAACTTGCAGAGCACAAGGAGAGAAAGCTATCGTTGATTTGTCAAACACATATGCACATAACTGAGAATGAAAAAAAACTCATGAGTAAAACACACAACCATAGAGAGAAGATCAATATGAATCAAGACACAAGAATTGCATGAGTGGAAAACCCTCCAGGGGTAGAAAAACCACTTTAGAACTACCTCACTAGCTTAACTGATAAAACATGCCTCACTGGCTACAATATGTATCTAGGAGCACCAACTCCTTATGGAGCACCAACTCCAATACCAAACAGAAGCACCCACTTCCAACACTGATATACCTCACTAGTAAACAAATAGGTCTCACTGACCAACAAGCCTCACTGGCTAATACAAGGCCTCACTGGAAAACCAAATCTTCACTTGAAGTAATAAACAAGATCAGTAGGACAATCTGTTTCCATTCAATTCAATATTTCATCTCTGCATAATACAAACTCCATTCGTGATTTCTCCATGGGTATGTCTCCAATCCTGCATCTGATGCTCAAACAATTCATTCCTGCATACTCAATTTCATATTATCTTCTTGCTTAATTCAATCTATATCATTCAAGAGGATGTCATAGAAAATGTCATCATTCTGTATACAGTTCCACTCAACAACACTGCATAATGAACCACACAATCACCTGTAAAAAAATGCTTTCAACACTGCCTCATCGGTCCTTACCCAAAACTCACTAATTTAATGCATCTGAAAAACCATTATATGTAAATTGAAAGTCTTTTCACCTTTCATCTTCTGTATGTTTCATCAATGCATCTAAAAAATTATTGTAAATAATAGGACTCTTGATATTCCTCTTCTGTACAAAACAACATCCATCAATTTCAATTCTAAAAACATATGAAAAATCATCTTCCTCTATCTGCAAAATAATATCAAATTGTCTTGTCATAAAAATATTTCATTTTGGAATTCCCTTCAATCTGCTAAATGATGATTCATATTCTTTCTTTTCAAATTCCTTTAATCTACTCAAATTTTGATTCATATTCCTGCAAAAACACATTCTCATTCTCTGATTGCAAACACAAATAAATAAATAAATCTTCATTTATTTTCTCACAAGAAAATCTTTCATTTTATCTTCATAAACCTTGTATAAAAATTTCTTGATCCAATCTCTATATATTCATCTTCTCAATCTGTAAGAGTAAATCAATTCACCTAAAAAAATAGCTCCAAAAAAAATCTCTACAAATTCTCAAACAAAAAAAAACTCTTAAACTTCTCAATATAAAATCTCTCTTCAAAAAAAACTTTCTTTTTAGAATCTTTCTCCTTTATAGACTTCAATTGCCACGAATTTGAGAGCAAAAATATAGAAGGAAATCTTCATAAAATCCTACCAAAAATCTTCTTGAAGATATTCCTTGATATCTGCCTTTTCAAACATGCCAAGAATAATCTTAAACAATGCAGTTAAAAAGAAAAACGTTTATTTGCATGTCAAAGTGTATCCACAAGGAAGAGGACAAAAAATAAACCACGACCTTTCAATATTCGCACCTACTCATATGCTTTATAAAGCATTCGAATAAGAAAGATACCTTTTTCTTACAAAAAAATTAGGACCAATGAACTTCATCTAATTTCAAGCTCCCCTTATTTCTTCATAAATCTTTTGAAAGTCTTTTTTTTATAGAATCGGGCTCTCCATAAGAATTTCAAAGATCTTCACTTTAATTCCCTTCATAAAACATTTGATGTTTTTCCTATCATGTTCTAAAACATGAACAATTCGTGCCTTTTTAACAAAGACTTTATTAACCGGTATAGAAGGTAGGAATAGGTGAAGGGATGGGTAAAGATTATGTCTCAAGGACCCTTTAGGAGGTGAATTTAAGTAATATGACTTACAATAATAAGTCAATTTAAAAATAGAACAAAAATTGACTTAACTCTTGACAAGTGAAATAAGGTTTGAAGACATAGAAGGCACTTAGAATTTTAGGACATAGAAAGACATTAAGTCTTTAGAACAACATTGCACTTGAGATCTCTTACTTCAACACATCAATACAAATTCTTAATTCTCTGCTCTGATCAATGTCCCAAATATGATGAACCTGCTAAGATCATTTCCTGTTAATTGCTCCTGATGATATCACTTCACACTCACACCTTTGACATTGTATTTATGATATACATGAATAACATAAACCAAATCAAACCATCATTTGAAAAAACAACTCAACATCCTATGTGAAGAAATGATCAAGCATAAGAAACCAAATCTGAAGCATAAACTAGCACCACACCAAATGAAAGATATTCAACCTGATTTCAACATTACACTTCTTTTTTCTCACACATGATGCTTATGAGCCCTTGAAGACATTCTGAATGAAGACTTTGCACAAGATCAACTCATGAACTTACTAATGTTACTATCAATGTAAAGGCAACAACAACACCATAAGCATGTGTATACAAAGACCATGATGTCTCTGTCATTGGCATTAACATATTCTATATCAATCTGAGTTTTGAACTTTATCATTATATTCATCGTTCCAACTTATATCTGCATCACCTTGTTAGTGACCTTTAGATGTTTAATATCAACCCAAAACAAGATCAAATATGAATGAATACTAAACATGAGAATCCATCTTGAAACAACTTTAAAGATATCCTTTTGGCATCAATGACAACCTGTAACCATCAATCTCCCCCTTTGTCCATGATGACAAAACCACCTGATGCAATTTATCTTTCTCCCCCTTTTTGACATCTGATGACAAAGACAATTATCTCCCCCTGAGAAAATAACTCCACTAAAAGATGTTAAAGCTTGATCATAAAATTTACAAACACATTGCATTATGAGGGCTTTGAAGACATAAACTCCTGCTATCTTGTTATCTTCAACCAAAAATTAGAAACACTTACCAAAATCTTTGATACCACTTGTCTTTCAAAGTACTGAAGGCACTTAATGCAATTTTGCTAAACTTATCCTGAACATCAACATTTCAAACTTGAGAGAAAAATATACCATGAAACTTACATCTGAAGCACAATACCACTTCTTATTATAATACCACTATGAAGATGAAGACTGACACACTCCTGAAGACATCACAAACTTTCAAAACAAACAATTCTTCTTTAATCAACAACCTTTTTGACCCACATGACAAATCTCCAATGAATCTATTTGCTTCCCCTGTGTTGAAGTCCACAAACAAATCACTGCTCATAAATACCACTGGCAATTACTGACAAGAATAACCAACACAAACAACTGTCTGACATAATGAAACATATATGTCAATTTATTACACCAATGATCACTTCTAAATGAACATTCATTCTGCAACCAATCTATTCTTGCACACCCTTTTTGACATGAAAAGAATGAAGACCATTCTGTGTTCCTGCACATCTTTTTACAACACATTGTTAAAACTGATATAAACATAACCACATCTGAAACATACTGCAATCAACAAAAACTCCTTCCTCTTGACTTTATCATTCAAATCAGCCCATCAAGCTCTTCTAGTAACACCACTTTACAAAACCAAATCCAGGTGAGAGTTCCTTGAGAACACCTTAACAGAAGCATCATGACAACTTAATCATGTAAGTATCAAACAATATACAAATAGGATCAATGTCACAACATCATTAAACTCTTTGTGCAGAGAGCTTTTGAACACTTTATATGATCCACTAAACATGTCATTGATCATGAACACCTAACATACACTGAAACTCAAAAGCATCAGAAACTTCATTTCAAACATTTCAACCAAGCATGACAAACAAAACAAGATCAACTAATCTCCTCCTGTAACTTCTTGGGGATAAAAGATAGAACAAGAACAACTCCCCCTCACATTATGCTATCGGTTATGCAACAGATGAAATGACTTGTGTAAGATTCACAAGCTTAGTATTTGACTTCTCTTGACTATGTTTCTACTTCCAAATCTTAATAGGCTCTTTCTTCCTCCAAACCTTTTCTGTCTCTTTCAATTTCCAACCCATTGAATCAGGTGATGCTTTTCTGCAACTAAATGCTTTGTAACCAGAAGAATTGCAATTATAACAAATTATTCTATAATCATAATCAAATGATTGATAATACCTTCTTCTTAACATCCCTTGAGTATTTATATTATGCTTCCAAGCAGGATCATACCTTCTATTCATTTTGCAGTTTCTTTGATTGTGACCAGCATTATTGCACTTGTAACAAACAATATTAGTATTCCTTTTCCTTCTGCAATTAACTAATTTGTGTCCAAATTGATTACAAGTATAACAATAACCACTAAAAGAATAATTATACATGTACATGTATGCTTGTCTTATAGGAGCATTTCTTTTGAAATTTCTTCTTCTTTAATTTTGCATTTTGTTTTCAACGGAAGTATTTGAATCAATCTTCTTTCTAGGTTTCTCTCTAGCTTTTAAACATTCTCCTTCTTCAAAACTAAGTCCAGTAGTGTCTCCATATAGTTTTTGTTTACCAAGCATCTTATGCAACTTATTTGAACTTTCTTCAAACTTCAAATTCTTTTCCAACTACTTTCTCCTCAAGTTCTTTACTTAAAGAAATTATTTCTCCTTCAAATTTTTGGCATTCAACTAATTTAGCTTCCAATTCAACCTTTGTTATATCAATAATCCTCTTAGCTTCCTGAATCTCCATCTTGAGACTAATAATTAATTTATCTGATTCATTAAATTGATTCCTCAAATACATAATCAGACTTCTAGTATCTTCAAGGTCAGATAGTGCTTTCTCTTTTGAATCTCTTTCTTGTTGTAGCTGCAACATTAATTTCTGGTTCTCCTTCTTATAATTCTTGAGCTCACTTAGAGCATATATAAGTTCTCCTTCTGTATCAATCTCATAGTCTTGTTCATCATATTCCTGATCATCATCACTTATGATGCTAGCTTCTTCTGAATCTAATTGGGTTTGAACTTCAACTCCTTCATTGCCACTTTCTTTACACACCAGAGTGTCCTCTTCTTTATCATTATCTTGATAAATTCTTTTCAATCTCCTCCATATATCCTGAGCTGTAACACAATCCATAACTTTACAAGTAACATCATTAGATAGAGCAGACAATATAGCCTTCTTTGCAATAAGATTATATTCAATAGCTTCTTTGTTATCAGTAATATAATAACCATTCTCAACTATCATTAAAACATCATATCCTAAAGAGGATAAATACACTTGCATTCTAACATACCAAACTGCAAAATTTGAACCATCAAATTGAGGAACATCTAAAACTTTTTCTTCTAAGACAATATCAGATTCAACATCTTTATCGACTGACTTTATATCAACATTTGGATTTGATATAGATAATTTCTTTTGTGTCTTTTGACCAAAATGAAGCTTGACATTTTTGTTCTTATTTCTTCTGCACTTACCCATTGAACTCCACACACAAGACCTCCCCAAGCTGATTAAGCTGCAAAAGGGAAACTAGCTCTGATACCAATTGTAGGAGTCAATGACAACACTGAGAGAGGGGGTGAATCAGTGTTGTGTGAATTCTCAAATCTTTTTGCAAACTTTAACTTGCAGAGCACAAGGAGAGAAAGCTATCGTTGATTCATCAAACACATATGCACATAACTAAGAATGAAAAACAAAAACTCATGAGTAAAACACACAACCACAGAGAGAAGATCAATATGAATCAAGACACAAGAATTGCATGAGTGGAAAACCCTCCAGGGGTAGAAAAACCACTCTAGAACTACCTCACTGGCTTAACTGATAAAACATGCCTCACTGGCTACAATATGTATCTAGGAGCACCAACTTCTAATGGAGCACCAACTCCAATACCAAACAGAAGCACCCACTTCCAACACTGATATACCTCACTGGTAAACAAATAGGTCTCACTGACCAACAAGCCTCACTGGCTAATACAAGGCCTCACTGGAAAACCAAATCTTCACTTGAAGAAATAAACAAGATTAGTGGGACACTTTGTTTCCATTCAATTCAATATTTCATCTCTGCATAATACAAACTCCATTTGTGATTTCTCCATGTGTATGTCTCCAATCCTACATCTGATGCTCAAACAATTCATTCCTGCATATTCAATTTCATATTATCTTCTTGCTTAATTCAATCTATATCATTTAAGAGGATGTCATAGAAAATGTCATCATTCTGCACACAGTTCCACTCAACAACACTGCATAATGAACCACACAATCACCTGTAAAAAAATGCTTTCAACACTGCCTCATCAGTCCTTACTCAAAACTCACTAATTTAATGCATCTGAAAAACCATTATATGTAAATTGAAAGTCTTTTCACCTTTCATCTTTTGTATGTTTCATCTCTGTCAAATTATAAAGTTGCATCAATGCATCTAAAAAATTATTGTAAATAATAGGACTCTTGATATTCCTCTTCTCTATAAAACAACATCCATCAATTTCAATTCTAAAAACATATGAAAAATCATCTTCCTCTATCTGCAAAATAATAGCAAATTGTCTTGTCATAAAAATATTTCATTTTGGAATTCCCTTCAATCTGCTAAATGATGCTTCATATTCTTTCTTTTCAAATTCCTTTAATCTACTCAAATTTTGATTCATATTCCTGCAAAAACACATTCTCATTCTCTGATTGCAAACACAAATAAATAAATAAATCTTCATTTATTTTCTCACAAGAAAATCTTTCATTTTATCTTCATAAACCTTGTATAAAAATTTCTTGATCCAATCTCTATATATTCATCTTCTCAATCTGTAAGAGTAAATCAATTCACCTAAAAAAATAGCTCAAAAAAAAATCTCTGCAAATTCTCAAACAAAAAGAAAACTCTTAAACTTCTCAATATAAAATCTCTCTTCAAAAAAAACTTTCTTTTTAGAGTCTTTCTCCTTTATAGACTTCAATTGCCACAAATTTGAGAGCAAAAATATAGAAGGAAATCTTCATAAAATCCTACCAAAAATCTTCTTGAAGATATTCCTTGATATCTGCCTTTTCAAACATGCCAAGAATAATCTTGAACAATGCAATTAAAAAGAAAAATGTTTATTTGAATATCAAAGTGTATCCACAAGGAAGAGGACAAAAAATAAACCACGACCTTTCAATATTCGTGCCCAATCATATGCTTTATAAAGCATTCCAATAAGAAAGATACCTTTTTCTTACGAAAAAATTAGGACCAATGAACTTCATCTAATTTCAAGCTCCTCTTATTTCTTCATAAATCTTTTGAAAGTCTTTTTTTATAGAATCAGGCTCTCCACAAGAATTTCGAAGATCTTCACTTTAATTCCCTTCATAAAACATTTGATGTTTTTCCTATCATGTTCTAAAACATGAACAATTCATGCCCTTTTAACAAAGACTTTATTAACCAGTATAGAAGGTAGAAATAGGTGAAGGGATGGGTAAAGATTATGTCTCAAGGACCCTTTAGGAGGTAAATTTAAGTAATATGACTTACAATAATAAGTCAATTTAAAAATAGAACAAAAATTGACTTAACTCTTGACAAGTGAAATAAGGTTTGAAGACATAGAAGGCACTTAGAATTTTAGGACATAGAAAGACATTAAGTCTTTAGAACAACATTGCACTTGAGATCTCTTACTTCAACACATCAATACAAATTCTTAATTCTCTGCTCTGATCAATGTCCCAAATATGATGAACCTACTATGATCATTTCCTGTTAATTGCTCCTGATGATATCACTTCACGCTCACACCTTTGACATTGTATTTATGATATACATGAATAACATAAACCAACTCAAACCATCATTTGAAAAACAACTCAACATCATATGTGAAGAAATGATCAAGCCTAAGAAACCAAATCTAAAGCATAAACTAGCACCACACCAAATGAAAGATATTCAACCTGATTTCAACATTACACTTCTTTTTTCTCACACATGATGCTTATGAGCCCTTGAAGACATTCTGAATGAAGACTTTGCACAAGATCAACTCATGAACTTATCAATGTTACTATCAATGTAAAGACAACAACAACACCATAAGCATGTGTATACAAACACCATGATGTCTCTGTCATTGGCATTAACATACTCTATATCAATTTGAGTTTTGAACTTTATCATTATATTCATAGTTCCAACTTATATCTGCATCACCTTGTTAGTGACCTTTAGATGTTTAATATCAACCCAAAACAAGATCAAATATGAACAAATAGTAAACATGAGAATCCATCTTGAAACAACTTTGAAGATATCCTTTTGGCATCAATGACAACCTGTCACCATCAGAAGTCTAATAGCTTTTTGAATCTAAACAATCATTCACTTTACTTTAAATTTCAAAGGGTAGTTGCAATATAAAAAGCCCTTAACTATTTTGGCAGTTATCTGAATGACCAGATGGACCAATTAAATTGAGTGTAGGTTATATATGATGTGGGGAGAGAAAAGTATTGGTGATTCAATTTTAGGAGAGTTATACCTACACATCCATGTGTGGATTGCAATATTTGGTAAGGTAAACTATTACTTTGAAAGTCTTGTAGTTGAAGAAGGATATATACATTCAAAGGTGTAACAGAGAGGTTGTGTGTTGATGATCTTGCACAAAGGGTATTGATCTAAACACAGAGAGGGAGGACAGTGAATATGGAGTCTTTAGAATGTGCAGAGGTTTAAGATTGTGAAGGAGATATTTTGTAGATGGACACATTGTAATAGTTTTTGTACATGAATATACATTATATAAATGATATTTGTATGCAAAGAAAGAAGGTAGCACAACACTATCTACAAATGATTTGTGTATGAAACAAGTAAAGGAGCAGAAGACTGGTTCTTTGTAAGATGTAACAAATTGAGCTTTTGAAGACTTGTTTATATAGAATAGTTAAGGAAATCAGAGATAGATATGATGATGACAATAGAATAAAGCTTTTTCTTACAAAGGAAGCCATAAGGTGTGTTGTACTGAAGAGAAACAGAGTGTCCCTCTGTATGTTTATTTCCATCCTAATCTGTGATGAAACAAATATTGTTAGTGAGACACTTTTCATTTAGCTAGTGAGGCTTGCTTGGTCAGTGAGACCTATTTGTAGCCAGTGAGGCTTGCTTGGTCAGTGAGACCTATTTTGTAGCTAGTGAGGCTTGCTTGGTCAGTGAGGCCTGTTTGTGGCTAGTGAGGCTTGAATGTAACTAGTGAGGTTTTGATTTTCCAGTGAGGCATAATAAAGTACAAATATTCAGAGTGGTTTTTTTATCCCTTTTTAAGGGTTTTCCACTCATAAATCATGTGTTATGGTCCTTGTTGATTACATCTGTGTTTGTATCCTAATATCTTACTTTTGGTTAAGGTTTTGAACATCATTCTTATCATTATACTTGTATATGTGTTTGATGAATATTTGAAGTCTCTCTCATTCTCTATTATGTGGGTTAAAAGGTGCAAAAAGTTTTAAAAGTTTATAAACCACTGATTCACCCCTCCTCTCAGTGGTCCTATACTCCAACAAGATCTGTATTTCTATCCTTATATCTCTGACAAGTTCTTAGGAGTTGACCTTCTTCCTTAGTGACTCTTCTGATTACTTTGGCCCCTTTTTCTATATCCCTATCATCGAGCCTTTTCCTTGTTGTGGTGCATTCTAAAAGTATTATTGTGCCTTATCACATGTGAAAAGGTCATGTTCTATAATGTTGTAGAATATGAATTGTCTTCTTCTTTCTCCCGAAAACACATTAGTAAAGTGCCCTGGTTTACCACACTTATAACAAGTGGCTTCATCTCTTCTTCTTTTGCCTCTACCTCCTCTATAACCTCCAAATTGTCCTCTATCCTCATTACTATAGTTATTTTCATATGGAGCATTTTTATTTGTATTCAAGATAGTGTTCATGTTTCTTTGATTTTTCCATGAAGGTTGCTTATAACCTTAGTCTTGAAGATATAGTGGTCTTTCTGCTAGGACTTTTAGATATGTCATTGTATTATTTTGTGCTTTGTTTTTGTGATTTGCATTATACCATGAATCACTTTCATCCTCATCTTCTCTCACCCTAAACATTTGTGATGGACAATCTGATGTTTCATGATCATCCCATTCTCTGCATAATCCACAGTATACTGGGTTGTTCTTTGTAGGGAGTACCTTTATATCCACCTTCATTGTGGCATTCTATCTTTCTCCTTTTATTTTTTTATTCATTCTTGATGTGTCCTTCCTTTGTACAGTATGAACACCATATATTCGGCCTCTTATCTTCTTGTTTTGTCAAAATCTCCTATTTAAGTTCCAGTTGCTCCAATTCCAATCTTAGTCTTTCAAATTCCATGTTTTCCTTGTTTTTGTGTTTCCTCTACCATGTTTTTGCCTCAATCTGGTATGCTAATGTGACTACTTCTGCATATGATTCAAATATACTCCCATCCAGAGATGCTCTCACATCTGGGATTATTTCAAATGTAAACCATTTGATCTTCTACTTCTTAGTCAATGGCACCTCTACTTTAGAGACTGTATCCTTAAATCTTTTGTCAAATTCCTTAAGGGTTTATGCATCCCTTTGTATTAATTCTCTCATCTTACTCACCCCTTCAGTAGGTATTTCTAGAGTTTCAAAGTTCTCCAAGAATTTCTTTTTCACTTCATCCCATGTTTTTTCATGTTTAGGACAAGCATTTATATACCATTTTAACACATCATTCCACAATGTCCAAATAAAGTCAAACAATTTAGTGTCATCTTTGGTTATCTCATTCCAATTCCAAATTGATTCTAGTACAAAAATGTGCTATGTGGCTTTAGTTGTGTCTTTTTCAAATACTGACATTGAGGATAATTTCTTCATCACATTAACATCAATAAATTCCTTGTTAATAATCCTTTTGAAATTAAATTCTTGAAGATTTGATTAATAGTTTGAGCCTCTTCAACATCTGAGGTACCTTCTTTTAGAATATCCACCTCTATAGCTAGACAGTTCACAGTGACTTTAAACTTGATTTGTTTAGCATGCTTTATAAGCTTCTTTAATTCAAAAATGACTTGTTTGATACTTATTGTTTTCCACTCTATGCTCTTCAACTAGGCTATTAGATTATATCCATTTGTCTTTATTATCATTTTCTCAAAAATCAATTTGTGAACATCTAAATTATTCATTTCCTTGATATCTCGAGCTACTAGTAACCATATGGTATCTTCTCTCTTAATTGTAGAGAGCTCATTATTCAATTCCTTCACTTTAGTATCTACTTGTTGATATATATTTACTGATTCTCCAATGCACCTTAGTCCATCTATTATGATATGTTCTACCCATTCTTCTAAAGCATTCCTATGTGCTTGATATTTACTTACTTTCTCTATTACCTCATTATCTACATCCTTCATACTCAAATCTTCTAAGATTGATGGTTCACCTTGTGACTAGGTCAAAGTATCTACAATATATTTGATATAAGATGTTAGTGTTTAGAAATTTTCTTATAGCTACTCTCTAGTCATTTTATCCCTTTTTGTTCTCTGCACTAGTTTTGTAGCTGAGACTTGGAAATGTGGATATCCCCTTCAAGTGTAGAAGGACCAAGATCAATCCAATAAACTTGATAATCATCTTTAGTTCTTTCATGTTCTTTTTTATCATTAGTGAGTTTGGCCACATAATTATTGATTCTCATATGAATCAATCATTATCCTGGAAGTAGTTTGGGCTTTCTTAGGATTTGGGGTGATACCATGTATTATATTAGCTACTACATCAAAGTAAAGCTCCACCATTTCTCTATATTTCCTCTTTATTCATACTACCTCCTTTAACCATTGAAAGGAAGAGTGGATTTTTAAAGAACTAGAAGTAGAGACAGAGGTGATAGGAGGAAGGGTGACTTTGGGAGAGGTATGTACAGAGGCATCTTTTGGGTTAGGGGATGGAGGAGGAGGCATATGAATAGTGGCTTCTAGTTTTCGATAGGGTAGAGGTGTTGAAAGAGTGGGTAGTTAAGATAAAGATGGGTTAACCTCAAGTGCAACTATAGTGTTTTCTTGTGGTGTTTATTTTTGCATGTCCTGAGAAACCTGGGATCTCTTTACTTATAACTTTGCTCTAGCTCCAGAATCATTTTAAGCACACAAACTCTTCAAATCCATCCCTTTCTTAAGATCTTCTCCATCTCCTCCACCAACCACAGTTGACCTATTTATGTATACATTTATGATAGTTTGGGTCTAGTGACAGTTTTTTTAGTTATATTTCTTAGATCTAGGGCACACAACTGAGAGGGGGGGTGAATCAGTTGTATAAAAACTTCACTTCTACTTCAAACACTTGATTCTTCTTGTTAGTTAACAGCATATCAATTAATCATTCATGAAAGCACAAAGCATAAACACTGGAGCAGATAATCATCAACACATTTGACACCAAGATTTTTGACATGGAAAACCCAGTTAAGGGAAAAACCACGGGGTGATTAACCCAAGGATTATTCTCTATTAGAAGAATAAGAAAAATGAATGGCACATGCCAAATAGGGCTCACTGCCTGAGCACACTGCTCACAAGGAGGCACACTATCTAGAAGATCATAAGTATCACAACCTTGAACTGGAGAAAGACATCTTCACCATGTCTGGATCAGTTCCATTTAAGCTCGAGACACACCTGCTCTGCCTTTCGCTCTTTCGCTATTCCACACTCATCCGCTCCACAACACACTTTGAAATGAATTTACAAACCTTTATTTATAGAAGACATCGACTTAGGAACAATCATCTAAGTCGGCAATCAACCATAAGAATATTCGCAAGATGAATAACACATCCGGTCAGCCACCACAAAGAACATTTGCAAGATGAACAACTCATCCAGTCAAATAGTCTGAACAAGAACTTCATCCGAAAGAATATCTTCAATTCTAGGCTCTACCACAAATATGGACCAACAAAACAACCTCAACATGATCCAAGAACCTTCACTAGCTTGTCTGAATGACTAGGTACATCCGCACTTCCTCTACTCACTGGAATCTCTTCTCTTCCTTATCCAGAACTTCAAGAACATAGTTTATTGCCACTGTCATACTGCAAGAGGTACTTTCGGACCTCCAAACCACATACCAATAGAGACGACACATCACAAGAACATCCCAAACACTCTGTCCAATCCGCAAGATAGGATAATGCACTTCTAGATCTCACCGGACCTCTTTGTAGCACTCTGTCACTCTGGAGCATCTCCTGGAACTGGTTCTACTTGATCAATCACAACTTCACATCTTCATGTGGACCTCTAAAAACTTAACTAGATCATCTCAAGACTCATATCTATAAACCCTTTAATCCACATCCTTTGATCCTCAACCTATTGAGTACTTTTGCCTTCTTCTCATCACTGTTCTTCACTGTTCCTGATTGAGACTAATTTTCTCAATATCCTCAGCACACAGCTCATCCAATCCTTCTTGTCAATGCAATATGAGTATGTTGACATCAATGACAACACTAATTGACCTCATACTTGCAACAATCTCCCCCTTTGTCATTGATGGCAACATATACTGTGAAAAACCATCAAGACAAGATCTTCTCCTTTCTGTCATAGCTCCCCTTATTAGCAACAACTCTTCACATGTCTTCTCTTCCTTTACTGCTCCCCCTTTGATCATCAACCACTTTTTTTTCACATGTCTTCTCTCTCCCTTTGACATCAATGGCAAAGGGCTCATACTTGCAATTCTAATACATCAGAATCATACTAGCTGCTCTCCCTTAGTAGTAGCTCCCCATCATCAATCCAGATCACAAGATATTACTGTGATATCCACCAGACTGATGCACATCAGTGCATCCTAGTTCATCACCGGAGGGGCCATGACCCCTAACTTCTCCCTAAGATACTCAAAAGAGTCCTTAGGAAGAGGTTTAGTAAAGATATCTGCAATCTGATCCTTGGAGGGTACATACTCCAATCTAACTTCATCCTTGTTTACTTGTTCTCTCAGAAAGTGAAACTTGATAGATATGTGCTTAGTCTTAGAATGCAATATCAGATTCTTAGAAATATTAATTGCACTTGAGTTATCACAGAAAATTATGATAGGCTCCTCATATTCAACTTTAATGTCTCTTAGCATCTGCTTCATCCATAAGATTTGAGTGCAACTACCTACTGCTACAATGTATTCTACTTCAGTTGTAGACAGAGATATGGCCTCTTGATTCTTGCTTAGTGAAGAAACCAACCTTTTTCCCAAAAAGAATGCTCCTCCACTTGTACTCTTCCAATCATCCACATCTCCTGCCCAATCTGCATCTGTGTATGCATGAAGAGATAAATCTTGATCTCTAGGGTACCATAGACCATACTCAACTGTTCCTTTCAAGTACCTAAAAATTCTTTTGATTGCCATGACATGAGATTCTTTGGGATCAGCCTGAAAGCTTGCCACAAGACCAACAACCTGCATTATATCTAATCTAGTCTGAGTGAGATACAATAGTCCTCCAATCATTGATCTGTATTTGGTCTGATCTATTTTAGGAGAGTCATCATCTTTGTTCAACTTACATCCAGTTTCCATAGGAGTGTTCATTGGCTTTGAATCTTCCATTCCGAATTTCCACAACAATTCTTTTGCATATTTGGTCTGACAGATAAAGATGCCTTTCTTTGTCTAAGTAATTTGCAGACCCAAGAAGAAATTCATTTCACCAAGCATTGACATTTCAAATTCACTTTTCATTTGATTTGCAAAAATTTTACACATACTATCTTTTCCTCCAAAGATGATATCATCAACAAATACTTTAACAATCAAGATGTTTTCCTTATCTATTTGGAAGTATAGGTTACTATCAGCAGTACCTTTATTGAAACCAATCTGTACAAGATGCTTATCCAACCTTTCATACCATGCTCTTGGGGCTTGCTTCAAACCATACAGTGCTTTCTTCAACTTGCAGACCATATCATCATGATCAGACAATTGAAATCCATCCGGTTGTTCAATGTACACTTCTTCTTCCAAATCACCATTTAGGAAGGCAGACTTGACATCCATCTGATATACCTTGAAGTCTTTGAAGGCAACAAATGCAAGAAATAATCTGACTGCTTCAATTCTTGGCACCGGAGCAAAGGTCTCTTCAAAGTCAATTCCTTCTATTTGAGAGTAGCCTTTGCAGACCAATCTAGCTTTGTTTTTGATTACTTCACCAACTTCATTTAGTTTGTTTCAGAAGACCCATTTGGTTCCAATCACATTCTTGTTTCTAGGTCTGGGAACAAGATCCTAAGTATGATTTTTCTCAATTTGCATCAATTCTTCCTCCATTGCTTTGGTCCAGTTTTCATCATTGCAAGCTTCATTAATTGTCTTAGGTTCAATCTTTGAAATCAGACAGTATTCATTTGAATCATGAGCAATTCTTCTCCTTGTTTGTACCCCTTTACTTTTGTCACCTATGATCTGATCCTTAGAATGATTTAGAGTTACATACCTTGGAACTTTGGGAGTTTCTTGTACTACTGTTTCTTGATTAGGGTCATTCAAACAAACTTCTTCTTCTTGATTTACCAGATCAGTCTAAGTTTGAATTTCAGAGGAGGATTGAGCTCCTTGCACCAGAGAATCATTCTGATCATCTTCATCACATTCATAAAACATTGAGGGCTTCTCAATTCCTTCATCAACCTTCACATTTGTACTTTCTATCATCTTTTTCAATCTTTTATTGTAACACTGGTATGCTTTTCTTTGAGTGGAGTAACCCAAGAAAATTCCTTCATCACTTCTAGCATCAAACATTCCTAGATCTTCATCTCTTTTGATGTAACACTTGCTACCAAATACTCTGAAATATCTCACAGTGGGAGTTATACCAAACCAAAGTTCATAAGGAGTCTTACCAGTATTGCTTCTGATTTGAACTCAGTTAAGAGTGTAGACTGCAGTGCTAACAGCTTCTCTCCAAAACATCTAAGGAACATTTTCTTCCATCATCATTGTCCTATATGCTTCCTGGATGGTCCGGTTCTTTCTCTCAACTACTCCATTTTGCTGTGGAGTCTTAGGAGTAGACAATTGTCTCCTTATGCCATGCTTCCCACAAAAGTCTATGAATTCACCGGATGTGAATTCACCACCTCTATCAGACCTCAGACATTTTAGTTTCAGTCCAGTTTGATTCTCTACCATAGCTTTGAAGATTTTGAACTTCTCAAGGGCTTCTGATTTCTCTTTTAGGAAAGTAACCCACATCATCCGGGAATGATCATCAATCAGTAACATGAAATATCTATCACCTTGCATACTCTTGATTCTTGTTGGACCACATAGATCAATATGAACTAATTCCAATAATCCGTGGAGGACTGATCCTTGCTTTTTAAAGAGACTCTGCTTTGTTTACCTAGCTGACATTCTTTGCATAAACTATTTGTAGGTTTCACCAATTTTGGAAGATCTCTTACAACCTGAGTATTGCTTATCTTGATAATGTTATCAAAATTCACATGACACATTCTTCTATGCCATAACCAACTCTAATCAACTTGAACAAATAGATAGCTTTTATTAGAACCAACTAGATGGAAGATATTACCTTTTGTTTGAGTACTAGATGCAATCTCAGTTTCAGACCTTTCAAAGATCCTGCATCTTCCATTCTTGAATCAGAGATCATAGCCTTTGTCTACCAGCTGGCCAACACTGAGAAGATTGTGCTTCAATCCTTCAACATATAGTACATTACCAGTTTTGCTCTTTCCATCAAAAGAAATGGTTCCCCTACCTCTGATTCTGCCAGCAGAATTGTCACTAAACTTTACCATTCCTCCTTCATACCTTTCCAAATCTAAGAACTTGTTCTGGTCACCTGTCATGTGGTGAGAACATCCACTGTCAATAACCCAATCATCTTTTTCTTCAACTTGTGTAGCCAAAGCTCTTTCCACAACCTTATGATTAACAAATTCAGAGGATATTGGATTTTCTTCCTTGATGGTAATAAACACCCATTCATTTCTGGATTTGTTTCCTATCTCTA
This sequence comes from Cunninghamia lanceolata, assembly GCA_027924645.1. Classification (NCBI taxonomy): domain Eukaryota; kingdom Viridiplantae; phylum Streptophyta; class Pinopsida; order Cupressales; family Cupressaceae; genus Cunninghamia; species Cunninghamia lanceolata. The sequence goes on from BSBN01000537.1 coordinate 3,516,352, forward strand.
ATTCATCATCTGTTACACCTTCATTATCATCTTCTTCATAAACATAATAATAGTTCTTTTGGAACCTTTGTCTGTTCGAATTTGATCTTGCAGTTCTTTCTGGACATCTTGAGGCAAAATGACCAATCTTATTGCAGTTGAAGCATTTAAAAGGTAACTTTCCTTCATACTTACCAGATCCTCTTGGCAATCTCTTTACGATGAGGGCTTCAAGATGAGCTGTTTCTACTTCTTCCTCTTCCATGTCTTTTCTTGCTTGATCATACCATGACAGCTTCCTTGAAGAGTTTTCTCCCAGATCAAATCTTTGTTTGCCTTTCACATAGGCACTGGCTTTGAATGCAGATTCAACCTTGGGGGGATCATCTCCAAACTCAGTCATTTCAAATGCAGCCAGTTTGCCAGCCAATTGCTCTCTTGTGACAGTTGTATGGGCTTTGAATTCATCAATGGCAACAACCTTGATTTTGTAGGTAGCAGGAAGGGATCTAAGAATTTTACCAACAATTTCATTTTCATCCAGAACTCCACCAGCATTCCTGATTCCACATACTAGCTCATTCACTCTTGGAATAAAGGTAGTGATGTTTTTATCATCTCTCCTCTTCAATCTTTTAAATTTCCCTTTCAAACTTTGTAACCTTGCACTCTTAACAAACTCATCTCCTTCATGCAGAAGTTCCAGTTTGACCCAGATCTCATATGCAGTTGGTAGGTCAATAACATTTGAGAGCTCTAAATCATTCAATGCACTTAGAAGAGCTTCTTTGGTCCACAAATTGTTTTCAGCATCTGTGATTTCATTCAGTGTTGTCGGACCACCTTGTGGAGGTACATATGCTTTTCCCATACATTCAAAGTGACATCTCATGCAACCTTTCCAGAGTGAGAAATTGTTTCCATCAAACTTCAGACTATCCTTCTTGTATGACGACATCGTAGATCTCCTTAAGCAGTTAAGCTCCTTTCAGAGGGACTTGGCTCTGATACCAATTGTTAGATCTAGGGCACACAACTGAGAGGGGAGGGTGAATCAGTTGTATAAAAACTTCACTTCTACTTCAAACACTTGATTCTTCTTGTTAGTTAACATCATATCAATTAATCATTCATGAAAGCACAAAGCATAAACACCAGAGCAGATAAACATCAACACATTTGACACCAAGATTTTTGACGTGGAAAACCTGGTTAAGGGAAAAACCATGAGGTGATTAACCCAAGGATTATTCTCTATTAGAAGAATAAGAAAAATGAATGGCACATGCCAAATAGGGCTCACTGCTCGAGCACACTGCTCACAAGGAGGGACATTGCCAACAAGAGACACACTATCTACAAGATCATAAGTATCACAACCTTGAACTAGAGAATGACATCTTCACCATGTCTAGATTAGTTCCATTTAAGCTCAAGACACACCTACTCTACCTTTCGCTCTTTCGCTATTCCACACTCATCCACTCCACAACACACTTTGAAATGAATTTACAAACCTTTATTTATACAAGACATCGACTTAGCAACAATCATCTAAGTCAGCAATCAACCATAAGAATATTTGCAAGATGAATAACACATCCGATCAGCCACCACAAAGAACATTTGCAAGATAAACAACTCATCTGGTCAGCTAGTCTGAACAAGAACTTCATCTAGAAGAATATCTTCAATTCCAGGCTCTACCACCAATACGGACCAACAAAACAACCTCAACATGATCCAAGAACCTTCACTAGCTTGTCTGAATGACCAGGTACATCCGCACTTCCTCTACTCACTAGAATCTCTTCTCTTCCTTATCCAGAACTTCAAGAACATAGTTTATCGCCAGTGTCATACTACAAGAGGTGCTTCTGGACCTCCAAACCACATACCAATAGAGATGACACATCACAAGGACATCCCAAACACTCTATCCAATCCACAAGATAGGATAATGCACTTTTGGATCTCACCAGACCTCTTTGTAGCACTCTGTCACTCCGGAGCATCTCCCGGAATTGGTTCTACTTGATCAATCACAACTTCTTCACATCTTCATGCAGACCTCTGAAAACTTAACTAGATCATCTCAAGACTCATATCTACAAACCCTTTAATCTGCATCCTTTGATCCTCAACCTATTGAGTAATTTTGCCTTATTCTCATCACTGTTCTTCACTATTCCTGATTGAGACTAATTTTCTCAATATCCTCAGCACACAGCTCATCTAATCCTTCTTGTCAATGCAATATGAGTATGTTGACATCAATGACAACACTGATTAACCTCATACTTGCAACAATATTGGCATCTAACTACTTTTTGGACTTACTTAATATGAAGAAAGACCTCTCCCTAATATATTTTATTTCCTTATCACTAAAATTAATAGGAGTAAGAGGCTAGAACTGGAGATGTCAATGTAGACTTTGTCAGTCATTTCAGAACCATTGTCTTTTATGCCTTGAGTATTCAATCTTAGTTCATAGTCTTCCATCTACTAAATAGTCAACCTAGGCCAATATCTTCTTTGTACTTCAAAATATTTTTTTCAATCAGCCTAGTATTATTCAAGATAAGGTTGATGGAAATATTTAGATACTAGATACAAATTATCCTTTACATAGTTTTTGCTATCAAATGGATATCTCATACTATGATAGCGCATAGTGATTTTAATCAAGGATCTTTCTACATTCTAAGCCTCTGCTAAAGATGGAAAGATGTAATAAGTCAAGCCTAGAGGAAATGGATATCCTTATTTCTTCATATCTCTACACTTTTTATTTATGGATTCCATTTTTCTACATAATTTGATCAAAACTAAATGATCACCTTGATATCTAGGTAGTTTATATAGATATTCATCAAAACCATCAATTCTTATATACTTGTAAATCTTGAAAATTGAATAAAATAACTACCAAATTGTTTGATTAGATTAGAAGCTTCAGGAGAAAACCTTTGACCCACATTCACATTGAGTTATCTCACTATGAGGATAGAAAAGACATTATTAACCCTTTGGAAGTGTTTGTTGTTATTTCCCTATTGCAATTGTGGATAAAAAAAGTAATTTGAGTAGTATCATCATATACTCCTATCTCTTGTAACCTTAGCCATGGATGCATGCTTGCAATGGCATAGATTAAATAAGAAGTCATATAAAAGTCTTGAGTATTTTGAAAGTTCACCAATTATTTGTGAAGATTATCACTAATCAGCTTGCTCCAATCAATATCCTAAGAATTCCACCAATCATAATGATAAACTAATGCATCCAATATTCAAAAGTATTGGTTTCTTTGCTCCCAATAACTCTATGTAGTAGAGTGATAATATCAGATATATCTTCATTAAAGTGTGACTATACGAGGTTCTTGGGAAACGTTGACTTCCCTTTCCTTGGCACCTTGAACCGATGTTTAGTAACATTGTTAAGACACAAATATTTCTTCTTATTGAAATAGAAATTGGCCTCTTCTATTCTCATATCAGCATATTCTTCTTGGTTTGGAAGCATGAAAGTGATGCTTATGGAAGACCAATCCAACCTTGCTACTGTTTTATCATCTTTTGACCTAATCTCTCTGGTTTGTAGTTTATAATGTTTGATGCAAGATAATGCCAAATCAATGCACTATACTAAGGTGGGGAAGGCCCCATCATGTGTCAAACCACTTTGAAAAGTGCACTCAACCATATTAGACCTTGGATTATGACACATTCTCATCCAAAACTCCACCAAATCAATATGCCCTAGTTTTTGATCCCCAAAATTAGATAAAGAGTTGTGTAAAATGGACTCCCATTCAAATCCTCTATAGGGATACTTCATTTTGAATGTTTGAGTTGAAATGGTTTCAACAAGAAGGATTTAAGGGGAGTATGCACAATTTGTGCAAGGCTAGGAAAAAATAACTAGGTGCTCTGAAAAATAGGAAAATCAAATCTATGATATTGTTTTGTAGGGAAAAGGGGGGTTGTTAATTTTTGGGGTTTATGTGTAATCCTCCTTTCCCAACAAATATTCCAAGGCCTTTTCAACTAATTTGAATCTCCACTAAGCAAGAGCAATCACCTATCAAGTTGGGTTGCCACTTGGAAAGCTGTGGACTCTTGGATATATCAAACAATGTCTCTACCTAATGCATAATTATGCTTAGAAACCCTAATTATGCAAATTGGTAAGCAAATTATCAAATTATGACAAATCCTTTTAGACCAAGGAAAAGGATAGAGATATTTAACTTACTATTTTTTGAAGTTTGGAAGGTGAAAAAGTTAGGGACATGGGGACTAGCACCCAAGTCTAAGGTACCTATTTCTTTTGCAGGATCCTGATCTCCTTATGACACTAATCTGTACTGCAACTTCAGTTTCTAGAAATTCCACTACGGAGGACATGCAGACTAGTGCCCTAGTCTAGGAAAAGTACCAGTGTCCTGCTTCTTTTCAGATCCTAAATCCTCTGTGCTTGTTACTCCTTCCTGTAACTCCACTCCATAGGACTCGACACTTGTAACCTGCAATCACAAGGAGTGTGGGAGGGGGTTGTGGTGTTTAGAGGCTTGCCTAAGTCAAGCCCCAGAGAGACATTCAAGTCTTCTAAACACCGTGGTTAGATAAGAGTGTGTATCCTGGCAGAATAGAGGCAAAAATCCAAATAATAAATGATTGAAAACATAATTGATATCACCTTGTAGTGAAGATCTCATGGAAGGAAGATGTTCTTCATGTCATGAGGAGATGGATGCCAAATTTGCAAATACAAACACAATAACAACAAAGTATTGCTTTGCAAAACAATGAATTCCTTGAATGCTCTATGATCACAAGTATGCATAAAATCCATCCAGTTTGCAAATGAAACCTAATCATTCTTATTTATGCAACTACAAATATTCCCACTAAGAATTTTGTAATTCAAACTTTAGATATCGATATAGGACCTAATTAATGGTCATAAAACTGACATAAAAGTTTAGGGCAGACCCAAAATAGGACTGGACTAGGGTGCTAACACCCAAGTCCACCCTACCATTTTTGCTTAGGATTCATCAAAGTGCAGCCCCCTAGGTCCTATTTGTCACAAGACCCAAGGGCTTTCTCATCGGGAGTCAGAAATAACATGCAAAATACTCTAAATGCAATTACAGGACCCGGGACCTAAACCTTAATAGGGAAAAGCCCCCAAGGTTAGTTATTCCAACATAACATTTATCCTCCACTTTAATGTATGTATAAATGCGAGGCCAATACATGCACTAAAGTATGGTCAACAAACATAGCAAACACACCAAGCACAGAGAAGAAACACCGCAGACATGCCAAACACAATGACGATAGTTACAGGCATGCAAAACACAGTGAATGCAGTGATTATTTTCTTTTTATTTTTCATTTTCTCATATATTAAATGCAAAATGCAAGTACAAGAAAGTAAACACACAACCCAAAATGTAGGAGGGACTCATCGCTACTGGTCTTTAGACTGCACATGGGGCAACAAACAAGCAAAACAAATCTCAAAGTGCAAGAGGGACTCATCGCCACTAATCTTTAGATTACACTTGAGAAAAAATATGCCATACAAATCAAGCATGCCAAACAAATCCAAAAGCATAGGAGGGACTCATCATCACCAGTCTTTAGACAATGCTTGGGAACAAACATGCCATACACACACGCATGGAAGACATGGAGAAAACATGGTAGACATGCGATGTAGTGTACATATTTCTAGGTTCATCACCATCTCAGGCACATTACAGGTACACATTGATGATTGGGATTCACCACAACAATTGCCAAAGACATGCTTAAGGGTTAGGTTAGTCATAGAACCACTCCCCGCCTGCTCGGAGGACTTTTGAAAATGATAGGATTGTGCACTCTCCTCAAGAAATACACCATCCCTGCCTCACATGAAGGGATTAAGGTAAAAAGGATATGCATGATATCCCTCCTCTATAGAGGGCTTAAGTGATTGCAATAGATTCACGATTCACAAACACACATTGCTAAAATCTACAACAGACATCTTACCTTATATATGCCCCCACCTTAAGGTAGTTGATGTCATGTACTGATATCAAGCACATTAAGGTAGGAAGAAAATACACAAGGGAACATGAGCTCTCATAATGCCCATTCTGCCCAGAGGTGACATATACTTTACGATCGCCAAATGTTCCCACAAACACATTCCTTTAAGAAAAGTGTTAGTGTCCATATAACCATGATAAACAACAATGCATATTATCAATCACATAAAGAACCAAGGAATGCAAGATTCAAGATAGACAAAGTGCATGGAGTAGCAGTATTGTTATGTTTTGTAAGTGTAATAAGACAACATCAAGATCACATGGAGTGATTCTACTAGCCAAGCGTCAGATAATATATAACAACCCCATCATCATGTATGGACTAGGTTGATTTTTTTATTACTCGCTAAAGGGACACCAAGTCCACATCAGTATAATATGTTTTTCATCATCCACCCATTAGATAGAACTACTAGCTCAGAAGGGAAACAATAAATCAAGAGAGGAGAAACAAGTGTCTTAGGGACAGTCATGTAGGAGGGTGCCCCCAAGTCACCAACCACAACTTTATGTTTGTAAGACACAACACACAATAATGAAAATAGAGGAGAAGCAATATAGAAGAATGATGATACAAATAGAAGGGTCACTACAACAAAGGCAGTCTCCTAGTATCCTTGACCTTATGAGAGTATCAAGGGTAATCCTAGGAGGCCTAAACAACACATAACACATCATAGGGGAAACACATCGTAGAGCTAAAGGGTTAGAAATACTTACCTGTAGGGACAACCAAACTAAGGGTTGTCATCAAGCAAATCATCCTCTTCCCAATCTCAAATGCTAGAGGAAAAAGGTGTGTAAGATACCATAGCCCAACTCTTGTTCTTATCTTCCAATTGTTTAGTGTTGAGGTTTTCTATGTTTGTTTCAATGTTAGGTTGGATGTTTTCTTGTTGAGCGGAAAGTCATTGGGCAAAATCTTGTCTTTGCCTCATCCTTTCTTTTTCTTTTCTATTCCTTCTTGTTTTAGTAATTACTTCTTCAAAGGCATCATCATGTTTTTCTATAGGGTTTTGCACATTAGAGGAGGAAGCACCATGTTCAAATTTCATTAGTCTCAGTGGAATGCTTTTCTATCTATGAAAACCTCTTGATCCTTGTAAGGATGTCAGAGGAGGGACCTTAGTTTAGATACCATCTCTTCATGGATGAGGTGAGATACCAATTGTTAGATTCAGGGCAGACAACTAAGAGGGGGGGTAAATCAATTGTACAAAACTTTCTTCCAATTAAAAACTTAAATCCACTTTGTAATTCAGTAGCATAAGGATAAATCAATCATGTAAACATAATGCATTAAATCAAGAGCAGAAACACATTAACACACATGACACCAAGATTTTGACATGGAAAACCTGGATAAGGGAAAAACCACGGGGTGATTAACCCAAGATTGTATTCTCTGTTAGAAGAATAGAAAGAACAAAATGGCACATGCCAATTAGGGCTCACTGCCTACAAGAGACACACTATCTACAAAATAATAAGTATCACACACATGAACTGGAAAATAGCATCTTCACCATGCTTGAATTAGTTTCATTTAAGTCCAATACTTCTGCTCTGCCTTTCGCTCTCCTCCTCGCTACCACAAACACATTTCCACACGTCACACTTTGAAATGATTTTACAACTCCTTATTTATACAAGGCATTGACTTAGGAATAATCATCTAAGTCGGGAAACATCTACAAGAACATTTGCAGGATGTGTAACTCATCCGGTTCGCCAATCTCAGGAAGAACACCATCATCCAGAAGTTATTCTTCAATTGCGAACTCCAACTCCAATGAGAACCACCAACACAAACTGGACACAATCCAAAGATCTCCACAAGCTTGCCTGAATCACCAAGAACATCCACATTTCATTTGCTTACTAAAATCCTTCTCTCCTTCATCTGGAACCTCAAGAACATAGTCTGTCATCATTGTCACAAAGGAATGGATGCTTGAGGACCTCCAAACCATGAACTAATCGATTTGACACATCACATGGACTTATTATACATTCCACCAAATCTATAGAACAGGATAATGCATTTTCGGATCTCACCGGACCTATCTTTATCACTCTGTTACTTCTGAACACCTGTCGGAACCAGTTTAACTTGATCGGCTACAAGTTCTTTAGATCTTCATGTGGACCTCTAAAATCTTTACTGAATCATCTTAAGACACATATCTGCAAACCCTTTAAACCACATCTTCTGATCCTCATCCTAACTTGGACTTTTACCTTACTGTCTTCATTGTTCTTCATTGTTCCTGATATGACCAATTTTCTCAATATCCTTAGCAAACAGATCATCCAATCCTTATCATTAATGTAACAGGAGTATGTTGACATCAATGACAACACTGGTTAAGCCCTTACTTGTAACAATCTCCCCTTTGTCATTGATGGCAACATGTGATGTGAAAAATTGTTTTGACCATCAGCACAAGAACTTCTCCTTACTATCACAACTCCCCCTATCAGCAACAACCATTCACATGTCTTCTCTTCCTTTTCTACTGCCCCTTTGATCAGCAACTAGTTATTTTTCACATGTCTTCTCTCCCCCTTTGACATCAATGGCAAAGGGCACATACTTGCAACTCCACCATTTCAGAACCATACCAGCTTCTCCCCCTTAGTAGCAGCTCCTTATCAATCCAGACTAAAAGATATGACTATGATATCCACCAGATTGATGCACATCAGTGCACCTTAGTTCATCACTAGAGGAGAAATAACCCCTAACTTCTCCCTGAGATACTCAAAAGAGTCCTTAAGTAGAGGTTTAATAAAGATGTCTGCAATCTGATCCTTGGAAGGCACAAACTCCAATCTGACTTCATTCTTGTTTACTTGCTCTCTCAAAAAGTGAAACTTGATGGATATATAGTTAGTCTTTGAATGCAACATCAGATTCTTAGATATGTTTATTGCACTTGAATTATCACAGAAAATTGTGATAGGCTCCTCATACTCCACTCTTATGTCTTTTAGCATTTGCTTCATCAACAAAACTTGAGTGCAACTACCTACTGTTGCAATATATTATGCTTTTACAGTGGATAGAGATATTGCCTCTTGTTTCTTGCTTAGCCAAGAAACCAATCTCTTCACCAAAAAGAATGCTCCACCACTGGTACTCTTCTGGTCATCCACATCTCCTGCCCAATCAGCATCTATATATGCATGAAGAGAGAAATAATGATCTCTAGGATACCACAAACCATACTCAACTATCCCTTTTAGATATCTAAAAATCCTCTTGACTGCCATGACATGAGATTCTCTAGGATCAGCTTGAAATCTAGCAACAAGACAAACAACATTCATAATGTCAGGTCTAGTTTGAGTGAGATACAAGAATCCTCCTTCTGGAACTGAATATGCTAAATAATTTTTTTTCAAAAGATCCTCACCTTGTATGCACTTCAAGATTAGTTTGCAAAAAAAAAAAATTTGCCCTTGTTTTATCCTCATTATTCTCCCTTGGATAGGAGTCGCATTCCATTCCTTCCTATTAATTAGTACGTCCATTTAAGTCTTTCAGATTTTACCTTCATGTATTAAGAAGATGTTAGTTTTGAACCTCCGAGCTTGAACTTTCACATTAGTTCAATCGGTTCGTTGGTTCAAATAGGTCATAAGCTGAATCGGTTCACTACTTCAATTGGTTCATAAGTTCAATCGGTTCATAAGTTCAATTGATTCACTAGTTCCATCGGTTCATAGGTTCAATCGGTTCATAAATTCAATTGGTTCATAAGTTAAATTGGTTCACTAGTTCAATCAGTTCATAGGTTCAATCAGTTCATTGGTTCAATGGGTTCATTAGTTCAATGGGTTCATTGGTTCAAAAGGTTCAATAGTACATAATGCTTAAGTAAATTAACCGAAACAGATTTTTCATCACACCAATGCTCGTTGACAAATTTATGTTTTACATATCTCTTCGACTATATTGATCATGCCAATAGAAGAAGTCATAAAAGATTTTAGGCAAAGATAGCATATCAGTAAGATCATTGCTATTCAGAAAAAGATCATTCAACTGCACTGATCTTACACCTCTCATCGATGGAGTTTCGAGAGACATTCAAAGGGAAATAAGTATCAGCGTAAGATTGATGATCAGTGAGAAGACATTAAGAATTACCAATGAGTAAATTCACTCTAATAGCAACGATGACTATGCTGATCGAAAAGACCTTTGTCGATAGTCATATCAGGGACACCAAACAAATCGGGTAAAGATGCTATTCTTACAATGATGTAGGAGGTCTAGCCAATGCAAAATACAGAAACCCTAAAAATGACATTTTAATCTGAATGATTAAGATATCTCTCTGATATTCAAAATTTGGATTTTTTGCAGGATATACATAGCGGGGATCATGTTATATGAACGCCCACGAAAGGATCTTGAGCAACTGACAAATCATTGATAAGGGAAGTAATTCCTTGAGTAAATACATTTGTTTGGATTAATTGATAAGACATTAATTCATGTTTTATCTGGTCTTTTTAGGATAATAAAGAAATCCTCAAAGGAGATTAAGCAGAACTACAATTAAAAAGCTTTGTTTGATCCTGGAATGGTTATCCATTTGGTGCTTAAAGACGAGTATTAAACTTCCTGAACATGCTTTATTAGAATAAATATTGTGTTCGGTTATCAACCGTCACAACTATTGTAACTAGTCTGAAGCTTGTATGCCACTCTTTATAAGAGATGACCAAGACCAGAGAAGATAGAATATAGAATATAGAATATAGAATATAGATGATAGAAGATAGATAGAGTAGGAGGAAATTACAAAACAGAACAGGAGATACTATAGGTTATATTTCAATAGCAATGCTAGTTCACTCTTAATATATTTTATTTATGGTAGACCATGTGCAAGCATTCTTTGATGGAGTCAAGTCTGTAAGCATGAAGCAGTGACTGCAAATTTCAGTAACAACTGTCTGTTAAATTTATTCAATTATATGACTGTCTCCTTTCAAAGTTTTCTCTATTATTCAATTTGAGTTATCAAGTATATCTTCAAGTTGTCTATGCACATTTGTTGTTATAGTGTGATAAGATTAATTGGTTTTTTCTTTCATAATTAAATCCTTTAAATTTGTCACAATAACTGTGAAGACATTGTCATGGATCTGTAAGAAGAGTCATATAGTTAGGGTTTGTATTATGTCTCCAATTTATGATAAATCTGTTACAATTGTAGTATTATTCTAATAGGTTCCTTTAAGTAAGGATTAAATCCTTTTAGATGAATGCAGGTAATATGATTTTGTCAATTGGATATATAAGTATGGAATATTAACTACTTCCTTGCAGGGTTGTACAAGTTACACACCTATTCTTTCATGCCAAATAGTTCAAGCTTTTACCAAACAAACAATCATTTATTTCATCATTATACTGACTCTATACTCAATAAGGCACTAGTCTAGTAGTTTCATCGTTACTTATACATATTCACTTTAGATTTATTTAGTTAGATTGTATTATTATTTTAGCATTACAATTTAGATCATTTAGAATTGACTTGCTATCTTTTTATCTATTTTTCTGTTGCCATTATCAATAGTTAGATTAATTCTAATTAAAGTAGTGATCATCTCTTTATCTGCTTTGTTAATTAGAGTTTTACCTACCTAGGTTTGGCAGAGCTTGAAGTGAAGGGGGTTTTAGCCATATCTACCCCGTGTCAGTTAGCCAAAAATGTCAAGAGAGCCTAGCAACATCTTAGGGTTAATGACCTGCATTTTTGAGACCTAACAGAATTGGCGACTCTAATGTGGACAAAACATAGAAGAACCTAGTGCTAGACCCTATTATTAGAGTTAGAGAATTTAAAAGGCATAACTCTGCTGGTGGAAGGAAAAACCCAGAAGATTGATTAATCCTCTAAATAGAAGTGGTGACTCTACACTAAACTTAAATTGTCTTTTTGATAAAAGTTTCATAATGGATGGTAGGAGATCTAAAGCTGATGGTAAAAAAATGCAATCATCCCCACCTTTAAGGGCTCCTACTAAGAAGACTAGGATATCAAGTCAGTCTCATAGTACTAGTAACCAAATCTCTCCAGAGAATACCTTAGAACAACCACTAATAATTCATAACAGCTTCACTCCCTTGCATGAATCAGATGAATTCCAATCCAACAATCAATATACTCATCCTGATCATGACAGATCTGATGATGTCCTTACCTGGTATAGACCTTCCCTTCAGGAGCAACTTAAACATTAGGCTCAGATTATGACAGAGATAGACCAAAATCAAGTAGAGCATGACTACCAAGCATCATTACAATAGGGTGAAGTAGCTCCAGATGAATTCATAGATCAGGTGACATCCACACAAATCCTTAATAGTCAGTCAGAAGACATGAGAACTAAGGATCAGATAAAGTAAGAGGTACTTGAATTGCAGGAAAAACTTGAGCGAGCTAGATTGAAATAAGAAGAAGAAAACATGAAACAAGAACTACAACAAATAATAACTAAAACTAAGGTAACCAGTTCAAAGTATGTGCCTCCCCATAGGTAGGGTGGACATGTTCAAATGAACAATCAAATAGGGTTACAATAAAATGCAAGTAGTTCACATAGTTCAACAATGCCACATGCCCAACAAAATATTCCACCACAAAATCTAAGACCATCCAATGCACACAACTCACCTCAGCATATAGCTAATCCTTATCCACCACTTGGCCATCACCAAATTCCATTGCACCATTAGAATGTAAACATGGCACCCTGCAATAATCTTCCTCCGCATAATAGGCAAATGCAAAGACCTCCACCTGCAAATACTGGGAATGTGTACCAACAACATCCACCACCAAGGCATGGACATAACAATCATCAACCTCCCCCACAACAAAATGTGTATCATCAGCATTATGTCCAACCCAATATGTACCGACAACCTCCATTTGGATATCAATAGTATCCACCATACCCTAACATGCCACCTCCACACCCTACAAGTATGGCTAGATAATTTGATTTGACTGGATATCAGCTATATCCTTATCCCATGGATAATAGTTGGAGGAACAATGTGCCTAAGTTTACAGAAAGTGGTGAATTGACTACTGAAGAACATATCAAACAATTCAATGTTTTCTTACAGGACATCGGTAACGAATATGAAGATATAAAAATGAAACTGTTTCTGATATATCTTACTAATGAAGCAAGAGACTGGGTGAATAGCTTACCAAATGCTTCAATATACTCCTTAAGAGACTTCCACAATCAATTTTTAGAATAATTTAGAAATCAATGTGCTCTAGAATTTGCTCTTCATGAACTAATAACTATTGAAAAGTATCAAAATGAACATGTATATGATTTTAATTTGAGATTCACTAAATTGTATAACAAGGTTCCAGAAGAATCCAAATTGAACAACCAAGTAGCCTTTAGCATATACTTGAAAGCATTTGACCTGAAGACAGGTTATGAACTCAAGGGCAAAAGTCCTATAACTTTGGTAGAAGCACAAAAAATGGCTCTCACTATTGAAAACAATAAAAAGGCTGCTAGGATGATCAGAAAAAGAGACAATCTAAGAGTTCCTCAAAATCCTAATCCTCCTACAAACAAGTAAGAATACTCACCTAAGAATGAAAGACCAAGACTCCATGATATGCCATATCATACGAACTAGAAAGATGGAAAGCCTGTGGATACTAATAGGAGACATAACTATGTAAAAGACACCCCTGACCCTTTGAACAAAAGTGGATTTCATGTGATTGAAAATAGTCCATGGTGTATGCCCTATAATTTACCACACTCTTCTAATTATTGTGTGGTAGTACAATCAATACAAAAAGATGGGACATCTTATAACCCTGAGATGGATCATCACACTATAAATATGTTGGGTATCACACCTTTCACTATTGAAGAAGATTATTCATCCAGCGAGGAGGCAGGGTATGAATATGATGTAGGAACACAAAAATATAATGTGAACATAGGAGAACAAGAAGTATTTTTTGACAATGAAGAAGACTTAGGCAATTGTGGATATGACCTTAATGTAGCACAAAGCTACAATTGACAAAAAACTTCTGAGGAAGAGAGAAAAAATTTAACAATGGTTGCGGTAGCACAAGCCAAGAGTAGTTACAACCTAAGAAATAGAACAATCAATGCTGAACAAGGTACTCCTAGAGGTATGTTTATCAAAAATCAAGTCTCCAGTAAAAATGATAAAAGTAAAAATGAGAAAACACCTCATGATATACCTCTTGTTGACACACTAAACAAAAAGAAGGATAGCACAAAAACTAAGGAAAAGGGGAAAACAAAAGTTGATAGTGTCACAAGTATGAGGTTAATCAGTGTTGTCATTGATGTCAACATACTCATATTGCATTGACAAGAAGGATTGGATGAGCTCTGTGCTGAGGATATTGAGAAAATTAGTCTCAGTCAGGTACAGTGAAGAACAGTGATGAGAAGAAGGCAAAAGTACTCAATACATTGATGATCAAAGGATGCGGATTAAAGAGTTTGTAGTTATGAGTCTTAAGATGATCCAGTTAAGTTTTCAGAGGTCCACATGCAGATTTGAAGAAGTTGTGATTGATCAAGTAGAACCAGTTTCGGGAAGTGCTCCAAAGTGACATAGTGCTACAAAGAGGTCCGATGAGATCCGGAAGTGCATTATCCTATCTTGCGGATTGGATGGAGTATTTGAGATGTCCTTGTGATGTGTCATCTCAATTTGTTTATGATTTGGAGGTCCAGAGGCACATATTTCAGTATGACAGTGGCGGTAGACTGTGTTCTTGAAGTTTCGGATGAGGAAGAGAAAAGATTCCGGTGAGCAAAGGAAGTGCGGATGTTCTTGGTCATTCAGGCTAGCTTGTGAAGGTTCTTGGATCGTGTTGAGGTTGTGTTATTGATCCACATTGGTGGTAGATCCCAGAAATGAAGTTATTCTTCTGGATGAAGTTCTTGTTCAGACTAGCTAACCAAATGAGTTGTTCATCTTACAAATGTTCTTGTGGTGGCCGACCGGATGTGTTATTCATCTTGTGAATGTTCTTATGGTTGAGTGCCAACTTAGATGCTTATTCCTAAGTTGATGTCTTGTATAAATAAATTTTTTTGAATCCATTTTAAAGTGTGGTGTGAAGAGGATGAGTGTGGTATAGCGAAAAAGTGAAAGGTAGAGTAGGTGCATTGTGAACTTAAATGGAACTGATCCAGACATGGTGAAGATGTCATTCTCTAGTTCAAGGTTGTGATACTTATGATCTTGTAGACAGTGTGTCTCTTTTCTAGGCAGTGTACCTCTTTGTGAGCAGTGTACTCGAGTAGTGAGCCTTGACTGGCATGTGCCATTTATTTTTCTTATTCTTCTAACAGAGAATAATCCTTGGGTTAATCACCCCATGGTTTTTCCCTTAACCGGGTTTTCCACGTCAAAAATCTTGGTGTCAAATGTGTTGATGTTTATTTGCTTCAGTGTTTATGCTTTCTGCTTTCATGAATGGTTAATTTATATGCTGTTAACTAACTAAGAAGAATCAAGTGTTTGAAGTAGAAGCAAGTTTTTGCACAACTGATTCACCCCCCCTCAGTTGTGAGCCCTAGATCTAACAATTGGTATCAGAGCCAAGTTCCTCTGAAAAGAGCTTAACCACTTGAGGAGATCTAGGATGTCGTCATATAAGAAGGATAGTCCGAAGTTTGATGGAACCAATTTCTTGCTTTGGAAAGGTCACATGAGATGTCACTTGGAGTGTATGGGAAAAGCATATCTATCCATGATCATGAAGGCTTATGTACCTCCACAGGGTGGTCTGACAACACTGAATGAAATCATAGATGCTGAAAATAATTTACTGACCAAAGAAGCTCTTTTAAGCACATTGAATGACTCAGATCTCTCAAATGTTATTGACCTACCAACTGCATATGAGATCTGGACTAAATTAGAACTTATGTATGAAGGAGATGAGTTTGTCAAGATTGCAAGGTTGCAAAGTCTGAAAGGGAAGTTTGAAAGATTGAATATGAGAGATGATGAAAACATCACTACCTTTATGCCAAGAGTGAATGAGCTAGTGTGTGGAATTAGGAATGCCAGTGGAGTTCTTGATGAAAATGAAATTGTTTGCAAAATTCTCAGATCCCTTCCTACTACCTACAAGATCAAGGTTGCTGCCTTTGATGAATTCAAAGCCCATGCAACTATGACAAGAGAGCAATTGGCTAGGAAACTAGCTGCATTTGAAATGACTGAGTTTGGAGATGATCTCCCCAAGACTGAATCTGCATTCAAAGCCAGTGCCTATGTGAAAGGCAAACAAAGATTTGATCTGAGAGAAAACTCTTCAAGGAAGCTGTCATGGTATGATCAAGCAAGAAAAGACATGGAAGAGGAAGAAGCAGAAACATCCCATCTTGAAGCCCTCATTGCTAAGAGACTGCCAAGAGGATCTGGTAAGTATGAAGGAAAATACCCTTTAAGTGCTTCAATTGCAACAAGATTGGTCATTTTGCTTCAAGATGTCCGAAAAGATCTGCAAGGTCAAATGCTAACAGACAGAGGTTCCAAAAGAACTGTTATTATGTTCATGAAGAAAATGATAATGAAGGAGTAACAGATGATGAATCAGAAATGGGAAGCAAATCTAGAAATGAATGGGTGTTTATTGCCATCAAGGAAGAAAATTCAATATCCTCTGAATCTGTCAATCATAATGTTGTGGAAAGAGCCTTGGCTACCCGAATTGAAGAAAAGGATGATTGGGTTATTGACAGTGGATGTTCTCACCACATGACAGGTGACAAGAACAAGTTCTTAGATTTGGAAAGGTATGAAGGAGGAATGGTAAAATTTGGTGATAATTCTACTGGTAGAATCAGAGGTAGGGGAACTATTTCTTTTGATGGAAAGAGCAAAACTAGTAATGTACTATATGTTGAAGGATTGAAGCACAATCTTCTCAGTGTTGGTCAGTTGGTGGACAAAGGCTATGATCTCTGGTTCAAGAATGGAAGATACAGGATCTTTGAAAGCTCTGGAACTGAGATTGCATCCGGTACTCAAACAAAAGGTAATATCTTCCATCTAGTTGGTTCAAATAAAAGTTATCTATTTGTTCAAGTTGATCAAAGTTGGTTATGGCACAGAAGAATGTGTCATGTGAATTTTGATAACATCATCAAGATAAGCAATACTCAGGCTATAAGAGACCTTCCAAAATTGGTGAAACCTACAAATAGTTTGTGCAAAGAATGTCAACTAGGTAAATAGAGCAGAGTCTCTTTCAATAGCAAGGATCAGTCCTCTACTAGATTGTTGGAATTAGTTCATACGGATCTCTATGGTCCGACAAGAATCAAGAGTATGCAAGGTGACAGGTATTTTATGTTACTGATTGATGATCATTCCAAGATGATGTGGGTTACCTTCCTAAAAGAGAAATCAGAAGCCCTTGAGAAGTTCAAAGTCTTCAAAGCTATGGTAGAGAATCAAACCAGATTGAAACTAAAATGTTTAAGGTCTGATAGAGGTGGTGAATTCACATCTGGTGAATTCATAGATTTCTGTGAGAAGCATGGTATAAAGAGATAGTTGTCTGCTCCTAGGACTCCACAGCAGAATGGAGTAGTTCAGAGAAAGAACTAGACCATCCAAGAAACAGCCAGGACAATGATGATGGAAACAAGTATTCCTCAGATGTTTTGGAGAGAAGCTATCAGCACTGTAGTTTATACCCTTAATCGAGTTCAAATCGGAAGCAATACCAGTAAGACTCCTTATGAACTTTGGTTTGGCATAACTCCCACTGTGAGATATTTCAGAGTATTTGGTAGCAAGTGTTACATCAAAAGAGATGAAGATTTAGGAAAGTTTGATGCTAGAAATGATGAAGGAATTTTCTTGGGTTACTCCACTCAAAGCAAAGCATACCGGTGTTACAATAAGAGATTGAGAAAGATGATAGAAAGTACAAATGTAAAGGTTGATGAAGGAATTGAGAAGCCTTCAAGATTCTATGAATGTGATGAAGATGATCAGAATGATTCTCTGGTGCAAGGAGCTCCATCTTCCTCTAAAATTTAGATCCAGACTGATCCGGTAAATCAGGAAGAAGAAGTTTGTCTGAGTGAGCCTGATCAAGAATTAGTTGTGCAAGAAACTCCCAAAGTTCCAAGGTATGTAACTCTAAATCATTCTGAAGAACAGATCATAGGTGACAAAAGTAAAGGGGTACAAACAAGGAGAAGAATTGCTCAAGATTCAAATGAATACTGTCTGATTTCAAAGATTGAACCTAGGATAGTTAATGAAGCTTGCAATGATGAAAACTAGACCAAAGCAATGGAGGAAGAATTGATGCAAATTGAGAAAAATCATACTTGGGATCTTGTTCCCAGACCTAGAAACAAGAATGTGATTGGAACCAAATGGGTCTTCCGGAACAAACTAAATGAAGTTAGTGAAGTAATCAGAAACAAAGCTAGATTGGTCTGCAAAGGCTACTCTCAAATAGAAGGAATTGATTTTGAAGAAACCTTTGCTCCGGTGGCAAGAATTGAAGAAGTCAGATTATTTCTTGCATTTGCTGCCTTCAAAAACTTCAAGGTATATTAGATGGATGTCAAGTCTACCTTCCTAAATGGTGACTTGGAAGAAGAAGTGTACATTGAACAACCGGATGGATTTCAATTGTCTGATCATGATGATATGGTCTGCAAGTTGAAGAAAGCACTGTATGGTTTGAAGCAAGCCCCAAGAGCATGGTATGAAAGGTTGGATAAGCATCTTGTACAGATTGGCTTCAACAAAGGTACTGCTGATAGTAACTTATACTTCCAAATAGATAAAGAAAAACATCTTGATTATTGAAGTATTTGTTGATGATATCATCTTTGGAAGAAAGGATAGCATGTGTAAAACTTTTACAAATCAAATGAAAAGTGAGTTTGAAATGTCAATGCTTGGTGAAATGAATTTCTTCTTGGGTCTGCAAATTACTCAGACAAAGAAAGGCATCTTTATCTATCAAACCAAATATACAAAAGAATTGTTGAGGAAATTCGGAATGGAAGATTCAAAGCCAATGAACACCCCTATGGCAACCAAATGTAAGTTGAGCAAAGATGATGATTCTCCTAAGACAGATTAGACCAAGTACAGATCAATGATTGGAGGACTATTGTATCTCACTCATACTAGACCAGATATAATGCAGGGTGTTGGTCTTGTGGCAAGATTTCAGGCTGATCCCAGAGAATCTCATGTCATGGCAATCAAAAAAAATTTTAGGTACTTGAAGGGAACAGTTGAGTATGGTCCATGGTATCCTAGAGATCAGGATTTCTCTCTTCATGCTTACACAGATGCAAATTGGGTAGGGGATGTGGATGACCAGAAGAGTACAAGTGGAGGAGCATTCTTTTTGGGAAAAAGGTTGGTTTCTTGGCTAAGCAAGAAACAAGAGGCAATATCTTTGTCTACAACTAAAGCAGAATACATTGTAGTAGCAAGTAGTTGCACTCAGATCTTATGGATGAAGCAGATGCTAAGAGATATGGAAGTAAAATATGAGGAGCCTATCACAATTTTCTATGATAATTCAAGTGCAATAAATATTTCTAAGAATCCGGTGTTGCATTCTAAGACCAAGCACATATCTATCAAGTTTCCCTTTCTGAGAGAGCAAGTGAACAAGGGTGAAGTCAGATTGGAGTATGTACCCTCAAAGGATCAGATTGCAGATATCTTTACTAAACCTCTTCCCAAGGACTCTTTTGAGTATCTCTGGGAGAAGTTAGGGGTCATGGCCCCTCCAGTGATGAACTAGGATGCACTGATGTGCATCAGTCTAGTGGATTCACAGTCATATCTTGTGATCCCGATTGATGATGGGGAGCTGCTACTAAGGGGGAGCAGCTGGTATGATTCTAGTGTGTTAGAATTGTAAGTATGAGCCCTTTGCCATTGATGTCAAAGGGGGAGAGAAGACATGTGAAAAACAAGTGGTTGATGATCAAAGGGGGAGCAGTAAAGGAAGAGAAGACATGTGAAGAGTTGTTGCTGATAGGGGGAGCTGTGACAGAAAGGAGAAGATCTTGTCTTGATGGTTTTTCACATCATATGTTGCCATCAATGACAGAGGAGGAGATTGTTGCAAGTATGAGGTTAATCAGTGTTGTCATTGATGTCAACATACTCATATTGCATTGACAAGAAGGATTGGATGAGCTGTGTGCTGAGGATATTGAGAAAATTAGTCTTAGTCAGGTACAGTGAAGAACAGTGATGAGAAGAAGGCAAAAGTACTCAATATGTTGATGATCATAGGATGTGGATTAAAGGGTTTGTAGTTATGAGTCTTGAGATGATCCAGTTAAGTTTTCAGAGGTCCGCATGTAGATTTGAAGAAGTTGTGATTGATCAAGTAGAACCGGTTCCGGGAAGTGCTTCAGAATGACAGAGTGCTACAAAGAGGTCCGATGAGATCCGTAAGTGCATTATCCCATCTTGTGGATTGGATGGAGTATTTGAGATGTCCTTGTGATGTGTCATCTTAATTTGTTTATGATTTGGAGGTCCGGAAGCACATGTTTCAGTATGACAGTGGCGATAGACTGTGTTCTTGAAGTTTCAGATGAGGAAGAGAAAAGATTCCAGTGAGCAGAGGAAGTGCAGATGTTCTTGGTCATTCAAGCTAGCTTGTGAAGGTTCTTGGATCGTGTTGAGGCTGTGTTATTGATCTGCATTGGTGGTAGAGCCCAGAAATGAAGATATTCTTCTGGATGAAGTTCTTGTTCAGACTAGCCAACCGGATGAGTTGTTCATCTTACAAATGTTCTTGTGGTGGCCGACCGGATGTGTTATTCATCTTGCAAATGTTCTTATGGTTGAGTGCCGACTTAGATGCTTATTCCTAAGTCAATGTCTTGTATAAATGAAGGTTTGTGATTAAATTTTGAAGTGTGGTGTGAAGCGGATGAGTGTGGTATAGCGAAAAAGTGAAAGGCATAGCAGGTGCGTTGTGAGCTTAAATGGAACTGATCCAGACATGGTGAAGATGTCATTCTCCAATTCAAGGTTGTGATACTTATGATCTTGTAGACAGTGTGTCTCTTTTGTAGGCAGTGTGCCTCTTTGTGAGTAGTGTGCTCAGGCAGTGAGCCCTGACTGGCATGTGCCATTTGTTTTTCTTATTCTTCTAACAGAGAATAATCCTTGGGTTAATCACCCCGTGGTTTTTCCCTTAACTAGGTTTTCCACACCAAAAATCTTGGTGTCAAATGTGTTGATGTTTATCTGCTTCAGTATTTATGCTTTCTACTTTCATGAATGGTTAATTTATATGCTATTAACTAACTAAGAAGAATCAAGTGTTTGAAGTAGAAGTAAGTTTTTGCACAACTGATTCACCCCCCCTCTTAGTTGTGAGCCCTATATCTTACAGATAGGTCAAAACTAAACATAAATCCCTCATTTGATATTGCTCAAGTTGTTTCTCAAGAGAAAATATCTATGCCACTCCTAGAAATGATGAAGGTGGAAAAATATAAAAATGTAGTGGTGAAGATGATATCAAATGTATCAGACAAAAGGCTTGAACAACATAGTCCTAAAATAAATGTGCAACAAGAGTCTATCAAAGTACCTGAGATATACATGGGTCAAACATTAATGAAAAATCCATCTCAAGTAGATCCATTCTATATTAGCTTGTTGATAAACAAAAAATTAGTCAGGAATTGTATGCTTGATTTAGGAGCAGTAGTAAACATAATGCCCATGGCTGTTATGAAAGAATTAGGAATGTGGGTGGATACTACATTCAGTAAATTTTATGCAATGGACAACAGATCTATACCTGTTGTTGGAATCATGAAAGATGTTGAGATAAAATTAGCATCCCATCCTGAAGCCTCTTATACAATTGATATCACTGTGGTAGATATCCCACCTAAATATGGAATGTTATTATCTAGGCAATGGACTGCCATGGTAGGGGGAAGTGTGCAATTAGATTTATCTTATGCTACTATCCCATTGGGAACACAGGCAGTTAAACTCTATAGGGAGCCAAGGTATGAAAGTATTATAGAGAAACTTGATCCAAATCAGATGATTTGTTTCTGTGACATAGACTTTAGTACATTTAGGGTGGAAGAACAGTCTAAATTACATAATATAGACCCAATTCACTACAAAGCCAAAATTGATGAAAATGGTGTTTGGACCATGTATTTTGATGGTGCATGCAGCAAGGCAGGAAATGGAGCTGGGGTGTTGTTTATATCACCTTTAGGAAAAACATTCAAATATTCCTTCTCTCTGGATTTTGAGTGCACGAATAACATAGCTAAATATGAAGCACTTCTGATTGGGTTGAACATTGCTAGAAAACACAAGATCAAACTGTTAGCTGTATATGGAGACTCTGAGTTGATAATTTCACAAATCAAGGGAAAATATTCTTCAAAAAACAAAAGGTTGAAATAATATAGAAATGTAGTTCTAGATGATATAGAATTGTTCGATGCTTTTTCAATAAGTTGGATAGATAGGTCAAAAAATATAATGGCTGACTTCCTTGCAAACATAGCTATGAAAAAAGATGATATTACTCTGACAGGTATTTCAGAAGTTGAGTGCAAAACTAGACCAACTATCCCAGATGACATATATAACTAGCAGGTTTTTGATAGTGATGTTGATTTACTCAAATTTTTGCATTGTATAGATCCGTATGAGAATCAAGAGATTGATCTTAATGCTTTTGTTGAGGAGATCAAAGAAACTTTATTTGGTAAAGAAATTGTCTAGCTTAAAACTAATAAAATTCCAAAGGGTTTAGTAGCATTAGAGAGAGTTTTTGATGCAAATGATCAATCCGTTTCCAAAGAAGTAACAGTAAAGGAGGATGATGTGGAGGAAATAAATTTGGGAACTGAATTGTCACCTAAAAAGGTCTACATTGGAAAGAAAATAACCCCTGCAATCTGAAGCATGTTAATCACATTATTGAGGAAATATAAGCATGTATTTGCCTAGTCCTATGATGATCTTAGAGCTTATAGGGAAGATTTATTCTAGCACGAAATCCCACTGAAGCCAGATGCTAAGCCTTATAGACAAAAGCAGAGACCCATCAACCTTGTGTTAGAACCAAAGATGTATGAAGAACTCATGAAACTTAGGGAGGCCGACATCATAAAACCAATTAGGCATTCTTCATGGGTTTCAAATTTAGTCCCTATTAGGAAAAAGAATGGAGATATTAGACTTTGTGTTGACTTTAGAAACTTAAACATATCCTCCCTCAAAGATAATTATCCATTACCTAACATGGAAATTTTGTTGCAGAGGGTTATGGGCTGTGAATTGTTATCCATGATGGATGGTTTCTCCGGTTACAACCAAGTAAAGGTTAAAGAGTCTGAATAGTACAAAATAGCTTTTACAACCCCATGGGGAACATATGTATATGTGAAGATGCCATTTGGCCTTACAAATGATGGAGCTACATTCCAAAGGGCAATGGATGTTGCCTTTGCAGGTTTAATAAATGAAATCATGGCTGTATATCAGGATGACCCCACTGCATATTCAAAAAGGGCTAAAGATCATGTGAATCACCTTGAGAAAATATTTATCAAAGCACCAGAGTATGGTATTTCCTTGAATCCCAAGAAGTGTAAATTTGTAGTCACAGAAGGGAAATTACTTGGGCACATAGTATCCAAAGATGGAGTTAGGATTGACCCCGAAAGAGTAGATGCAATAGATAAAGTTCCTATCCCAAAGACAGTTAAGGCCATACAATCATTTTTTGGAAAAATTAACTTTGCGAGAAGATTTATACCAAATTTTGCAGAAATAATTAACCCTATATCTAGAATGTTGAAGAAAAATGCAAAGGTTAACTAGACAGATGAATGTGTAGAAGCTTTTGCGTCCATAAAAAGGGCAATTAAAGAAGCTCCAGTGCTAAAGTCTCCCAATTTTAGTAAACCTTTCCAGATCTTTTCCTTTGCATCTTTTCATACAGTAGCAACAGTTATGTTACAAGAGAATAGTGAGGGTTATGAGCAGCCTATTTCATTTTTTAGTAAATCACTCCAACATGTAGAACTTAACTACGATATCATAGAAATACAAGCCCATGCGTTGGTGAAAGTAGTTAAGGCATTTAGACCTTACCTGGTTGGGGCTAAGGTGATAGCTTATGTCCCAAGTGCAGCAGTCAAAGATGTGTTCATGCAAAGTGAAGTAAGTGGGAAGAGATGTAGGTGGATAAATCGACTTCAGGAATTTGATATAGAAATTCAAATCACAAAGTTGGTAAGGGGACAAGGGTTAGCAAAACTAACAACTGAAACAAACCTTGAAGCTACCCAAGTATGTAATATTGAAAACAAAGAAGACATGGTAACAAGTATTGAAAAAACTCCTTGGTATACTAACATAGTGTACTACCTCAAACACATGAAATGCCCTAAAGGATTTGATGATAATAAGAAAAGGACTCTAAAATTACATGCTTCAAAATATGTGCTCATAGAGGGAGATCTTTATGTTAGATCTAGGGCACACAACTGAGAGGGGGGGTGAATCAGTTGTGCAAAAACTTACTTCTACTTTAAACACTTGAATCTACTTTGTTAGTTAACAGCATATCAATTAACCATTCATCAAAGCATAAAGCAAGAACACCGGAGCAGATAAACATCAACACATTAGACATCAAGATTATGACGCGGAAAACCTGGATAAGGGGAAAACCACGGGGTGATTAACACAAGGATTATTCTCTGTTAGAAGAATAAGAAAAATGGATGCAACATGCCAGTCAGGGATCACTGCCCGATCACATTGCTTAAAAAGAGGCACACTGCCTACAAGAGACACACTGTCTACAAGATCATAGGTATTACAAACTTGAACTAGAGAATGACATCTTCACCATGTTTGGATCAGTTCCATTTAAGCCCGAGACACACCTACTTTGCCTTTCACTCTCTTGCTATGCCACACTCATCTGCTCCACAACACACATTGAAATGAATTCACAAACCTTTATTTATACAAGGCATCAACTTAGGAACAATCTTCTAAGTTGGCAATCATCCACAAGAACATTTGCAAGATGAATAACCCATCCGGTCGGTCAACCTGAACAAGAACATCTTCATCTGGAAGTATATCTCCAATTTCAGGATCTAACACTAATGCGGACCGATAACACAACCTCAACATGATCCAAGAACCTTCACAAGCTTGCCTGAATGACTAGGTACATCCACACTTCCTCCACTTACTAGAATTCTTTTCTTCTTCATCCGGAACTTCAAGAACACAGTCTACTGCCACTGTCATACTAAACAAGGTACTTCTAGACCTCCAAACCATGAACAAATCCAGATGACACATCACAAGGACATATCAAACACTCCATCCAATCCGCAAGATAGGACAATGCACTTCCAGATCTCACTGGACCTTTTTGTAGCACTCTGTCACTCCGGAGCATCTCTTGGAACTAGTTCTACTTGATCAATCACAACTTCTTCATATATTCATGCGGACCTCTGAAATCTTGACTGGAACATCTCAAGATTCATATCTACAAACCCTTTAATCTGCATCCTCTGATACTCAACCGATTGAGTACTTTTGCCTTCTTCTCATCACTGTTCTTCACTGTTCCTGATTGAGACTGATTTCCTCAATAACCTCAACACACAGCTCATCCAATCCTTCTTATCAATACAATATGAATATATTGACATCAATGACAACACTGGTTAACCTCATATTTGCAACAATCTCCCCATTTGTCATTGATGGCAACATATGAAGTGAAAAACCATCAAGACAAGAACTTCTCCTTTCTGTCACAACTCCCCCTATCAGCAATAACTCTTCACATGTCTTCTCTTCCTTTACTTCTCCCCCTTTGATCATCAACCACTTGTTTTTCACATGTCTTCTCTCCCCCTTTGACATCAATGGCAAAGGGCTCATACTTGCACTTTTAACACATCAGAATCATACCAGCTGCTCCCCCTTAGTAGCAGCTCCCCATCATCAATCCGGATCACAAGATATGACTGTGATATCCACCGGACTGATGCACATTAGTGCATCCTAGTTCATCACCAAAGGGGCCATGACCCCTAACTTCTCCCTGAGATACTCAAAAGAGTCCTTAGGAAGAGGTTTAGTAAAGATATCTACAATTTGATCCTTGGATGGTACATACTCCAATCTGACTTCATCCTTGTTCACTTGCTCTCTCAAAAAGTGAAACTTGATAGATATGTGCTTGGTCTTAGAATGCAACACTGGATTCTTAGAAATATTTATTGCACTTGAATTATCACAGAAAATTGTGATAGGTTTCTCATATTCTACTTTAATGTCTCTTAACATCTATTTCATCCATAAGATTTGAGTGCAACTACCTGCTGCTGCAATGTATTCTGCTTCAGTTGTAGACAAGGATATTGCCTCTTGTTTCTTGCTTAGCCAAGAAACCAACCTTTTTCCCAAAAAGAATGCTCCTCCACTTGTACTCTTCCGGTCATCCACATCTCCTGCCCAATCTATATCTGTATATGCATGAAGAGAAAAATCTTGATCTCTAGGATCCCATAGACCATACTCAACTGTCCCCTTTAGATATCTAAAAATCCTCTTGATTGCCATAACATGAGATTCTCTAGGATCAGCCTAAAATCTTGCCACAAGACCAACAGCCTACATTATATCTGGTCGAATCTGAGTGAGGTACAATAGTCCTCCAATCATTGATCTGTACTTGGTTTGATCTATCTTAGGAGAGTCATCATCTTTGCTCAACTTACATCTGGTTGCCATAGGACTGTTCATTGGCTTTGAATCTTCCATTCCGAATGTCCTCAACAATTCTTTCACATATTTGGTCTGAGAGATAAAGATGCCTTTCTTTGTCTGAGTAATTTGCAGACCCAAGAAGAAATTCATTTCACCAAGCATTGACATTTCAAACTCACTTTTCATTTGATTTGCAAAGGTTTTACACATACTGTCTCTTCCTCCAAAAATCATATCATCAACATATATACTTCAAAAATCAAGATGTTTTCATTATCTATTTGGAAATATAGATTACTATCAGTAGTACCTTTGTTGAAACCAATCTGCATAAGATGTTTATCCAACCTTTCATACCATACTCTTGGGGCTTGATTCAATCCATACAGTGCTTTCTTCAACTTGCAGACCATATCATCATGATCAGACAATTGAAATCCATTCGGTTGTTTAATGTATACTTCTTCCAAATCACCATTTAGGAAGGCAGACTTGACATCCATCTGATATACCTTGAAGTCTTTGAAGGTAGCAAATGTAAGAAATAATCTGATTTCTTCAATTCTTGCGACCGGAGCAAAAGTTTCTTCAAAATTAATTCCTTCTATTTGAGAGTAGCCTTTGCAGACCAATCTGGCTTTGTTTTTGATTACTTCACCAACTTCATTTAGTTTGTTTTGGAAGACCCATTTGATTCCAATCACATTCTTGTTTCTAGGTCTAGGAACAAGATCCCAAGTATGATTTTTCTCAATTTGCATCAACTCTTCCTCCATTGCTTTGGTTCAGTTTTCATCATTGTAAGCTTCATTAATTGTCTTAGGTTCAATCTTTGAAATCAGACAGTATTCATTTGAATCTTGAGCAACTCTCCTCCTTGTTTGTACCCCTTTGCTTTTGTCACCTATGATCTGATCTTTAGAATGGTTTAGAGTTACATACCTTGGAACTTTGGGAGTTTCTTGCACTACTGTTTCTTGATCAGGCTCATTTAGACATACCTCTTCTTCCTAATTTACCAGATCAGTCTAAATCTGAATTTCAGAGGAGGATTGAGCTCCTTGCACCAGAGAATCATTTTGATCATCTTCATCATATTCATAAAACCTTGAGGGCTTCTCAATTCCTTCATCAACCTTCACATTTGTACTTTCTATCATCTTTCTCAATCTCTTATTATAGCACCAGTATGCTTTGCTTTGAGTGGAGTAACCCAAGAAAATTCCTTCATCACTTCTAGTATCAAACTTTCCTAGATCTTCATCTCTTTTGATGGAACACTTGTTACCAAATACTCTAAAATATCTCACAGTGGGAGTTATACCAAACCAAAGTTCATAAGGAGTCTTACCGGTATTTCTTCTGATTTGAACTCAATTGCGAGTGTAGACTATAGTGCTGACAACTTCTTTCCAAAACATCTGAGGAACATTTGCTTCCATCATCATTATCCTAGATGCTTCCTGGATGGTCCAGTTCTTTCTTTCAACTACTCCATTCTGCTATGGAGTCCTGGGAGCAGACAACTGTCTCTTTATACCATGCTTCTCACAAAAGTCTATGAATTCACTGGATGTGAATTCACCACCTCTATTAGACCTTAGACATTTCAATTTTAATCCGGTTTGATTCTCTACCATAGCTTTGAAGATTTTGAACTTCTCAAAGGATTCTGATTTCTCTTTTAGAAAGGTAACCCACATCATCTGGGAATGATCATCAATCAATAACATGAAATATCTATCACCTTGCATACTCTTGATTCTTGTCAGACCACATAGATCAGTATGAACTAATTCTAATAATCTGGTAGAGGACTGATCCTTGCTTTTGAAAGAGACTCTTCTCTGTTTACCTAGCTGACATTCTTTGTACAAACTATTTGTAGGTTTCACCAATTTTGGAAGATCCCTTACAACCTAAGTATTGCTTATCTTGATGATGTTGTCAAAGTTCACATGACACATCCTTCTATGCCATAACCAACTCTGATCAACTTGAACAAACAAACAACTTTTATCAGAACCAACTAGATGAAAGATATTACCTTTTGTTTGAGTACCGGATGCAATCTCAGTTCCAGAGCTTTCAAAGATCCTGCATCTTCCATTATTGAACTGGAGATCATAGCCTTTGTCCACCAACTGACCAACACTGAGAAGATTGTGCTTCAATCCTTCAATATACAGTACATTACCAGTTTTTCTCTTTCCATCAAAAGAAATAGTTCCCCTACCTTTGATTCTACCAGCAGAATTATCACCAAACTTTACCATTCCTCCTTCATACCTTTCCAAATCTAAGAACTTGCTCTTGTCACTTGTCATATGGTGAGAGCATCCACTGTCAATAACCCAATCATCCTTTTCTTCAACTTGGGCAGCCAAAGCTCTTTCTACAACCTTATGATTGACAGATTTAGAGGATATTGGATCTTCTTCCTTGATGGCAATAAACACCCATTCATTTCTGGATCTATTTCCTATTTCTGATTCATCATCTCTTACACCTTCATTATCATCTTCTTCATGAACATAATAGCAGTTCTTTTGGAACCTTTGTCTATTAGAATTTGACCTTGCTGATCTTTCCAGACATCTTGAAGCAAAATGACCAATCTTATTGCAGTTGAAGCACTTAAAGGGTAATTTTCCTTCATACTTACCGGATCCTCTTGGCAGTCTCTTTACAATGAGGGCTTCAAGTTGAGCTATTTCTACTTCTTCCTCTTCCATGTCTTTCCTTGCTTGATCATACCATGACAGCTTCCTTGAAGAGTTCTCTCCCGAATCAAATCTTTGTTTGCCTTTCACATAGGCACTAGCTTTGAATGCAGATTCAGTCTTGGGGTGATCATCTCCAAACTCAGTCATTTCAAATGCAGCCAGTTTGCTAGCCAATTGCTCTCTTGTGACAGTTGTATGGGCTCTAAATTCATCAATGGCAACAACCTTGATTTTGTAGGTAGTAGGAAGGGATCTGAGAATTTTGCAAACAATCTCATTTTCATCCAGAATTCCACCAGCATTCCTGATTCCACATACCAGCTCATTTACTCTTGGCATAAAGGTAGTGATATTTTCATCATCTCTCATCTTCAATCTTTCAAATTTCCCTTTCAGACTTTGCAACCTTGCACTCTTAACAAACTCATCTCCTTCATGCAGAAGTTCCAGTTTAACCCAGATCTCATATGCAGTTGGTAGGTCAATAACATTTGAGAGTTCTGATTCATTCAATGCGCTTAGAAGAGCTTCTTTGGTCCGTAAATTATTTTCAGCATCTGTGATTTCATTCAGAGTTGTCAGACCACCCTGTGGAGGTATATATGCTTTTGTGACCATGGACAAGTATGCTTTTCCCATACACTCCAAGTGACATTTCATGCGACCTTTCTAGAGCACATAGAACTTTGGACTATCCTTCTTGTATGACGACATCCTGGATCTCCTCAAGCAATTAAGCTCCTTTTAGAGGAATTTGGCTCTGATACCAATTGTTAGATCTAGGGCACACAACTAAGAGGTGGGGTGAATCAGTTGTGCAAAAACTTGCTTCTACTTTAAACACTTGAATCTACTTTGTTAGTTAATAGCATATCAATTAACCATTCATCAAAGCATAAAGCAAGAACACTAGAGCAGATAAACATCAACACATTAGACACCAAGATTTTGACGTGGAAAACTCGGTTAAGGGAAAAACCATGGGGTGATTAACCCAAGGATTATTCTCTGTTAGAAGAATAAGAAAAATAGATGGCACATGCCAGTCAAGGCTCACTGCCCGAGCACACTACTCACAAAGAGGCACACTGCCTACAAGAGGCACACTATCTACAAGATCATAGGTATTACAAACTTGAACTGGAAAATGACATCTTCACCATGTTTGGATCAGTTCCATTTAAGCCCGAGACACACCTGCTCTGTCTTTCGCTCTCTCGCTATATCACACTCATCCGCTCCACAACACACATTGAAATGAATTCATAAACCTTTATTTATACAAGGCATCAACTTAGGAACAATCATCTAAGTCGGCAATCATCCACAAGAACATTCGCAAGATGAATAACCCATCTGGTTGGTCAACCTAAATAAGAACATCTTCATCCGGAAGTATATCTCTAATTCTGGGCTCTAACACTAATGTGGACTGACAACACAACCTCAACATGATCCAAGAACCTTCACAAGATTGCCTGAATGACTAGGTACATCCGCACTTCCTTCACTTACTAGAATTCTTTTCTTCTTCATCTGGAACTTCAAGAACATAGTCTATCGCCACTGTCATACTAAAGAAGGTGCTTCCGGACCTCCAAACCATGAACAAATTGAGGTGACACATCACAAGGACATCTCAAACACTCCATCCAATCTGTAAGATAGGACAATGCACTTCCGGATCTCACTGGACCTTTTTGTAGCACTCTGTCACTCTGGAGCATCTCTCAGAACTGGTTCTACTTGATCGATCACAACTTCTTCATATATTCATGTGGACCTCTGAAATCTTGACTGGAACATCTCAAGACTCATATCTACAAACCCTTTAATACACATCCTCTGATACTCAACCGATTGAGTACTTTTACCTTCTTCTCATCATTGTTCTTCACTATTCCTGATTGAGACTAATTTCCTCAATAACCTTAGCACATAGCTCATCCAATCCTTCTTATCAATACAATATGAATATGTTGACATTAATGACAACACTAGTTAACCTCATACTTGCAACTCTTTATTGGAAAAACAAAGATGGTATCTTATTATTCTATTTAGATGAAGAGCAAGCAAAAGCTGCCTTAAAAGAGATGCATTAGGGAGTGTGTGGTGGCCATTTCTTGGCTAAAACCATAGCACACAAAATATTAAGGGCTGGTTACTATTGGCCCAAGGTCTTCAATGGTGCCTATAGTTTTTCTAGGAAGTGTGAAGCCTACTAGAGATTCTCAGGGAAGTTAAAATATCAGGGGGCATTACCTTGAGACCTATGCAAGTTGATGCTCCATTCCACCAATGGGGGGTTGACGTTATAGGAGAAATTATGGAGAAATCAAGTGGTGGTCATAAATGGATATTAGTAGCCATTGACTATTTTACAAAATGGGTAGAAGTAGTGCCCACTAAACAAGCAACCAACAAGGTTGTCATCAACTTCCTATTGGAAAACATTTTAACTAGATTTGGGGTACCTTTAAGGCTTATAACTGACAATGGAATGTGTTTAAGATCGGATGATTTTAAATTTTTTTGTAAATCTTATGGCATTAAGATCTCATATTGTTCTCCCTACCACCCACAAGGTAATGGGCACACTAAATCTAGCAATAAGAGTATTTTGAAGATTGTAAAAAGAATGTTGGATAACAACAAGAAAACATGGGATTCTAAGTTGAGATTAGCACTATGGGCTGATAGGACCATAGTAAAGAAAGTAATTGGTAAATCAACATTTGAATTAGTATATGGGACTCATGCCAGACTCCCAACACACAACATGTTCCCAGTATATAAGTTTATCCTCCAAGAGGATTGGGATGTCCCAGAACTGATGGAGGAAAGGCTAGAACAACTAATGGAATTAAATGAAATGAGGGAACATGCAATACAACAGAATAAGAAAATGCAAATGCGAATGAAATACCTATATGATAAAAAGGCTAAAATCAGAAAATTTGAGGTAGGTGACAGTGCTTATTTGGAATGCTAGAAATCAAGAAAAAGGGAAGCATGGGAAATTTGATGCCCTATGGATTGGACCTTTTGTCATCAATGGTAAGGCAGGGGAGGATTCATATTATGTATAGAACATGTCTGGTGAAGAGCAAGAACTACCAGTACATGGGCAGTTTTTGGAACATTTTTTCTCTTAAAAAGAACCTAAGAGAAAAGAATTGCCAGTGCATGGACAATTCTGGTAAAAATCTCTAAATGGTCTTTTCCATGTATGGTAGTTTAGAGTAATTGAATAACTTTCTTAAAAGAGCCCTCTTATTAGGAAATAAAAGTTTTTCATAAAGCAATAACTCAGGATCTTCACCCTTCATGGTTCACCCGTCATCAAATAAAGAAGGCATTGGTTTGCTACTCCAGAACTCTGGGATCTTGCTATGCCCACAAGGAGCATACATCCTTAGACAGAGCCTATATTGTAACTAAATATGCTAAATAATTTTTTTCAAAAGATCCTCACCTTGTATGCACTTCAAGATCAGTTTGCAAAAAAAAAAATTTGCCCTTGTTTTATCCTCATTATTCTCCCTTGGATAGGAGTCATCATTCCATTCCTTCCTATTAATTAGTACATCCATTTAAGTCTTTTGGCTTTTACCTTCATGTATTAAGAAGATGTCAGTTTTGAACCTCTGAGCTTGAACTTTCACATTAGTTCAATTGGTTCGTTGGTTCAAACAGTTCATAAGCTGAGTCAGTTCACTAGTTCAATCGGTTCATAAGTTCAATCAGTTCATAAGTTCAATTGGTTCACTAGTTCAATTGGTCCATAGGTTCAATTGGTTCATAAGTTCAATCAGTTCATAAGTTAAATCGGTTCACTAGTTCAATCAGTTCATAGGTTCAATCGGTTAATTGGTTCAATGGGTTCATTAGTTCAATGGGTTCATTGGTTCAAAAGGTTCAATACTTCATTAGGTTCGTAAGTGCATAATGCTTAAGTAAATTAACCGAAATAGATTTTTCATCACTCCAATGCTCGCTGACAAATTTATGTTTTACATATCTCTTCGATTATATTGATCACGCTGATAGAAGAAGTCATAAAAGATTTCAAGCAAAGATAGCATATCGATAAGATCATTGCTATTTGGCAAAAGATCATCCAACTACACTGATCTTACACCTCTCATTGATGGAGTTCTGAGAGACATTCAAAGGGAAATAAGTATCGGCGTACGATTGACAATCAATGAGAAGACATTAAGAATTACCGATGAGTAAATTCACTCCAATAGAAATGATGACTATGCTAATCGAAAAGACCTTTGCCGATAGTCATATCCGGGACACCAAACAAATCAGGGAAGGATGCTATTCTTACAACGATGTAGGAGGTCTAGCTGACGCAAAATATAGAAACCCTAAAAATGACATTTTAATCTAAATGATTAAGATATCTCTGTGATATTCAAAATATGGGTTTTTTCTAGGATATACATAGCGGGGATCATGTTATATGAACACCTACAAAAGGATCTTGAGCAACTAACAAATCATTGATAAGGGAAGTAATTCCTTGAGTAAATACATTTCTTTAAATACATTTGTTTGGATTAATTGATCAGACATTAATTCATGTTTTATCTGGTCTTTTTAGGATAATAAAGAAATCCTCGAAGGAGATTAAGCAGAACTACAATTAAAGAGCTTTGTTTGATCCTGGAATGGTTATCCATTTGGTGATTAAAGATGAGTATTAAACTTCCTAAACATGCTTTATTAGAATAAATATTGTGTTCGGTTATCAACCGTCACAACTATTGTAACTAGTTTGAAGCTTGTATGCCACTCTTTCTAAGAGATGACCAAGACTAGAGAAGATAGAATATAGAATATAGAAGATAGAAGATAGATAGAGTAGGAGGAAATTACAAAACAGAACAGGAGATACTATATATTAGATTTGAACAGCAATGCTAGTTCACTCTTAATATATTTTATTTTTGCTAGACCATGTGCAAGCATTCTCTGATGGAGTCAAGTTTGTAAGCATGAAGCAGTGACTACAAATTTCGGTATCAACTATCTATTAAATTTATTCAGTTACATGACTGTTTCCTTTCAAAGTTTTCTCTGTTATTCAATTTGAGTTATCAAGTATATCTTCAAGTTGTTTATGCACATTTGATGTTATAGTGTGATAAGATTAATTGGTTTATGCTTTCAGAATTAAATCTTTTAAATCTATCACAGTAACTGTGAAGACATTATCATGGATTTGTAAGAAGAGTCATATAGTTAGGGTTTGTATTATGTCTGCAGTTTCTGAT
Source organism: Cunninghamia lanceolata (assembly GCA_027924645.1). Taxonomy (NCBI): domain Eukaryota; kingdom Viridiplantae; phylum Streptophyta; class Pinopsida; order Cupressales; family Cupressaceae; genus Cunninghamia; species Cunninghamia lanceolata. The sequence continues at coordinate 3,551,353 of BSBN01000537.1, forward strand.
AAATATGTTACAATTGCAATATTATTCTAATAGGTTCCTTCAAGTAAGGATTAAATCCTTTTCGATGAATATAGGTAATTTGATTTTGTCAATTGGATATATAAGTATGGAATATTAACTACTTCCTTGCAGGGTTGTACAAGTTACACACCTATTCTTTCATGCCAGATAGTTTGAGATTTTACCAAACAAACAATCATTTATTTCATGATTATACTGACTCTATACCCAATAAGGCACTGGTCTAGTATTTTCATCGTCACTTATACAGATTCACTTTAGATTTATTTAGCTAGATTGTAGTATTATTTTAGCATTACAATTTAGGTCATTTAGAATTGACTTGCTATCTTTTTATCTATTTTTCTTTTGCCATTATCAATAGTTAGATTAATTTTGATTAATGTAGTGATCATCTCTTTATCTCATTTGTTAATTAGAGGTTTACCCACCTAGGTCTGGCAGAACCTGAAATGAAGGGGGTTTTAGCCATATCTACCCCGTGTAAGTTAGCCAAAAACATCAAGAGAGCTTGGCAACCTCTTAGGGTTAACAACCTGCATTGTTGAGACCTAACAGAATTGGTGACTCTACTAGGGACAAAACATAGAAGAACCTGGTGCTAGACCCTGTTATTAGAGTAAGATAATTTAAAAGGCATAACTCTGCTGGTGGAAGGAAAAACCTAGAAGATTGATCAATCGTCTAAATAGAGGTGGTGACTCTACACTAAACTTAAATTGCCTTTTTGATAAAAGTGTCATAATGGATTGTAGGAGATCTAAAGCTGATGGTAAAAAATTGCAATCATCCCCACCTTTAAGGACTCCTACTAAGAAGACAAGGATATCAAGTCAATCTCATAGTACTAGTAACCAAATCTCTCCAAAGAATACCTTAGAATAGCCACTAATAATTCATAACAACTTCACTCCCTTGCATGAATCAGATGAATTCCAATCCAACAATCAGTATACTCAGCCTGATCATGACAAATCTAATGATGTCCTTGCCCAGTACAGACCTTCCCTTCGGGAACAGCTTGAACATTAGGCTTAGATTATGACAGAGATAGACCAAAATCAAGTAGAGCATGACTACCAAGCATCACTGCAATAGGGTGAAGTAGCTCTAGATGAATTCATAGATCAGGTGACATCCACACAAATCCTTAATAGTTAGCCAGAAGACATGAGAACTAAGGATCAGATACAGCAAGAGGTACTTGAATTGTGGGAAAAACTTGAGCGGGCTAGATTGAAAGAAGAAGAAGAAAAGATGAAACAAGAACTACAACAAATAATATTTAAAACTAAGGTAACCAGTTCAAAGTATGTGCCTCCCCATAGGCAAGGTGGACATGGACAAATGAACAATCAAATAGGGTTACATCAAAATGCAAGTAGTTCACATACTTCAGCAATGCCACATGCCCAACAAAATATTCCACCACAAAGTCTAAGACCATCCAATGCACACAACTCATCTTAGCATATAGCTAATCCTTATCCACCACTTGGCCATCACCAAATTCCACCACACCATCAGAATGTAAACATGGCACCCCACAATAATCCTCCTCCGCATAATAGACAAATACAAAGACCTCCACCTGCAAATACTGGGAATGTGTACCAACAACATCCACCACCAGGGCATGGACATAACAATCAGCAACCTCCCCAACAATAAATTGTGTATCATCAGTATTATGTCCAACCCAATATGTACCCACAACCTCCATTTGGATATCAGTATTATCCACCATACCCTAACATGCCACCTCCACACCCTATGAGTATGACCAGACAATTTGATTTGACTAGATATCAACTATATCCTTATCCCATGGATAATAGTGGGAGGAACAATGTGCGTAAGTTTATAGGAAGCAGTGAATTGACTATTGAAGAACATATCAAATGATTCAATGCTTTCATACAGGACATCGATAATGAATATGAAGATATAAAAATGAAATTGTTTATGATATCTCTTACTAATGAAGCAAGAGACTAGGTGAATAGCTTACCAAACGCTTCAATATATTCCTTAAGAGACTTCCACAATCAATTTTTAGAATAATTCAGAAATCAATGTGCTCCAGAATTTTCTCTTCATGAACTAATAACTATTCAATAGTATCAAAATGAACATGTATATGATTTTTATTTGAGATTCACTAAACTGTATAACAAGGTTCCACAGAATTGAAATTGAACAACCAAGCAGCCCTTAGCATATACTTGAAAGCATTTGACCCGAAGATAGGTTATGAACTTAGGGGCAAAAGTCCTAGAACTTTGGTAGAAGCACAAAAAATAGCTCTCACTATTGAAAACAATAAAAAGGTTGTTGGGATGATCAGAAAAAGAGACAATCTAAGAGTTCCTCAAAATCCTAATCCTCCTGCAAACAAGCAAGAATACTCACATAAGAATGAAAGATCAAGACTCCATGATATGCCATATCATACAAACTGGAAAGATGGAAAGCCTGTGGATACTAACAGGAGACATAACTATGGAAAAGGCACCCCTGACCCTTTGAAGAAACGTGGAGTTCATGTGATGGAAAATAGTCCATGGTGTATGCCCTATAATTTACCACACTCTTTTGATTATTGTGTGGTAGCACAATCAATACAAAAAGATGGGACATCTTATAACCTTGAGATGGTTCATCACATTATAAATATGTTGGGTATCACACCTTTCACTATTGAAGAAGATTATTCGTCCAGCGAGGAGGCAGGGTATGAATATGATGTAGGAACACAAAAATATAATGTGACCATATGAGAACAAGAAGTATTTTTCAACTATGAAGAAGACTTAGGAAATTGTGGATATGACCTTAATGTAGCACAAAGCTACAATTGGTGAAAACCTTTTGAGGAAGAGAGAAAAACTTTAACAATGGCTGTGGTAGCAAAAGCCAAGAGTAGTTACAACCTAAGAAACAAAACAATCAATGTTGAACAAGGTACTCCCAGAGGTATGTTTATCAAAAATCAAGTCTCCAATAAAAATGATAAAAGTAAAAATGAGAAAACACATGATATACCTCTTGTTGACACACTTAACAAAAAGAAGGACAGCACAAAAACTAAGGAAAAGGGGCAAACAAAAGTTGATAGGTCGGAACTAAACGTAAATCCCTCATTTGATATTGCTCAAGCTATTTCTCAAGTGAAAATATTTGTGCCACTCCTAGAAATGATGAAGGTGGAAAAATATAAAAATGTAGTGGTGAAGATGATATCAAATGTATCAGACAAAAGGCCCAAACAACATAGTCCTAAAATAAATGTGCAACAAGAGTCTATCAAAGTACTTGAGATATACCTGGGTGAAACATTAATGAAAAATCCATCTCAAGTAGATCCATTCCATATTACCTTGCTGATAAACAACAAATTAGTAAGGAATTGTATGCTTGATTCAAGAGCAGCAGTAAACATAATGCCCATGGTTGTTATGAAAGAATTAGGAATGTGGGTGGATACTACATTCGGTAAATGTTATGCAATGGACAACAGATCTATCCCTGTTGTTGGAATCATGAAAGATGTTGAGATAAAATTAGCATCCCATCCTGAAGCCTCTTATAGAATTGATATCACTGTGGTAGATATCCCACCTAACTATGGAATGTTATTATCTAGGCAATGGATTGCCATGGTAGGGGGAAGTGTGCAATTAGATTTATCTTATGCTACTATCACATTGGGAACACAGGTAGTTAAACTCTATAGGGAGCCAAGGTATGAAAATATTATAGAGAAACTTGATCCAAATTAGATGATTTGTTTCTATGACAAACTTTAGTACATTCAGGGTGGAAGAATAGTCTAAATTATATAATATAGACTCGATTCAATATGAAGCTAAAATTGATTAAAATGTTGTATGGACCATGTATTTTGATGGTGCATGCAACAAGGCAGGAAATGGAGCTAGGGTGTTGTTTATACCACAGTCAGGAAAAATTCAAATATTCCTTCTCTCTAAATTTTGAGTGCACAAATAACATAGCTAAATATGAAGTACTTCTGATTGGGTTGAACATTGCTAAAAAACACAAGATGAAACTGTTAGCTATATATGGAGACTCTGAGTTGATAATTTCACAAATCAAGGGCAAATATTCTTCAAAAAACAAATGGTTGAAATAATACAGAAATGCAGTTCTGGATGATATAGAATTGTTTGATGGTTTTTCAATAAGGTGGATAGATAGGTCAAAAGATATAATGGCTAACTTCCTTGCAAACATAGCTATGAAAAAAGATGATATTACCCTGACAGGTATTTCAGAAGTTGAGTGCAAAACTAGACCAACTATCCCAAACAACATATATAACTGGTAGGTTTTTGATAGTGATGTTGATTTACTCACATTTTTGCATTGTATAGATCAATATGAGAATCAAGAGATTGATCGGTTCATAAGTTCAATTAGTTCATAAGTTCAATTAGTTCGCTAGTTTAATTGGTTCATTAGTTCAATCAGTTTATAAGTTCAATCGGTTCATAAGTTAAATCGGTTCACTAGTTCAATCGGTTCATAGGTTCAATTAGTTCATTGGTTCAATGGGTTCATTGGTTCAAAAGGTTCAATAGTTCATTAGGTTTGTAAGTACATAATACTTAAGTAAATTAACCGAAACAGATTTTTCATCATGCCAATGCTCACTGACAAATTTTTGTTTTACATATCTCTTCGACTATATTGATCACGCCGATAGAAGAAGTCATAAAAGATTTCAGGCAAAGATAGCATATCGGTAAGATCATTGCTATGTGGCAAAAGATCTTTTAACTGCACTGATCTTACACCTCTCATCGATGGAGTTCGGAGAGACATTCAAAGGGAAATAAGTATTGGCATAATACTGATGATCAGTGAGAAGACATTAAGAATTACCGATGAGTAAATTTACTCTGATAGCAATGATGACTATGCTGATCGACAAGACCTTTGCTGATAGTCATATTAGGGACACCAAACAAATCAGGGAAGGATGTTATTCATACAAGGATGTAGGAGGTCTAGCCGACACAAAATACAGAAACCCAAAAAATGACATTTTAATCTGAATGATTAAGATATCTCTCTGATATTTGAAATATGGGTTTTTTGCAAGATATACCAAGCGAGGATCACATTATATGAATGCCTGTGAAAGGATCTTGAGTAACTGACAAATCATTGATAAGGGAAGTAATTCCTTAAGTAAATACATTTGTTTAAATACATTTGTTTGGATTAATTGATCAGACATTAATTCATGTTTTATCTGGTCTTTTTAGGATAATAAAGAAATCCTCGAAGGAGATTAAGCAGAACTACAATTAAAGAGCTTTGTTTGATCCTAGAATGATTATCCATTTGGTGATTAAAGACAAGTATTAAACTTCTTGAACATACTTTATTAGAATAAATATTGTGTTTGGTTATCAAACGTCACAACTATTGTAACTGGTCTAAAGCTTGTATGCCACTCTTTATAAAAGATGACCAAGACCAGAGAAGATAGAATATAGAAGATAGAAGATAGATAGAGTAGGAGGAAATTACAAAATAGAACAAGAGATACTATAGATTAGATTTGAACAGCAATGCTAGTTCACTCTTAATATATTTTATTTCTGGTAGACCATGTGCAAGCATTCTCTGATGGAGTCAAGTCTGTAAGCATGAAGTAGTGACTGCAAATTTCAGTATCAACTATCTGTTAAATCTATTCAATTATATGACTGTCTCCTTTCAAAGTTTTCTTTGTTATTCAATTTGAGTTATCAAGTATATCTTCAAGTTGTCTATGCACATTTGTTGTTATAGTGTGATAAGATTAATTGGTTTTTACTTTTAGAATTAAATCCTTTAAATCTGTCACAGTAACTGTGAAGGCATTGTCATGGATCTGTAAGAAGAGTCATATAGTTAGGGTTTGTATTTTGTGTCCAGTTTCTAATAAATCTATTACAATTGTAGTATTATTCTAATAGGTTCCTTCAAGTAAGGATTAAATCCTTTTAGATGAATGCAGGTAATTTGATTTTGTTAATTAGATATATAAGTATGGAATATTAACTACTTCCTTGTAGGGTTGTACAAGTTACACACCTATTCTTTCATGCCAGATAGTTCGAACTTTTACCAAACAAACAATCATTTATTTCATGATTATACTAACTCTATACCCAATAAGGCACTAGTCTAGTATTTTCATTGTCACTTATACAAATTGACTTTAGATTTATTTAGTTAGATTGCATTATTATTTTAGCATTACAATTTAGATCATTTAGAATTGACTTGCTATCTTTTTATCTATTTTTCTTTTTCCATTGTCAATAGTTAGATTAATTATGATTAAAGTATTGATCATCTCTTTATTTTCTTTGTTAGTTAGAGGTTTACCCACCTAGGTCTAGTAGAGCTTGGAGTGAAGGGGGTTTTAGCCATATCTACCCCATGTCAGTTAGCCAAAAACATCAAGAGAGCCTGGCAACCTCTTAGGGTTAACGACCTGCATTTTTGAGACCTAACACCTCCAATCATTGACCTATAATTTTTCTGATCAGCCTTGGGAGAGTCATCATCTTTGCTCAACTTACATCTGATTGCCATGTGAGTATTCGTTAGCTTTGAGTCTTCCATCCCAAATTTCTTCAACAATTCTTTCACATATTTGGTCTGAGAAATGAAGATTCCTTTCTTTGTTTGAGTGATTTGTAGACCCAAGAAGAAATTCATTTCCCCAAGCATGGACATCTCAAATTCACTTTTCATTTGATTTGCAAAAGTTTTACACATACTATCTCTTCCTCCAAAAATGATATCATCAACAAACACTTCAACAATCAAGATATTTTCATGATCAATTTTGAAATACAAATTACTGTTAGTAGTACCTTTGTTTAAACCAATCTTCAAAAGATGCTTGTCCAATCTTTCATACCAGGCTCTTGGGGCTTGCTTTAGTCCATATAGTGCTTTCTTTAACTTGCAGACCATATCACCATGATCAGACAATTGAAATCCATCCAGTTGCTCAATGTATACTTCTTCTTCCAAGTCACCATTCAGGAAGACAGACTGATGAAGGGGGTAAATCACAAAACACACAATAACATATTTTGAACACAACAAATAGAACTTTCTTTATTGAACTGGGCAACTCATTACATTATAGAAGCTCAATTACAATCAAAGGATGGATCCTCTACTGGCTGCACCACATTACAGCTCTTCCAACCTCAAGACTCTAGAATTTTCAGCCTTCTGGAACCCCAAATCAGCTAGGGTTTCTGTTTTCCCACCTATTCTTGACTCTACACTAGCCCCCTTAACTATACTATTGCCCAGGGTTCCCAAAATAGTCATAAATAGCACCTTTTGGCAGCCTCCAGCTAAATTTCAAATTTTGCAACTCCCTCCAAAAGTAGGTCAACTTCTGGGAAGCATAACTTTTGATTCGGGTGTCTGATTGATGAACCATTTTAAGCACCGGAAAGCTCGCGGTGTGAACTATCACACCAAAAATTCATAAATGGATATCTATCAACTTTTCAAGACATTATGAGAAGTTTTAGTGCCTCATATCTCGTTCTAGAAATTTTCAAGGGCTTTTCAGAAAACAAAAACTTTAATATCTTTCAGCTCATAAATGATCTTTGCCTGATTCCTTCACCAAAGGTCTTATATTTCCATTATGTAACTTTCTAGAAGTTTTTGCTTCATTACGTGCCCAAATGCAAACTTTCTAAAAATAGCAGGTACACTTTCCAAAACAGGCAAGTCAGTATTTTTAGTAGTTTTGGAAAAACTGAAAGTCCTACATTATTATTCTGGATATTATGGAACCAAAAACACTAATTATGGGAAGAAATGTAAACAACTGCAATGGTTTTGAATTAACTTCTTTTTGGGTGATGCAAGATTGACCTTACACCTTTGGATGCTCCTGCATGAGACACCCAGGGTAATTTGAGAAGTGACCCTATCACGTCTCAGGTGTTTGTGTGAGGAAAACCCAAATGGTCAACCTCTGCCTTAGACAACCAAGAAGAATCTTCAACAAGCCTTCCTTTCCATTTCACTAGATATTCTTCATATTGCCTATTCCGAGTGCTCCTTCCCACACAGCTATCCAAGATCTCTTCTATCTCCTTTGTTGAAGTAGATGCCGGAATACTCCACTACACTTTTGTTGGTCCATCCTCGGTTCCACCTTCATGATATTATGATAAATTGACAATGTTGAAAATAGGGGAAATATTGATCCCACTCGGCAGCTCTACCTCATATGCATTTGTGGAATCATGCTTCTTCAGGATTTTGCATGGTCCAAATTTCTTCATTTTTAATTTATTGTATGTTCCAATTGAGAACCTTTCTTTTCTCAAGTGAACCATGACTTCATCTCCCACCTGGGACTCCTTATACCTCCTCTTCTGATCTACCTTAGCCTTGTACTTAATATTCATCTTATTAATGTGCTTTCTCACTTCTTCATGCAATTTCTTCAAATGTTCTGCAAAGTCTTTGGCTTCAGCACTTGTCTTTTCTCCATTGTCTGGCTTCCTTAACTCAGAAGTATTTCTCAGGCTATTACCATATACAATCTGGAATGGTGATTTACCAGTACTCCTATTGACAAAATTGTTGTAGGCAAATTCTGCTTGTGGTAAAATCAAATCCCATCCCTTAGGCTTATCTCCTACTAAGCATCATAGCAGGTTACCCAAACTCCTATTCACCACTTCTGTCTGTCCATCAGTCTGTGGATGGTGTGTAGAACCAAACTTCAAATCTGTCTTTAACTTCTTCCACAATGTCCTCCAGAAATAACCAACAAACTTGGTATCTCGATTTGAAACTATGCTCTTTGGTAGGCCATGTAATCTCACCACCTCTTTGAAAAATAATTCAGCAATATGAACAGCATCATTAGTCTTCCTACAAGGAATAAAATGTGCCATCTTTGAGAATCTGTCCACCACCACAAATATGGAATCATGCCCTCTCTGTGTCCTTGGTAATCCAAGAACAAAATCCATACTAATATCATCCCATTGCTTCTCTAGTACAGGTAATGGCTGATATAGACCTATGTTCTGACTTGCTCCTTTTGCCATCTGACATACTCTACAACTCTACACAAATTTCATCACATCCTGTTGCAACTGTGGCCAATAATAATTTTCACCAACAATAGCAATGGTCTTATCTTGACCAAAGTGTCTAGCCAATCCTCCACTATGCTTCTCCTTAATCAGGTTCTCTCTCATGGAACTCCTTGGAATGTACAACTGGCTTCTTCTAAACAACATGCCATCTTGGATTATGAAATCCAACCATTTTGTCATATCTAAAGTAATAGGTTCCAAACAAGCTTTCCAAGCCTCTACAAAATCTAGATCTTCTGGATACAAACTTTTGAGCTCATCAAACCCAACAACCTCTATCTTCATTTATGTCAACAAATTTTGCCTTCTGCTCAAGGCATCTACAACTCTATTGGACTTCCCACTCCTGTGCTTCGAAACAAAAGTATAGCTCTACAAAAAATCAACCCATTTTAAGTGCCTTTGATTTAACTTTCCTTAACTATTAAGATACTACAAAGCCTAATGATCAGTATATAAAACAAACTCTTTTGGCAACAAATAATGTCTCCATTTCTTCAAAGCCTAAACTATTGCATAAAACTCCTAATCATAAACATAATACTTTTTCTTGGCATCATTAAGCTTCTCACTAAAATAGGTAATGAGCTTACCTTCTTGGCTCAAAACAGCTCCTATACCACTACCACTAGCATCACAATCTACTTGAAATACCTTATTAAAATCTGGAAGTGCTAAAACAGGTTGTTTTATGACTTTCTGTTCAATGTATCAAAGCTCTTGTCTGCTCCTTTAGTCCATCTAAACTCTTTTCTATCCCCTCTCATTGTCTCAGTTAGGGGTGCACAAATGCTACTAAAATTCCTAATAAACTTTCTGTAAAAACTTTCCAAACCATGAAAAGATCTTACCTCTGTGACACTCCTTGGTGTAGGCCATTCAATGATAGCCCTTACTTTTTCTAGGTCCATCTTAAGACCTTCTTCCGAGACAACAAATCCCAAGTACACCAACTCCTTCTTTGCAAAACTACATTTCTTTAGATTAATCAACAACTTCTCCTTCCTCAGCTTCTTTAGAACTCTTCTGATATGCATCAGATGCTCATCCCAAGTCTTACTAAAAATCAAAATATCATCCAAATAAACAATAACAAAACTTCCCAAAAATTCTTTTAGTACCTCGTTCATGAGCCGCATGAATGTGCTCGATGCATTGGTTAGCCCAAATGGCATGACTAACCACTCATACAAACCTTCCTTTGTCTTGAAGGCTGTCTTCCATTCATCTCCTTCTCTAATACGGATCTGGTGATACCCACTCTTTAGGTCAATTTTCATGAAGTACTTGGGTCCACTCAAACAATCCATGAAGTCATCCATTGTAGGCAATGGAAATCTATACTTGATTGTTATCTTATTGATGGCTCGAGAGTCTGTACACATCCTCCATTCTCCATCCTTCTTTGGTGCCAGTACTATAGGTACCACACATGGACTCAGGCTCTCCCTTATCAGTCCCTTCTTGAACAACTCCTGGACTTGTCTGTTCAGCTGTCCATTCTCTGCAGGGGTCATTCTATGGGCTGCCTTGTTTGGAAAACTAGCTCTTGGTATCAATTCCATTTGATGACTTATCTTCCTTACTTGTGGTAAACCTTCTGGTACATTATCAGAGATAATGTCTTGAAACTCTTCCAACATATCTAAAACTTCTACTGGTACATCTTCACATTTCTCTTGACTAATCTTAGGAATCAATGCAAAGCAATGACGCTCATCCTTCATACCCTCCAAAAATTTCCTACCATCTACCAAGAAAATTCTCACAGTACTACATACCTTTTCTTCCACCTCCTTCAAGGGCTTCAATTTATGACGAACACCATCTTTTGTTAGGGAATATGTGTTTGCACGACCATCATGGATAGCACTCCTATCATACTACCATGGCCTCCCCAATAGCATATGACAGGTATCCATCAGTATGATATCACATAGCACCTCATCATGGTAGTCCCCAATCTTGAACTTCACTAAAAATTGCTCATTGACCAAAGCTCTATGGTCTTTTTGCAACCATGCAATCTGATATGGATGCGGATGCTTTGTTCTTGTCAACTTCAACTTGTTAACCATCTCCTCTGAAACAAGATTATTAGTGCTTCCACTGTCAATAATAATATCACAACACTTACCTTCACATTTGCACCTTGTGCGGAATAAACTCTTCCTTTGATTTGGTTCTTTCTCCTCATTCAACAAGGTTCTTCTGACAACTAGGGTTTCTCCCCTTTCCACATCTTTAGAATGCTTAGACTATGCATCTTCATGTACATGTGCAATTTGTGCATTACCTTCAAGTCTTCTATTCGTCCTTCCTTGATGTTGCAGACACTCATATGCTTGATGCCCTTCTTCTCCACATTGGAAACAGGTTCCTCTAAAACCTCCTCTTCCAGGTCCTTGCCCAGGTCTGCCTCTTCCTCTTCCTCTTTGCTCACCATTGTTCTGGTCATGAGGGCGATAGGTGTTATCTCCTCTCTGATTTTGACTGTTGCTAGCTTCTTCACTTTTCTTTGCATCTTTATTTTGGCCCCCATAGGGTCTTCCACTAGTCCTTCCGCCTTGACCTCTTACCCTTTGCTTGTTGTCAAATGTTTTATTCAGTTCGTCCTGAATACTCGGCCTCAACCCATTAATGTAATGGGCTACCTTCTCCTTGTTGGGCTTTGCATGGCCTATCCTGATAGTAATCTTATAAAAATCTTCTTTATACTCCTTGACAGACTTGTTACCTTGCTTTAGTCCTTGTAGCTTCTTCAACAACTCCATCTCATAGTCCACAGGAATGAACTACTTCTTCAGTTTCTCCACCATCCGATCCCATCTGGTGATCTTTCCTTTTCCTCTTCTGTTTCTCTCTAATTAGACCTCCTTCCACCAAATACTGGCATGGCCCTTGAACTTTATTTTCACAAACTTGACCCAATCTGGGTCCTCCACATCTTTATACTCAAAATACTTCTCCATGTCATTGATCCAATCAATGAGCTATTCCAAATTCAAATCTCTAGAATATGTAGAAACTTCAATTCTGGGCCTCTTTCCAATCTTTGAAATGGCCCTCAACAACCTAACTTCTGCAAGATTTCCTGTAGCTTCTTGCTCTTCCTCAGATAGCTCTTCTTCAGCTTCATCTTCACTTTCTTCTCTTGTTCTCAGATCAAACCCTCTTCGTAGCTCCTCTTGCAATGCATCGATTTGCCTTTGTAGGGCTCTAAAACCCTCTTCCATCAAAGCATTCCTCCCAACATGATTTCTTCATGGAGGTATCTTGATCTCCACAGCAAACCCACAACCTTAGGTCCTGGTGCAAACTACCTCACGGTCGGCAATTTGTCTACACACTCAGGAAACCTGGCTCGGATACCACTTGATGAAGGGGGTAAATCACAAAACACACAATAACATATTTTGAACATAGCAAATAGAACTTTCTTTTATTGAATTGGGCAACTCATTACATTATAGAAGCTCAATTACAATCAGAGGATGGATCCTCTACTAGTTGCAACACATTACAGCTCTCCCAACCTCAAGACTCTAGAATCTTCAGCCTTTTGGAACCCCAAATCAACTGGGGTTTGTATTTTCCCACCTATTCTTGACTCTACACTGGCCCCCTTACCTATACTACTTCCCAGGGTTCGCAAAATAGTCATAAATAGCACTTTTTGGTGGCCTCCAGCTAAATTTCAAATTTTGCAACTCCCTCCAAAAGTAGGTCAACTTCCGGGAAGCATAACGTTTGATCCGGGTGTTCGATTGACAAACTGTTTTAAGCGCCGGAAAGATCGCAGTGTGAACTATCATGCTGGAAATTTGTAAATAGATTTCTATCAACTTTTCAAGATGTTATGAGAAGTTTTAGTGCCTCATATCTCATTCCAGAAATTTTTAGGGGCTTTTCAGAAAATAAAAACTTTAATATCTTTCATCTCACAAATGATCTTTGCCTAATTCCTTCGCCAAAGGTCTTATATTTCCATTATGTAACTTTCTGGAAGTTTTTGCTTCATTATGTGCCCAAATGCAAACTTTCTAAAAATAGCAGGTACACTTTCCAAAACAGGCAGGTCGCTATTTTTAGCAGTTTTGGAAAAACTGAAAGTCCTACATTATTATTCTGGATATTATGGAACTAAAAACACTAATTATGGGAAGAAAAGAAAATAACTACAATGGTTTTAAATTAACTTCTTTTTGGGTGATGCAAGATTGCCCTTACACCTCTGGATGCTCCTGAATCACAGACTTGACATCCATCTGATATACTTTGAAATCCTTGAAGGCAGCAAAAGCAAGAAATAATCTAACTGGTTCAATTCTTGCCACCGAAGTAAAAGTTTCTTCAAAATCAACTCCTATTTGAGAGTAACCGTTGCAGACCAATCTAACTTTATTTCTAATTACTTCACCAACTTCATTCAGTTTGTTCTGGAAAACCCATTTTGTTCCAATTACATTCTTGTTTCTAGGTCTGGGAACAAGATCCCAAGTGTGATTTTTCTCAATTTGCATCAGCTATTCCTCCATTGCATTAGTCCAGTTTTCATCATTGCAAGCATCATTCACTGTCTTAGGTTCAATCTTTGAAATTAGACAATACTCATCTGAATCTTGAGCAATTCTCCTTCTTGTTTGTACACCTTTGCTTTTATCACCTATGATCTGATCTTCAGAGTGGTTCAGTCTTACATACCTGGGAACTTTGGGAATTTCTTGCACTTCTAATTCTTGATTAGGCTCATTAAAACTCATCTCTTCTTCCTGATTTACCAGATTAGTTTGAATCTAAATTTCAGAAGGGGCTTGGGCTCCTTGAATCAGAACACCATTCTGATCATCTTCATCATATTCATAAAACCTTGAGGGTTTTTCAATTCCTTCATCAACCTTCACATTTTTACTTTCTATAATCTTTCTCATTCTCTTGTTATAACACCGGTATGCTTTGCTTTGAGTAGAGTAACCCAAGAATATTTCTTCATCACTTCTAGCATCAAACTTGCCTAAATCTTTATCTCTTCTAATGTAACACTTACTACCAAAGACTTTGAAATACCTTACAGTAGGGGTGATGCCAAACCAAAGTTCATAAGGAGTCTTACCGGTATTGCTTCTGATTTAAACTCGATTGAGAATATAGACTGCAGTGCTAACAACTTCTCTCCAATAAATTTGAAGAACATTTGCTTCCATCATCATTATCCTAGATGCTTCCTGGATGGTCCAGTTCTTTCTTTCCACTACTCCATTCTGCTATGGAGTCTTAGGAGCAGACAGCTGTCTCTTTATTCCATGCTTCTCATAGAATTCTATGAACTCACCGGATGTGAATTCTCCACCTCTATCAAACCTCAAACATTTCAATTTTAATCCGGTTTCATTTTCTACCATAGCCTTGAATATTTTGAATTTCTCAAGAGCTTCTAATTTCTCTTTTAGAAAAGTTACCCACATCATCCAAGAATAGTCATCAATTAGTAGCATGAAGTATCTATCACCTTGTACACTCATGATTCTTGCCGGACCACATAAATCAATATGAATTAAGTCCAATAATCTAGTAGAGGATAGTTCCTTACTCTTGAGCGTGACTCTGCTTAGCTTACCCAACTGACATTCTTTGCACAAGCTATTAGTAGGTTTCACCAGTTTTGGAAGATCTCTTATAGCCTGAGTGTTGCTTATCTTGATGATGTTATCAAAATTCACATGACACATCCTCCTATGCCATAACCAACTTTGATCAACTTGAACAAATAAGCAACTTTTATCAGTACCAACCAAGTGGAAGATATTACCTTTAGTTTGAGTACCAG
Organism: Cunninghamia lanceolata; assembly: GCA_027924645.1. Lineage (NCBI taxonomy): Eukaryota > Viridiplantae > Streptophyta > Pinopsida > Cupressales > Cupressaceae > Cunninghamia > Cunninghamia lanceolata. Next base: position 3,566,380 of record BSBN01000537.1, read on the forward strand.
ATGCAATCTCTATTCTAGAACTTTAAAAGATCTTGCATTTTCCATTCTTGAATCAGAGATCATAGCCTTTGTCCACCAACTGTCCAATATTGAGAAGATTGTGCTTCAATCCTTCAACATAAAGTGCATTACTAGTTTTGTTCCTTCCATCAAAAGAAATAGTTCCTCTACCTTTGATTCTACTAGTAGAATTATCCCCAAACTTTACCACTCCTCCTTCATACCTTTCCAAATCCACGAACTTATTTTTGTCACCTGTCATATGGTGAGAGCATCCACTGTCTATGACCCAATCATCCTTCTCTTCAACTTGGGTAGCCAGAGCTCTTTCCACAGTCTTATGATTGATACATACAGAGGACATTAGATCTTCTTCCTTGATAGAAATGAACACCCATTCATTTCTAGATTTGTTTCCTCTGATTCATCATATGTTACTCCTTCATTATCATCGTCCTCATGTACATAGTAATAGTTCTTTTGGAACCTTGGCTTGTTAGGATTTTGCCTTGAAAATATTTCCAGAGACATTGAGGCAAAATGACCAATCTTATTGTAGTTAAAACACTTAAAAGGCAATTTCCCTTCATACTTACTGAATCCTCTTGGTAGTCTTTTTGCAATAAGGGCTTCAAGATGAGTAGTTTCTGCTTCTTCTTCCAGGTCTTTTCTTGCTTTTTCATACCATGATAGTTTCCTTGAAGAGTTCTCTCACAGATCAAACCTTTGTTTATCTTTTACAAAGGCACTGGCTTTGATTGCAGATTCAGTCTTAGGAGGGGCATCTCCAAACTCGGTCATTTCAAATGCAACTAATTTACTAGCCAATTGATCTCTTGTGATAGTTGTGTGGGCTCTGAATTCTTCAATGGCAGCAACCTTGACTTTATAGGAAGCAGGAAGGGATCTGAGAATTTTGCCAACATTCTCATCTTCATCCAAGACTCCACCAGCACATCTAATTCCACAAACAAGCTCATTTACTCTTGGCATAAAAGTAGTGATATTTTTATCATCTCTCATCTTCAGATTTTCAAATTTCCCTTTCAGACTTTGTAGCCTTGCACATTTAACATACTTGTCTCCTTCATACAGAAGTTCCAGTTTTTCCCAAATCTCAAAAGCAGTTGGCAGGTCAACAACATTTGAAAGTTCTGAATCAGATAATGCGCTTAGAAGAGCTTTGTAGTCCGTAGATTGTTTTTAGCATCAGTGATTTCATTTGGGGCTTTCGGTCCACCCTGTGGAGGAGTATACTTCGTTGAAGCCATATTCTAGTACTGCATTCCCATACATTGTAGGTGACATTTCATGCGACTTTTCCAAAGATTAAAATTGGTTCCATCAAACTTTAGACTATCCTTTTTGTAGGATGACAATCTAGATCTCCTCAAGCAGTTAAGCTCTTTTTAGAGGAACTTAGCTCTGATACCAAGTGTTGATAACTGAGAGGGGGGTGAATTAGTTATCTAGATTATTTTAACTTTTTGTTCCTTTTCAGCAACTAGTGCAGTATCAAATTAAATAAGCATGCATTACCATGAAAATAGAAATAAACTCAATACACATAACACAATGATTTTGACGTGGAAAACCCTGTTAAGGGAAAAACCACGGGGTGACTAACCCAAGATTGTATTCTCTGTTAAAAGAATGAGGTAGTACAAAATGGCACTTGCCAATTAGGGCTCACTGCCTGAGCACACTACTCACAAGAGGCTCACTGCCTACAAGAGACTCACTGTCTACAAGTTATAAAGAAAGTTACAAGATACTTGAACTAATGAGAAGCATCCACATATGTTGAAGTTTAGTTCTAGTTAGGCTCAATACACTGATCTACTGCACTTCATTCTTCCTCATCTTTGAAGTTGCTATCCTGTCACATACCGGACCTGTATTACTACTTTCACACTACTCTCTACTTTTCTTTGCACTACATAATACACCACACACAACTTCTCATTGAAATCCATTTGGTATATATATCTGCACAAAGGGTTTCAACATCTTTCTAGTCGGCATCTGGAATACTCAATATTTTCCCAAACTTTGGTCTGTCAGCTGAATCCTTGCTTACCAAGTGATACTTACCAAAGAGATGTTGGATTTAGGACACACAACTGAGAGGGGGGGTGAATCAGTTGTACAAAACTTTCTCTTTCCTTAACCACTTAACTCCACAATGTTAATTAACAACATAATATAAGATGAACCATGAAAGCATAATGTAACAAGTTAAGAACAGAAGCACACTAACACACATAACACCAAGATTTTTGACGTGGAAAACCTGGTTAAGGGAAAAATGACGGGGTGATTAACCCAAGATAATATTCTTTGTTAGAAGAATAGAAAGAACAAAAATGGCACTTGCCAATTAGGGCTCACTGCCCGAGCACACTGCTCACAAGAGGCTCACTGCCTACAGGAGACACACTATCTACAAAGGAATAAGTATCACATACTTGAACTGGTAAATAGCATCTTCACTATGCTTGAGTTAGTTCCATTTAAGCTCAAACCTTCTGCTCTGCCTTTCGCTCTTCTCTTCGCTATCGCATGCTCATCTCCACAAGTGCACTATTGAAATAACTTCGTAATCCTTTATTTATACATGACATCAACTTAGGAACAAACATCTAAGTCGGTAAACAACCACAAGAACATTCACAAGGTGTATAATTCATTCAGTCAGCTAGTCACAGAAAGAACACCTTCATCCAGAAGTATTTCTTCAATTTCAAGCTCTAACTCTAATGCGGACCATCAACACGAACTGAACATAATCCAAGGACCTTCACAAGCTTTCCTGAATCACCAGGAACATCTGCACTTCCTCTACTTGCTGAAATCCTTCTCTCCTACATCTGGAACCTCAAGAACATAGTCTGTTATCACTGTCATGAAGGAATAGGTTCTTCTGGACCTTCAAACCACAAACTGATCTACTTGACACTTCACAAGGACATCCTAAACACTTCCTCAAATCCATAGAGTGGGATAATGCATTACTAGACCTTACTGGACCTATCTGTCTCACTCTGTCACCACTAAGCACTTCTCAGAACCAATTCTACTTGAGCGACCATAACTTCTTCAGATCTTCATGCGGATCCCTGAAAACTTGACTGGAGCATCTCAAGACTTGTATCTACAAACCCTTTAAACTGCATCCTCTGATCCTCAACCTATCTTAGACTTTTACCTTGTTATCATCACTGTTCTTCACTGTTCCTGATTGAGACTAATTTTCTCAATATCCTCAACACACAGCTCATCCAATCCTTCTCATTAATGCAACATGAGTATGTTGACATCAATGACAACACCAGTTCAACCCATACTTACAACAAGAGATGCTTATAGAATTCATCGATCATGTCATCCAATCATGAATGATACCTCAAGAAACTTGATCACCATCAATATCTCATCCGGATTAAAGTCTGAAGCTCTGCCGGTCAGTTCTTCCTCAGTCTACATTGCCAAACAGGAACCCAATACTTAGGTGTTCATATATTTTCACTCTTACATCATTGGAGGCTCAAACTCTGGAAATATATTAGTCATGATACTCCTCTTGACTTCCCCAAGTCTGCACTTTACTGAGATACTTCCTCTGAGAGATTTAGACCTGATTGTCAGACCTTATCGCATGCTCTGTTCTTGCTTACCGAACCAAGATACTCTTCAATCTGACTTCTGGAATATACATACCATGTCCTACAGATGTGTGGGATGGAATTTTTTTCCATCAATGACAACACTCATGAAGCCACACAGTGTCTCTTGCCAACACAACATGCCTATGGTGCAAATCTAGAGAGATAATAAGGCCAAAATCTAGTGGAAATGCAATGTTTTTAAACCCTAGGCATGAAATTTTGTAAGCAAACCACTATGATGCAACACTACAATTAGAAATCAATCCTAATGAGTGTTTGAAAATGGTAGTAAAATTTGACACAAGCTTTTGACTACAAACCCTAGCTAATGCAAAACTAGGTTTTTTATGAAAAATGCACAATTTCAAGCATTTTTTGTCAAATTAAGCACAAATATGAAATGCAAATGTATTCTAAATGATGAATTTCTAAAATTTAAATTAGATATAATGAAAATGACAGAAATTTAATGAAGTTGAATGCCAAATAATTCAAACTATGCTAAAATGCAAGCCTAAAATGCCAATTTTTTCAATTTTTTTAAAATTTTCAAGTTTTTTGTAATTTTTTGAATGCAACAAGATGAATGAATGAAAATCTATCAAACAAAACTTAGAAAGGTGCCAAAAAGTTCAAAAACATGGGTTCATCAAAATATTTTGTAGGGAAAAAGGGGGTTGTTGATTTTAGAGGTTTATGTGTAATCCTCCTTTCCCAACAAACATTCCAAGGGTTTTTCAACCAAGTTGAATCTCCACTAAGCAAGATCAATCACCTATCAGACTGGGTTGCCACTTGGGAAGCTATGGAGTCTTGTATATATCAAACAATGTCTCTACCTAATGCGCAATTGTGCTTAAAAACCCTAATTATGCAAATTAGTAAGCAAATTATCATATTACGGCAAATGCTTTCAGGCTGAGGAAAAGGACAGAGATATTTAACTTACTATTTTTTTAAGTTTAGAAGGTGAAAAGGTTGGGGACATGGGAACTAGCGCCCAAGTCCAAGGTGCTTGTTTCTTTATGAGATCCTGATCTCCTTTTGACATTGATCTGTATTGCAACTTTAGTTTCCAAAAATTCCACTACAGAGGACATGAGGACTAGCGCCCTATTCTAGGAAAAGCACCAGTGTCCTACTTCTTTTTAGATCCTAAATCGTATGTGTCTGCTACTCCTTCCTACAACTCCACTCTATGGGGCTCGACACCTATAACTTGCAATCACAAGGAGTTTAGAGGCTTGCCTCAATCAAGCCCTAAAGAGACATTCAAGTCTTCTGAACACTGTTGTTAGATAAGAGTATGTATCCCGGTGGGATAGAGGTAAAAATCTAAATGATAAATGATTGAAAACTCAATTGATATCATCTTGTAGTGAAGATCTCGTGGAAGTAATATTCTCTTCATGCGATGAGGAGATGGATCCCAAATCAGCAAATACAAATACAATAACAACAAAGTACTACTCCGCAACACAATGAATGCCTTGAATGCTCTATGATCACATGTATGCATAAAATCCATCTCGTTTGCAAATGTAACCTAATCATGCTTATATATGTAACTAAAAAGATTCCCACTAAGAATTTCATAATTCAAACTTTAGATGTCGGCATAGGACCTAATTAATTGTCATAAAATCAGCATAAAAGTTTAGGGTGGACCCAAAATAGGGCTGGACTAGGGTGCTAGCGCCCAAGTCCACCTTGCCATTTTTTCTCAGGATTCATCAAAGTGTAGCCCCCTTGGTCCTATTTGTCACAAGACCCAAGGGATTTCTCATTGGGAGTTAGAAATAATATGCAAAATACACTAAATGCAATTATAGGACCCAGGAGATAAGCCTTAATAGGAAAAAGCCCCCAAGGTTAATTTTTTCGACATAATAGATATGGAAAAGCAAATATCTGTATGGTGAAATGATTTGACTTACTTGGTGATTTAGCTTGAAGGAACAAAGGGAAGAAGTGAAGTGGTTATATTGGTAGCAGGGTCTCCACAACTGGTTGTTCTTGGCTCTTCTTTTGTAAGATTTGCTTAAATGATCATTAGAAGGCTTTATAGAACTACATTTTCCATTTTTATCCTTTGTTGGAGGCTCACTGAAAAGTTGGAACTTCACAAGTACTTTCTCCATCATTATTCTTTTCTTCTTTTTGTTTAAGTATCAGAGCCATAATAAGAACTTGGAAATTTGTTGGAGGTTCCTTAGGTTCTCAAAACCTATGAACACTCTGACAATGTTATTATTCTCTTTGCCTTCTTATACCTTCTTATAATTTATTAGACACAAATATTATTGGCAAGTTCTCATATGTTGGAGCTTCACCAATGGGTAAGAACTAATATGGCTTAGTTCAGAAAGTTGATATCTCTTAGAAATTTTAGAGGAGTTGGGAACTTAGCATCAACATCGAACCTTGTCAGAGGTTCCTTAGGTTTTAGGAACCTAAGGCCACTATGACAAAGTTTCATTTATTTTCTTTAACAATGAATCTCCTTAGTAAATAGAACAATTATTAGGAGCTTCACAACAAAGGATGAACTTCATCACACCTTTTAGAGTCTTGAGTGGTGTCAGGAACCTAATGAAGATTGGGAACTTCTTTGAGATTTTGTTAGGTTCTCAGAACTATTGGAGTTCATGATACTTCAGAAAGAACCAACATCTCTATCTAAACCAAAACTAAGTGAAGCTTCTAGTACCTGGGGAACTTCTAATAAATTTCCTAGTGCACATCAAAGCCCTAACAAGTTCCCAATTAGGGTCAAAGCTTTGACAAAGGGTAAAACTAGGAAATTTCTTTAATACTTATGGAGAAGACTTGACAATTTAAGAAATAAAAATACAAGGGAAGAAAAAGAAAAATTGCATTACAGAATATGGGAAATAAAGATTCTGAGATAGAGTCAAAATTTAGAGTAACAATACTTAGCAAAATTTTTAAACTTTGACCCATTAAACTTCAGGGTCCACACAAAGTCATCATAAGGGGATTTGGGTCTCCTTTTCAAGTTTATATCCTACCCAAGAAAATCTTTAGATTCTTTCTTTTGTTGTTCCTCTAGTACTATCAACTTTGTGGGCTCGTACAATGTTTCTATAAAATTTTCTTTCACTTCTAAGAGGTGTACAATAGGTTGATTCTTTGATTCAAAGATGTCCTCAATGATCATTTCTAGACTTTGTCCTCTATTAATTGCATCCACTGTGCTCATAAAATCCATGCATGTTGAATGAGAAAATTCTAAATGGTAGTCCGCATGGACCCTACATAAGTTAGGGAGTAATAAAGCTATACTACATATTTGGGTGCCTATAATTCTCTTGTCATTTTCCATCTTTTTCTTGAACTCCTAAAGATTAGAATCAATGGATGTGTGTACTTGATCTGATGGTTTCTTTAGGTTAATAACACTCAAATCTAATAGTACAAAGGTAACCAAGATTTCATCAACCCTCCTATATACCCCAAGGTTAACATCCACATAGGCAACCTAATTAGGTGAAAATACTCAATAATCATATGTTTAAGTTTACGTTCACTATCAATATTAATTTGATTCTAATTACCCTTTCACAATAACCATAAATGTGAGAAATCTATAGAAAAATATCCATTAAGACTCCTAGTCCAATGCCGGCTAAGAAACATGCCATACACCTGTAGGATGTCAACATTTTGAATATCCATACATTGCTGTATATGGGGGTCTAAGACTAATTAGATACAAACATCCTTCACTTCCCTACAACATTGACCTCTGTCCTGTCTAATTGTACATTAGTTCTAGTGGGTGTCAATCCTAGCTTCTAGAAGATATATTATCAAATTAGATTACCTAAAGCAATAGAGTCAACTAAACAATTATGTAGATTCTTACCAAAGATTGTAATACTCAACAAAAAGGAGTTGAATCTAATCTCCCTTTGTGCATGGTTGTAAATGGATCAACTATAGAGACAACTTTGTCCCTATCCTTTTGGAGTGCTCTGATACCTTTTTATCTTATCAAAGATTGGATCAATGCCTCCCTTTATGTAGGGAAACTTTTTATAACATCAAATAGTGGTATGTTAGCCTTAGTATTCCTTAAATCATTAGAAACATCATAGCTCTGATCAATTGTTCAATATGTTTTGTTCACATAAAAGATACTCTATCTGAAAGGTCCTCCTTGGTGTCCTTTGGGAGGTGTTAGATTGTCATCAACATTAGGATGAGGTGAAGTGGGTGCATTATTTGGAGGAAAAGAAGTTGTGAGAAACTCGTTGCCTTTGTTTCTTAGAAAATAGCTACTCTTGGCTTACTAAAAGGCCTAAAATTCATCACATTCCTGGACTGGCTAATTATCCTCTTTGTAAGGAAACACATATGTGCCTAAGACCATTATAGTACCTAGATCCCATGGTTTCCTATTCCCTTCATTATTTTTAATTATGATTGTATTGGTCTACCTGAGCTATTTTAGACATTTTCTCTATCTTTAGGTAGTTCAACTTTGAGTGAGTAGATGTATCATGAAGTCTAGACCAATTGAGGAATTTAACTTAGTGAAGTTTATAAAATTAGTCTAATTTGTGTTCTTCATAGGGGAGGGTACCCCTCCATAGTTTGGTCCTGTGTTTCGTTATTGTTATGTCTTTGATGATTGAAGCATCTATTCTAAAAGTTTTGATTTTTATTGTTACCTTGGGTGTGAAAATTATTCTAGTTTTGGTGATAACCCTTCCCTTAAAAATTGTTCTAATTATTTGACCAAGGATGGTTCACCCTCAACCTTATGAGCTTATTTTTCATCTATGAAAAAAATTTCTTCATGGCTTCTAACTCAAATGTTAGATGAGAAGTTTTATCTAGATTTAATTACATAGTATCGTCTAGTGACCCAACGTAATTAGCTATGTGGGTACTAACAATAAGAACTTTGTTAATCACTTCTTGCTCAAAAAATAAATTGTGAGATGGTTGAGGGATAGTAGATTTAGTAGGAACTCCTTTGAATTGTTTGGGGTAGGGGAGCATAGGAAGGGGAAAACCCAATTCGAGGCCTATTGATGAAGGAATTGACTCTATCTTTGGGTAGAAATGCCTGGGATGAGATTTATCAAAGGCGTGTTGTTCAACAAGGCTTTGTTTATAGTTGGGATCTAATTTGGCATATTGGGGTACCCTAGTGAGGGTAGGCCACCCAAAACTCCCCTAGTCATAGGATGCATTCCCTATTGTAACTTGATAACTTATAAAGAAACGATAACCAAGGTGATTAGGTTTTGTCTAATCCTATTTAGAAAAAAATCATCAAAGGATCAACAACCATGAGATAAATCTAAATAGTAGCTACCTTTGCTATGGTATAAGTCCATTCGTGAGTCTTTTGCAAAGTTTATGAAATATTGAATTGAACATGGTTAAAGGTTCATTGGGATCCATCCTATACATGCATCATATTTATGATAGACCACTAATGGGTCTGTATAAACCTTAAATTGATTGATGAATGTTATTTCTAAGTGGTCCCATTCTATGATAGATCCTACTGGTAGACTTAAATACCATGAGTATGCAACATCTCCTAAGGAATAAGGGAAAAGTCTACAAAGTACATGTGGTATGCCAACCCTAATGACAACCTCCTTGAAGGCCTAAATATGTTCTTCCACATTCCTTCCTTCTCCATATATGAATTTAGGATATAATTTCTCAAGGTTTCTTAACATATCTTGGAGAACTCCAAGAATGGCAAGAGGGGAGTGAACAACATCTAAAAAGGTCATTGGTGATATATGTGTTGTGTGAGTGGGAACACCTAGGGTTTGAGATATGAGTGGGATAACAAATCTAGTGTTCCTCATTTTTCTCTTTCCATAATCACTTCTAATCTTTCAATGTTGATTGACTTCTTCAAGACTTGTTCTTCCAATGGATGAAGATTCGGTCAACCTTCTTTGTTTCCCATGTGGGAAAACCCTTGGTTGGTCCAATTTTAGTTAGGACCTCCTTCTAGTGCCAGTTCTATTGATGGACATTTTTAGCACATGTAATGCAAGTAGAATGAATATTAGTCTACTTCCCCTAAAAAGGTAATTGATCTGTAACATCAGTCACCTCCAAGGTCCCTATTTGTTGGGTCATAGAAGTGTTATAATAGCTAAGTTGTCTATATGATTATTTTTCCAAGGGGCTTATGTTGGTAGTTTCAAATCTTGGACCAATATGATTATATTTCTCTCAAAGTTATACTTTACTTAAGATCACAAATTCTAAGTTTCTAACCCTAGACTAATTTTTATTTTTAAATTGAAAAGGGAATATAAAGTTGAGGAAATGCAATAAATTCAATAGACAACCTTTGTATCTAATTTTCAACCCACTTCATAAACCTAGTAAAATCTGCCTTAACCCACAATGTAATGATTAATATTTCACTCAACTATTGATATTATAGATGCAAGATTCTGAGTTAGTGAGAAATTGGAATAAGAGCATGAAAACACCATATTGCATGCACATAAGTCATACCCTACTCTTTAATCTCATATCTAAAAGATGAAGTAATGAATCACTTATGTGGATCTCACCAAGGTGAATCAAATGTTGAGTTGATAATACAAACTCATTACCACCAAAGGAACACACACATGGAGAAAATAAGAACATATTCTATTAATTGGAAAGAAAATTTGGTAGAATACATAAGTCAGTAGGAATTCCACATTGAAGATGTGTTGAAATTGCCCTTGCATGCCTTTACTCAAACATATAAAATGATAGTTTGTAGCTTAAACCTCCTATATTATCCTCTTTACAATCTCTTTGAAATATTCTTATATACCTAACTTGAGTACCCAAAACTTGAATTATATTATAGGTCATCTTGTGTCTTATGTTTATGCCTGGGCCCAAAATTTGAAATCACAACTAACACTTCTTATTTTACCCATATGCCCTATATTACACTTCAATTGAGTTATTTCATTTCACAAAAATAATGTAAATGAAATGATATGCCTTCAAGCATTGGCTTCATAATGTAGCCTAGGATTACATGCTAGACATTTCCTAGAAAGTGACTTAGAAACATTATGATGGCCTCATTTAGGTCATTCATATTTGACCCTTTATGATACACACCTTCTAGGAGAAAACTATCCTTTGAATTTTTCTTTTGAACTCCCCAAAGTTAGACAAGTCTTCTTGGAACCCTTGGAATGCAACCTTCATACTCATCATGTCATCAATTGTTGGCTTTGTTAGATTCTTATGAAGAAGTCTTGAGAATTCCTAAACAATCCTAGCAGTAGGATGAACCAAGGCTACATCTATCTAGAAGGTGTAGGGGATTCCCTCTATAAACTTCTCTATCTTTTTTGTAGATGTATCTGTCGCATCCCTCCTGACAATAAATCAATCTTTACAACCCTTGAGTATCTCCATTTTCAACTTAGTGGCCTAAACCCACTCAAGCAATAAGTCATGATCACCTTTGTCAAAAGTGGCTAGCTTGTTTAACTCATAAGGGGGAATTTCCCTCATCCTTTGCAAAATTGGGAGGTATTCCTCCCACACTATTAGTTCTTCATCCATGGACTCTTCAAATTTTGATATTGCACTTTCTCATCCCTAATGATGTGATAGGACCATAATTCCTCTTTGATCATCCTACTAACCAAGGATTCCAACTTATCTCTTCATGCAATAGTAGCAAGGATCACTCTATCCACATCTACTCACTAATTATCTTTGTTGAGGGCTACTAGTATGGTTGGAGCTGGCACACTAGAGTGAACAGGGCCCACTAGGTAGTTAATATAAATAGTCAACTATCCCACATAAGTATTTTGTTTCTCTTTGGTAGCCCCATCTTTCTTCATCTACTAAAGGATGGTGGACATACCTATAAAGAATTTATTTCTTCTTCCCTGGTTTGATGACCAATGTTAACTTATTTATTTGATAATCTCTAGGAACCATTTGTGATTTTAATTTATCTATAACTAGAATGGTCACTTGTTCTATCCTTGCTCCTTATGTATCAATTATGATGGTGGATAATATTCTTTCCCTCTTTTCCTTGGGATGGAACTTGAACATTTCAACCACATTGGAGAAGTTGTCATCCACTGGCTCGTATGTCCATTACCTCTTCTCCAATTTGCCATTCAACCATACTCACAACCCAGTGCCTATAGATTTTGTTTGTGGAGGGGGAGGAGTCTAAGACCTCCTTGAAGTGGATTATAATGAGGAAGAAGAGGAAGGATTCAACACAATATTTTAAACAATATCATGTGACTCTTCACCCTGCTTAGGCTCTTGTGAAGTAATGCCTTACACTAGATGGTCCTTATTTTCAATACCTATTTCAAGAGTAAGGGGATCTTTGATTGGATACTCCCCTTGATGTTTCTCATCACCACCCTTAGGTTGAACCACTTTCTTTATAGTTTGGCAGTGTAATGGCACCTCTAGATATTTAGGAGAAGGTGGGAGACAATGAGAGACTTTTTATGGCAAAGTGGGTGATTTGACCTATTGGAGTAATGATGCAGATGGAATTGGAACCTAAGGTGGTGGTTGTCTTGAATGTGGAATAGCTTTGGGAAGACATAGAGATGGAGGTTGGGATGCAAATTGAGAGAGAGAATGAGGTGAGTGAATGAGCTTCTTAATAAAAGGTGAGACAAGTGCTTGCTTGAGAAACAAGTGTGGATTGAGTTCATATCCTCCTAATTAGAGGCACATTGTCATCTTCATCTTCCTCACTATAGTTGATCTCCATATCTGCCTCTTTTCCTTTCTTTTGTAAGTGGCTCTAGTTTCTCTTAGTGCCCCTTGCCCTACTTCCTCAACTACTAGTTTTTCTCTAAGTAGAGTAGAGGACTCCCCTTGCACTACTTCATTTGGTGGTTGGTATCAGGTGAGCATAGGATATGGCTTCTTCAACCAATTCAATAATCTATCTGTAAAGGGTGGAATTTGGATAATTGGTTTTTGATAGGTTTTTTGTGTATCCTCCTTTCACCTTTATACATTCATGGACTTTGGGTCAAGTGGCAATGTACTATCAAGCCCTTGGTCACTTAGGAATGCAGGGAAACTTGGATTTGTATGATTTGATTGTCAATTATGCTCACTTATGCTCAATTATACATCAAAACCCTAATGCAAATATGGAAGCAAATGGACAAATTACTAAAAATGTTGTGACAGGGAGATGTAAAATGATAGATAAATGTGTACCTATTTCCAAAGTTTAGGAAGTGGAATAGTCAGGGACTAATGAGCAGGCACCCTAGTCCAATGCCCTAATTTTTGTCAGGATTGGGGAACTTGATCTACAACCTATTCTTGTTGTCTCAAAGATTTCTCTGTTGCAAAATCTGGAGGACTAATGAGCAGGTGCCCGAGTCCAAGGCCCTATTTTCAACTTTGATATGTGAATCTAACACTCTCCTACAACTCTACTTTTCATACTTCTTCAACTTGTAACCTGTAATCACAGGAAAATGAGGAGGGGGTTGTGGTGTTTAGAGGCTTGCCTCAGTCAAGCCCAGGAGAGACATTCAAGTCTTTTAAACATTGTTGTTAGATATAGAGTGCATGCCCTTGGAGGATAGAGGCAAAAACTAAATGATAAATTCTTGAAAACATAAATGATATCACCTTGTAGTGAAGATCTCATGGAAGGAAGAAGCTCTTCATGCCATGAGGAGATGGATGCTCAAATTTGCAAATACAAACACAAACAAAACAATATCTATTCTAACACACAATGAAGGCCTTGAATCACTTTCAAAATGCCAATGCTTATGAAATTTCCATCTAGTTTTCAAATGAATGCCTAAACATGCTTATATATGAAACTACAAACACTCCTGCCAAGAATTTCATAATTCAAACTTACCGTGTCAGTATAGGACCCAAATAACAGTCATAAGCTAACACTTAAAATTTGGAACTAAACCAAAATAGGGTAGGACTAGGGAATGGTCACCCAAGTCCTCCCTCCCTATTTTGGTTAGGGTTAGGTTCAAGGGATCCCCCTAGGTCCCATTTGTCATGAAACTTAGGGTTCATTTCATCAATATGTCAAAATATGATGCAAGATGTCCTAAATGTAGATAAAAGACCTAGGAACTAAACCTTAAGAGGGAAACGCCCCCAAGAGGACATTTTCTGATGTTACATTTAGCCTCCACTTTAATGTATGTATAAACGCCAGGCCAATACATGCATTAAAGTATGGTCAACAAACATAGCAAACACGCCAAGCACGGAGAAAACACGCCAAACACATTAAAGACAATAACAGGTACGTAATGTTGGGATTAGACTGAACAACTAAGAGGGGGGGTGAATTAGTTGTCCCAAAATTCAATAATTTCTTTCTTTTAATCTTCTTTCACAATTTGCAAATTGATTAATGATGTAAACATTAAAGCATGAAACAACATCACATAAGCAGAAACATAATCAACACATTTGACACCAAGATTTTTGACATGGAAACCTAGTTAAGGGAAAAACCATGGTGGGTGTTAGCCCACAAGATTCGTACCCTGTTAAAAGTACTTAAAAAGGATGAGAAGGCACTTTCCTTCGGGCTCACTGCTCAAAAGGGAGGCTCACTTCCTACAAGAAATTTAAGTTTAACATAGAAAGATTTAACTGAGAAATAACATCTACTTCATGCCTGGTTTAGTTTCATTGAATGCTCATAAACTTCTGCTCTACCTCCAAAGTCTTCTTCACTAACTCTTTACTCAACTCTTTTTTTGTTCTTTTGCTCCTTCTCTTCTTTTCTCTACTTTTGATCCTTTCTTGGGATTTATATTTTTGCTCAAGGATAATTTTCCACAACTCATCAACAAGTATTTATACACTTCATCAACCTTGGAATGAATGTCAAGGTCGGTACTACAAACAACTAACTTAATACAAATCACTAAGATGTCAGCCAAACATAATTGGGACTCAAATCTTCCTTGATTAACATGCCATGCTCCATAGAATTGCTTTTAGAACATCCACAACATGCTTGAATCATCCAGTCGGCCAATACTAGGAAGAACAACAACACCAAGAGGGAAAAATTCCTTTACAAGCTTAGACTTCAATGCAGACCTCCAACATAGTAGTGACATGATCTAGAGACCTCCACAAGCACATTAAATTTAAAAAAAAAATCTGCATTCCTCCAAATTATCAGAATCACTTGTATCTTCCTCTAGAACCTCAAGAATAATATCTGCCATGACTGTCACATTAGAAAAATTGCTTGCAGACCTCCAAACCACAAACCATTTGAATGGATGATACACACTGACTTCCTAAACATGCATCTAGTTCCACAGATCATTATTTGACATATCTAGAATAATCTAGACCTCTTTTCTATCACTCTGTCTCTTCTAAACACTGCAAAACTGGTTCAACTCAGATGGCCATAGTTTCTTCAAATCTTCATGCGAACCCTTTAAAACTTAACTAGAGCTTCTTCAGACAATCCTCTACTCAGCCATATGGTCTGCATACATTGATCCTCATTAATTTTCTCAATATCCTCAACAATCTAGTCTTCTATATAGGCAGGAAAATAGGATACAGTTAACACCAATGGCAACAAGGATATGTTGGCATCAATGACAACACCACTTAGGCACATATTTGCAAAAATCTCCCCCTTTGTCATTGATGGCAACATATGATGCGAAAAATGTATTTGAGCATCAAGACAAGACCTTCTTCCCCTTTCTTTTATCACTTTCTTCACTGCTCCCCCTTTCATTAGCAACTAGTTTTTCATAAGAACTTCTCTCCCCCTTTGACATCAATGGAAAATGGCACATATTTGCATCTTTTCTCTCTTTTTATTTCAGACTGATCCCAAAATTTCACACTGACTACTCCCCCTGAGTAGTATCTTCTTAACATCAATCTAGATCACAAGATGTGACTGTGAATTCCACCAGATTGATGCACCTTAGTGCATCTTAGTTTTGATCAGGAGGGGTAATAACCCCTAACTTCTCTCTGAGATACTTAAAAGTATCATTGGGAAGAGGCTTAATGAAAATATCCACAATCTGATTCTTTGAAGACACAAACTCCAAGTTGACTTGATTCTTATTTACCTTCACTCTCAAGAAATGAAACTTGATGGATATATTCTTTGTCTTTGAATGCAACACCAGATTCTTTGAGATATTTATTTCACTTGAATTATGATAGAAGATTGTGACAAGATCCTCAAAAAAAATTCTAATGTCCTTCAACATTTGCTTCATCCATAGGACTTGAGTACAATTGTTTGCTGCTGCTATATACTCAACATCTACTATAGATAGGAAAATTGCCTCCTTATTTTTACTCATCCAAGAAACCAATCTACTTCCCAAGAAGAATGCACCACCACTAGTGCTTTTTCTATCATCCACATCTCCTACCCAATCAGCATCTGTATATGCATGAAGAGTGAAATCATTATCCTTTGGATACCATAATCCATAATCAATTGTCCCTTTGAGATATCTAAAAATTCTCTTGACTGCTACAACATGGGATTCCTTAGGATCAGCTTGGAATCTAGTGACAAGCCCAACTACATTCATGATATAAGGTCTAGTCTAATTCAAATAGAGTAGTCCTCCAATCATTGATCTATCCTTTTTATGATTTGCCTTAGGGGAGTCATCATCTTTACTCAACTGACATCTGGTTACCATAGGCGTACCTACTGGCTTTGAATCTTCCATTCCAAACTTCTTCAACAATTCTTTCACATATTTAGACTGACATATAAAGATATCTTTATCTGACTGAGTGATTTGCAGCCCTAAGAAGAAATTCATCTTGCCAAACATGGACATCTCAAATTCACTTTGCATCTGATCAGCAAATGTTTTACACATGCTCTCATTTCCACCAAAAATGATATCATCAACAAATACCTCAACAATCAGAATATTCTCATGATAAATCTTGAAGATGGATCACGGAGTGTGATCCGAAACGTCGATGCAAAAAAAGCCACACAGTCTTTCCAGAAGCATACATTTTTTATCATGGACTGTGGAAATATCATGAGTACTCTAAAGATTACTGTCAACAGTGCCTTTGTTATACCCTAGCTTTAGCAGATACTTATCTAATCTTGCATACCATGTTCTTGGGGTTTGTTTGAGTCCATATAATACTTTCCTCAATCTGCAGACCATGTCTTTCTAATTAGATAACTGAAATCCTTCTGGTTTCTCAATGTAGACTTCTTCTTCTAACTCTCCATTTAGAAATGTTGATTTGACATCCATTTGATAGAGTTTAAAATCTTTGTAAGCAACAAAAGCAAGAAACAATCTGACTGCCTCTATTCTTGTCACCAGAGAAAAATGTTTCTTCAAAATCAATTACTTCCACTTGAGAATATCCTTTGCATACCAACCTTGCTTTATTTCTTACAACTTCACCATCTTCATTTAGTTTATTCTGGAAGACTCATTTAGTTCCAATGACATTTTTGTTCTCAGGTATAGAGACAAGATCCCAAGTGTGATTCTTTTCAATTTGCATTAGTTCTTCCTCCATTGCTTTTACCCAGTTTTCATCATTACATGCTTCACTTACTAATTTTGGTTCAATCTTTGAAATCAAACAAATCTCTTCTTGATCTTCAGCAACTCTTCTCCTAGTTTGAACACCTTTATTTATATCTCCTATGATTTGATCTTCAGGATGATTCATCCTTACATGCCTGGGAGTTTTGGGAATTGCTTGAGCTTCTATTTCTTGAGCTTGTTCCTCAACTTTTGCACTATCTTCTTGAATTACTAGATTGTCTAGATCAATCTGGATCTAAATCTAAGATTACACTTTCCTTTCTTGACTTGAATTTTCATCTTGATCATCTGAATCATATCCACAAGGCCTAGAATATCCTTCTTTGCTCTCATCAACTCTGACATTAGCACTTTCAACAATCTTCTTCAACCTCTTGTTAAAGCACCGATATGCTTTGCTTTGAGTAGAGTAACCCAGAAAAATTCCTTCATCGCTTTTTGCTTCAAACTTGCCTAGATCCTCATCTCTTTTGATATAGCACTTACTACCAAAAACTCAGAAGTATCTTATAGTAGGAGGATGACCAAACCATATTTCATAAGGTGTCTTACCAGAATTACTTTTGATCTGCACCTAGTTAAGAGTGTAGATAATAGTACTTACAGCTTCTCTCCAATAGACTTGAGGAACATTTGCTTCCAACATCATGGTCCTAGAAGCTTCTTGAATAGTCCAGTTCTTTCTTTCCACAACTCCATTTGCTGAGGAGTTCTAGGAGTAGATAACTATCTTTTTATTCCATGTTTTGCATAGAATGAATCAAACTCATAGGAGGTAAATTCTCCACCTCTGTTGGATCTCAGATACTTTATCTTCACACCAATCTCATTTTCCACCATACCCTTGAATACCTTGAATTTGTCAAGAGCTTCTGATTTTTCTTTTAAGAAGGTTACCCACATCATCTGGGAGTAATCATCAATCAGCAACATAAAATATCTATATCCTTGCACACTCCTAATTCTATCAGGACCACATAGATTAGTATGCACAAGTTCCAACTGTTCACTTGAAAATTATTCTTTACTTTTGAATGAAATTATGTTCTGTTTGCCCAATTGACATTCTCTACACATGTTATCAGGTTTCATAAGTTTTGGAAGATCTCTTACAGCATGAGTAGAACTTATCTTGACAATGTTATCAAAATTTACATGACACATCCTCCTATGCCATAACCAATTTGATCTAACTGAGCAATCAAACAACTTTTGCCAGAACTACTTAAATGAAAGATGTTACCTCTAGGTTAATTACCAGATGCAATTTTAGTTCTGGAGCTTTCCAAGATTCTACATTTTCCATCTTTGAATTGAAGATCATAACCCTTGTCAACCAACTATCCAACACTGAGAAGATTATGCTTCAGTCCTTCCACATATAGAACATCATTGGTGTTAATCTTACCATCAAAAGAGATGGATCCTCTACCATGGATTCTACCAGCTGAGTTGTCTCCAAATTTTACAAACCCACCTTCATATTTTTCAAATCTTACAAACTTGCTTTTATCACCAGTCATATGATGAGAACATCCACTATCGATCACCCATTCATTCTTTTCAACAACCTGAGAAGCCAAGGCACTTTCTATATTTGCATAGCTAACAGATTTAGTAGACACTGGATCTTCTTCCTTGATAGCAATGAACACCCAATCACTTTTAGTGGAACCTCCATGATTAGATTCATCATCTGTGACTCCTTCTCCAGCTTCTTGGACATAGTAACATTTTTTCTTACCTTTATATCTATTAGGGTTTGGTTTTGAAAACCACTCCGGACATCTTAATGCAAAATGACCAATCTTATTACAAGAAAAGCATTTGAGTGGCAACTTTCCTTCATACTTACTGGATCCTCTTGGCATTCTTTTGGCAATAAGAGTTTCAAGATTTGTAGTCTCAATTTCATCATCTTCAAGATCCTTCCTTGTCTTCACAAATCTATTTGATCTTCCTGAAGAACTTTCACCCAGATCATATCTTTGCTTTCCATACACACTAGCCTTGAATGTAGATTCAAACTTAGGGAGAGAGTCACCAAACTCACTCATTTCAAATGTAGCAACTAACTAATCCCTTGTGATAGTTGTTATTGTCCTAATTTTTTCAATGGCTGTAACTTTATGCTTGTATGCTACAGGTAAGGATCTGAGCACTTTGGCAACAATTTCTAATTCTTCCAATACTCCACCTACATTTCTGATACTGGTCACAAGTTCATTTACTTTCTACATGTAGGAAGTAATGTTTTCATCTTCACTCATTACAAATCTTTCATATTTACCCTTCGGGCTTTGTAGCTTGGCACATTTAACATATTTGTCACCTTCATACGTATTTTCCAACTTATTTTAGATTTCATGAGCAGTTTTCAAATCCAGGACATTTTCCAATTTGGTATCAGATAGGGCACTCAATAATGCTTCTTTGGCTTGAATGTTGTGTTCAACATCTATGAGTTTGTCTATAGTTGAAGGTCCATTCTTCAGAATCTTATAGACATTCTTGGTTATTAACCAAAAGACATCACCCATACATTCTAGATGACACTGCATGTGTACCTTCTAAAGGGAGTAATTTGTGTTGGAGTCCAGGACAACACAGTGGGGGGGTGAATCAGTGTTGTATGAATTTTACAATTTTGCACCTTTTGACTTAGAGGATAAAGAGAGAGAAAAACATTATCATACATATGCACAATTATAATGTTGAAGGCATGAAATATATGAACACATGAAGACACACAAGATATAAGACCAATACACAAAAGATTATATGAGAGGGTAGAAAAACCTCTCAAAATTGCCTCACTGGCTTAAGCAAAAACCTCACTAGTTACAATGTTTAGAAGCACCAACTTCAAGGAGCACCAACCCCTAATACATACAAATAGGTCTCACTAACCATACAAGCCTCACTGGCTACAAGATGTGTCTCACTGACAAATGTAAGGTCTTACTGACATATTGTGCCTCACTGGCAAACACAATCACCATTATAAAATATAAACAAAATCAAAGGTTTACTCTATTTCCATTCAATTCATTAATTCATTCACCTAATTATCTCTGCATAAAAATTCACCTGATTATCTCTGCATAACAATTCACCTGATTATCTCTACATAACAATTCACCTGATACACCATCATTGTCTTCAAGGTTCAATCTAAAAATATATTGCAATAAAGAAATTATCATTATGGTCCTCACATCAACTCTCTCAGCTCAATTTTCACTCTTTCAATAAACATTTGATGACCTTGTCATTCTCTATATTTACCCCTACAAAACATGATCTCATACATACAAAAATCATCTATATCTTCTCAAAGATGTCTTCAATTCACACACACTTTGTCAATGTACATGTAAAACCATTATATACAATTTGAAAACACTTTCACATTTTCTGAAAACAAAGTTATCTTCTTCAATTCTCATCTTCCCTGTAAACTTCTCTTCTTCAATGATTTTCTTTATCCTTCTACAAAATATATAAGATCTTTTCATATTCCTCTTCATTCAAAAAACCTTTTATATTTTTTTTTCTTTTGCAAACTCCAATTTGTAAAAATATTTTTATCTTCTTGTGCAAAAATAAAATCAATCTCCTACAATAAAATCTTTTCAAGACATCTCTGCAATTAATAAAACAAAATCATCTCCTCAACCTGAAATAACTTCTTAAAAAATATAAATCTCCTCTGAAATCTAATAATCTTCCTCACAAAACTCTCCATTCACATTAATTCATCTAAAAAAACACTTCAAAAAACTAGAAGGAAGAAGTTTTCTTTCAAAAAAAAAAATATTTATAACTCACACAGCATAATAAAATATTTCCATTTTTAAAACACACCATACACCAACAAAATCATCTTTCTATCTTCCAAAAAATTTCTATCTTCAGAATCTTTCTATCTTCATAAAAACATTCTATCTCTAATGACTCTTGGTCTTCGTTGATACTTAGAAAAGGAAATAAATCTGATTTTAGCCTTTTTTTAAAAAGACAAAAATCCTTATAAAAAGTTTTCTTTAATATCAACAAAAAAAATGGGAGATAAAACAATAAAGTTTCTAATATTAAGACTAAGTCATAAGGATCGGCCTATCACCTTAAGAAAAGCATGAAGCATATGAGGAGGGGTCAAGACATATAAAATATATGATTTTTTAACACTTTTCAAATGACCTTTTTAATATTTTTATAAAACATGCTCATACAATAGGCCTTTTTAATATTTTTATAAAAACATGATCATAGAATAATTATTCAAAACCAAGGACATATTAATAGGCTCTTAGATGATGACTGATGTCATTGGTTAAACATAGGGAGGGGACTGGTCAAGAAGGTAATTTTTAAGTTGTGAACTTGCAGTAGCAGGTCACCAATGAATTATAACAAAAATACAACTATGAAGGCATGTGGGTTTAGACATATGAAAATGGACTTAGTCTTGGAGTTTAGAGATTAGTATCTTAGAAGACAAAAATATTAAAACCTTAGATTTCTCCCAACAAAGCATTCCTTCTGCAATAAACTCAACCTCTGCAACATGAAGTTATAACACCTCTGAAGTCATGATGAAGATAGAAGCATGAATACTTTTTCATCTCACATCAAACACTAAAAAGATAACCATGAACCTAATTAAAGAATTATTAATAACACTAAACACCCTGAAGTATGAAGCATAACATTCCTCGACATAATGTTCTCCAATGAAGAATACACAATCTCCACTTCAATTACTGACATCAAACAATCCCTGATTCCATCAAAATGATGATGACCCTTTCTCACAAGCATTAGCAACATGCAATGTCATTATCAAACACATTCTCACAAAGTATCAACTTCTCAAGAAGAAGCAAGCACCAATCATCAATGTTGCCAAGCAATCTTGAGAAGACACTTTACAAGACAAGATCATACTACTGTTCAAGACATTCTGATCTTACAAGTACTACAAACATATCCTTGAGAGAATGAAGAACCTGATTCAATGATGACATCAATGAAGCACCTCAAAGAAGACAACCTTTGAACAACTTTTTGCTCCTATCCAGATAACATCCTCAACAAATAAACTAGATGAACACATTGAGCTATGTGATCCAAAACATCAACACATGTTAGCAGGATAATACACTCCATCACCTGTATCAACACACTTATCCTGTCCAAACAAACAACTCTTGATTGATGTTCATAATAGAGTGAAAGACATGATCTTGAACAACCTATCTCAACAGTGCAAGTCCTGATGATACCTTGTGAAGATGCACACTAATTCAACACCCTCAAAACCTTTTTGACATCAATGATAAACAACTACCATCAATTTGTTCCATCAAATCTTGGACTTTCCTTCTTGTACGATGGCATCTTGGATCTCCTCAAGTGGTCAATTTTCTTGTAGAGGTACTTGGCTCTGATACCAATTGTTGGAATTAGACCGGACAACTGAGAAGGGGGGGTTGAATTAGTTGTCCCAAAATTCAACAATTTCTTTCTTTTAATCTTCTTTCACAATTTGTAAATTGATTAATGATGTAAACATTAAAGCATGAAACAACATCACATAAGCAGAAACATAATCAACACATTTGACACCAAGATTATTGACGTAGAAACCCAGTTAGGGGAAAAACCACGGTGGTTGTTAGCCCACAAGATTTGTACCCTATTAAAAGTACTTAAAAAGAATGAGAAGGCACTTGCCTTTGGGCTCACTGTCTAGAGCTCACTACTCAAAAGAGAGGCTCACTGCCTATAAGAAATTTAAGATTAACATAGAAAGATTTAACTAAGAAATAACATCTACTTCAAGCTTGGTTTAGTTTCATTGAATGCTCATAAACTTCTACTCTACCTCCAATGTCTTCTTCACTAAATCTTCACTCATCTCTACTTTTGTTCTTCTACTCCTCTTCTCTGCTCTGCTTCTGATCCTTTCTTAGGATTTATATTTTTGTTCAAGGATAATTTTCCACAACTCATCAACAAGTATTTATACACTTCATCAATCTTGGAATGAACATCAAGGTCAGCACTACAAACAACTAACTTAATGCGAGTCACTAAGCTGTCAGCCAAAAATAACTAGACTCAAATCTTCCTTGATTAACATGCCACACTCCATAAAATTACTTTTAGAACATCCGTAACATGCTTGAATCATCTGGTCGGCCAATACTGGGAAGAAAAACAACACCAAGAGGGAAATCTTCTTTGACAAGCTTAGACTTCAATGCGGACCTCCAACATAGTAGTCACATGATCCAGAGGCCTCCACAAGCACATTGAATTCAACAAAAACATCCTCATTCCTCCAAATTATCAGAATCACTTGTATCTTCCTCTAGAACCTCAAGAACAATATCTGCCATGACTATCACATTAGAAAAATTGCTTGCAGACCTCCAAACCATGAACCACTTGATTGGGTGAAACACACCGACTTCCCAAAGTAGCCTCTAGATCTGTAGATCATCATTTGACATATCTGGAATAATCCGGATCTCTTTCCTATCACTCTGTCTCTTTTGAACACTACAAAACTGGTTCAACTTAGATGGCCATAGTTTCTTCAAATCTTCATGTGAACCCTTTAAAACTTAATTGAAGCTTCTTCAAACAATCCTCTACTCAGCCATATGGTCTGCATACATTGATCCTCATTAGTTTTCTCAATATCCTCGACAATCTATTCTTCTATACAGGAAGCAAAATAGGATACAGTTGACACCAATGGCAACAAGGATATGTTGACATCAATGAAAACACCACTTAGGCACATGTTTGTAACACGTAAAACACAGAGAATACAATAGATTCATAGAAGACAGTTAATGCATAGAAGAAAGTGAATGATTTCTTTTCTTTATATATATGTGTGTGTGTGTATGAAATGTAGACGCAAGTACAGGAAAGTAAAAACACCTCCCATAATGTAGGAAGCACTCATCACGCTGGTCTTTAAACTACATATATGTAGCAACACACACGCAAGACACACCAATCCTCCCAAAATGCAGGAAGCACTCATTGCACTGGTCTTTAGACTTCATATGGGGCAACAAACATGCCAAACAAAGAATGCACGCCAAACACACACACTTTGAAGACATGGAGAAAACATGGCAGACAAGCGATGGAGTGTTCCTATTTGTAGGCTCATGACCATCTCAGACATAATATAGGCACAGACTGATGATTGGGCTTCACCACAACAATCGCCAAAGACATGCTTAAGGGTTGAGTTAGTCACAAAACCGCTCTACGCCTCCCGATGAGGACTTTTTGAAAATGACAGGATGGGCACTCTCCTTAAGAGATACACCACCCCTATGTCCATAGATGGATTAAGATGATTTATTTATTTATTAATTAATTGATTGATTGCAAATAAACTTAGAGTGCAGAAGGGACTCATCGCCACTAGTCTTTAAACTGCACCTAAGGACAAGCACAATGATAACATCTACAACAAATAGCTTATCTTATATATGCCCCCACCTTAAGGTGGTTGATATCATGCATTGATAACAAGAACGTTAAGGTAGGAAGAAAACATGCAAGGGAGCATGGACTTTCACAAAGCCCATGCTCCCCGGAGGTGACATGTACTTTATGATCACCAAATGTTTCCACAAACACGTCCTTGCAAGAAACATGTTAGTGTCTACATAATCATGATAAACAACACATCAATGCATATGATCAATGATACTAAGAGCCAAGGTTATACTACGAATTTGGAGATCAAGGATAACCGTGGGGATATATCAAGAAAATCTTAGAATTGAGTGTCACCAAGGTGAGATTCAAAACAAACAAAGTGCACAGAGTAGTAGTATTCTTAGGGTTTGTAATTGAGATAAAAACATCATCAAAATCACTAAGTAGAAAGCATGGGGTGCTTCTACTAGCCAAGCATCAAATAAGATATACAACCCCATCGTCATATTAGGAACTAAATCCAATTTTTGATTTCTCGCTAAAGGGATGCTAGGTCTACATCAGTATAAATGTTTTTTTCATCATCCACCCACTAAATAGAAACACTAGAGGAAGGGAAACAATAAATAAGAGAGGAGAAACAAGTGTCTTAGGGGAAGTCATGTAGGAGGGTTACCCCAAGTCACCAACCACAACGCTATGTCCGTAAGACACAAAACACAACAATGAAATCATAGAGAGGCAATATAGAAGAATGTTAATACAAATAGAAGGTCGTAATAGAGGTGGTCTCCTGGTATCCCAGACCTTACAAGAGAATTAGGGCTCATCTCAAGAGGCCTAAACAACATATAACACATCATTCGGGAAACACATCATGAGAGATAAAGGGTTAGAGATACTTACCTTTTTCATCCCAATGTTAAGAGCATACATATCTAGGATATCTGTCATGTTGTTTTAGTCTTATTGATATTGCATTAACATTGAGTTTAGGACCACGGGAGGCTTTCTTTTCTTTAAAAGGATTATATCCAATGCCACTTCAGTAATGTGTTGAAGTAGCTTCTATAGGTACTTGTATCCCTTGTTCATTTACACCACATCCATTACCTAGATAGTCACAATTTTTATGAAGGATTTTAAATCCTCAACCATAGAGGAATGTCATTTCTTTAGGGGACAATGAATCCTTGTAGGTCTTGTAGTTTGTGGTATAAGTGAGAGTAGTGTTTTTATTTTCCACCAAGGGGACTTTAGGTTTCTTAGGTGCTTCAAAAGATTGCTTAGGTTGAATCGATGCTAATTTGGATATGTTAAGGCTATTAATTTTATATTCCCCTATACCACAAGGATTAAAATCTAATGAGCCCCAATCATCACCAAAGAATGCATTCGATGGTATAGAATCTTTCACAACATCATTCGTGGCTAGAGGCATTGATGAATCAACTCATAAATTGTTTAATCTCATATGATTGTAAACTAGTTTTTGCATTTCAATATGTAAATAGTTATCTAGTTCAGGATCAACATGAATAGTATGAAGTTTACCTTTGAATATAAATTTGATTGAACAATGTAGGGTGGAAAGAACCGCCCCCAATGCATGAATCCAAGGTCTACCAAGAATCATGTTGTAAGATAGAGAACAAGGCATGTCATGAATCAGGGTAGGAGTACAATCACAGGTCCTACTTGTATAGGTAGAGTTATAGTGCGTATGGATTATCCTTCAACATTATTAAAGCCATGAATACTAATGCCATCTGGTTTGATTTGTGATGTGTCAGCCTTGATTTTATGTAGTAGGTCAATGCTACAAACATTAAGAGCCAATCCATTGTCGATCATAACTCTTTTTACCATTGTTTTATTTATCATGACAATGATTATAAGAGGATCATATTGGTTTTGAACTTCAATTGATGGCAATTCCTATGGTTGAAAGAGAATAACTATTTTTATCGCATGCATACTATCCAATATGGCTGCTACATAATTTGTCTTAACAATAGGTGGTACAATCACCTTTTGTAAAGATTGTTGGAGCATTCCATGGTATGTAGGTGATGTTTGTATCAAATCCCAAAGAGAGATCTTAGCTGGAGTAGCACAAAGCTACTCAACAAGATCATATTCTTGACCATTTTTATGAGTAAGATGAGATGGTGGAGGAAGCATAGGTTGAGAAACTAGGAGGGTGATAGGCACATGAGGTGCTTTCTTACATTGCTTGTTATTATGGGTGTTGTATGTGTGAGTGATCACATTGTGATGTGGTTGTTGTAACACATTTTGAACACCTTGAACCGTAATCACCGACTTTAAGCAAGAAGGTGCACGAGGTGCCCCCCGCACAACCATCTTAGGAATATTGCTATAGAATCTATTAATGAATATTGAATTAACATTGTTTTCCTCTTGATTGCACCCAACATCCAGCCCTAAAGGATTTAATGTGAGAGACCTTTTCTCATCCACTAATGCTACATCTTGGCCAGGGAGAGCAATGGGATGAGAGGAAGGTATTATGTTGCTAGGAAGGTTAGGTGTTATATCATTAATAGGTCTATCCATAGTCTTCTCATTTAAGGTTTTTGGACATTCAACTATAGGAGAAGTAGGATAACCTATGGGATCATCATCATCATGTTCTTTAGCCATTGATTTCAAAGTATTAAAAGAAAAAGAATTTTCACTCTCATCTTTCTCATGAGTATTCTTAGAGATGAATTTAGTTAAATCTTCTAATATCAAAGAATATGCTCCTATGAATAGTGTAAATCTATTAAAATCATGTGTATAAAAAAGTAATTGCAGCTCATATGTAGAACACCTAGAAGCATCAATACCACTTACAGAAGCTATGTGCTCTAGAACATGAGTATTCTCATTAGTAAAATTAGAGAAATTTTTAAAATCTAGGGTATACTCATACAAAGGTACAAAATATGAATAACACAAAGAAGAAATAATGAGATATCTTGTGACATCAATGTAAAATCAGATTTTAAAAGTTTTTCAAAAGATATGCAAAAGACAAGTGCAAAAATTTTTGCAAAAATGACCTAAAATGCTTGATTTTTTGTACTTTTTTCAATGCAAATATATGAAAGAAAAGGTGTTGTAAAGATTTTGATCAGGGGAAGAAAATAATATGTCTATTTTCAATCCAATAAAGCAATAAAAACCTTTACAACATGGTTTTGATGCAAATTTAAGATGATGACAAATCCAAACCTAGTGAAAATGCCCTAAATATGCAAGTTTTCACAGTTTTTCAATCCCAAGACCTAATGAAAGAGGTGTTGTAATGAATTTTAGGAGGTAAAAAAAATAATATCAATGATATCAGTCACCTACAATCATAAAATCATTTACAACACTCTTGGAGTGCAAATCTAGGTCAAACCCTAGGGCAACTATAGCGAAAATGTGTAATTTTTCACCAAATTTGCAATACAAGAGCCCAATAAATAGGTGTTGTAAATAATTTTAGGAGATGTAGAAGATAATAACCCTGATAAAATCAAATTAATGCTAAAATATTTTTCACAACATGCCTATGGTGCAAATTTAGAGAGTCGATAAGGCCAAATCTAGAGTAAATCAAGGTAATTCAAGCCCTAGGTAGAGGATCTTAATCCAAAATGCTATATGAATGTCTTGTAGTCTGATTTATGATGAAAATTAGTTCTCATTAGATATGAAAGTTATTTTCAAACCCTACCATGTAAAATGCAAGTGTGAATCTAAGGAAAAATCAATGAAAATGCTAGTTTTTGTTGAAATTTTCTATGTAAAAATGCAATTTTTTGAAATCTAAATGTAAATTTACACTAACATGCAACGATAAAGCCAAATAAAAATTTGAATGAGTGTCTAAGATGAGTCAAAAAATCTGAAACAAGCTTTTACCTACAAACCCTAGTTTTTGAAATTACTAGGTTATATACAAAATTCAAAATTTCCAACAAAACCTTAGCAATTTTATGACGAAAATGCAATACAAGTGATTGAATTTTTTTAATTTTCCACAATTTAGTTCAAATCTAATGAAAAAATTAGAAATTTGATGAAATTCCAATTAATTGTTGCAAAATAGAACCCTAGAATGCAATTTTTTTCCAATTTTTCAATTTTTTTGTAGGTTTTCCAATGCAATAAAATGAATGATGATATAAATGAATAAAATCAATGAAAATATGAAGTAAAACAATCAGCAAGGTGTAAACAAGTCCAACAACATGGGTTCACCAAAATGTAAAGGGTGGAAATTGGATAATTGTTTTTTGATAGTTTTTGTGTGTATCCTCCTTTCACCCTTATACATTCAAGGACTTTGGGTTGAGTGGCAATGCACTATCAGCCCCTTGGTCACTTAGGAATGTAGGGAAACTTGGATTTATATGATTTGATTGTCAATTAAGCTCACTTATGCTCAATTATACATCAAAACCTTAATTATGCAAATACAGAAGCAAACAGACAAATTACTTAAAATGTTGCGACAGGGAGATGTAAAATGATAGATAAATGTGCAACTATTTTCAAAGTTCAGCAAGTGGAATAGTTGGGGACTAATGAATAGGTGCCCTAGTCCAATGCCTTGATTTTTGTCAAGATCTAGGAACTTGTTCTGCAACTTGTTCCTGCTCCTCAAAGATTTCTCCATTGCAGAATCTGGAGGACTAATGAGCGGGTTCCTGAGTCCAAGACCCTATTTTGAACTCTAATCTACAAATTTGACACTCTGCAACACTCTCCTACAACTCCACATTTCCTTCTTCATCAACCTATAACCTGTAATCACAGGAAAATGGGGAGGGGTTGTGGTGTTTAGAGGCTTGCCTTAGTGAAGCCCTGAAGAGACATTCAAGTCTTCCAAACACTATTGTTTGATAGAGAGTGCATGCTCTTGGAGGATAGAGGAAAAAACCAAATGATAAATTCTTGAAAACATAAATAATATCACCTTGTAGTGAAGATCTCATGGAAAGAAGAAGCTCTTCATGCCATGAGGAGATGGATGCTCAAATATGCAAATACAAACACATAAATAACACAATATCTACTCTAACAGACAATGAAGGCCTTGAATCACTTTCAAAATGCTAACACTCATGAAATCTCCATCTAGATTTCAAACAAATGCCTAAATATGCTTATATATGCAACTACAAATACTCCTGCCAAGAATTTCATAATTCAAACTTACCCTGTCGGCATAGGACCCAAATAATGATCACAAGCTGACACTTAAATTTTGGGTGTTAGAAATGAAAGAAACACTACTTCAATGGAAATCTGATTCAATATAAATTTTTGCAATCTTAACTGTGTGTTATTAATGGAGATTGTAACATGGAAATAAAACTATGCTTCACAGAAATACAAAATCAGAAATATGAACACATAACATAATGTTTAATGTGGAGAAAACCCTTTCGAGTAAAAAAATCCACATAGGAAAGAGGCCTAATGTTTGTATTAATCTAGAAATGATTTACAATACAACACTTCAACTCTCTCCACCAATCTTCAATCTAACAGCATTCTGGTAGCACCCAAGTACCTAAAATCTATATTGCAGCAACTAATACATGGCAAATACTTATAGAAACATTTTCTAACTCATCTTAGGCATTCACCTTCTCTCTCCTAAGATTCTCTAACCTATAAACATTAATTACTATCTTACAAGCATCTTACACTTGTCCAAAAGTAGCCATGCAAAGGTTGGGGGCCCAAGACTAAATCTGACCTCTTACAACATCTTATGACGTGTCATAACCATCATAGATTCCACAAAAGAGTAGCTTTCCAAGATAGGAACCTTGGGCTAAATATAGCAAATATACAACTAACATATTCGTCATATGTGTCATAGAATCACAGAATCTTATGACAACTTGCGGATGTCATAGATTCACTCACCAAATATTATGATAGTTGTCATACATGCCAAAAATAGTATTTTCCTCAAGGGAGCATGCCTAATCTCATTTACTATGAGTTTTTTACATTTGCCAATAGTAAATGTCACTCCATAACTACCATCGGTAACTTCAAAATTACAACTGTCAATGAGACTACCTCATTCCCTTATGGGTAATTACAAATAACAAATAATAAATGGAATAAAATATAATATTGGAATTCACAAGGTTAATGGCACCTTATTCCAACATTCTCCCACTTGACATTATACATTGTAAATCAACCCATAGGAAAAACAAATAAAAAATAATCAGGCACTAGAAACAAGGCCCATGGCCTCTCTGCACCATACAAACTTCTCTGTGCTCATAGGCTTGGTAAATGAATCTATAACATTCTCCTGAGTGTATATCTTCTTCAGATCAATCTCTCCATTTGAAACCAACTCTCAAACAAAGTGATACTAAACATCAACATGCTTAGTCCGAGCATGATACATGGGGTTCTTGGCCAAACAGATAGTACTCTGGGTATCACAACCAATCTGAATGATCCTGCAATCAAAACCAATGTCTCCTTAACCAAACTGCCTCCGTAGAGACATGAGTAGTAGCCATATACTCTACTTCTATGGTGGACAAAGCAACTGTGGGCTACGTCTTACTCATCCAACTCGCTGCACCTCCAAACAAAGTAAACACATAGCCACTAGTGGACCTTTGACTATCCAAGTCACCTGCCCAATTTGCATCAACAAAACCCTATATGTCTAAAGATTTATCTATACTATCAGTATAGAATAAACCAAACAATGGTCAGGAATACTTGCAAGATATTTAAACACCATCTTTGCATAGTTCCAATGCTATCTACTAGGGTTAGACATAAATCTGCTAAAAACTCCCAGTGCTTGGGCAATATCTAGTCTAGTGCAAACCATTGCATCCATCAAACTCCCTACAGCACTAGCATATGGCACATTAGACATATCCTCAAGATCATATTCAATCTTTGGACACATATGTAATGAAATCTTAGTACCAATGGGTAAAGGAACTCTAACTAGGTTACAGTCCTGCAAACTAAACCTCTGCACAATAGTATTCACATACTTACTTTGTGACAACCAAAGCTTTCTGTTAACTCTATCTCTCTTGATCTCCACTCCCAAAATATACCTTGCAACACCAAGATCCTTCATCTCAAATGCACCTAAAAGTTGGGCTTTAAGCTCACTAACCATACCCTTAGTATTGCTGAAAAACATGTCATCAACATACAAAGCAATAACAGTATAGAATCATCAACACAATGAATGTAAACACAATGATCCTCCTCACTTCTAAAAAGGCCCAATTTCAAAACAAATGAATCAAACTTTTGATACCACATTCTGGGGGACTATTTTAGACCATAAAGAGACCTCTTTAACTTGTAAACCCAATGTTCTTTTCCTTTTACCTCAAAACTTGTAGACTGTTACATATAAATTTCTTCTTCAAGATCTCCATGCAAGAATGTAGTCTTAACATCCATTTGCTCAATATCCCAATCATAAGCTACAGTAATGGATAAGAGAAATCTAATAGAAGTCAATTTAGCAATAGGAGAGAATATCTCACCAAAATCAACTCCCTCTCTCTGGGAGTAGCCCTTAGCTACCAGTCTAGCCTTGTACTTCTCCAATGACTTGTCTACTCCAAACTTCTTCTTGAAGACCCACTTACATCCTATGGCCTTTCTTCCTTTGGGAAAATGAACAGGATCCCAGGTGTTACAAGAGTCTAAAGCCATCATCTCCTCCTACATGGCTAGTTGCCAAGACTCACTATCATCTACAGAAATAGCTTCCCTGTAGGATCTAGGTTCATCGTTAGTACTCAATAAAGAATATACACAATGGAAATCTAGTGGGCTAGACCTATCAACTGGATTCCATTGTCTTGTGGATCTCCTTAAGGGTGGAGTAACAGACTCTACTCATTCTTCTGCATGATCATCTATAGCAACTTCTTCTGTAACTATAGACTCATCTTCATCAGAACTACTCAAACCTTCTTCTTCTTCACCCCCTAATCCATCATTTTGTTCTTCCTGAGGTGCATCTTGCTGCTCTAAATCAAAGTGCACCTTCTTTACCTTTTCATCTTTTTATTTTGGCTGCTTAGGTTTAGAAATAGCTCTAAGTTCCCTGAAAATAACATCTCTAAAAAATATAATCTTGCAGGTTAGTGGATTCCAAAGTTTATAACCTTTAACATTGTCACCATATCCAATGAATGTACACTTTTCAGCCTTTAGATCCAACTTAGGTCACTTTTCCTTAGGTACATGAACAAAAGCCTCACAACCAAAAACCCTTAAATGTGAAATAGAAGGTTTCTTACTTGTCCACACTTCATAAGGTGTTGAATCAAGAGCCTTACAAGGAGATCTATTTATCAAGTAGCAAGTAGTACACATAGCCTCTGTTCAAAAGCATTTATCCAACTTTGCATCACTAAGCATACTTCTGGCCCTTTCCACAATTGTTTAGTTCATCCTTTCTGCAACACCATTCTATTGTGGTGTATATGGAGTTGTCTTTTGTCTGATTATACCTACATGCTTACAAAACTCATCAAATTCCTTAGAGAAATATTACCCTCCATTGTCAAATCTTAGTATTTTTATCTTTAAACTTGATTGGTTCTCTACTAAGACTTTGAATTTCTTAAACTTAGTGAAAACTTCATATTTATGCTTCATAAAATAAATCCATGTAAATTTGGATACATCATCAATGAAGGCTACAAAATAATGAGATTTTCTAATAGATTCATTATCCATAGGTCCAAACACATCTATATGAATAATTTCTAACTTCTCTTTTGCTCTATTGCTTCCTAAAGGAAATGACTTTCTGT